>OX465276.1:33758875-34958875 GCA_949987645.1 Tachina grossa | reverse complement strand
TAAAATTGTCTATTAGTTATGTATGGAACTATTTAACTTAATAAATACGTGTCTGAATCAAACAGTTTTTCATTAGTAATTAGTAGTTACGCACACAGATGTAAACCCGGCCTAAGAACCAAACTATTGTAAAAATACTTGGTAGGTATTTTTACCAATATACTGCGATAATTTGAATTGATAGAAATAAAATAATATAGTACAACAACAAATTTACATGCATATGTACATATCGTTACCTTAATATAGAAAGGCCCTACTCATTATTTTTTTGAAATCGAGATTTTTACATTTTTCGATGCATTGGATGTTCTGCTATCGAAATATAAATAAAATAATATATTTTATTTTAAGGTAACGATATGTATGTAGATAAGTGTGTATATAAGCAAGTAAAAAATAATTTATTTCTATAAAAGGTTTATTGATCAAATTTCCTTTTATAAACCCAAAATATTTTTTTGTGAATAAAACAGGTAATATACATATAAACTGTTAAAATTTCCGTAAACCAATTCAAATAATCTTGTGATCGTTTTATGATATTAAAATCATATATATACATACATACATATATACAATGTACATATGTATGTATTATTAGAATATTTTTTTCCAATTTTATCTGTTTCTTACACATTTCATTTCAAATAAGGCCACTACTAGATTTACCTTCATCCCAAATAGTTTTTCCATACAAATTACAAACATACATTTTAATTTTCATTTCGAAAATGAATTCACAAAAGCACTTACAAAATCCACTACTTTCGTCATTTCATTATTATTGCACAATCGCATTCATGAAATAAAATATGAGCAAACTAAATTTGCCGTAATAAAAAAAAATCCCGGAAATTCCCGCACAAATATCCCGGGTTTTCTTCTCCGGAAAATGTGCGAGAACCCAGGAATTTTTTTTCCAGAAAATCCGTGGAACCACATGTAGTTGGTGTTCATATCATAAAAATCTGACAAAAAAATCACAAATTGCTATCGCATGAAATATGGCCCGATAACTCCGGTAACCAAAAATCCACACCTAAAAGTGATATTTTGTGGATCTCATGTTGATCGGTATCGTCCCAAATTCGACAATTTTGTTTGCTGAGGTATTAGTTCATCTAGAAATGGGCCTCATAGCTGATGATGATTTTTCGAGGTGCATTAAGGTCAGTTTCCAATTGGTCTAGGCCATACATTATTGTCAGTTTAATTTTGTATAGGCTTAGCCCAAAGTAACAGAGTGAATCAAAATTAACATGCAAAGATGATTAGGAAAATGTTCAAAAAAATGCTAAATAAATTCTTTCGTCCACCCACTTCACCATGTGTGACAGGTGTCACGCAAATAAAACAAAGCAACCGAACTCTTTTTTGTTAAGCAGAATTGGAGACGATCAAATAATCAAATGTCAAAAAATCGTTTGATTTTTATCAAGCAAAGCCGACAATGTATGCGTGTATCCGAATATTCACGATTGCACTAGCACATATAAAGGCGTTTGTTTGTTGATTTATTTGATCGTCTGCAGGACCCAATTTTGTTTTATCATTTGTACGTTTTGTTGGTTATGATTTGGTAAAACAGACTGACTAAATTAGGTATCTAATTTGACAGATGGCCGGTATCGAAAGTTCGGAAATCCCTATTGGAAGACCCTTTAGATACAAACTTTTTATGTTAACAAAAAGTAGCAAAAGAATTTATATACGAGTATGTTTAAAATTGTACGCACCTTATCAGTTATGAGAAATCGTAAGATTCATTTTTATTGCTCCTCTAACGTGAACAGATTTCATTTTATTCATTCGTTAACATTTCAAATCCATTAAATACATTGTGACAGTTACTTGTTAAATAAATATGTATGTACATGGAGTAGCTGATGAAGAAGAAAAAACAACGAAAGCAAATTAAAAACAAAACACAATAAATAAGTACAATAAAAATATAATGTACTACTTTTTTATTTTGTTTTTTAAAGCTTATTGCATTCGAAATAAAACAAATATTACAACAATTCGAAAGTTATATGAATTAATCCTGGCAAAAAAAAAACTGTTAGCAGGTAAATGACAATCTCATGGTTTTATAAGTAATTAAAAGTTTTTATTTTTTTAATGAGAAGAAATGCTATAAACGGGTAACTGCTGTTAACTCATCTAGATAACAATTAATAAAATTTTATTTTTAAAGGAATCACCAGAAAATGGGAAAATTGTAACATCAAGAAAAGCTAATTTAAGTAAAGTTTATTATTATCATATTGAAACAAATTTAGTGAAAATTTTTCTAATATAATATAATATTCCTAAAATAAACAACTTTAATTGAAAGTAACACCAAAAATTAATTAAATATGCTATTGAGTCAGTTAAACTTTGTAATTAATTAAATTTTTAACAAAAGTTTAATTAAAATATTTAATTGATTTTTGGTTTTATTTTCAATTAAAGTTGTTTATTGTTTATATATTATTTTTAAACAAAAGTTTAATTGACTCAAATACATTATTTAATTGATGTTTGTTTTTAAAATAAAGTACACAGAAAAAAATATTCCTGCAATAAGGAATATTTTTTTCTGTGTAAGCAAATTCATGATATCGATTAAATTTTCGCATATCTTAGATGCACATTAACTTCATGTCACTAATGCCGCAATGGAATGCATTGAACGAAGCGGGAAATAATTCATGACCGATATTTATACAGACGGTTGAAATAAAAATAGTGACTGAGCGATTCGAAATGTAGGAAAATTATTTTGTCTGCCAGTTCATAACACAGTTTGTCAGACTGATATCATGACTTCTTACGGAAAGTATTAAATAGTTAAATTTATAACAGAGTGGCAGACCGCATTTTCGCTTATAGTACAGCTGTTGTCCAAACTTCAATGAAAGAGGAAGTTAAATCGATTGTGAGCCAATGTCATAATCTTATCTTTTACCTATGCCAAAAAAGTAGCGCTGTTTTGTTGAAAATAAACATTGTTCATATCATCTTTTCCGTGACTTTTAAAATTGTTTTTTTAAGAGAAGTAACACTCAGGCAATTAATGCCTACTACTACTTAAAGGTGTTACCTTCTTTAGGAAAGAGATAGTGATATAGAAGACAGGTGGTGAAGGAATAGATAGAGGAACGCTTCATTCTTTGGAACTCTGCATTTTGCAAGTTATAATGCAGAGTTCCAGCACCTCTGGTGTCAAGAAGGCATATTAAATTTTTGAAGCTGTGGTTATTTTACTTCGCCGGTGATTCTGCTACCGACGAAGGAGGGCGCTCTGATGTTATACATTAGGATTAGTATCTGCTGAAGTCGGTATTAGTTCAGTGTCCAGTGACTATGCCTTCATCACTTGAACTTTCCTACAAAAACTGATACAAAAGGACACTAATGTACAGATAAATGCGTGGTGTTGTTATTTAATGACTGTCAGATACCGGGCTCGAAGCCAGAACCTTCGGTTTAGCAGTCAACATGCTAACTACTTCATCCAACGCTGAGAACACATACAAAAATACCAATGTAAAATCAACATGCAAACGTTTTGAAATAATATGTTGTTTAAGTGCGTCGGTGTTTATTCGCTTATTGTTGTGTGACTTGTTATTGTTTTGTTGTTGTTTGTTTTGATGTTTGGGTTATGTAAATAATAGACAAACTTCCCGTTCCCAGCGTAAACTTCCTAAATGTGCAATCAGACGTGACATAACCATAGCCATAGAAAACAACCGTTCGAATCAAACTAATGGGCAACACTGTATTTGCTTATAGGTGACTCGCCATAACGCCATAGCCATTACCATAGAAACCAATTGAATTTTAGTTTGGTTATGGCTATGGAAGTGTGGCCATGTCACGTATAATTGCACCTTAAACTAGTAATCTAGTAGTCGCAGGGTCGCAGGTTCGATTCCTGCCAGAGATTCTGGATATTTAGCAGCTTCTGTTTGTTAAAAAAAAACTAAAATTTTAATTTCAAATAAATTATATATTAAGTCATCAATTAAATAATATTGAACTAAAATTAAATTCATGATGGCATTTATTTAGTGTGTTTCTAAAAAAAATATTTAAGAATGTTGTGAAAGTAGCGGTAAGCGCGCTAAATGCCACTCGATGAGTGAAAACCAACTACAATATAATCGACAAGTAGTAATTAAAAAAATTAAAAAAACTCAACTGCGACTCATAAGAGAATCCTAAGGATGATTTAAAAATATCTGTCGAGTGATACCCATTTTTGATATATATGTAGTTCGCCGACTTTTCATTTTTTTCGTATTGAGAAAATAGCGTCTATTGGCCGCCATATTGATTTCGACTGCCTTCAATATCCCAGGATTAAGACAAATCGATTGAAATAAGAATTATCAAAATCGGTCCACGAGTTCGGTTTATATAATACCGCAAAGGAATACACATACATCCATGCGTACATAGGCTAATAAACACCCTTGGGTAAAAACTCATACAAATTTTCCTTATTCCTGTGCCTATCACGTAATTTACGTAATTAATAAAATTACTGACTACATAAATAAATTAAATTCATGTTGTTTCAATTTGAAATAACCTTGAGCCAACATGATTCTGCATTTTGACTTGACAGTACTGAAATATTAAATCAACATGAAATACAGTTGTTTTTCAAAAGGAAAAACTTTCTTTGAAGGTTACTGTAAATAATGTTGATTTAACATGAAACATATGTTAAGCAAAATCATCACCGAAAAATATTAAAGTAACCTTGTTTTCGAAAATTTTAAAATGAAATTTTTCTATGTGAAGCTGCTTCACGGCGATCCAAAACTGCTATAGTTTTGCTAAATTTGGGAGCGAAATTTTCACAATTTTTGTAGTAAATTTTAATAGCTTGAATGCCTTATTAAAGCTTATATCGTTCCGTTTATATTAATGGCCTGTTTTTTACTTATAATCAGTCTACTACTGTTACAGCTAGAGTGATGACAACTGTTAAAATTGAGGGCTATGCAAAATGAATCGTGATATTCTAACACCCTCTATTACTTATTTTTTAATCGATCCTAAAAGTATAGACTTTATTTCGAGACACCCTGGGTGCCCACTTTGTATTTCGCAACGAGAGAAAATGCTTTCGAACTTGAATGTTATTCATATTAAAATTCGGAAAAAGTTTGCTTTCATTTCGAATTAGAGAGTAGATAGAAAAGTTAAAGTATAGTAAAGTTTCCTCCTTGAATATATAACAATTTTTTAATCGAATTTTTTATCGAAGACGCAAAGAGAAATATTGGAGGCTGTGTTAAGCAGTCTATGCAGAACCTAGCCACCTCTTTACTTACAAAGTCTAGCTATTACGGAGGAGAGTTTATATCTCTAATAAGCTTTATGACTCTATATGATTTGCTTAAGTGGAAACATATTCCTAAATATATTAATATTATATAATTTTTTATGTAAGTATTTTTTTAATATAAAAAAGTCTTCAGAAAAAGACTTCAATATAAGAAAAAGTCAATTATGTATTTGTAAATATGAAAGCGTGTTGGCATTAGCTTAATTAGGAAAAAACGCTCATGTGTGTTTATGAAATATTAAACTTTGTAAGCTTTAGATATGCCAGCATCTTTTGTATGATTTTCTTGTTATTTATGTGTAAATACATTTTGACTTCAAATTCTGTTATTTCATATTGTGGGCCGTTAAGTTTTTTTCTAATTTTTTTTTCTTTTTACAAATGAATGAAAAAATGTATGCTCCAGACTCATATTTAATATGGGTTTTCCCTCATTCTGTGTTTATGAAATATTTTTGGTATTAAATTTAAGCATAGACAGGATGAATGAATGAGTGAATGAAAGAACAAACGAACGAACGAACGGCTGGCTGAATATTTTCACTATTAGTGAAATATAATGTCTAAAGAATATAAAATGGAATGAGCAGCAGGATTCAGAAATGAAAATGCGTTGTAGTAGAAGCTAAGGAAACAAACAAAATAAAAAAATAAAAAAAAGTTAAGGAAAGAGTAGTGGAGTATGCACGTGATAAGAATTTAGAACAACTACAATGATTAGACTATGTGTTACTCGTCTCTGTTTTTATTTTATTTTTCTTTTTTACATTTCTTTCTTATATGTCTTTAACAGTAGTAGATATTTCCTCATAAAGAATTGTCTATTTTAGCCAGTTTTCTGCTTAATTTTTTTTTTCTTTTTTTTTTGAAGGGATATAAAAAGAACTTTTTCTTACAATTTGTTTGTTGACGACGTGTATGGAATGCAATTTTAAATATTGATTTTTTATTTATTTTACTTAGCGCCAAAAAAGCCCAACTAAATGAAGTAAAATTAAAGCATTGAAACCGAAGGAGAACTATTTACTTGGGAAACTTTATTAAATTGTAGGCTAAAAATTAAAGAATGAAAGTATGTTAAAGAGTATAATTATGCATTCTTAAACATACATACCCGGCAAAAAATTTCAAAAAAGGTATTCGAGTTTGGAATTAAGCATTTTTGGTGGAGCTGCTCCTTACTGGATTACCAACTTAATGATTTTAACAAGGCGTGAAACTAAAATAATCGATTCTTGAGAAGTACTTACATTTTTTTTATTTGTCAACATTTCACGTAATCTATTTCGTCTAAAAAAATCATTCTCTTCATTTAGCAACTTGCACTTAATTTTTTTAAATTTTAGGTAATGTGATTTGTAAGCGAGTAATGAAAATTGGCAATCAGAAAAGTAAGTCATTATATCTCAAGTAGTTCTAATGGTAATGTATAATTTTTTGCTGGGTACATACGCATGTATTAACACAACAACAAAATATTTGCATTAATGAATCATTCATTTGCGTAAGTACATACATATGTATGTATGTATGTATGTATATACATTTTCCATTCGATTTAAATTCAATGCATAGCTAATAAAGTTATTCATTTTTCTAAACGTCAATATTAGAAATGCTTTGAAAAATTTAATCCGTATAGTGTAATTTTTCTTTCAAAATCAATCACACATGTAGAAGTTAAGGCCAGTATCCCAGCATAAAAAATTGGATTTTTTTGCCAATTGTTGGTTAAAAATGTCTTTATGAATTTCGTTTCTGCTTTTTGAACTCTTATACTCCAAATAAAAAAAGAGCTCATGTCTTCTTTGAATATATGTAAGAATATTTACTTCTGCTGATTGCTGGGATGTTGCTGATTCTAAGAAAAATTTTTAAATTTATTTTATACGAGTACACATTAAATAACTTTCGATTGTCAATCTATTAAATTTTATCAAATGGAAAACTTTTCATAGTTTTTTTTTTCGGCAATGATTTTGCTTCATATTTGTTTCATGTTAATCTAGCATGATTTATAGAGGGCAATTATGAATAAAACTCCGTGAGAAATTTTTCCCGGGGAACAATTCCAACTAATAGCAAGTAATAGAGAAAACAAAAAATTCTAATATGAAAAGGGAGAAATTTCACGCGGAAGTTTATTCATGACAGAACATTTTTCCTTTTGAAATAACTTTATTTCACATTGATTTAAAATTTACGTAAAGTTAAAATTAAAATAAAGAAACATGCTGAATCAAATTTATTTCAATTTGGAACAACATGAATTTAATTTAATTTAGTAATTGTATTTTATTAATTATTTAACTTACGTGTATTTGACAAAGACATCAGAAAAATGCTTGTTTGAATACAAATTGGCTTCCCCTCGGCCAAGATTTGAACTCGGAACGCATCGTGTGGTAGTGAAAGTGCTTACTTCTGTAGCCACAACAACTTTAAATATTATCTAGATACACTAAATATGTACCATCTTGAATTATGATATTATAATTTAACATTATTTCTTATCATTTAACATACAATTTATTTGAAAAGTTTTAGTTTTAGTTTAAAAAAAAAACAAAATGCTTTGACTTGAAAAGTTTTAGTCAAAAAAAAAAAAAAAATACAAAATATTTTGACTTGACTCCAGGATTCGAACCTGTGACTTTCGACTACAAGACTGGCTACCAGCCAGCAGCAGTTTGTCGACTCTTTAGAAACATAAAAAAATCAACAACAATAGAAAAAGTAACTCACACAACTAAACACAAAAGTGTATTGCAGCTGTGAACAAAGCAGCACACAGTTAAACAACATGTTATTTTATTTGAATGAATTTAAATCAAACTTTTTGCATGGTAATTTTACATTGGTATTTATTCTGTGTGCAGTAAAACTACGCAAAACTAAGAAGAGCAAAGGTTTGAAGCTTAAAAAATTATTATCAGTATCTTTTTTCCAAACAAACATTTCATGGCTACTTGAATTGAATTTTCGGATAAGCGTAAAATGGACGAAGAATGCCATAAATTTCTTGAACTGAAACTTGTTTTACGTTAAAAAAAACTTTAAAATTTTTAGACTCTGCTGAAGTGTACGTCTAAGTTTAAAGTTCACAGTCTATAGTTAACTAACGCTCGTGATTTATCAAGCTGTAGTAACTATGCACTTAAAAAAAAAGTGCGATGAATGTGATAAAGTTTTAAATTTTACTTTGTATATTAGCATACATGCATTAACAATACATTTAAATTTCATAAATTGAAACGCAGTGTTATTAAAGAATTGAATTTTAAGTTTAAAAATGTATACATATTACATATTCCAGAACTTCAAATTGGAAGAGCTCTTCACTAAACCAAAACATATCAAATGCTTGTAATACACTCTACCGAAATTTGCATAATCGTATTTGAAAATTTTATAATATTCATTAAACTTTACTTAAGATTTGTATTGTTTATTCGATTTTACCCCCACAACCTGCTGCTGCTCGAGATGTCTACTAATTTCCGTTATAAAGATTTTTATTTAACCTCAACCCAGTAAAGAAGTCACAAAAATATGTTTTCTATACAAATTCCCTGTTCTAGTGTTGCTATTTTTTTTGTACGAGTAAATTTATGCAAATTTAATTTTAGTGACACTTCCGTTTACAATGCCTCCAGCGAAGTCATAATTTTTGTCTTTCGTTTCTTGCAAGGCCACTGCGGAGAGCGAAGTGAAGATGGTAAACAATAGAGTCGCTATAAACTGGTGTTAGAAATTTAAATTTTATTTTAAAAGCACCCAACAACCCTGTTGATGTGCTTTTACGCCACGAACGGCATTGACTTGTGCCTGTCAAATGTGAGTAGATGATGTTTGGTGATGACGGCTTTCGCGGTGGTGGCAGTGGTAGTGGTAGTGGTAATCATTATATACCACTTCATATTATTTAAATTACCATTGTTGTTGTTGCTGCCGCTACTGCTATTGCTACTGCTGATGTTGTTGTTGTTGTTATGTTGTCGACTTGATGTAAGAATTAACGTTCTATTGTTTTTTGAACATTTCCGGTACTTAATTTAACATCAATATTATTCTTTGCTTCTCATAAATAAGACTTATGTTTTTCTAATAGGCTGCAGCATGCTTATAAAGAGAAGTGGTTGAGTGGGTGTGGGTGGCTTCAATGGTGGTAGAAGCTAAAAGTTTTATTTTGCAGCTGAGAAATTAAGATCTAAGAAACTTACACATTTGTTTTACAATATTCATAAATAAAATGTTGAATTTGTTAATTAATTGGATTTTCAATCCACTAAATTTTTTTTAGCCAAGGCTCGAACCGTAAAATGATCTTCAACGATCTTTGTTATTTTTTAAATTAAATCATTCAACCTTTATTTTTGCAGTTAAAAGCAAACTTTGAAACGAGAATATTTTTAACCGAAGAAAAGCTTGATGTTGCTTAAAATTGGTTTGTGTATTAGCTTAACATTAAGTATGGCATTTCATTTGCCACCTCACTCCACAAATATCTTAACATCTCACATTCAACAATTGAAAAAAATAAAACTTTTATAGCTTAATAAGCAATAGAGATGGACACACTTGCACTGTAATTGCCACGAACCATGTGTGATTAAATCAGTTTTTTCTTTAAGCACGTTTCCAGTTGCTTTAATTATGTAATTTAATTGCAAAAAAAAACTTGTTTAATTTTATTTCTAGTGAGAATTTAATTAATTTTTAAGTTTAAAATTTTTTAAACGCACTAATAATCCCAAATTAATATTTTACTTATTAAGTAAAATATTTTTTTAAAAATACATTGAAATTGATTATTGAGGGGTTTAGCTGGATCCAATGCGCATTTCACTGTTGCTAATGCAGATCATCAGGGAACCTTTACCCAAAGTTTCTTAGAACAACTAGAGTTATTATATTATAAACTTTCATTTAAACAAATGAGAAGCTCAATAACAAATAACAAAGTTGAAACAAGAACTCAATAATCAACATGTTTTTTATTTTCTTACTTTACTATTGCTACATTGGCTGACTTTTTTTCAGCTTCAAATTGTAGTCGTAAGAGTATGTAAAAGAAAATAAATGTAAATAACAACAACAGCTATTTAAGAATAGAGTGTTGCCACACAAGTATTTTTTTGACCGGGTGCAGTCAAGTTAATAATTAGTGTTTTTTATGGGAATTGTTACAATTTAAGTTTAAAATTTTTTAAATAATAAGTAAAATAAGTAATAAGTAAAATATTAATTTGGGATTATTAGTGCGTTTAAAAAATTTTAAACTTAAATTGTAACAATTCCCATAAAAAACACTAATTAATTAATTTTTATTAAGTGAATAATTACCAGATATATTTTTATAAGCTTCACAGATTCGGCAGCTATCACTGATACTCGTAACGCCATTTTGTTTAACATAATTTCACACAATCCAAGTCACGGAATTTGTAAAATTTTTCCTCATTTTCTCTCAGCAATTCTGGCTGAACGTTTCGAATAATTTGACGAACATGCTGATCAACTTTTTTTTTTATTTGATCAAACACAAAACTGTTGTTAATTGAAGATGTGAAACTTAGGCCGAGCTTATTCTTGTATGTCATGTGCTCAAAAAAGCATAACCACTAATTACTAATGAAAAACTATTTGATTCTTTTACTTTTCTGTATTTATGATTTGATCAGCCTAAAGTTCGTATCGCTTTGTAAGCCAAGTTGCATGTGATAATTATTAATGAAGAAATAACACCAAATTTAATTTAAAACATTCTGACAAACACGTAGTAGAACGGAACAACCAGCTGTTCTCGAAGACCAATATACCTCCATCATCAGCGATCTTTGCGTTTGTTCCATTGGGTGTGGTGTCAGTTAATGTAGATTTCTGCTTTTTTTTTTCTTTATTTGAAACTTTGTTTTCAACATGCTCAGATTCCTCCAAAGAACTCACAAGGTCTTCAATACTTTGTTTAAAAATTACTAATTAAACTATATCATCAACAGAGAAATCGGAAGTGTATTCATTTTCGCTTCCAGCCTAAGTATCGATTTCAGAAAGACAGAAATTAGCGAAAGTTTTAAGAGTAGATAAAGTTGAATAAATATTATTTATATCCTGACACATTGTATCTGTGACTTTTCTTGATTTTATATCAAATATTGTGGATTTTGAGACCCAATATTGCTCACCTACTTGTGTAATCCATTCGCCACACACAAAAAGGTAATATGAATGATTTTGTAATATTAATTAAAATATTTGTAATATCAATTAAAAAATTAATTAAATTTTCAGCTATACACAGAAAAAAATATCATCAAAATGCAACCAACAAGACAATTTGTTAATTTTCAATTTAAAAATTAACAATCATCATTGTTGAAATAACAAATTTAAATTTTTGTAGCCAATTAAATTACTCAACAAAATTATTTGTTAAATTATATCATAACGGAATGCGCACATGTATAAGAAACAAGAAATAATGTTTTGTATGTATTCATCATTTGTGTATTTAATAAAGTGTTGCTATTTAGCTGAGAGGCAAGTGAGTTAGTTTATTAATCCTGATGTTGCCGGTTCAACTCCGCCCAAAAACATTTAGTGTTTTTCGAAGACAATCGTTCGATGATTGTGATTGTGTTTAACAAAAAGCATTTTTAATATAACAAGTATGATACGGAAACTCATTAATTTACATTGTTAATATAACAACAACTTTAATTGAAGTAAATTTGAAACCTAACAAAAATAAATGTTGAAAAAAAATAAATAAATTTTAACAAACTATTTGTTGATATATTTAATTGAAAATATTTTTAAGATTTTCCTTTAACCTACAATTTCGATAATTGTATTTACAAAAATCATTGTAGGTTCAAAATCAATTAATTATTTAATTGATATAACAAAAAAATTAATTGTATTTACAAAACATTTTTTTCTGTGTAAACAATTTGATAATATCAATTAAGTTTTTGCACTCAAATTAATTAATATAATTAAAAATTTAACTAAAACAGTTAAATTCTTAATTGAAAATATTAATTGGTGAACACTTTTTTCTGTGCATTATCAATTGTTTGCGTGTTCTTTTATACTTGCTCATACACAAAAGAAAATTGTGCATAGCGGCGCTCGAAATACTATTACATTCAGAAAAAAAACGTCGTCCGGGCCACAGAGGTAAAATTTCTAAACTGTCCGAAACATTGACTTGTCCCGATTATTTGATAGTCCGGACTAGTAAGTGTGAGTGTCCGGATTATAGAGGTTGTACTGTACATAATTTGATTTTAGATTCTCTTTTAGTTATTTCTACTTTGCAAGGAATTATTCGACAAGCTCAAACATTTTGGGATTATTCCCTTACAAACAGTGCGTTATTGTATCTAAATCGGTTTAGTAGTTGCGGACTTATTAACAACTTTTCTTATATTACGCCATTGTAAAAATTCACTCACGCTCCCAACTCTGCTTAATAACTCATCAAACTATTAGTACATTAAAGAGTTTGAAAATAAGCACTGTGCTGGCCAAAGCTTAGCAAAAGCTTACAATCAAGTGTTTTGTTTTTCTATCTCTCAGTTGGTTTATTTCACTTCAATTTGAATAGTTGGAGATTCTGGTTTCTAGCAACTTAATGTTAGTCACACAGAGTATCTTGTAACTAATAGATGTGTACGTTATTTTTTCGTGCGGTAGAGTGGTAACGTAACGATTAATAAAATCGAAAAATAAACAAATTAAAAAACAAAAATATTTATAAACAAAACAGTGATTTAAATATACATATTCCCAAAATAGGAGAAAATAGAACTCGTGATTAAAAAAACAAAATAGCTGAAAGCAATTTACGTATCCTACAACATTTTGGTGTACAGAAAAATCAAAAAAAAAAAAAAAATATTTTCCTACATCATGGCTATTTTAAGGAATCTTGTTTATTGGTGAAGTTTTTTTTCATTGGTTTGTGGTCATTGCCATTGTGTGCCATTGCAATCCAGATATAGAGAAGCATACAGAAATTCCAGTACTTTGCGTAAGCATTGATGAAACTTTATGGAAAAAAAAATTATTTTTAACTTTTTGCAGCAAACTCAAAACTTTATTTAATTGCATTTGTTTTGTTTTTAATTCCCTTAAAAGGGGGAAAAGTATGAAGAAATGTACACAATAAAATAAAGGCCTTCGCCAAAGTGTTTATTTAGGTTTAATTGTTTGCTAATAGAATGAATGAGCGTTGATTCATTATAGGGTGATTTTTTTATATTTGCCTTCAAACTTTTTGCAATTTAGTTGGAATGTCATTGAGACGAACGCAAGCATAAAGAAGTGTAAACAAAATTTCTGAACTCAATTTTACACAAATTGCGAATATCTTTGGTTTTGTCCGCAGAAACACCCAGAGTCTTCGGCAGGAACCGCACCCAGGGCCCTCCGAGCAGTAAAATTTTACAGGACCCACTAGCTATGAGAATATCAGAAATTCAAATATATGTATAAAAAGAACTAAACTATACCGAATTTTTGTCGTTTCCGAAAATTCTCGGAGTTGCCGAGTTTTTAGCTTTTTATGGGAATCTTTCTAATCGAGACTACGTATTTTTTAATCCTAAGAAATCAAATTTCAAATCTATAAAAATGGTAATGAGATGCTTCCCGATACCGATATTTTTCGGAATTGTCGAAATGTTACAAAAAAAAAAAAAAAGAAAAAAAAAAACAACGAGATTGGGATATTTACGATTCTGAGATATTTCCGTAAAGTAAAGTAGAGATTTTTGACTTTCATCGATTATAATTGCAGGTACAATTATTGCTTTTTGGGAATTGGTACAATTTAAGTTTAACATCTACAATCGCACAAGTACACACTTTGCAACGTGTTTACGCAACACGTTCATTAGACAGACCGATAAACGGAAAGCCTTTTCAACTTTGTTGTACGGAACTCTAAAAAAAACTAAATCTAGTCAAAAGTTCAACTTTTTTATCGGTATGATTTAAAAAGTCTTGCGGTCCTAAATCCTTAAGGCTCAGTTAGCCGACTGTAATGTAATGTAACTGCAACAGTAAGAAACGGCTGATCGATTTTGTTATGTGAAAAGTAATGAAAATCGTTATAGAGATGTAATGCAACGTAACCTACTTTTCTTATAAAAATATCGATCAGCTGTTTTCTACGTTACAGTTACTTTACATTACAGTCGGCTAACTGAGCCTTTAGACTTAAGCTTAAATTAGACGTGCCATGACCATAACCATACAAAACAGCTGATCGAGTCAAACTAATGGACAACACTGTGTTTGATTATATGTGACTCGCCATAACGCAATAGCCGTAACCATGTACACCAATTGAATTTTGGTTATGGCTATAGCAATGTGGTATGGCACGTCCAATTTGAGCTTAAACCATAAACCATAAACATCAGTTCAGTATTTTGTATTTCACAAGCCTTGTTGTACACAGAAAAAATTATTCCCAAAAAATTTTCGAACAAACGTGTGTTTTGAAATATAATTTAGTTTCAGTAAATATTTTTTACTGTTCCAGAAAATTATTTGTTCCAGTTTTATTTTATGTAAAAAAAACTGTATAGAATGAAAATTATCTATATAAAGTAAAATTTGTAAAAAAAATGTTTAGATTTATTTTTTTATATTTAAATTTGTTATTTTCAGCTAAATTTATTTTTATATACTGTAAAAAAATTTGTCAGATTTTTTTTAATTTTTTCAGTTAAATTTATATTTATATATACTGTTAAAAAATTTGTCTAATTTTTTTTTAATTTTTCTACAAATTATTTTCTAGATATAAAAAACATTTTATTTTTTTTAATGATTTTTGTTTGCAGTTTTCAAACTTATTATGTTTGTATGTTGTGATTCTCAATATAGTATTAAGAGTCCTACTATAAACATACGGAGTTTGTTAGATAAATTAAAAATTTTTTTTTTGGGTTGAAGTCTACTGACGAGTTCCAAAAGCGGGAAAGAAATTATTAACCATAAAAACAAGCCAATTTTTTAAAGTAAAAAAATTGTTGAACCTTTCATTTGATTCAGTTATTTTTTTCAAATAAAACTTTTACTAATTAAAAAAAAAAAATATATATATTTTCTGATAATACGAAAAATTTTAGTGAATGTGTTTGTAAATTATAAAAAAAAAAAATTGCTGAATAATACGAAAAAAAATCTGCAAAAATGTTTTTCTGTTCCTATTAATAAATTTGACTGAAAATATTTTGAGTTTTTCTTTAATGCCATAATAAGTTAACTAAAAGTTAATTTTTTTTTCAGTTAAATTTTTACAAAATTGTTATCAGAATCTACAAATTTCTTTGTAGGTCCGCATTCACACAAAAAATTTACTGATTCAATGAATTTGGTTACTGAAAACGAAATTTGTTTTTTTCTGTGTATCTGTTAAAATTGTATTTGAAAACAAAAATTTCAATTATAATTTCTCCAAATAAAGACAAATTATTTGTACAATGATTCTGTTCTGAATTATTTTTGGGAAATTGTTCTTTCAAAAACAACTTTAAACAACTTTTAAAAAATCTAATATTTTATGAATGTTCGCTAAACGTCTGTTTCAATCTATAATAAAAAACGCAATATAAAAAATACAAAATGTTTTTGTGTAAACTGATTGCACGTTCGTCAAAAATAGTCAACTAAAATAGGAGAGAAATGGATGGAACACAGAAAAAATTATACCCAAAAAATTTTTAAACAAATATTTGTTTGAAATCAAACTTAGTTTCAGTAAATATTCTGTACTGTTCCATTAAATTAATTTGTACCAAAAAACTGTGTAGAGAAGAAACAGGCCACGACGTTTGTTGGCTACTTTTCGGCATTTACATGTATACAACACGATCAATCAAAATAAACAACAACAACCACACAACAGCACGTTGTTCCTATCAACAAGCAAGATAATCACCAACACACTGAAATAACATTTTCTCTCAGCCGAACTCTGATTAATTTAAATTTTTACAAAATTTTTATTAGAATTTACAAAATTATTCGTAGGACCGCATTCAAATAAAATATTTACTGATTCAACGAATTTGGTTACTGAAAATGAAATTTAGTTTTTTTTGTGAAGGGAGATATAGGAAAAACCTGCCAATAGTTTCATGAAACTATATGGAAAAAATCAACATCCTGAGCTATTTGTTTTTTTTTTACATTAATTAAAAAAAATCCAAGTTGCTTAAAAATCTTTAACCTAAAAAATCAGTATTTGATATAAAATTGTTCTGATTAATGCCAGAATTTCGGGACTTGCATCTATAGTTGGAATCTGAACTAGTTTTGTGTTGATAGGGGTGGGAAGGCCCGCCCCAAATTGTTATTGACCCCCTGGCATTATTAAAAGCTGTATGTAATTATTTATTTTAATATTACTCATGAAAATCATCAGTCATAATGCCCATTAGAAAAAATTTCTTGCCACGCCTATATTTGTGTTACCGCAAGCACTTGAATTTTTGAACTCATGGTATGTATTTTGAATGAAATATCTGCGTTAAGCCAATCAAATGTGGTCTGCAATTGGACCTCTGCGCCAGCCTTGAAAGGTTGCGTATAGTTCCTAGTTTGTCCTAAATATGAATTTGTTAATAAAAATATTTCAAATAAAAAAGAATTGGAATAAATATAGTTGAGCTACTTTTTCAAGTTTAAAGTTCTATAGACCTTTTACAAGCAAATATTTCATTGATATAACTTTCCACTTTCTCAACTTTTATGACGAGTCACAAGAAACTTTCCAAGAAAGCAATTATCACAAAATATCACCCTATGGAATAAATGAAGGTTGATTAGTACCGCCGCCAGTTCCTAATAGTTTTAAGCAGCAGACAAGGGAAGCTTGTGCTTTTTTGAGAGATCTACGTAATTCTACGCTCAAATCGTTGGTTCCCATTTGAAATGCAATAATAAAAAAAAACAGCTGCTAGAATTGAAATGTATCAAATTTCTCAATGACTTGCTAAGCATTGTTTTTCGTAAATATTTTTCATTGTTGTTGTCATACAAATAAATAATGTACAAACGATTTGTAGTATCTTTTTTTATTATTTATCTTCTCTCTTCTTATTACTTTTTTTTGTCTAAAGATTAAGTTGTAGTTTTTCATTTCTGTAGTATTTTTTATTTTTTATTTATTTTTTTGCTTTAATAGTTGTTTGGTAGTTTTTTTCATCAGCTGAGCGTAATGAAATACAATGTTACAGGCATGCCTACTTAATATACATAAATAAATACTACACAGTTTATTAAAATTTTTAACGTCATAATGTCTCTATTTAAATAAGAGATGATTCATTAACACATTTTTTTTAATTTTTGTTTTCATTCAATGTTTGTTGCATTCAAGCAATGCGTTTTGCATACTTAAACAAATATTGAGACTACAGTGAAACTTCTTTATATAGAACTTTTCTGAAGAGGATTTTTTTATATATGTATATAATAATTTATCGTACAATTTATTACAACGAAAGTTCGATATAACCCTGCGTTTACACATGCAAGTGCCTTGCATGCAAGCTCTGTATACGTATTATCAACGAAAATTTCTCACAAATGCCCGACTGTCTCGCAACTTGCATGTTTGCCTTTTAGTGCAGAGTTGTCCATAACATAAAAAATTTTAATTTTAAGGGAACCAGATAGTGTTGAACTTTATTCGTATTGTTTCAATGTTATTTATGTCTAAAAAATTAATAAACTGCTCGATTTATGAATATTTAAGAAAAAAAAATTATTAAATTAGCTTTTAAATGTATTTAAAATGAGTAAAAACTCATATAACATTACACTGAAATCCAGTTAATTTGTGCTAAACTATTAATAGGGCAACACTGTTAACTAACTTTCCATGTACTTGCTACAAGTTCAACAAGTCACTGTCTTGTAAAATTCCTTGGCAGTTGAGTTGGAAGTAGGCTGCAAGTGCCGAAAGTGTAGATGTGTTAGTAAAAGAGTTTGAGTGTATTGAGTTTTTCTAACTTGCAACTGCACGTGTAAACCCTAGGTAACAATTCTGAAGGTGATCGAAAATTAGTCTGTTATATATGTATATTGATTCGTTATACTTATCCCACTATGTAGTTCCTATAAAAAGCGTCAACTTAAAATTCTCAGTAGGACCAAATAATTGTTTTTAGTTTCATATACTTCTATATATCAGACAAAGATAAAAAGCTGTCGGGTATGTTCTGTATTCCACGTGAAATTAAATCGTCCGTAATTGCCATAGCATTGTTGTTACAAATACATATGTATTTCCAACAACAATGGCAATTCCATACGTTTTAATTTCACGTGAAATGCATAACATACCCGTGTATTTTTCGGCGAAAGTTTACAGAAATAGTACTAATAAAAATTCACTCTCCAAAAGTTAAACAAAAATTTAAACACTTTTATTGTTTTATTCGAACTGATTCCAGTTTTCATTATATAAAAAGCTTTTAGCAAACTGGAACACAGTGAATCAAAACAATTCACGTATTCTATTTGCTTTGGAAATTTTTTTTTATTAATTGACACTATACGCAGTGTACCAAACACAAAAACGCTGATGATGAGGTTGTGGCGACCTTCGAAAACAGCATGTTGTTCCGTTCTTCTAGTGTTTATCATAATAATTTACAATTGTTTCTAGTGCAATGTTTTTTTAAAAGTTATCGTGGCATAACCTTCAAAAAAAGCTTAAGCGACAAAATTTTCGAACTTAATTTTTTGACCAAAATCGATTACCAGCGATCGTAATAATCGATTTTCGTCAAAAAAAAAAAAATAACAAGGTTGAAAAAATGTGTCAGTTAAGCATTTTTAGTGGTTATGTCTTGACTTGTAATTTGGTTTAATCGACTCATAAACAGATA
Organism: Tachina grossa; assembly: GCA_949987645.1. Taxonomy (NCBI): domain Eukaryota; kingdom Metazoa; phylum Arthropoda; class Insecta; order Diptera; family Tachinidae; genus Tachina; species Tachina grossa. Next base: position 34,939,600 of record OX465276.1, on the reverse strand, counting down.
ACCACTTTTATGTTTTTTATTTATTTATTTTTTGATTATATTTTCCTTATAAAAGAAGTGTGTTTTTTTGTGTCTGTTTAGGCAAGTTTCCATGTTATCGGTAATATTTTTTTCAAGAGATGCTAAGCTATCGAGTATATCTTGCGATGTAAAATCCTAGTCCTCAATAAATGTTTACAGGTTTTCCGACAATTGTTTTAACTTCTCTAGCGGTTGCAACATATTCGATTACTTTAGTTTTTTCTTCTCTTGCTCATCATTATCTTGTCGTTTTATTACACTAGTAATAATGTCATCATCAGTAAGGGATCCAGTAGCAGCAATGTTGTCATTGAAATTTACAAAGTCATCATCCTGTTCTGTTAATTTTTTTTTAGAATAAGTCATTCTTTGGTGTCTTGAAGGCAAACCATTTTCTGTAATCATGAAAATATTTGGACTCTCAGTAAAGCCACAAGTCGTAAAAAAGTTACCAATTGAAGCAAAGCCGCGCATTAAGGTGTAAAATACAAATTTTGCAAAACCTGTTTTTTCACAGATTACTATTAACATTATTGAACTCTTGCATAGTTCAAATATCAGACCATGCAAAATAATACATCTTATTGACGTCAAAATACAATCAACAAGATCAATTATATTGGATTCTTTCTACAATGTTCACATTGATCACATCGAATCCGTACAAAAGCAGTTCCTTATATGTGACCTTCTCCGAGAAAAGGGACCTAGTGTGTCAAAAAACGGTTTAAGACTTAAGAGTGGATTCTGGTACCTAAAAGCGTGTAGAAAAAGATGAAATGAGTTAGATTTCTGACAAAAATTTACTTACCCTATAAAAACGTACAAAACGAACTTGGGAAAAATCAATAAAAATGAGAAGAACATTAAAATTTTATTTTTTAAATGAGTTTTTCCCAAAACTAAATTTTCACACACTAGGTCCTTTTCTCGGAGAAGGTCACATATATTGTTTAAAAGATATCCATCCAGACTTCTTAACCCTTTCTTCTTACTCAACAAGGTTAGCTGAGATCAATTTGCCAACATTAAGCATGCTGAGTATATCATATCTCATGAATATTATCAATGGCAATATAACATCGGAGTTTATATTAAAGGAGTTGTACTTCCATATTCCTCAGCGATCATTACGATCTTATAGCTTGCTTCATGTCACCACTTATCGAACTAAGTTTGCAGTGAATGATCCTTGGAGAAGATTATGCTGCTATTTCAATGAAATGTCATAAAACATAATATTATTGTTCACTTAAATAGCTAATTTATTGTAATTTATGTTTAACTAAATTGTATGTCTTCTATCAGTCTGTGAGGAATTTTTCTATAGACTTGTAATAATAATAAAAATAATAATAAGAGTCAGTCAGTGAAAGAACTTTGGAAGTAACTCACAAAATTATACGAACGGAATTGTCGATAGTATTGATATACATTAGAGTCCTGCATAAGACATCTTATAAGAACTTTCAAGACATAAGGGATTTTTCAAATGCTTTACTACAGCGAAATCTTATAAAACAAACGTTAACAACACTGTTTGCAAGAAGTTTGTTTGAGTATTGTAGGTATAAGAGTAAAGAAGAAAACACTTCGTGACGGAAGAATTTGTGATACTTGCTGCTTTCTACGCATGAGCGCGTGTACAAACGTCATGCATGTATGTGTGTATGATTGTTTATTTTTCTGCGCACATGCAAAGGCACACACATGCATTAACATTAGTTGTATGCGGTTAATCACATAATAGCTTACCATCTACATATTACACACACACTCAAACGTACAATATGAAAAATAACAAGCATACACTAATCAACAGTATTTCTTTTGAGTGTTTGTTACAAACAAGCTGTCTTGCGACATCGCTTGTTAACACTGATATACACCATCGTGCTTCGCTTATAGTACGACAGCATTTATTATTGGTTTAGTATAATACATGCGACGTGAATACATTTAAAAGTCATGACGTATTTACATTTAAAGACCTTTTACGCAGGTCTCTAATATATATGTAACAGAGATACAAAAAGAAAAATTAATGTTAATTATCATTATCATTATTTTTGATAAGCTAAAAGAAATTAACAAAAAAAGTAATATTCCCTTGTATTTTGCTCTCCTGAAAAATTATTATTTATAAGCGGCGGCCTTTTAATTGAAGCAAAAAAATGCATACAGTTAAAAAAACAAACAAAAATTTTGAAAGACATTTTTTTGCCTTCCATATTATTTTGTCACTTACAACAATAACATACATATTCGAAGAGTTGTCTTTTCGAAACGAATTACATACTAACCCCCCCTGCAATGCATATTCATTCAGGGTCATGAAATACATAAATATTTTTTCAAATAAATTGTTTTTTAATTTAATTCAATTTATTTACTTTTTTCCTAAATTGCAAACATTACATATTTCTAACAATTGTAACGCCTCTCAATCTACAATCGGCTTTTTGTTGTTGTTCTTTTTGCTTTTGTAATTGCTTAACATAAATCATGTTTACAAAAAAAATGCATGAATTAAAAAAAATAATCTTTTTATTATTCGCCGTAGAATTTTAACTACAAATAGTTTTGTTGTTGTTTTATGTGGGCGCTGTTGTAATATTTTTTTTTTTTTTTTTTTTTATTTAAAATTTTCCGCATTTGCTGAGTTTAGTTTATAAACAAACTCCCATATACAATTAATAATTGCACAATTAATAATTATATAAATAATAGAGTTATAATTTTAAGCAGGAATTTAGTCATTTTTAACTTTGTTTCGCACTCAGTGACAATATGAAATGCTAAAATCACAAGTATGTACATATGTCGTTTTAAATGTGCGCTTAAATAGCAAAATTATAAAATTTTAGTCGTTTTTGGTCATTTTGGTGGGAACTTGTTTTACCCAAATGGCCGATCAAATAACTGATGTGATGTGTCTAAACAAGTGTGTGATGTGTTTCTATTTTAAGTTTTGACATTTTAAAAAGATTAAAATACATACTTGTATGTCGCATATGCATAAACTTAATTAATACTTGTTCGAAACTCAAAACTACTTGTTGAATTATTTTATGTGAAAGCTTTAGATAAACCACATAAACAGAAACTTGAGCAACTTCAAATATTGGTTTAAATTTTCATATCAATTATTGCAATAAGAATATTATAAAACTGACTTGATTTATGCTCGAATGTATTTTACTTTTTCTTTTAAAGACCTAAACTATTTAAAAAAATATTTCAAAATGCTTTAAATTATACCCTACACAAAAAAAGTTCTCCAATCAACAGGTTTAATTGAAAAATAAAATGAAAAAAAAATGAAATAGAAATTTTATTGTGTTAAATAAACTTTTTAATTAATTGAATTTTTAAACAAAATTTCAATTGTTTCAATGAAATATTTAATTAAACTTTTAATCAATTAATTTCTAAACAAAAGTTTTAGTTTTAGTATCAATTGCAATATTTTATTAATTAAATTCTTAAACAAAATTTTTTGACTCCATTGAATTTTAATTAAACTTTTAATCAACTAAAGTTTTAAATAAAACTTTAATTAAATTAATTCAATTACTTTTATTTTTTTCAATCTAAGGTTAGCAGGCTGCTGGTAAGGAAGGAGGAAATTTAGAGACAATGATCATTTTTTTATACCTGTGTGTTGAAGAAGTTAGTGAGCGAGGGTGATAGGAAAGGGATAGTGATAGTGAAGTATGAAGATGAAGGAAGAGAGAGAGAGAGGGAAGCTTTATTCTTTTACAACTCTGCTTCTTTTTGCACGCTTTTTAATAATGCAGTGTTGCAGCGCCTTCTGGTGTCAAATGAGGCGTATTAAATTTTGAAGCTGTGTTTAGTGTCCATTGGTTATTTTACTTCGCCGATGATTCTGCTACACAACGAAGGAGGGCGCTCTGATGTTACATTAGGATTAGCATCTGCTGAAGCCGATGTAGTTTTAGTGACCCAGTGCCTTATGCCTGCACCAGTTGAACATTTCCCACAAAGGACACTAATTCACATCAGAAAAATGCATCTAAGGTGTTAATGGGAGAAAAATTTCTATTTATCTGCTAAGTGGTGGCGATGCTAGCCTCTCACTCCAGAGTGCGTGGGTTCGATTCCCGCCATAGACCCTAGGTGTGTTTATTTATAAAAAAAAAAATAATAATAATAGTCATCGGACTCGTGTGATTTTGAATTTAAATAGATTCTAGACCAAAACAAAAAAATTCTAAATTATAAGCCGATTAGCTCGTCGTATGATAAGGCTAGACAAAAATATTCGGGCCTGTTCTACAAAACACGATATTACAAATCACAGTGATTTAAAAAAAATAGCTTTTCTAAATTGCACGAAGTTGCGTTGGAAGTTAAAATAAAATATTCCATTATAAATGACTAAATAGTTTGTTTTTCAGAACAGGCCTGATTATCATATTAGCGTAACGCCTTAACAAACAGTAAATTTTCTCGTCTTCGTTCAGTCAGAATCTTGTCATTTACTTCCCTTAAAAAAAAGGGCCAATCATAAATCACCTCAACTATTCGTATCAATCATGTCTCATCATCATTCAGTCTAGTATGGAGGAAGTATTACGGAATTATAAATAAAATGTATCAGATAATTGTAATTGCAAGTGACTTTGTGTACCTGAATGATTTCAATTTAAATAAATTTTGCGCTTCTCATAGTTTAAATTCTAAAATAGTAATAAATGAGTAGTAAATCTTAATAAAGATCATGTTAGTCTATTTGTGTGTCATGCGGTTTTCAATAGTTATGATATTGTATTTTTTTTATTTTATTTAAAATATTCAACTGATTAATGATTTTTGCAACGTTTAATAGTTTTAAATTAATAATATCTAAAATGAATTATAACGACGACACAGTAACAACAGCAAAAAGTCACAGTCTTTTTAATAATTATTGTAGGCTGATAGTTAAGCTCTAATGAACAGCAAAAAAAAAATTACTTTTAATTGAAATAAATACACACAAACACATCTTGAAATATGTAATTAAAAGTTTTTTTTTTATTTAAAAAAAATTCTATTTTTCATACATGCTCCAATTGCACTGTGACACAGTGTCTCTCTCCTACAAGTCCAATTTTTAATGGTGATTTTTCAATTGATTTCATTGAATAGATTTGCTATATACATTTGTGTCACTATATACTGGTATATATGCACATACATATTTGTATGTATGCCAACATATACTGAATACAACAGCAAAATACATACTTCATTTGGCTAATTTCGTTTAAGAAAAGTCTTTATGTTTCTCAGATATGCTGGTGTTTTCTTTTATTTTTCAACTCAATTAATTCAGCATTCAATTAAGTCAATATTCGATACTGCATCATACTGACAGTGTGTTCGTATATGCGTGTTACAGCGTCTTCCAATAGAGATTTCCAAACTTTGACAGGTGACGAAATAATCTCTGTTGTTATTGAAAATTACCAGCTTCAACATGTCATTTCAAAACAGCTCATGTTACACTTAAAAAAAAAAAACTAACTAAAACTTTGGAAAATTTTCTAAATTTGAGCAAAAAAAAGTTGTCGTATGGCGCCAAAGCTGTTTTTTACTTGAAACCAATAAAATATTTACTAAATTTCTACCTCATTAATGCACTAGTTTAAAATATTTATATTTTTATATTTAAGTAAAATTTTTCTGAAATTAAGTAACATTTTCCCATATAACTCGGAGCATTGCAAAAAAAATTGTTCATCTTTGATCTCAAATTTAATAAAATTTTCAAAGTTTTTTTATGTCTTTAATTCTGGTACTTTTTTATTTTTCATTAAATTCTATACCACATTGTATATTTTTTATTATATATTTATATTATATTCTGAATTAATTCACCAGACATACATATTAATTCCTCGGGAGGAAACAAGTATTGAACCAGCAACCTTCTGACTCATAGGCAAGCATTCTAACCAATTGCCTAACAGGGCAGCCTAAATAAGCATTGAAATTTTTGAGTTTTAAAATTTTATTTTATTTTCAAAAAAATATATTTCAAGTTCAAATATTCGTCGAAAATATGAAAAACTTACTTAGATTTTTTGCTCAATGCAAACAAAAGATATATTTCTATAATTCTAAGCAAAAATACTTAAAACTAGTAAATATTTTTCTCAAATTTAGAATACCTTTTTATATCTTTCAAGAAAGTAAATTTTGATGAACTAATCAGGAGTCATTTCCTAAAATTTATTTTTTTGATTTAAAACGAGATTGACTAGTTCTTAGTATACAATTTCCCTAAACTTTTAAACCATTTTCCAGTTTTTGGTAAATATTTCCTTTAAGCCGGTATACTTGTCCTTGAATGTGAGAATTTTTGTGTGTATTTTTATTAACTATTTTTAAGGATATGAACTTTTTATTTTTTACTCATATTAAGTAATTTTTACTAGATTTATGTAAAAATTTACTTAGGGCCTGTTCCACGATGTCACCAACGTTCGACTTGTCGCACAGTTACATTGGAAACAACAACAAAATTTTAAAATTTGTTTTTGTTTTGAATGTAAGTGTGCGACAAGTCGAACATTGGTGACATCGTGAGACAGGCCCTTAAACTTAGAAAAAATTACTTACTGCCAGTTTATAGAAGCCATGTAAAAATTCTCGGCTGTCTATTTATAATGAAAGCAAAAACAAATTTTGAGTGCTTTGTTTTTGTTTTCAATATAAATAGGCAGACGAGAATTTTCACATGGCTTCTATGAACTGGCAGTTAAACTTAGAAATTTTTTTTACTTAAATTTAGGAACTTTTTTTCCTTAATAATAGTATATGTCTTTTTTTTTTTTTTTTTTTTTTTTTTTTTTTTTTGGAGTGTACAAAGTACATCCTGCATGAGAGATTTGTGGGCCTGACCATCCCAATTGGAGATGATGTGAACTGTATATTTCGAAGAATATCTTATTATCAATTCGCGTTCCGCTTTTCTCTAAACATATCGAGCCATAACCGCTTCGGTTTTTGACGAAAATCGACTATTTACGATCGCAAATAGTCGATTCTGGTCAAAAATTAACTTAAAATATTATGTCATTTAAGATTTTTTGGAAGTTATGGCACAATATGAAATCTTCCATTATGCCTTTTATTTAAGTTCTGCGGCTGGCTCTGTTATTCAAAATAAAAGAAACTGCTTTAGAATTTGATTTTTTTTTAAGTTTCCTTTCGCTTCGAATTACAGAGTTTTATTTGATTCCGTTTTTTTCTTGCTCTAGCACCAGGGAAAAAGGTCGAGGCAAAATTATCGGCGGCGGCGATTAGTCTTCTTGACGTAAACTAATTTCTCAAGACACATCTTTTTTATATGTATGAGACAAAATAAATAATTAAAAGCATAATCTCATATTTATAAAATTTAAAATAAATTTGAAATGTATTTTATTTAAAATTTTTTTCATTAAAATTTTTCTTAAAATAGATTTCAAGTACATTTTATTTTTTATGAATATACATAATTTATAAAATGTATACTAAAATACAACAAGTTTTATAAAATAATGTTTAGTCGGTTAATCGATCGAAATTAACCAATTTTATCATTCATTGAAAATAGCCAATAATAAGATAATCGTACGGTTAATCCGGTGGCAATTAATCGATTAACCCATTGAGTGTCGTAGTATTAAGTGAACTGAACAGCTTCATATCCCTATTTCTTTTTTTCTAAACAAAAAATAATAAAATAAAAATAAATTTTAAGTTAAAGTATCTATTGATCTATCGGTTTCATTTGAGAAATTATATGATTATTGATTGATTAGGCACTCTGGTGCCAGTTTGGACAACCTGGGTTTAAACTGCTGAGTACTCCCTCCCTATAAATTTTAAATGGATACGAAAATTATTTCCCCCTCTTTTAAAGGGCAACAAATGTTGCCCTTATTTTTAGAAAGGTAAAAAGATGCACAATTCTTCCTCTCTAAAATTTGAAACTTTTTTTTAGAGAATGGCAGATTTTTGCTGCTTGACAACGCCCTTCCTCTTCTCCTGTTAATTAATGAACTGAAAGACATGTTTGTATAGTTTTCTAAAATGAAACATGAAAAGATATAAAGTTTTGAGTTTGCAGCTAAAAGTAAAGCATTTGCTACAAATCGTTTGTTAGAAAAATTTAACAATCACTTTTAATTATTGCTTCTTCTTTTGCAGAAAGCTTTACGAACACCGCAAACTAAATATTAACTTAAAAAAAATAAATATAAAAGTTCCCAACCAAAAAAATACATAGAAATAAAAAATTAAACCAACAGATAAATTTTAATAACTAACAAGCAGTTATATATCTCACAAATGAAGTTAATTAAAATTTAAGCAAAACAAAAGACTAATAAGAAAACTTGAAGCAAAAAAAAACACAAATAAATTATAAAACATAACAAATATAACAAAGCTATTATTAGTGATTGTTTATTTTTATTTGCGTCTTGCGGTTGTTTTATTTTTCTTATTTTTATTGCCCAATCCAAATTTGGCATTCTAAAGTTTTAATTTGTAAGTTTCTTATTCATACGCGAAACATTTGAAATGCAAAAACAATGACGGCTTTCAGATTGCACGAAGTGAAAGCCGACTTATTTCACGTACCACAAACGTATTCGTTGGCTTACACTTGTAATGTAGATTTTTACGCGGAAAGGGGAAAATTGGCTTGGAAGTTTGGTGTTATATTTGGCCAACATGATGAATTGGGTCGCCAGCATGTCTCTAGCGGTAGTGTAGCGGTACTGGAGGACAATGACCGCTACATATACTCACTGGTGACGAAAGACAGTGTCTATCAAAAGAGTTCGTATGAAAATGTAGAGGCGGCCTTAATATGTTTGAGACATCACATGGTAAGTTTAGTTTAATTTATGCATAATTATTATTTTTATATTATGGCATAAAATATTGAGCACAATTATTTAGTAAAAATGTTGAGAAGCTTTATGTGACAAAATGTTGAGCAATAATTATATCAAAATGTTGAGAAGCTTTATGCGATATGCATAAATTATTTAAATTAATTACGCTAAGAGGCCTTAAAAGAATTTATTTCATTTCAAAAAGTTTAGTATACTTTAATTAAAATTCATTCTTTATCTCAAAAAAAAAAACCGCAACATAAATTCGAACTGGTTATCTGTTTAGTTTTAGTTCATTACAGAGGCAAATAAATAATAAAGCAATTGACTTGAGTTATTTAAAAGATTTTAAAATGTTTTCACACAAACAAGGCGGTTTTATTTAACGTTGAGAATATTAACTTTGTAAAGCTTTTAAGATTATTACTTAAGTAATATTTCCATTAATTTTTTTTTTGTTAATACGAGTATGTAAAATTTTCGTCACCACGAAATAAAAGTAAAATAATAACAAGCAACTTTTCATATATGTTGAATTCACAAGTTCAGTGGTATGATTTATGGTTTAAAAATAACGATATTTCTTTATAAGCTTGTGAACTTAAGCAGGTCGTACACGACATGTTTTTTACGTCTGAAATGTCAACTTTTCAACTCAGATGTAATTCTGCATGTCTGTCAAAAATTTTATTTTTTCAGAAGGTTTATAATATTCGGTCACAAACGTGCATGTACAAATACGTCTGTGCTCACAATTTTATTAAATATAGATGAACGGATAATATTAAAAACTTACCTTTATTACATCTTTCTCTATATCTAAAAAAAAAATAAATAAAGGGTGTCCCAACAAGAACGCAAGATTTAAATTTGGCGCCATTCGAAGTGTCATTGTTTGGCATTTGAACAATTGTTATTGTTTGCTAGTAGAAGATACGAGGTTAGTAAAAATGGAGCGCTACACGAATGAACAACGCATTCTCATTGTGAAATTGTTTTACCAAAATGGTGAAAGTTTTGCGGCTACAGTTCGCAAATTTGCGATCAATTTGGGGTCACAATAATGCTCCAAAAGAGTCAACTGTAAAGAGATTAATGGATAAATTTGCCGAAACTGGGTTTGTTAGTGATGTAAAGACAACAACGCGCCTTCGACCAGGTCGATCGACCGAAAATGTCGCAGCTGTACGTGATGATGTCGCTCAAACGCAGGTCAACCGCAAACAGTCAATGGTGTTCGCTATCGTGAAATGATAATCAGTTTTTTCGTGCCTTGAATTGAAGAAATGAATGTGGAGGGCATGTGGTTTCAACAAGACGGCGCCACATGTCATACAGCCGAGAAACAATTCAATTGCTACATCAGTCATTTCCCGGTCGTGTTGTTTCGCGTTTTGGAGACCAGAATTGGCCGCCTAGATCGTGCAATTTAACACCATTAGACTTTTTTCTTTGGGGTTTTTTGAAGTCGATGGTTTACGCGAATAAGCCGACGACGACTCAAGCCTTAAAAGAGGAAATTGGACGCTGCATTAATGAAATACCGCAGCATTTATGCAAAACGGCCATTGAAAATTACATTAAAATATCGCGTGTGTGCCAGCAAAGTCGCGGCGGCCATCTGCCCGATTTGTTGTTCCACACATAACCTCATTTTGTCTACTTTACGATATAATAAAGTTTCACGACTTTTTTTTTAATATCCGTGTTTTATTTAAAATTTAAATCTTGCGTTCTTGTTGGGACACTCTTTAAATGAAATTATAGTCTTTTTCATTATCTCTGTAAATATTTCGCACAGCTTTTGCACAAACCTATGTCGACCTCCGTTTCAAAATTGAATGTTGCCGGCACCAAAATGTTTCTTTACGCCGTAAAAATTTCAGTCATTTTAAAGAATTTTTCCTTGAATTCGAAGTAATCATGTTACGATATAAAAATTCAATGCTGTTTTCTTGCATATACATGATTGCTGTTGAATAGTTAAAAAAAAAACATAAATATATTGGTATTGTAATATATCAACTTTAGCTGGCTAATGCTTCCGTCAATAGCGGAACGCCGCTGAATGTTTCCTCGCGGCATAGATTTTTGACGACATATTTTGCATAACAATAACAGCTGATGTAAGAAACTTTGTCAGAAGAAAATAGAACACGTTCTAATTGAAATTTTGTCAGCTGACTTTGCGTCTGACTTTTACAGAAGCAAAATTTTAAAGGTACCACACGACATGTACATGTTTTATAGTGGGAAATTTGACAAGTCAGATGTAAAAAAAAACATGTCGTCTTAATTTGCTGTATAATTATTTTATTTTATTTTTAAAAGTCAGAAATTTGAATTAACATTCATTTCATTTGAAAGCATAAAATTTAAACAGGTGTGGGAACTTTAATTTGACAGGTTTCATGTTTTTCGCTACAAGCGATTTTGATTAAAATAGCTTGAAACTTTAATTGAAATGAATTAATTATACTGTATTTATTACTAAGATGAATTTGTTTTCTGCTGCTAATTATCATATAATTAAAAGATTGTTACAAATTAATATAACATATCCAGCCATAACCTTTAAAAAATAGCTTAAGCCACATGTTTTTTTTTGGCTTCGTTTTTTTTACGAAAATCGACTATGTACGATCGCAAATAATCGATTTTGGTCAAAAAATGAAGTTCGAAAATTATGAAGCCTAAGCTTTTTTGGCGGTTATGGCACGATATAGAATATTCCCAGCCCTGGCCTCAATACAATTATTTCAAAAGCATATTTAATTCGATCGTATAATTAAAACATTCTTTTGTATGAAAATTATTAACAATAATTGGCTGAAGTAGTTAGCTGTTGTAGGAAAGTTCAAGTCATAAAGGCATATACAATGGTCACTGAACTATACTGACTTCAGCAGATACTAATCCTAACGTAAAAGCGCCTTCCTTCGCCTGTATTGTGTAGCAGAATCGCCGGCGAAGGAAAATAACGTATAAAATAGATACTAAACACAGCTTCGAAAATTTAATACGCCTCATTGACAACAGAGGCGCTGCAACACTGCATTATTAAAAAGAGTTCAAAAAGTACAGTTATAAGAGAATGAAGCTTTCCTCTATCTCTTCCTCACTATCCCGTTCCTAAAGAAGGTAACACCTTTAAGTAGTAGCAGGCATTAATTTCCTTAGTGTTACTTCTCTAAAAAAAATACAATATTGTATAATTAGATGATAAGACAACGCATACTATGATAAAACAACGAATACGACAAATTTATTATTCGTTTTGCAGGCAATAAATAAAAATAAAGTAATTTACTTCAATAGAACTTAAAATATCTGGCGTATTAATACAGATATCGAATATAAGACGACTGTTCCAAACGCAATGCTTGCTTTGCAAAGTCTTGAGTTTGAAGGCGAGAAGGAAACAGCTCCAATTCTCTTTCCTTTTCCTATGAAAAAGTTCCAGACGCCGTTATATATAATTTTTGCTCTGTCTTGTTGTGCAGTGTTTTTAACAGCTGTTGCTATAAGCAGTAACCGCCCAACTCAACTTAAAACAGAATTGAGTTGTGATCGCTTTAATATTCTATGCACAAAACTTGAAAGCCCATTTCTCTGACAAGATTTGTTAAAAGAGAATTGATAAAATAATATTTGCATAAGCCATAATAAAAGTCTCACCAAATTTATAATAAGCACAAAAATATACAAAACAAAATATTTCCATAAGATTCTAAATGTGTTCGCAATCTTTAATTTACAATGAAATATATTTTTTTTTTAATTATTGCTTGGCTTCTACAGTTACTAAATTTTGCTCAATATAATCTTCATAATATAATCTTTACAATATAATCTGCCAACATTTTATATATTTCAGCACAATCACAATGTCCACAAAGTTGCTATGCCGCGCATTTGTTGCGGCAGCGATGAATTAAAGTGGCCGCGTATTAAAGAAATCATTATGCGGGTATTCGCTAATGAATACAATACTGAAATTACGATTTGCAATTATCACGCACCAAAGGTAAGAATTCATTTTAATATAATAAAACAACAACAAACACTTCATCTCCATACTTGTCTTCAGATTGTCGAACCCAAATGCCGCATAATAGAACAGCGCGGTCACAATAAAACTGCTCCTGAGAACTGCTCTCTGGTGCATACGATAAGCGCCGACTTTGCCATGTGTAATGGCATTGGCATGCAATTCAGTTGCAAATATGGACCCACGAATGAGATGTTAAAGCAATACAAACACCTGGGAGATGTAGCGGTTTTGAGGGAGAAAAAGCGCTACGTCTACAATCTAGTGACCAAAGAACGTCATCACGAGCGATGTACTTATATAGCCTTGTTCTATGCTCTCACCGCCACCCGCGATCATATGGTGGGTGTTAAGACAACAACATATAATTAACATATTTAATCGAAATTTACAATTATACATACATACATATACATGTGTATGTATGTACATTATGTATTATTATGTATGTTTTTGTGTGTGTGTTTTTTTTTGTTTGTTTTAGCATCAACATGGTGTTACCAAATTGGCCATACCACGCTTGGGTTGTGGCATTGATCGTCTCGATTGGATGCGCGTCAAAACTATTTTGGAAATGGTTTTTGCAGAAGATGAAGTCGAAATAACAACATATTCACATGATGCCCTCTTCTCCACACCCAGTCGCGAAAAATTGGATATGCACTGTGCGACATGCAAGCGCACGTTTTGACATAAAGTCAAGAATTCTTCAGCAAAGAATTCTAACAAACAACTAACTAACAATAACGGAAAAAATTAAAAAAAACTGCAAATGATCACCATTTCTCAAAAAAAAAAAAAAAAAAAAAAAAAGTGCCTAAAAATTTCTTTATAAATTATCAGCCTTATTTATAAAACTTAAAAAGGCTTTTTAAGAAAAATTTTTTATGAAAAATTGTTTTAAAAAACCTTTATAAAGACTTTTTAAGTTTTATAAATAAGAATGTATTTTTTATAAATTTTTTATAAAAAAAAAATTGGAAAAATTTTGGAAAAAATTTTTTATAATTTTTAACAAAAATTTTGAAAAATTTTATTATATAATTTACATAAAAATTTGAAAAAAATTTTTATATAATTTTTTTTTTTAAATTTGGAAAATATGTTTATATAAAAATTTTGGATTTTTTTTTATTTTTATTTTTCAAATCTGGAAAATTTGTTTATATAAAAATTTTGGATTTTTTTTTGTTTTTATTTTTAAATTTAGATGAAATTTTTAGGTGTAAGAAAACTTTTTCTTTTTGGTGATGAAAATGAAAGATAAAACATTTATTTGAAAATGGTATTGAATACAATATCAAATACAAATTCAGCTGAGGGAAGAATCAATAAAAACATAAATAGTTTCGTTTCTAAATCTTTAATGTTGAACACTGTGGCCAGTGTTTATTTTTAATAATAATAATAAAAAAAAACATTATGACTATTACGTTTTTACAGAAAATTTTTAATGAAATGATGATGTCACTTTATTTTATAATACTTATTTATTTTGTTTTTTTACTTTTTTCGCACCTGTAACAATTAACTTAATAAAACAAAAAATAAAAACTATTTATGTACACATAGTTGTTTAAATAAAAGTATTGAAAACTTTATTTGGTATTTTTCTAGTATCATAACGTTTTCATTGAGTGTGAAATTGTTTAATTGTATTTGACAATGAACAAAAAAAAAACAAATAAAAAATTACCATAATATGATTTGAGATTTAGCTTGAAACGAAATCCAAACAGATTTCTTTAAACTTTATATAATTTCACAAAAAATTTAAACATTGCAAAAAAACTGAAAATACCTGAAAGAATTCATGGCTCAGTTATAAATGGCAACTGAATTTTAGTTGCGTTGCCACTTACCAAATTATTATTGCGTATGACAACCGGCAATTAACAGCTGTTAACATTGGTTGCGAAATATTGTGAATATTGCTAGCTGCGAAGTATTTGATGATGTACAGTTTTTAAGGCATAAAGGTGGCAAAATTAAATTAAATTAAATAAACTACTCTTTCTTTGGAAAGGTAAGTTTGTATATGCTTTAAATTTAAAAAACATTTACTGCCAGTTTATCGAAAATAGCAAAAAAAAAAGTCTCGTCTACCTATTTATATTGAAAATAAAATCAAAGCACTGAAATGTGTTTTTGTTTTCAATAGAAACAAAGAGCGGGGAATTTTTGATTGTCTACTAAAGTTCTTAAACTTATTCACAGTAGAGACGGTAATTCTAAAGGATTTTAATTGTCCCTCAAGTGTCGTCTAATAGATGCAGCATTTTGTATTTCCTTCACTTCAGCGAAAAATAATTCCACTGAACGAACCCTCTTTATTATAAGTAATTTTTTAAGCACTTTTGCCTCACATTTTTCGCTTTCATATATTTTTTATTTTAAAGCTTTGTTTACATTATTTTCAATTGTCAAACTGTTATGATCATATTTTCGATAAGTTGCAAGTTTCGTTGACAACTGACAACGCAACTGAAGTTCGATTGCCATCCTTTATCGAGACATTAAATATTTATAAAAAAATACTTTAAAAAATTTATGTATGTGTTTGGTGTGCTATTTCATTTAAAAACCAAAAGACATCATTAGAATTTAAACCCCTTTTAGACACGCAAAGTTTACTTTGAAAAGTCTTAAATCAGCTAAATGAAAGAAAGAGGGAGTAATACTTTATCTTTCTGCGTTTCTCCCAGCTGAATTAAGATTAAGTCCTAGTTTACACTATGCAAGTCTTATTGCTAAGCTAATTAGTTTTATAGGAGAGGCACGAGAGGAAAAGAAACGTTTCTGTTCCCTCTCGTCTCTCTCTCTCTCTCTCCTAAAAAACTAATCAGTTTAGCAATAAGACTTTCATAGTGTAAACTAGGACTAACTTACCAATTAACACTTAACTGAAGATACTCAATCTGTTAAGCGTTAATCGATTAACCGATTTAACGATTAAATTTAGATAATTTCGGCCGAGTAAACGATTAAGAACGATTCTAACAGAATTAACAGAATGCGTTAGAAGTGTTAACAGCTTGAAAAAATTAAAACAGGGAGGAAATTACAGCATTCGATATCAAAAAAATTTTCATAAACCTTCAATTTGTTTGATTGATATCGAATCCCGTAGTTTGCCAACAGAGGTCATATCGTCGCTTTCAATAACGAGCTGACTATATCAGGGGGCAAATTATGGCATTCGATATCGATCGAAATTTTAAAATATTCTAATAGAGTTTTAATGAAAATATTTTCTACATTTCGATAGATATCGAATGCGAGGTCTTTTTAAGTTTGAGATTATAACATTCGATATCAAGCCATGCTATTACATTTTATTCGATAACTAATGCCATAATCTCAAACTGAAAAACGTGATAGAATCAGCTCGTTATCGAAAGCGACGATTAGACCTCAGGACTTTAGCTGCATAGGAGAAGATATTATACGAGTGTGTTAAAAGGAAATAAGGAAAAGTATTGAAAAAATTAGGTATTCTCTTTTATAGATCGTCTTCTAACATCATTACTAATATTATAATCGTGAAAGTAGGTTTGTTTGATTGTTTGTTTGTTTGCTACGCTTTGATGCCCAAACCGCTGAACTGATTTAGAAAATTCTTTCACCAGTGGAAAGCTACATTACCAGCGCGAAAGATGTTTTTTTATTCGGTTCGAAACCGGGTTTTTGTAAATGATACAGATTTTTTCGTAAAAACCTATTTTTGGGCTGGTTAGGGTAATTTTCATTGCGGGCTTGATTGTTTAACCAGTCTTAACACCGGTTGCCATGTACTTTTTAAATAGATCAAGGCAAGCGGACCGGGTAAAAGCTAGTCATATTTTATTGAAACTAAAAAAAATTAAATTTTAAGTCAGTTATATTTCTGATAGACTATTTCGAACATAATCTCAGACTATTGGATTTACAAATAAAAATTTCTCATTTACTTGTGGCTCTTCAACGAAGTCAATACTTGTTTTGTGTTATAGAACTTTTTTGTGTAGTGCAATTAAAGGAATAATTTGTAGCGGGTACTGATTTAAGTTATATTTTATCATTTATTATCAGGAATGGAAAGTGTTTTGAAAATTAAAAAATTTGACTTGAACATTTTGTTGAACAAAACTATCTTCTTCTTCTTCAAGCATTTTTTTAGAGCATACAAATTTGCTACTTTCTATTTTGTGTGAAATGTATTAAAATTAGCTATTACTTATTCATTTAAAACATTCTCTTTTTATTGTTTACCTTTGACGTTGATAATGTAATTATCTAATATTGGAAAAATTTGCTTTTGTGGGCGTAACTTTGTTTTTATCAAATATCGTGTAAGTTCGTTTTATTTTTTTTTTGCATTTACGTATTATATTGCAAATAAATAAAAATTCCTTATGATTTTATTGCTTCAGTTATTTTTTCATTTATGTATGTATATTGTTTTGATAAAATGAATTGCGTTTTAACACAACAGATTGAGATTTACATTAATTAACATTTGCCAAAAACACCTTCATGAACGATCGTGGGAAGAGAACATCTTTTCTACAAATCTTTTAATTACAACATCATTAATTAGCCGACAGAATTTTGTTTTAAGTTACACTTTCTAGAATGTTGAAGACTGTCTTATTTGCTTACGAGTATTATAATATTCGGTGAGAAATAAAATTTTTATTCGATGAAAAACAAGTATAAAAACTAAAATAGTAATAATTCTACATAAATTTCTCTAAGAAACTACAGTACAGTACAAAATTTGTGTCACAACACAACCAAAATTTATCTCTCAGGTAACCTCGAACTCTGATATACCGTTCTATTCAAAATTAAAGATTTTTACGATGTATGTGCCCATGATTATAAAAGTGGTCTGAGTCATATTAATATTTCTTTTTTCCTTTCCCAAGAATTTTAAATTTTCCGCCTCTAAGCTGAAATGTAAATACTTTTCCTGTCAACAGCACAACTATCAACCTCTTGTAAAAATTCAAACAAACTGTGTCATTTTTCTGTATTTGGCACTAAGGAAAAAAATCTATATTTAGGGGATGGTCACACTTAGTCAAATATTTGCTCAAAAAACGTGACCACAAAATGTTAATGAAAAAGCTTTCAATTCAGATACGTGTTTGTTAAGTTAAATAGTTCCCAATAATGTTGCAATTAATGACGTTGTCTATTAGTTGTTTATGAAACTGTTTAATTTAAGAAACACTTGTCTGAATCAAATGGTTTTTCACAAACATTGAGTGGTTACGCTTTTTTGAGCAAATGTTTGCCAAGTGTGACCGTACCTTTAGTGTGATAAAAATTAGTTAACCAAACTATCAAAAAAATATTTAAAAAATTTTTAAGAATATTTGTTTGTTATTGATTTATGGCCCTATGTTCCTTATGGGAACTTAAAGTCAAATAAAGACACTCAGGTCTTTTTTACGTTTCAAAAATTATTTTAGATTATGCAGTATTTTTAACCGACTTCAAAAAAAAAAAAGGAGGAGGTTAACAATCCGTCTCTATTTTTTTTTTTTTGGAGTTGTTACTTCACAACTCGATACATTTTAGACCGATTGTAAAAATTCTTTTTTTGTCTGAGAGGGAATAGCTTATCATTGGTCCCTTTGTAAAAAAGCAGGGACACGCCCACAAATTTTTTTTAATTTAATTTTATGATATTCTACTTATTTGATTGCTGCGAAACCTATGAAACACCTTTGGTTCTTGTAATTACACAATTTGAAAGTTGTAAAAATGGGCGTGGTTACTTACGCCCATTAAAATTTATTATAATATTTCACGCAGTTCTACTTAAACGATTTGTACGAAACTTACCACACACCTGGAGCTCTGAAAAATACACAATCTTGCATTTAAAAAATGGGCAGAGGCACTCCCACTAAAATTTAATATTATATTTCATGTACTTCTTATCTTCTTCTAACAGATCTTTGCATTAAAGTCGGTTTTTTTTTGGCAGAAAAAACTATTTATTTATTTTTTCATAAGCTTTTATCTAAAAATCCCCAAAGATATTTTACCAAAAATTTCATTACAAAATAAAATATTGTTTAATTAACACATTTGAATTTTATGTCATCAAATTTATTTAATTTAGTGAAATAATAAAACACACTTTTAATTAAACTGAACAACAACAATAAAAAACACTTTAAGCAACAAACGAATTTTTGATGCTCGTACACTTAAAATCCCTTAAGCAATTTCCATGAAATATGAAGTTATTAATCTTCTTAAGAAAACATTTCGTATAAATAAGAAATTATATTTAGTATGTACAATGTATAAAAAAAGGATTCAACAAATTAGCATTTTCTTATGAAATATGACAATTTAAAATGGGAAAAAATCTTGTACATTTATTTAAGCTAGCAAGCAAAAAAAAAAAACAGCATTCAGTAAAGTAACAAAGGCGCGTGCATAACCAGCACATTAGCGTCTTAGCAAGTGTTAAGATAATTTCCGTTTCCTTTGTAAAATGCTACTGTTTTTTATTTGACATTACTACTCTTAACAGAAACAATGTGGAAAAAGGGTTAATCCTTAATAGGACGCATAAGAACACGGTATAAAACTAATGTTCTGCAACAATAAACAAGAATTAGTGTACAAAAAGAATTGGAGGCAGGATAGGAAAAAAAAGTTAATAAGAAAGAGCTTTTGTGTTGAAGCAGAGAAGAAATATTTCCATGCTACATGAGAATATTAAAGTGTACATGTCTGTCTCCTTAGTCAAAACTTAAAATGCGTACTAGGATTAATTTAAATTTTGATTTTAGTTTTCACGTTCATATAAAGGACGTTTTTTTTTTTAATTTTAATAGAATTTTGAAGTGTAGAAAATAACACAAAAAATTATATTTTAATGCAAAAAAAAATAAAAAATTATTCGCATTAACATTTCAAAATGATTTCTGGCGAAGCGCATTCTGGACGTCCACATTTGGGCCACTTTTCCGACCACTGATGGCCGAATAACTCGAACAATGTTGGGCTTCAAGTTTTTGTTAGCTTGTCTGTTCACGTGGGCCCAGCGGAAATTATTGAGAGGTGTCAAATCGCAAGACCTTGGAGGCCAGTTGACGGGTATATTTTTTTATGGATGTTTCTCTGGGCACTGCGGCAATTTTGTTTATTAACAAGCTCGTTAAGCCATGCAAGAGCCTTATCGCTGAATACAATTTTGTGATAAAACATCGCCTATAAGTTGCTTAAACCAATGATTGAACGAACGTTTCGATAGAATATTAATATTCGAAACAAAAAAATTTGAGTTTTGTGTGTTTGTTTTTAATATAAATGTTTTATTGAACCCTACCGTTTGCATTTAAAGGATCAGTACCCCGGTCTATATTGTCCGAATAAAAATTATCAATCGAATAATCAAATATAGTTTAAAATGTATTCGATTAACTATATACATGTTTATTCGTTCAAATAACCCAATATAAGTTAAGAATTAAAAGGTTTCTTTATTATTCAATAGAATAATATAACTGAAAATTTATTTGATTAATAATATTCGAATAAAATTAGTTTATCATCTAAATAATCGAATAGAACTTGAAGTTCATTTGATAACTTCAATTCGAACAAAATTTTTATTATTCATTAATTTGAAAAATTTTAATAGAACTTAAAATTCATTCGATTTTCATTATTCGAATGAAATATCGAATAAAATTTTGAGTTTATTTGATCAATATTACACGAATAAAATTTTCATTCAAATAATAGAATAAAATCTATAAATTCATTCGATTAATAATATGCAAAAAATTGCACTTATTATTCATTCAAACAAACGAATATATGGTAAAATATATTCGATTAATAACGTTCTTATAACATTTTTTTATTTATTATTCACTAAAATAATAAATTCAATTAATAATATTCGAATAAAATTAGTTATACTCCTGAATAATTCATTAGAACTTAAAATTTATTTAATTAACGATATTCAAACAACAATATATTTTAAAACTTCAAATTCATTCGATTAAAATTATTCGAATGAAATCTCTCATTCGTCATTCATTCAAATAATCGAATAAAGGCTAAAATTTATTTGATCATTTCGAATAATCGAGTAAAATTTATAATTTATTCGATTAATAATATGCGATAAAATTAACTTATTGTTAACTCTAATAACCCAATATAATTTAGTCTTTTGAATTAATAACATTCGACTAAAATTTTTAATTTAGCATTCATGTGAATAATAGAACTGAAAATTAATTCGGTTAATAATATTCGAATAAACTATTGTTTTCATCTTTATAATCGAATAGAACATGAAATTTATTGTATTAATGATATTCGAACAAAAAATTTTTTGGGTATATCATTCGCTTGAAAGATTTAAAAAAAAACTTGAAATTCATTCGATTTGCATTATTCGATTGAAATCTGTCATGGAATAAAATTTTTAGTACATTTGATTAATATTGCCCGAATAAAATTTTTTATTCGTTGATAGTTCGAATAATCGAATAAAATCTTAATTTATTCGATAAATAAAATGCGAAAAAAAATTGTACTTATGCATTTGAATAACCGAATAAAAAGTAAAATATATTCGGTAAATAACATTCGAAAAAAAAATTCTTTACTAGTGAATAATAAGACGAAAAAGTTATTCGATTAATAACATTCGAATAAAAATAGACATTCATTTATTATTAATAATATGGCAAAAAAAATGGTTATAACCGAATATATGTTAAAATATATTAATAATATTCCAATAAATTTTTTAATATATTATTCGTGCGAATAATGGAACTGAAAAATTATTCGATTTATAATATTAGATTAACTTATTCGCCTAATAGTATTCATTTGAATAATCGAATGGAATTTGAAATTGATTTGATTAATGACATTCAAAGAAATTTTTTTTATTAATCATTCAGTCGAAAAATTTAGTACATAGAATGAGAAATTCATTGGATTTGTATTGTGCGAATGAAAAATCTCATTCGACATTCATTCTAATTATCGAATAAAGATTCGAATTTATTTGATAAATATTGTCTAAATAAAATTTTTCCTGCTTTAATCGTTGGAATGATCGAAAAAAAAATTATAATTTATTCGTTTAATTACATTAGAAAAAATTTAGTTATTATGCATTCAAATAACCGAATAAAAGTTAAAATTTATTAATAACATTCGAATAAAATATTTTTTTATATCGATTTGTATTATTCGAATGGAATCTCTATTTTATCAATCATTCGAATAATCGAATTAAACTTAAATTTTTTGATCAATATTCGTTAGTGAGTCGAATAATCGAATAAAATTTTAACTTATTCGATTAATAATATACGAAAAAAATTTTAGTTATCTTGCATTCGAATAATCGAAAAGAGATTAATATCTATGATATTAGTAATTTTCGAATAAAATCCTCATTCGTTAATCACTGTAGTAATCGAATAGAACATAAAATTTATTCAATGATTCGCGTTATTTCCTTGCTTAGCTTTTATTTAATAAATTTTAAAATTTCAAATTTTCATTACATAATATTGAATAATATAATTATATATCGGTGGGTTAATATAAGAATGGCATAACTCTAATTTTCTATGTTTTACAGGAGAAAGAAAAAACTGATTAAAAACTAAAACCTTTACCAGTAGCTCGTTTCTGTCAGGGCTGTCAGATATGGCGATTTCTCGCCAAAAGTGGCGATTTTTCAAATTGTTTGGCGTCCAAATTTTTGGTTTGGCGACATGGCGATTTTTCTGGCGATAAATAAATTTGTTGGTGATTTTCCTGGCGATAAATAAACTTGTTGGCGATTATTATGGCTATTTTTTAACAAAGTTTAACACCAAAATTTGTATAATTCAAGAAAATTAGTTTGTTGAAGGAGTAATTTCAAAAGTAAATCCTACCAAAACTCGTCTGCAAGAAGTTAAAACAATTTGATTTTAATGAGTTTTCTTACATTTTGGAATTTGGATGATAAAAATTTACAAAAAATAATTTTGGCGATTTTATTTCCAATTTTGGCGATTTTCTGATAAATTTTGATACGATCATTTTATAAAAATTTATATTAAAAAAGTGTTATATAAAACCAAATTTATTATCAAATATTTACTAAGAAAAACTACATAAAACTGATTTTTGGCGATTTTTAAAATCAATTTGGCGAAATAGGTTGGAAAAAATCTGACAACCCTGGTTTCTGTACTTCTCACATCGTAAAATTTCTCACATGAAATGTGAAACACAAAATTCCATCGTTTCTCTATATGTTAGAAAACACTGATTTTGTTTTTACTGGAATTTTTCCAGTCATCGAGTGTCAAATGAAAACAAAACGTCACAAAAGTATTATTTTAATAACAAAAAAAGAAAATAAAATAATGAACATGTATATAAAGTGAATGTAAAATGCTTGAAATAAGTTTTTTCTATCAACTCTTTCTACATATGAAAATTACACAAAAAAAATTCTAAATAAACATAATCATATCGACTCGTCAATAATAATTTTAGTTCAACAATTCGTTTCATATCTTTTCAAATAATTTATTTTTCATATTTTCACACACAAATTAAAAAATTCATATGTTTTTGTCCAAATTTGATTGTTCTCGCACCAATTTAAAATGCGAGTTGTTTTGACAGTTCTTGCGAGAAACTTTGCACAAAATATTGTTACAGAAACACTTTTTCTCACATCCTTCCAATAATTGCTTGCTGGAAATCTACTTAAATGACAGAAAGTTCTCGCAAAGTAAATATACAGAAATACTTATGTGAGAAAAGCCATTTTGTGTTTCAATTTACACTGTTTTTGGTACGATTCCCTCGTTTCATGCGGGAAATTTTACGATGCGAGAAATACAGAAACGAGTACAGCAGGAATAATTTTTCAAAATTAAATAAATCTTTTATTTTTAATTGTTACTTACTTTTTAATTAAAGGAGAATATAATTTAACGTTGGCTACCACAAAACGTTAAGAACTTGAATTCGAAAAAAAATTAAAATACGCCCTTTTTATATTAAGCCATCGATATATGGGACCTTAAAAAAACTTAGTTCACAAATTGTTGAAATTGTAAATATTTCCTATCAACCAATATTTTGTAGTAGCAATTTTTTTATACTACAGACGACTTTCAAATTTAAAGAAACAAGTGTAGGGCACTTTTTGCATAAATATGTATGAATCTTTTTGAATTGCTCAAAGGGCATACATAATGCGAAGATGTAAGGATAAAAATTGAGACAAGAGGTCATTTATAATGTGACATAAGTGGTACAGCGTAACAAATGATTTAACACACACACCAAAATACACTAAAACTAAATGAAAATATGTATATGGGGGTAACTTATAGACGCGTATGTGCGCGTATGTACATACGTCGTCGCTCATACAAAACTAAAAGGTCTCAGAAGACTATTTAGTTAAAAGCAAAAAAAAAGAAATCTAATGTTAAGCAATATTTAGTAATTTTGAAAAATGACTTTAAATCCCAAATATAAAAAGTAATTTCGTTACGTTCATATTTTACTTTATATTTTCATTGTCGTTTAGATTGAATGATTGAAAGCCTTCCTTCCAATCATAAGCAGGATGTCATAAATCTTGATACAATTTTTGTTTTCAAAACTCCACAGCAGCATATTCCAACCATTCAGCATTTGGTTTCAATGTGTGTATATAAATTACAAATCATTTACAATTGCTTTCATTACAATTTTGATTTATAATTATCCCTTAATTCAATTAATTAGAAATTATTGAAAATTTTGCTTTTGAGAGGAAAAAAAACACAAAATTTGTTGTTGTGCGGGCGGCTACTTTAATACAATTTTCAATAGATAGAAAATTTCAATATGTAATTTGTCTAGGTGTTTGTGTTTGTTTTTTTTATAAATTTTACTGCAAAGTTGATTAGATTTTTTTTTGTTATTGATTTTTTCCTGCCAATCGCTGATAGAAAACGTGACTAAAATTTTAAGTTTTTAAATTAAAGTTGCCGCCACAACAAATGCATTTGTTTAGTTTTGCTGATCTGTTTTGCAAGATTTGTGTTTTCTTTTTGGTTTAGGATTAAAGTTGAGAAAATTTTGTCTGGTATGAACTTGTACAAGTTGTTTTAATTAAAACTTTATGTGGGAGTTTGTGTAGACAAATATTGTGACTTGAGATTTGTTTTCTTTTCTATATAAAATGATATGAAATTTAAAACTTTAATATATTACATTTGTATGAAATATGAAATTTGGCATATTTAAATTGACAATAGCTAATATTTAAGATTCAAGATGCTGCTGGGAGTTTTCTATAGCAACCAGTGTTGCCAGTATATTTCTCGAAAAAATACCTACACATACTAAAAAAAACCGATTTTTCCCTAAACGTTGAAAAAATTTCCCTAGGCATTTTTGTCATTAAAATAGAAAAAACCCATTAGTTATAAAAAAAATTTATGTGGTTATTAAAACTGTGGTAAACAAAATAAGTAAAAAACGAAAACAAAAATAATACAAGCATATGTACTTTTAATTAAATTCAATTAAAACAACATAAAGTTTTTTTTAAAAATTAATAAGGGTTTTCATGAGAACTCTTAAAATTCCCATTTGTGCAATTAGGCAAATTTGCGAGACTTGTTTCATGAAGCCCCTGTTCAACTTTTGCGCAAACAGTTAAGTAAATTTGAATGAAATGTCAAAAAAATTATAATATAATAAAAATAAAAAATTAAATTTCAAGCAGTTTTTAAACTAAATGCACATATATATATATATATATAAATATATATATATATATATATTTCTATAAAAATAAAAAGTGTGTGTGTGTGTGTATCTAAAATGCATCAAGGAAGCAAAAAAACAAAAAGTTGTAGTTTAATAAATGCGCAATTGCACAGCTTAAGTTTACGAGTTAAAATTGTTGGGCAAAGTAATCAGGTTTGTGTAAATAAATTTCCACACAATTTTTGACATTTTATTTACGAGAGTGGAAAAATGCACAATTGCATAGCTTGCGAGACATTTGAACATTCTCATGAAAACCCTTAATATGAATAATTCTTTTCAAATAAAATTTTAAAAAATAAATTCAAGTCATCTTTCAACATTGAATCATATCTTAGAAAAAGCATACATGCTTTATCAAGGCCAATTCATACTCGTATACCAGGTGGTGCCAAGTTAACAGCTGCTTTTTTTTAAGAAGTTTGGCTTGTCAAATTTCATTGCAATAAAGCACTAGGCAGATTTTGTTGTTGCAGGATTGACACCACTTGGTGTATTAATGTCGCCAACTTTTTAAACCACAAACAACTCTGGAAATATATTTTTAAGCGATTTTAACGAAAAGAACATTTTTGAACCGTTTTGAAAAAGAAAATATTACTAAAAAAAACGTTATGTTTGCATTTATTTCATAATAATGCACATTTTGGAGAATATGAAAAATCTGTCCGATTTTACCCTATGCTTCTACTTTAGTATCAAAAATACCTATATGTAAGGATTTTCCCCTACTTCTGGCAATACTGATAGCAACAGTAGTTACTTTAAACAAGCTTCAATAACACTGCACAACAAAGAAAAAGTAACACTAACGGCACATTGTAGCACTGGATATCAAAATTCAAGGAGTTTCGAAAGTTAACCTCGAAGTTAGTGTTTTACACACGGTGTTTTCCCGGGAAAAAAATCCCGGAATCTATCACATTTTCCGGGCAAGAAATCCTAGAAAAAATTGTGCGGGAATTCCCGGGATTTTTCTATATTTTATTATGGCAAATTTAGTTCTTATGCACTTATTTCTTGAAGAGTGTCGTCATTGGATTTTTGATTAGATTTTGAACATGCAGGAAATACAATTGGTGCAAGAGCTTCCTTTGAAGGAATCTGTTGTTCTGTAATTTTTTGAAAAGTTTAATATTATTTAATATGTTTTTATATTAACCATTTTAGATATTTCTCATTTTTTCCCCCAAAAATTATCCAGATTGTCAGTAGACAATATTAATTTTTGCTCTCGATTGCATTTTCAAACATAAATTTTCTTTCTACAAATACTCACAGGTCATTTATTTTAAAGAACAATAAATGTTTTCAAAGTGTAGCTAATTAAGAGAAAATTTGCATTTAGAGTAATTTATAATAGACCAATTTTTAATTTGTTTAACTTGACTTTTAACATTAAAAAAAAACGTGAAAAATAAAAAACTACGTTGTAGCAATAATAAATATTTAACACAAAAAAAAATAACGAAATACGAAATACAACACAGAAAACAACCCAAAACAATAAAAATTTCTTTCATATAAGTGAAATGCAAATTTCTTTTTCTACAAAAAAAAATAGAAATCGTAAAAAAATCAAAAGAAAAAAAAGAAACGTTAAATATTAAGAACCATAAAAATAAGTTTCACACCTCAGTATAACAACCATTAAACAACCACCGGGATGGAATGATGGTGGCAAAGTGGAAAGAATAAGAACAAGGACATCGCCACCTGTTTCTATTATTTTTTTTTCGTTTTTTTCGTCCCGCTTTCCTATTCTCAAATTGTTAAAGAAAATGTGCTAAAATTAGTTGAAAAAAAAATTTTATTTTTCATTTAAAATTTACATAAAAAGTGAATGAAATTAGTTGCGCACATTTCTTTTATTTTCAATAGATTTTTATTGTGTTTCTCTCTAATTTTTAAAATATTTTCATTTTCCTTCTTGTACGATACGATAGAAAAAAAAGGATTGCCATAAAAATGTCCTGAAAATGAAATGAAATTTATTGTTATTGAAATTTTGTTTGTTGTATTCACAATTGCAAACATATTTTGACAGCAAAAGTGAAAACTCAATGATTTTTTTTTGCAAAATCTGAAAAAGTTTTTATGTTTGCGAATGAGAGAGGGGAGGACGGACGGTGGCACCTGTGGGAGTAATAATATCCACCTTATAAACTCTACTAATTGCTGTTGTCACCAGTGTTCACTTCAGATGTTTAAAGATTTGTACAGATATTAAAAAGATTTCATTCGCATTTTTTATTCGAATACAATAGCTCACTACACTGTTCGAGTAATTTTTTTATTTGCTTTTTATTCGAATAATTAAATATAACTTAAAATTAATTCCAATAATATTATTCGGCTATTCGAATAAAATTGCTGTTGTCAATATTGTTCATTTGAGATGTTTGAAGATTTGTACAGATATGAAAAAGATTTCATTCGCATGTTTTATTCGAATATAGTAAGCTTACTACACTGTTCTTCTAATTTATATGCTTTTTATTCGAATAATCAAATATAACTTAAAATTTATTCCACTAATATCATTTGGTTATTCGAATTAATAGCTGTTGTCACTTATTTTTTAATTATAAGTAGTTTTCTATTCGTGTAATTTTTTATTCGTTGTTTATTCTAATAATCATTATTTGATCTGAAATTAAATTTATTTGACTAATATTATTTGCATATATATTTTATTTATTGTTCACTCGAATAATTTAATAAATTAAAAAAATTATTCGATTAGTTGTATCCGAATAAAAATATTTATTTGTCTTTCATTTAAATAATCGAATAGAACTTGAAACTTATGTACTTGTTTATTCACATAATCAAATAAAACTTAATATTTATTCGACTAATATTATTGGAATAATATTTTTATTTACTATTCGACCATTCGAATAATTAAATAGATTTTTAATTTTATTCGATTAGCTATATCCCAATAAAAATCGTTTATTTGTTTTTCATTTGAAGAATTGAATAGAATTTGAAATTTACTTGCTTGTTTATTCGAATAATTAAATAAAACTTAAAATTTATTCGACTAATACTATTTAATTAATATATTCGATTAGTTATATTCGAATAAATTTTTTTATTTGAATAATCGAATAAAACTTACAATTTATTTTCTTGTTTCTTCTAATAATGAAACGAAACTTAAAATTTATCCGACCAATATTATTCGAATATTTTTTTATTTATTATTCATTGGAATAATATATTCGTTTAGTTATATTCCAATAAAATTTTTTATATATATTTTTTATTTGAATAATCGAATAAAACTTGCAATTTATTTTTTTGTTTTTTCTAAAAATGAAACGAAACTTAAAATTTATCCAACTAGTAGTATTCGAATATTTTTTTATTAATTGGAATAATTTAATAAACTATGAATTTTTATACGATTAGTTTAATGCGAATTAAATTATTAATTTTTTTTTTCATTTGCATAATGGAATAGAACTTGAAATTTATTTTCTTAATAGAAAAAAAAAATCATTGTAAAACTCACTGTAAAATCAAATTTATTATTTTCATATTGTACAAGTTAAATCTTTCTTGCGAATAATCGCATAGAACCTCAAACTTATTCGTTACTGATTCGACTAATCGAATAAAATTTATAATTTATTCGATTAATAATATTCGGGGAAAAATTTTTATTATTTATACGAATTGCCGAAAACAACTAAAATCCATTCGATTAATAATACGAGTATTCTAATAAGTTTATCATTCGTTATTTATGCTAATAATGGGAAAGAACTCAAAATTTATTCGATTAGGCTAAGATATGTACGTTGAAAAAGGGGCGCAACCAATGTGGAGTCCATTCCATTGTGGAATTGCACTTATGCTTTCAAAGCATGCTGTGCGCTCTACTTAAAATCTATTCGATTAATAACATTCAACGACAAATGGCATGTGCCAATCATTCCAATAATCGAACTGTGGTCTACTCTATAATTCAAAAGGAAAGAAAATGCTTTCGAATTAGCATATAATTACTATGTAATTAGCATACGAATTCGAAAGTATTTTCTTTCGTTTTGAATTACATAGTAGACCCCCAGAACTTAAAATTTATTCGATTAAGTTGAAAAAGAGGGGAAAATATGGAAAGAGTTAACAGAAAAGAAAATGGAACCCTATCTAACCAAGTCGACTGCTGCCGACCCAATATTAATTCTCTCATTACTATACCAATACCCAATATTAAATATTCCCCCGGAAATAATTCTCAGGTAATGAATTTTTTCCGACAATAAAAAGTGAGAGAGAATTTCGAAGACAGAGCTTTTTCCACTTATTTTATTTAACCTGAAAGTTTGTAAATAATTTTTTAAAATATAGGAACGCAAAATTAAAAAAATCCCGGGGAATTGTTGTTCAGAATAGGGCTGCATGTCTTTTGGCGGCCAAATCCTCTGGACATTTAACCTATTTATCAATTTAAAAGATTGACAGCATTTATTTGGTTACTCGCGTTATCTCTTTTCTTAATTTTTATTCAAACAATTTTGAAGTCAAGTAATTGACAATAATTTCTATGATTTGGAAATTCTACATCAAACAATTAAAAAAGTTATAATGAAAAGAATGTTTTTATTTGAATGAATTGATTATTTTAAATGACTGTCTTTGCCATTAAAAAGGTCAAACCCTTTTCACAGGCCGTTTAACATTGAAGCATTTCTTTAATTCGAACATTTAAAGTGTAACAGCAACGACAACAAATTAGCGTAACTTAAATGGTTTTCAAACAACACAACGGCTTTTTGACATTTAAATAGCAACCCTTTATATTCTACTCGTAATTATAGTAACAAATTGTATATTTTTACTACAAATTTATGTAAATTTTTGATACAAAATGTACACAAACTGCAAACAATTTTAAAAATATATTACAGTAAATAACGATTGGTTCCAATAGACATGCAAACATGTCATATCTCTCTCTCTCTCTCTCTCTCTCGCTTCCTGTCATCATTTGTTCCTCTTTGATAATGATGAATATGCTAATAACTTTATTATAGCATGAAATGCAATGACAAATATTTTGACATTTGACATGAATACCTTTAACTGCTTTACATTTGCTTGCAGCTCATTATTAACAAATATTTACAATACTACGCAGCTTAATCACACTTGTGATTATAATTCCAAACGAAAAAGAAAAACTTATGAAAAATATCATACAGATGTCATTTAAAGTCAATATATCATCTTTAATTTGCTTTTATCTTGTTCGACTTGTCTCTCTGTCTGGTATTAATAAAGTCTTTACTATGAATTCTAATTCAAATTTCGAATTCCATTTAAACTTTGGCACGCGATTGTCTTTATTGTTTCCTCTACCATTCTTGAAATTCTAGCAAACAACCTCCATCGTAGATGAGGGAAAAGTATTGCTGCGAGTTTCTTATTCACTTCATTGGTGCTAAATTAATGAATATTATAGAATTCCTACGTATTGTAAATCATTTTAATCCGACGTTATTATAATCAACATGCATACATACATACATACATATTTACCAGAAGAATGTGGGCATTAGTAGTAAAATATTCAAAGGGGAGTTAAAATTTCTGTGCTTCTTTTTTTTGTCTTAATATGGGTTTTGTTCAAATAAGTAGTGACATCGTTAAAGCTGGAATTATTTTTAATAAATCTTGGAGTTGGAATCTTATAGTGTTTGTGTGAATGCCACAATTAAAAAACGTTTATCTCTGCAGAGTTTATTATTTGCAAAACTTTTAATTGCTTAAGAAAGCGTTTAACCACAATTATTTTAGCTTAAAAAAAGCTAAGGTTAAATAGAAAAATTTATTTGGCATTGTAATTTTTTATTTTTATTTAACGAATAAGAATTTAAAAGAGTTTGTTTGTTGTTGGTTAAGCACGTCTATTAGTATTTCGCTGCTGATCAAGTAGCTCATCAGTATACTTCAACCACAATTCAGAAAAGCTTACAAAACCAAGTAAGGATGATCTATTATTTAAGTCAAACTTAACAAAGAGCAACTAAGGTTTCCCGTATTTACCATATGCCATATAGTCCAAATAGTTTCATTTAGACATCACCTCCAAACGGATGCGCAGACGTAAGTCTACGACTACAGTTTTCTATTGTGTATTGTTAAATCAAGCAATGGTTTAGAAATATAACCGGCCGAAAGTTTTATTTTATTTTATGGCGATTAATTCAAAAGATGAATATTTTTCACAACCGTATTTGATACCATATGAAAGTAGATAAAATTCTACATCACTAACTGCAAAAATAAAAGTTCAAAGTTGAAATGATTTTAGTTATTTTTGCGCGCATTGATTAAAAGAGAAAATTTTGATGTTTCAAGTGATTATAGTTTTTTTAAGACTTCTATATTAAAAGTTTTATAATGGAACCGTCAACTTCAGGTATATGAGCATTTAAAAAATTATTTTTTGTTTATATAAATGCTTTAGAAATAAAAAAAAATTAAATTGCTCTTAAAATGTGGTATTTTAGATATACATACATATACATTGAGTTTCAACAGTTTTGTTGATGAGTGCAGGGAAAAACGCTTTTATGCTCTTAAAATATAAGATTTTAGCTAATAAATCCCAGAATACCTATTTGCGCATTTGTGCGATTTTTGAGTTATGAAGGTTTTTGTGAGAGAATTCCAGTTGCTAAAAATCAATGTGAAAAATACATATTAAATATTTGTGTTTTTTTTTATTTAATCAAAAAAAATATTTTTTTAAAGGCACATAAAGTATGCTCTAATTTACAATTTAATTTGCTAATTTATCTTTTTTCATTCCAAAATTACAGCAAAAATAGTCAAATAAGACCATTTTCTCCAAAATACAAAAAAGCCCATAAGAGTTTAAAAAATTTTTTTTTTCAAATTTTTTTTTTAAATGCTGGTTTTTTTATGTATTTATTAATATTCATCAATAAAAAATAACAACACTTTAAAATTACGACTGCTATGAACTAATCGCCAATTTCTCTACCATTCACCCCATTGTGTGTCGCCAAAAATGTTTTATTTTGTATTTGTTCAGCATTTTAGCGATTGAATTTATCTTTAGCTTTAACGAGTTACAGAATACGGGGGCTGCTCTATAGCAAAAACTTTATGGACTCGCCTCGATGCTAAGAAATTTATTTCCGTCTTAAGAAATAAATTGAACTATTTTTCCATGTTATATTATTTTTT
The DNA here is from genome assembly GCA_949987645.1 of Tachina grossa. NCBI lineage: Eukaryota > Metazoa > Arthropoda > Insecta > Diptera > Tachinidae > Tachina > Tachina grossa. Next base: position 34,906,567 of record OX465276.1, on the reverse strand, counting down.
TTTAAAAGAGTGCAGGCTCAGGGGATGATGCCTATGCATGCAATGTATTGTGCCAGAACTACGAACTCACGATCACAATGGACCCAACTGGGTCTGCGAGTGGAGGTGCGTTATGGCACCTAACCTTGTGCCAGAACTAGAAAATTAGGTTATAGGGAGGAGGATATGGGGGGGTAATGTCTGTGGAGATTTGACTTGAACTTTTCCATATTGAAAGTGCCAAAGAAGACTCCTCTGCAATTAGTTTGCTCCACATGTAAAAAGGATTTGCTGTGTAATTCGTAGTGCGATTTGTTGGCCAATGGACCACAAATGGATGTGTTCTTAATTAAGCACGTGTTGTAAAATGTGTAAAAATGTGAGGGTTTCTGGAACAAGTTCCCTGATATAAGTTGCTATATTACGAGCAGCTCGTAGTTTTCTTGCTGCCTCTGAAAATGACATTGAACTTATAAAACGGGTCTACATGTTTCTATTTCTTCTAATCGGTCTCAACACAGTTTAACTCTTCTGGTTAAGCCTTAAATTTCAATTCAATTTAAATTTTATTTTAACATTAACAATTTTCATTAAAAACTATTGTTCAATTCACAACACATGGTAAATGTAGTAGCCCGTCAAGCTGTATAATAATTGTAAAAATTTTTTAGGTAATTTCCATAGAAACGTTTGCTTAGTTATTATTTAGGCATATTATTGGTGTCAAGTAGAAATTGAGTTTTTCAGTGATTCGAACACATTTCACACAAATACAGCTTGTCACACAAAACTTTATTGCAATAGTGTGAATAAAACCTGCATTTAAAATAAGTTACATTTACATACTACAGTTTCTATTATATTTTTAGCTTCTCCTGTAAAGTTACAATTACATATTTGAGCTAGGGCCTTTCTGCTTGTAAACAACGATATGCATGTTCCATTAAAGCCCTCTTCTACTCACTCCTCTCTATCGTTTCATTCCTTTTTCCACAGATATTACAAAGGAATTATACTCTTGGAGCCAAATGAGTCCTGCTTACCTAACCTAACCTAAGGATACTTTCTCAGCATCTTTTTCTAAAGTGAACTAAACTGGAGGCTTGTAACATTCCACAAATATGTTCCACGTAAGTTTGTTATTCTAATTGTTTCGCATTTTTTATGTTTTATTCTTTGCACTTCATTAATTTACCTTAAAGTACAATTTTTTATTAAAAAAAAAACAAACAAATAACTCCAGCAATAACTTGCTAATAGCTTATATAGGGTGTTTTTTTAAGAGGTATAGATCTTTGAATTGAAATAAAACACAAGAAAATCGTTTTAATGTCCATCAATTTGGCTTTATTGGAAGGATAATTTTATGAAATTAATATTTAAATATGATTTCGGGCATGTGGCCGCCGCGGCTGGCTCGAATAAAGCCAATTCTGCAGGTCCAATTTTCAACCACTTTTTCGAGCATATGGGGCCGTATGTTGGCAATAACGCCACGAATGTTGGCTTCCAAGTCCCCTAACGTTTCTGGTTTGTTGGCGTAGACGAGCGACTTCACATATCCCCAAAGAAAATAATCCAATGGTGTCAAATCACACGATCTTGGTGGCCAATTGACAGGTCCATTCCGCGAAATTATGCGCTCATCTAATGTTTCCTTCAATAAATCGATTGTGACGTGCGCTGTGTGGCATGTAGCGCCGTCTTGTTGGAACCACAACTCATCCACATTCATGCCATCCAATTCGGGAACAAAATAGTCGGTTAGTCGGCTCCAATTGCTGTGCACGGTGGCGAATCGATTCATTCGGGTCCTCTTCAACACTTTGCTCTACACCGGCAATTGTTTCTTCGGTGCGCACTGTTCGACGTCTCTGCGGATGCGTATTATCACATAGAGTAAACGTAGTGCGAAAACGATCCATGGTTAACCGAATTAATTGCTCTGATGGACGATTATGTCGACCATAAAATGGACGGAGCTTGCGGTAAACTTCGCGAACTGAACCATTATTTTCGAAATAAATTTGCACGATTTGCAAGCGTTGTTCTTTTGTCAACCTGTTCATGATAAAATGGCAAACCAAACTAAATATTAATCACTTGACAGCTGACAAAATGGCCGCCAGTTAAAAAAGTGATGCCAACTTAAAGTTCTATACCTCAATAAAAAACACCCTTTATTAAGAACAAATTACTTTTCAACATAAAATACATACCGTCTGCATTACTTTTTGCTAAAGTATTGTCTGCGTGGCCTAGTAGTAGAGCAGATAGTTCAATTCCTGTCAAAACTTTTGTCTCTTTTTTTAAATTGTATTTATGTGTTCGGAAAAATTAGTTTTAAACCCATAATAAAGGAAGTGTGTGATAGAACATTAAGTGAAAAATTTGATTTCAATCATAGGAAACACGAGTTCAATACACCAACCAGATGGCGTTAATTTTTTTCCAAATCATTTTGTGTATGCTAAGTATTGCCATTCCTAAATTATTACTTGTAATCCAAGGTTATATATAAGTGCTTGCCTCCACTTACATCGCCATGTTAAAATAATGAGCTTAATAAGGCAAAGCAGAAGTAGTGTGAAGTATGTTCTTCATATGTTTATTAGCGATTCAACTCATTACTTTCCTATCAAAATGTTTGCTGAAACAATTACGAAATAAATCAGATTTGTTATTAGACCTTATGCTTAATTAATAAAATGCAAATGTTTCACGTAAGATTCTATATAAAAAAGTAATCAACACTTCCTTTACATAAAGTACAAAGGTAATCGGGTATGTTCTGCATTCTACGTGAAATTAAAACGAGTGGATTTGTGATAGCATTGTTGTTGTAATTACATATTTCCAACAACAATTTTATGGCAATTCCACTCGCTTTAATTTCACGAGGAATACAGAACCTACCCGAATGTGTAGGTTCAGAGGTGAACTTTCAGGACGGCTATACACACCAGGGATGGCAATAAGAATTTTAAAATTGTACCAGCAACTTTCAAAAGTAGTGCTTTTTTGACCTTAATTGTACTTGAGGATTTTTTTAATTGAAATAACATATTTTTATTTGTTCTTATTAAAATAGTCGACTTTGCTCTAGCTACCAAATCGTGTTCACAAATTTGCTTGTAAGTTGGGATGTCAAAGCATATGGCTACAACTGTTTAAGTTGAAATTTAAAATATACAAATTAATAGCATGTGCATCAGAATTTAGTAAAAATTAAATAAATTAAATATTACACAACTAAATAAATAAAATAAATAATTCGGAAATGGACGAGTTCACATTTTCTGATTTTCTCGTTGCATTTTGCTTTCACAAGACTGTTTTCAAATGACAAGAATATGAGTTTCATTCGTTCAAAAATTAAAATTGATATCGGCAATTGTTGGAAAATAAATGCGTAATGAAACTGGGGAGATTCCTTAAATGTACTAAATTAGTCATTGGTGTACTCACGGCTGCCAGATGTGACGATTAATCGTCATTTTGACGATTTTTGGTGCCGAAAATAGCAATTTGACGATTTGACGATGTTTTCCTCAAAATTTACGATTTTTCAATAGTCCAAATAGTTCAGCTTTTTTATGAAAAATTTACTGTAAGAACTCATATATGTATACAAAAGATTTTGGTGTATTTTTGCAGAGTTTCTCTTAAAAGTTTTTAATTAAATAAAAAAAATTTTGTTGATGGTTTAGCGTTAAATAAAAATAGAATATTGGCATTTATTATTTAAAGTCATACTTCCAGTCTTGAAATTTGGAGTCAAAACTCTGTTGTTGCGATAAATCGACATATATATATATATACAAAGATATGTATGTAAGTATGAATATGGGTGCAATTGAAAGAAATTTTTATGCATACATGTATGCATACATATCAATGGTCTCAAGTAGAAAGTCCCTAACTCGTATATTTTTACGAAATTGAGTTTTTCAGTGATTTCAATATTCCAATGTGTGTAAAAAAATAAATGTCAACTTGGGAATATTTTTCACAATTTTACCACTGAGGGGAACGATTATTTTATATATTATCGGGATTTCGACGATTTTTAGATCATTTTATGTGGGAGCCCTGGGTGTACTATTGTACTTTCCTATTTTAAACAGTACACAGAAAAAACTAAATTTCATTTTCAGTAACCAAATTCGTCGAATCAGTAAATATTTGATTTGAATGCGGTCCTACAAATAATTTTGTAAAAATTTAAATTAATCAGAGTTCGGCTGAGAGAAAATGTTATTTCAGTATGCTGGTGATTATCTTGCTTGTTGATAGGAACAACGTGCTGTTGTGCGGTTGTTGTTGTTTATTTTGATTGATCGTGTTGTATTCATGAAAATGCCGAAAAGTAGCCGACAAACGTCGTGGCCTGTTTCTTCTCTACACAGTTTTTTGGTACAAATTAATTTAATGAAACAGTACAGAATATTTACTGAAACTAAGTTTGATTTCAAACAAATATTTCTTTAAAAATTTTTTGGGTATAATTTTTTCTGTGTACCGAAAAAAGTACAATTGCACCAATTTTGCCAACCCTGATACATACTCGTACATATATCCCCTACCAGAATCAATCGTTAAAACCTTTACTTTTATTTTAACGCATTTACTTCTTTTGTGAAATTTTCGACATGTCTCTCACTTTTTCTTACCATTCTCAGCAGAGTTAAAATTTTCATTTAATTATTTGATTAAGATTCAATCCTACTTTTATTTTAAGCCCCACATTCAATCAAAACAAACAAAAATAAAGAGTTAATTTAATTATTGTTTCGGAAACACAGTTGGAATTTTTAATGTGTTTTCAATAGTGAAAAGGATTTTACTTCCAATGCAAAAATTTTATTTCAAATAAACTAATTGCCGCATGTAAATTTACATAAACCCACAACGTAAACAAGCATACACATTCATACTAGTGATGCACGAATATTCGTATTCGTATTCGAATTGCCGAATATTCGGCCATTTTTAATGCGAAGCATTCGAAGCATTCGTATTCGACAAATTCAAGCGAATTCGAATACGAATATTTTGCCAAAAAAGTAAATAAATAAATAAATGCATAAATCCTAAACTAAATTTAAATAAATGGATAAAAATATTAGTTTGTACGAATTTAATTAAGTTTTTTATAGAAATTCGTGCTTTGTATCATTTTCAAATATTATTTACTGACGATCATTAAAATTTTGGGTAGTTTTTATTAACTTTAAAGTACGCCATCAGGAGTATGAAGTTCTTTTTCATAACAATTTTTTAATATTTCATATTGCAGGCGTAAATAGACCCCTAATTTAATGTCTATAAATTTCACATGAAATATTCGTATTCGCGAATATCGTTTCAAATATTCGTATTCGCGTTCGTATTCGCGAATATCAAAAATAGACACTCGTTAGATCACTAATTCATACATAAATATCTAATTGCATGCATACATACAAACAAACATAATATATACATACATACATACATACCTGCACAAATATTTGCTTTAGAGCCTTCTATTCAAACCTTGGCGAAGGGCGAGACGCAGTTAAAGTGAGTTGTTTAATTTGTAAAGAAGTATTTTCGCAATTAAATTATTAACATCCATACAATTACAATGTTACAAAATATTTGAATTTCAAATGAACATGTATTAATTACTACTCTTACAACCAACTTAAATACATAATACAATTATTTGTTTTAGAGAAATTAAATTAGAAAAATTTAAAGGATTTTAAAAGTGGCAGCCAGGAAATTTCTTTAGCATTTAAATGTGATTTAAATGGGCCGTGGCAGGGCAGGGAAGAGCATAGCAACATCATGTTGCACGATTGTGGTTGGAGTGTGTTAGCATTTGCTATTTTGTGGGCATGTTGTCTTGTTTAAGGGGTTCGTGAGACACCAAACAAACATGTTGAGTTATGTTGTAATAGAAATTTATGGCTTTTTAAGAGTTCTCCACAGATATGTATGGCGGCAACGAAGCAATGAAGAGGACAATTTAATTTAATTTTATGTTTTGCGGCCAACACATGAGCTTCATTCGGTTCGTTGTTTATGTATTACCAAAAACCATAATTCACACTTGTGGCCAATACAAACCAATCGTAATATGGTTGATATGTGGTTTTAGAATTCTGCATGTCCAATCGAAGGTACTAAGGATTTAAAAATTGAAAAAATTAGTAAATTAAACCAAGTTATTCCCTATTATGCTGTAACTGTCTGTCTGTCGTCATGTCGATACCATATACAAAAAAGTTGGCATTTATAATGATATAAATTATATTTAGTTTTAAAAATGTTCATAAACTCACTACATCAGGGTTGCATTTTCATCAAGAATCGTCCTACATGTTTGTATTATTTTATGAAACCATTTTTGACGGAGCTTATTTGCAATCCAAATGCTTTTCTGAGTTTTTATGTTTTTTGTATTACGGCACGCACTAAATAAAATATATTGCCATACCTGCCCAATAAAAATGGCCCCAACACAAATCAAACTTTTAGTTTTGGGGTACTCAACATCAGTTTTAGCATCAATTAGGGAAAATTTATATACACGTATTACGATATGATTAATTTCGTAATTATGCTTCTACATCTCAACACACATACATTTATGTATATGTACATATCGTCATATGAATTCATAAAAGCCCTAAGTTACATTGAAACAATTTTACAGGAGAAGCAAAAACTCTTTAATATGCAAAATTAGCCAAAAATGTTCAAACTTTTTCCAGCTTGTGCTTAGTTTTTATTGAAGAATTAATACATGAAGAAAAATATCCAGTTTTTATATTACTTGCAGAGATGTGAACCTTACGTCTTTTGAGGATTTGTTTTTTCTGAAACCGAAAAGGGCGTAAGTCAAACTAAAAAATGGTTTTGGTAATTTTGAGGGAACGTTTTCTTATTTTCTTCATTAATTAAATTAAATATATATTTTTTACTCAATTTGTTTAGTAATAAAACATAAAAAGTAGAAAAAAAAAAGTTTATACTATGCAAGTCTTATTGCTAAGCTGATTAGCTTGTTACGAGAAAGAGGCGAGGGGAAAAGAACTTATTAGAACATTCATTCCGAACATTACATTGAATATATGGGCTTGAGGGCCAACTTTGAGGGGGCGGACGCACCCCCTAAAACATAACTTATCGCTATGAAGTTTTTTTGTATTGAGACATTTTTAGATTTTTTTAATTGAACTGAATTGAATAGTGAATTTTTATTTTTTTTTTTTATTTTTTTTTATTTTTATTTTTTTACATGAAACTGAACCGATTTTGGGGGTGGGGAGAGAGTATAAGAAATCAAATTAAAAAAATCTCCATACAACTAACGGCCACTCTAATGTATACATGTATGTACACATTAAACACGTGCAAGAGTATACAACAAAGGACTGCCACAATATAAATGCCAAGCAAATACCTAATACTACTTGTAAAAATTAAAGAATAAATGGAACAAATATTGCCTGCTTTTATTTTCACAGACAATGTGCATTACCTTTTAACTTTGCACGTCTTCAATACACATGTACATCCAAGTAAAAAAAAAATAGAAGTCCTTTTTAAGGAACTTCGCTTGAATATTTTTAATAAAGGGAAGTAATACTCAGGCAATGAATGTCTACTACTATTACTAGGTGTTACCTTCTTTAGGAAAGGGATAGTGATATGAAATTTATGAACTAGTTTTCATATAAAATTTTTTAACTATGAACTTTTGTATTCAGGTTAGGTAAGGTTAGGTTAACAGGTTGCCGAGGAAAGAAAAAATGTTCGGCTCACTTGGGTCCATTTAATTAGGTCCTTTTGTGTTACTTGTGAGGTAGGAAAGGAGAAATAGAGAGGGGGTGGGAACTTGCTATAGAAAATAAAATAGATTAAGACTCGGAAGGTACGCTTATAGGCATGCTGAAAAATTCTTGCAGCTGGAGTTAGCGGCTGAACCAGCCACTGCTCCTAAAAATGGAAATCAGGGATCTAATCGTTCCTTTCGATAACGAACTGATTCGAATACGTTTCTTCAGTTTGAGATTACGGCATTCACCATCGAACAATGTAATAATATTATTTGATATCTAATGCCATAATCTCAAACTGAAAAAACCTTCTCGAAAGCGACGATTAAGACCCAGGTCGAATAAAAAGAAACGAGTTGCGAAAATCGGAAATTTTTTACCCGTCTTTCCAAAGAAAATCATACGCTAAAAAGGGAATTTTTCTTAACATCGCTCGAAATTCGGTTATTAGGAATTGCAAAAGAGAACTTTTTGTAAGGACGAGGCTTTTGTAGAATCTATCAAAGTTCGCACTACTTCCGGATGCCCATTTCTGCATTTTCATGACTTCTCATGCATGCCTTTTTTACTGGTATGTATTATCTAGATATGTATGTACTTTAAATTTTTGGCTTAAATTAGTATTATATGAGAGTGGATCATTAAGTCAGTGTCTTTTTTAATTTCTCGCTTCTTGATTGAAATGGCAGCACTTCTCCTGTCAAGAGGCAACTGTCAGTTGACTCCTGTCTAAATTTGAACGAGCTGTGTCATTTACTTTACGTTTGGCAGCCGTTTATAAAAGAGTACCCCGCCTTTTGAGAAGAAAATGGAAAAAATTTAATTTCGTGTGCTTATTAAACATTATTTTTTGCGAAAAACAAACCGTAAATCAAAACAAGGAAAAGCACGATAAATACTATGAGGACTCTGCGCCATCGATTTCAATGGTAATAAAGTGGTTTACTGACTTTCGTTGTAGTTGCACAAGTACAAATGACGCTGAACTTTCTTGGACGGCCAATTGAGGTCAGTACACCCGAAAATTTCGAAAAAATCCAGGATATGGTGTTGGCCGATCGAAGAGTAAAAGTGCGTGAGATTGTTTGTTGATACCATAGGCATTTCATATGGTAGTGTGGATTCGACTTTAAATGATCAGCTGGGTCTAAGAAAGTTATCTGCAAGATGGGTGCTGCACACAAAGAAAAAATATGGTTGAGGTAACCATAATCAAACAGCAACATACTCTGATTGAATTATATGGTTGCAGTCAAATCATATTAATGTTAAAAAAAAACTTTAACAATATTATTATCTGAGTTAATTATATTATAATCTTAGTATTGTAAATATGACAACGCTATTGTTAGATGTGACTAAAATATAATTGAGACTCACCATACCATGTTCTAATATTATATTAATATTGTTAAATACGACCACAGTATTATTTAATATAATAATACTATTTTATTTTTTAATCATATATTTATTGTAGAAACAGCTGTGTGTTAAATTCGAAATAAAAATTTAATTAATATTGTTGAAATAAAATGTATATATAGAAATGTATACTTACACGACATGCAGCCATGTCTGTATAAAAAGATACACAAATGTTTATATATTTTTATTTATCTACCCTTTTTTTATACTTTATTTAGTTATTCATTTATTTAAAACCACCCGTGTAATACCGAAAGCTTACAAACGAAATACTGAACTAACAGATGTTTCTGAAAAAAGATTTTTAACATAGTATAGTTTTGGATAACATTATATTGTTATTTACATCATATTATTTTTAAATAATAATACAAATTATGTTGTAGTCATAAATTTTTAACATGAATATATTGTTAAACTCTAACCATATCACACTTTTATATAGATGTGATAATGTAATTATTAAATTCAAACATTACTCTGTTTATCGTAACGAAATAAATGTTTAAAATAACAATAACTAGTTTTCGACGACCACACATTTGTTTCAGAGAACATAATATTATTTTCTCAACCATACTACAACCATATCTTTTGTTTGCGTGTGCGTTTACTCTCAATCGATCATAAAAGTAAACGTGTGACAACTTCAAAGGATTGTTTGGAGTTGTTTAACAGCAATCCGAATGAGTTTTTGCGGCGTTTTGTAACTGAGAATGAAACATGGATTCATTACTGTACTCCGAAAACCCAGCAGCAGTCTAAACCTGCTCCGAAGAAGGTCAAGGTGAGTTTGTCGGTCAATAAGGTGATGGCAAAAGTTTTTTGGGATGTCACGGACTTATTGATCTGCCCTCGTACATACATACATATCTATGTTACATACAAAAGTAGATATAAGTTTTCGAAAATTTTAAAAACAATACATATTTAAAAACAAGCCAAACAATAAATCGCGTAATGTAATACATATTTTTAAATAAAATAAATGGTGTAAAAAATTCAAACTTTTTTTATTGTATTGCGAATAAAAACAGTCAAACGGGAGTGTTAATAAAAATGTTGCTATAATGTTGTCATGGTGGCTGCAAAAACGCCAATAAACAACAACTGTCACCAAAAAAAGGCCTGAGTGAGTAGCAGCCTTGCTGCCGCTCTACACACACACACATGCATGCATGGCACTAAAATTTTAAAATGATGATGGAGGTAATGTAATAGCAATTTTGTTATTTACGGTTTGTAATACAAGTCATCATTATTGTTGTTGTTGTTGTTGCTATTTTTGCAATCAGCAAGCAGTAACAACAAAAAAGTGAAAAGTTAAAAATCACGAGTGTTAAAAATGACTTAAAATTTATCAATGTTCGAACTTCGAAGTATTATAAATACGAGCGAGTACTTAAAAAATGTTCTACATGTGTGATTGCTGTATGTATGTATGTACTCGTACTTGGATGGGAGTGGCGGGGGATGCATATTAGAATATATGCGACAAGTATTGTTAAAAACATGATTGTGCCAATTTCACGGCTACTTATTTATGTTTGGCAATATTTTAGTGCAATTTCTTTCTAGCTTTTTTTTTTAAATATCGCATAAATTTAAATAAAATTGCAATTTTTAACACATTGTGTACTTTACGTTTTAAGAGGGATAAATTACATACATATGTACGAGTATGTAATATTATACACATATGAATGTATCCTCGCATGTAACTGTGTTGTTTAAATTAAAACCTGTTACGAGTTTTTAAAATACATAATAAATGCGTGTTGACGTAAATAGTACACGCAGAAAAAAAAACATGGCCGCCTCGAGCATCGTGTTTTTGCAGAAATATGTGGTTACTGAAAAGTAGTTATTATTATATTTATGATTTGATTAAAATGAAGTTCGTATCGCTCTGTAAGCCAAATTACATGCAATACAATTCTAAAATTTTACATTGTATTGTTGTTGTTTGTTCAAATATCAAGACAAATTATGAAAAATAGTTGAAACAAGATATTTGCTTTTAAAAGTGTTTTTCTTTTCAGCCTCTAAAGCACTTTATTGAAACATTTTTCCTAATCATACCTGTACATTAGTTATTTTAGTTTTCCTAATTTCTCGCAAGAAATAAAAACGAAAGTATTTAATGGAAAGGGTAATTAATATTTCAACCCCTTTTTCCCCACACACACATCAACAGCATGACTTCAAACTGGTGGCTAAATGTCATCATGCCTTCTTAAGTTAACTGCTGAAGCGACCAGCAGCATTCGAACTGGTCATTAAACATCAGCACTGACCATGTTTCTTTCTAATAGTGAGGGGCACTTGGCTTCAGTTTAACTTTTTCCCCTTATCCTGTCTCTTTCATAATAACTTTTTCCTGTTGGTTTGTTAGAGGTGATTAAAGGATTTTCTTGATGAAAACTCCAATTTCATGTTTTATTCATCACATGTTTACGCATTTTCTATTTTTATATGTATTTTACTTTTATTATGTTCTTGGAAAACGTTTAATTTTGGTCTTTTTAGTCTTAGTATTCTTATAATTTCTTTATTTTTTTTCTTTAGATGTTTTTATAAATGCAGTTGTTGCTGCCTGTTTTTATGTATAAACTAAATGGAAGGGGTGTGATTTGAAATATCGATAACGAACTTCCTGTTAGTTTTTGTATTCATTGTTGTGTTTGTATTATGAATTTTATTTATTTATATACTCATTACTATTTTTGTATTTGTCTGACTTTGATTCCTTATGGTAGTTCTTTGCTTTGTCAGCTAAATTTGATTTGATATCTATGATGAAAGCGATGGTAACGATGGTGTCTATGGACTTTTACACATTTATATCATTTAGTCTTTAATTTAGACATACTTAAAAAATCTTTTTGATGACAATCAAAATCATTTTATTGTTCTTATTCAGCACGTTTATAAGAATTGTGTGTTTTTACTTTTAAGGACGTTTTTATTACTCTAAATTTTTTTGTTAACAAAGGTGTTATTTAATCACCCTTATTCCAGTTGTCGCCATCGAAGTCACTTTAAAACAACACCAAAAAATTGGTGCTCGTATATCCGTTCTCGAAAACAACTGATTCATGTTGGAGTGTTTATGCTATTTTGTAGACCTTAGCGAACGGAAATAGATTGTCAGTTGCGCAAAATTGTTCTCGAGAGCGAGTCAACAAGCCCCAATTTTTTTGTATTGTGTTAAAGTGACGTAGATGACGACAACTGGAATAAGGGTGAATATTTTTTTTTTATAAATTGTTAATCTAGCTTTCAAGAGAACCGGAAAATTATTTATTTTTCCGCGATCTGCAAATTTAAACTGATTATATACAGATTTTAAAAATTCGCAAATTTTGATGTCTAACTTCCTAGAAATTTTTTTAATAATATCACGTTCACTGTTTTCTAAAGCTATATAAAATTTACATATCTAAATTTTGAAGTGAAAACTACAAATTTTCCCAAAAAAAAATTTAAAGGATAAAACGCAAATGTAACGACCGTATCAGAGAATGTCGAAAGTATAGTTTTAATTACTCTTTGAGTGTTGAACTTCAAACTACTATACATATGTGTACAGCTAAAAATGAAACAACACGATTATACATACAAATGTAAACACATGCATTAATTTAAAACCGAATACGTACAACAAAAAATATGTTTATACACAATTTTTTAAATTACGCAGCAGAAACAGACAACAACTAAAATTTATAGACTGTATGAGCTACAATCATACGCACGAGTATAAAAATATTCTGACTATTGATTGGCTACACCTGCATATATACAAGTATATTTTATTTGCACACACACACACATAAAGCATGTTTTCAAACAACCACGCAAACACCAACACTTCCGCTTTTCCATTGTATTTTATATACAAACGTATACGTTTGCGAATAATGAATAAATATTCCGAGTATCATGGGTATATTTTATGTCCGATTAATTATTCATAGCAACGCCAGGTCATCGAGAAAGTCATTAAATAATAACACCACGTATTTCTTGGATGTTCAATCGTCTCCCTTTGTGTCAGTTCTTCCAGGAAATTTCAAGTAAATCAAGGCATACACACTGGCCAGTACACTACACCGGTTAATCCTAATGTAACATCAGAGCGCCTAAACACAACATTGAAAATTTAATACGCCTCAGTGGTACCAGAGGCGCTGCAACACTGCCTTATTAACAAAAAAGAACTTGCAAAATGCAGGTTGTAAAATAATGAAGCTTTCCTTTCTCTCTCTCTCTCTCTCTCTCTCTCTTCCTTCCTTAAGAAGGTAACACCTAGTACTAGAAGTAGGTATTCATTGCCTGAGTGATACTTCTCTTTTAGAAAAAATTGTTTTGAGGAAACCCCAAATTTATCCATTTTTCGTCGACCTTTGCCCTTTTGCATTCCACAAACGACATTATACCATATTTACTTAAAGCCTTACGTGTTAAGGCTTTTAAGGACATGCTACAAAAGTAACGCTTTTGCGTGAACATTTTCCTGACAGTGTAATTTATTGAAGATAATGTCTATGGTCCACAATCGATTCAAATCCTCAAGGATGGAATTCATGAAGTTATCGAGAATATATAGTCGCAAATACGGGAATTTGGCTGATATTGTTTTCCATTTTTAATGGCACACTCTCTCTGTTACATTAAAATCAACATCAGATGATTTCTCTTAAAAATATTGATTTTTTGCACATCAAAATTAAATGGAAAGTCCTATAGTATAGCTATTTTTCTATTTCTGTCTTTAAGCGTTCCTTAGAATAAATAGAGAAACTAACTGTTAAACATTGTTTTTATAGCCATTGTAACCAATTACTGTTAAGCTTGCTTTGGCAATTCTATAATCATCTATCTGTAATACTTTTTTTTCAGCAACAGTACACAAATGTAATATCTTGATAATCATTTTATTATTATGCATTCAAGTGTAAGTGCCATTTCGACATCAATACACAATAAAAGTATAAATGAAATGCATTATCATAATCTAAATATTATACTGAATCGTAATCGTTGTCATCATCAACATTGTTTGGCAAAGAAATGTCCTTTATGGCTAAATAAAATCATTCGAGATTGCATCTATCAGATTTTCCTACAATCTTAACCATGTACGCAAGAAAAGTAGAAAAGTAAAACAAAATTCAAGTACATATGTAGTTTATAAAAAAAGTTTATAGACATTTTTCAACTTTCTTGCAAATTATATTAAAATAGTTTAATAAGAAAACACAATATTCCACTTAAAAACTGCACCAAGTTTTTTAAGCTTTTATGGCGCTTTTTTCTGGTCTGCTACTTCTAATGGATTTTCTTTTAATAAAACAGTTGCTTAAGTGCTCAAGAAGATGCAGTAAATGCATTAAAATTTATTCCCTAATTGCACATTTACCCAGCTTCATATAAAACTTAAAATAGTTTTGAGCAAGAAGAAACATTAATGTTTTACGTTTTAGCGTATTTTAAAGGATTTCTAAGAAGGGTTATGAAATAGTATTACCCGGATATTAGATTCTCTTTTATATACATGCATGCATACATATTTTTTAAACGATAAGAAAACAGACATACATATATACATACATACATACATAATAACACAGTAAAATCTAAAAATCTCCCTTAACTGCTTCACACAAAATGTGTATGAGGTATTTTTGTTAACATAAATAAGAATGTTTTTCTCATAATAAAGGACAAAAAGGATTTCATTAGCATAAATAAGAAAGTAATTATAATTTTATTTCGTTTGAGTATCCCACATATGAGTATGAGCGGCGTTTGTTATAAGTTTGGAATAAGTGCGCCATTTATGACTTTGTTTTTTTTTTTTTTTTTTGTTTCTTTAAGGATGTAATTTTCATTTATTAACCGTATCGAATCGCTTTATCAGTGTAATTTTTGTTAAAATATGACATATTTTATTACCTTTCACTTATTGTATTTACATTCACAAAAGTCGAAATATTGTAATTATTGTACATATTATTCTCTAAATGTGATAAACTTAACCCTTTTAAGCAGACAATTTATTATTTGAAATAAACTAAATGTAATAAATGTTGGTAATGCCTAAGCGCTTCGTATTCTCAAATTTAATTTAAATTTGATAACATTTTTTAATAAAAGGATATAAATGCCTAAATAAGTTAATACAGGTATTTATTTATGGAAAATATATTCACCTCTATCGCTTTTTAAGCCAAATTACATGTGATAATTATTAATGAACAAATAACACCAAAGTCTGTTGTAAATATTCTGACTAACAACACATAGTTGAACGGAACAGCCAGCCGTTTTCGAAGGCCACTAAACCTTCATCGTCAGCGTTCTTTTGTGTTTGGTCCACTGTGTGTCGTGTCAGTTGATGTAGATTTCTGCTTTATATACTTAGCATTTTATTGCAAATGGAATTTTTGTTCCCATGAAATTTGTATTCTCCTCAAAGGGAAAAAATGCTATCGTGAATCTGCCCTGAAATTTTTCTCCCGTGGTCAGTTCTCAGTGAATGAAAAAATGGTAAAGAAGCTTTGAAAAGCTGAAAAATTTATTGAAAATTAAACAAATTTAAATTTAATAAGAAATACAAAAATTTCGTATTTAAAGTGAAATGTTTTTAAGTCTTATGTGAATTGCAAGGCACCCGGGTACCTTTGGCGTTTTCAGCTTAATTTTTTATGGAAAGAGATGGTCCACATATTTGAAACTTCTTGAGAACTTCTAACTATTAATAAATATTAAATTATCATTATTTTTTAGCTTAAAAATTATTTTGAATAGGCGTGGTGGTCCAATTTTCATCTTACACCCTTAACGGTATGGCAAGGTACCTGGGTACCTACATATCGTCACCTACAATCCAAAAGGCCGTAAGTACACTTTTTACTATTTTACAGGAGAAGCAAAAAACTTCATAAATTTAGTACTATTTATATGTATGTAAGGTTCCAAATTGAAAAATGAATAAAATCGGTGTTTTTGAACATATGTGAGTAAAATTTTAGGAAAATGTGTATTTTGGTTAATCACATCATAATCAATCAAAAAGTCTATTTTGAATTTTTTGGGTTTTTACGGTCTTCTGGATTTTAGGTGACGACATGTACGTTAGATATGAAAAAACTATTATTGTATGTATATTTTTAGTGAAATGTTACTAAAATGAAACTAAAGGAAGTCTTTATTAATATTTAACATTAAAAATTTTATTTTGTGAAAGAAAAACAAGTAAAAAATATATTTTTTTCATATATACTCGCACATACATAATAATAAAAAAAAGCAAAAATGAACACTAAGCTATAAATAAACCTTCTCTGATCGCTTTGCGAAAAATTTAGAGAGTTTGCTGAATGTTCATTACAAATGGGTTTGGAACATCTAGTGAAAGCCTTACATGTTTTCTTTTTATTTTCGACAAAAAATGTTAGTTTCTAATACTATTTCCTTATTGGTACCCGGGTACCTTGCAGGTGTTTTTTTTGCCATTCACATAAGGGTTAAATATAAAGTTGTGTTTTTAAATATTATAGCGAAAAGGATTTTCAAGTAATTTTTGTTAACAATCGTGAATAGTATTTACTAATCTTGTTATAAACATAAATATTTATAACTTTTCAAATTTAATTGGAAGAAAAATATTGAAATTACACAATGTATTAATTCAGTTCGGCCTGAAAAAATTTATTGAATAAAACCAAGGGAAAAGTGAAAAAATCTCCGTAAAAAATTTATTCATGATAAGGGGAATCAAAAAAGGAAAAAAAATTATTCACGATTGAAATTTGGTAAAAATTTAAAATATTTCGAGGGAAAATATATATTTCCACGATAGTGGTAATTACGTAAGATGGAAAAGTTTAGCTCCATGCATACTCGCTCGAGACATTTACCAAAGTACACAGTTAAGTTAACAAACTGAAAACCCAAAATTTCTATGTATGTATGTATGTTAATGTGGAAAGTATGAATACTTGCATGATAAGAGAATGACAAAAGTGTGGTTTTAAGTACTTAATGCATACAGCTAAAAACACGCAATAATCATACGCATGAGTATACAAATAAACTGACTGATAATCGGCTACACATGCGTATATACAGGGCTATTTTATTTACGCATACACATAACATACACACATACATATACACACATCTTCCATTCCATTTTATGTACACAAATGGATGTATAAGATGGCAAATGATGAATAAATATCCCTAGTATCAGCGTATTTTTTCCGATTAAATATCTATAGCGTGAGTATAAACATCATTCGACTGAAAGTATGATAGGTTAGATTAGGCTAGGAAGGTCGTGACAAAAAACGCACCTCCACTCGGAGACCCCATTAAAAGAAGTACGATACGTATGCTCTTATTAATTTTTAGTTGTAGCGTATTTTATTTTAGTTAAGTAGGGATGCTCTTCTATGTTAGAATCGGCTATTGTCATAGTTGCTTAAGAGAAAATATGTAAGCGTACAAATTGTTTGCGCTACAATTATGATTATAAGCAGTTACTAAAGTTAAAATTATTTACCTATGTATATTGTTTTGAGTAATCATTTCCTGGCATGCGTGCTTGTTTGATAATTATGTGCATTTCGATGTTTTAAGTTTTCTTGTAAATCAAAATTAACGTCCTATCTCAAAAAAGAAATCTTACTACCAAAATAATTTCTGCAAGAATTTATACCACCCAACAGAAAAATAATATCAATAAATTATAAAAGAATAGGACTTATTGCAAGCCTCTACACATTCGTGTTCATAATTAGCAGCAATAATTATTACACAAAAGATAAGCTATAAATAAGTATTAGAGGGGTTGGGTGATGTACGTGTACTTGTGAATGTGAATGGGAATGAAACTAATAAATATAATTGAAAGACATTAAAGGAATAATTTGCTGCACATGGAAAAAAATAAAATCCCTAAAGTAAATGCTCGTATGTATATGGTTATATGGGTGTTTCCACAAAAAATTTACTGGCAACGCATTACCTTACTTTACTGTTAAAACTATTGTTTGACAATTTCAATGCATTTATTTAAAGTATTATTCTGAAATATAAAGTTTATTTATTAGAGTTACAATTAAATAACTATATATGTATATGTATGTATATGTCCATAATTATGAAAGTGGTCTAAGTAATACAATTATAGCCTGTTTCACAATAACGAAAAAAACTTTCGACTGAAAATTTATATTGAACATAATAAAATGTGAAAATTTGTTTTGTTTTTAATATAAATTATAAGTCGAAAGTTTTCTTTCGTTATTGTGAAACATACCATTATTGTGTCGAGATATTTAGAAGATTAAATATGAAGCAGTCAAAAAATATACCTGTGGAGCTACCCATATGCACATACATATTGCAAAAATATTTTTTGTTTTTGCTACTAAAAATTATGTAAAGCAACTGAAAAGTAACAATACTCGTATTATGTTCAGACGTTACTCGAAATCCCTTTAAAATAACACCCGTATAAAAGAGGGGTGTTGTAAGAAATGTCAACTTTACATCACACATCATTAGATGACACGCGGAGAGGGAGTATAAATTGTATTAGAAATGTATTGTACAATTGTATGAATCCCACATATGTATTTACATGCATGTGTATGTGCATCATACTCATACATACATACAATTGTATGAAGAGTTTATAAAAAGTTCGGGTTACAAATTGACGTAAATTGACGTGTGCTGAAACAAATTGATATAAATTGTTAAACAAAATTCAATTTTTACTTTTTACTAGAAATGACATACAACTTTATGACCATGGAGTATTAATATACAGTGGGAGTTGCTTATTATTTAACGCAAGAAATAACGTCTTTAAAATGACGTTTTGATTTTTCAAAACTTCTGCCGCAAAGCATACATATATTTTATGCTTCTGCTTGATTTCGATTTGAATAAATTATTATATCTAGTTCATATGAAAAAAAGCTAAAACAATCACTAATTACAATACTCCTGTGCATTTTTATATCTATATTCCTTAAGCCCATATGACACTTCATTTTTCTTTCATTTATCAAGTTTTATAGAAAAATACAAACATATTGTAGTAAGAAAATTTAATAGGTGCAAAGGGTTCAGAAAAATTAAATAATGTCAAAAGCTTCACTAAAATTATCGATAACAAATGAAGATCTGTCAAAAAAATTTAAAATTTTTCAACTTAAAATTGACATTTCAAGCTTAAAACATAAAAGTGTTCCTAATTAGCGGTTTATGGTCAAACATAGCGATTTTTAGTTTGTTTTGTCTTAATACTAGCGGTTTCTAATTACAAAAATTTTACAACATTTAAACATTTTGTTTCCGTTTTATTTAGTTTGTTCTTTCTAACATTTGTTTTTTATTTCTATCAATTCAATATCAAATCAATGAAGAAAAAATGAAGTGTC
The DNA here is from genome assembly GCA_949987645.1 of Tachina grossa. Taxonomy (NCBI): domain Eukaryota; kingdom Metazoa; phylum Arthropoda; class Insecta; order Diptera; family Tachinidae; genus Tachina; species Tachina grossa. Next base: position 34,886,862 of record OX465276.1, on the reverse strand, counting down.
ATAAGGGCTTCATGGATATATCCATTTAATTTTGTTAATTTTTTATTTTAAAATTAGAACAAGTCCGTATTTTTTCCTCATCACTGTAATAATATAGTTCCGCTGTTTCAAGCATTCAGCAGCAAAAAGCCAGAAATAATAAATAAATAGAAAATATATATAAAAACAATTCTAAGGCTATTAAAGATTGTCCAACAAAAATATTCGTTGAAAATAAATTTATGTTTAATAAAAAAAGTATAACATATCATTTTTCAACTAAGTAGAAGAGATATAAACATTTACAACAATGTAACTGTTCTCTGTAACAGAACATTCGTTTACATTTGAAATTTATGTTACTCCAACATTGAATGTTATCAAAATGTTATCCTGCTGCTAGAAAAACATTGAGAGAAAAGAAGAAAGAAAAAAAAGGAATCAGAATTTATCTTAACCATTTAAATTAATTATTTAAAAGGAAATTTCCTTGTAGAACAATTATTTGGCATAATAAAACAATTTGTAGCTAAACAAATGGGACAACAAATGAAATAAATCGAGTTTTGCTTTCTATTATTCGAATAGAATATATTTTAACAATGTTTACACAATCGCCAACCAAAAACACATTAAGATAAGATTTAGAATTTAAATTCATTTGACTGCATTTGTGTTTCACAAAGGAACATTAAGTGTCTGTCCTTTTGTTCAGAAATGTCCCAATAGATGAACTGATGTTGCATAACATTTTAATAAATTTTGTTGGTGATACACACTTCTTAAAATATTTCTCTCATCTTATCTTTAACTTCAAGATTTATTGTGGTTTGTGGTTATTTAATACTTTTGTTTTCCATTTCGCATTTATTTATATATATATTTTTTATTTCGTTGACCCTTTTGGTGGCGAAGGATACATAGAGTTGTTTGTTGCATCAAAAAGGATGTGGAGAAATTTATTGTAATTTTATGGCTTCTATTGGGACAAAGTTGTAGTAATATTTTTGAATAATAAAGTTTAAGCATAATTTAGATAAGGCTAATAAAAATTTATTGCTATACGTATATCCATAAATATTAAATTAGTAACTTGTATTGGCCAAGAGTTTATTTGTGAAGTAATGCTCTGCGTACTTATCTATGCATATCCCTAAAGTGGAAAAAATATATACAATTACATTAATTATTTAATTGTGTTATTATTAGAAAAGATTAATAAGGCACTTAATGAATATTTTTATAATATTTAAAATAATGTATTGCAAACAGGACAATGAGCAGAAATAAAATAAAAATTATTTTCAATTTTTGATAAGAAGCAATAAATCAAAGCATATTCATATAAGGTACTCGTGGACTCACCTCAATTTGCTTTAAGGAATGATTAGTTGGAATGTCAAAATATGTATGAGGGATATTCTAAGAGATCACGTGATAAGTTGATACCATCTGATAAGGATTCGCCTTGGAAGAAATCTTAAAGTCGACTCAGTTCAGTTTAAGCTTTGCAATTGGAAAGTTTAATTTCATGTGGGCGGTACCACGCCCCTTTAAAATTTAACATGATATATCACATTTCTCTACCCAACCTCTACTTACGTAACTTCGCTTTAATTTGGAACTCCTAATGACTTGGTAATTAAATTTTAATTATTTTTAAGTTTTACTTAAACACAAATTGTGTTTTGAGTCCATATTTAAATAATACTTAACTGCTCAACCTTGAGTATTTAAATTCTATTTAACTTCCAGTTTATAGAAAGAAGCCTATTTATATTGAAAAAAAAAAACAAAGCACTCAAATTTGTTTTTGTTTTCAATATAAATAGACAGACGAGAATTTTTACATGGCTTCTATAAACTGGCGGTAAGTCTCTTGGTCGTATTAAAAATATTTTCGTTTGATTTTCATAAATATAAAACATACACAACATGGGGAATTGACACCAGGTTATGTCGATCCAGTAAATGGTGGTCAGCTGTTAATTTCTCTTGTGTCAAATCAAGTCAGGAAATTTTGCACTAACAAATATACAAGCATTTTTTTGTAGAGTTGAAAATCGAAATCACCTGGTATGAATTCGCCTTAATACACAGTACATAGTTTCATATCATGGAATAAATAAATAGAAAAATGCGTTTTGATGCTCTTTTTGTTTTACAAAATGTATTTTTGTGCAATTTTAATTTTCTTCAACTTTCTTATTTATCTTAAACAGCTATTGTTTGAAAAGCTTTCCATAATACATATATGGAAATGTTATAGTGCTGATCTATACTTCCATCGTTATTAAACAATAACTTTAATTAAGCACTCAAAAAATTCAACTTTATTTAAATACATTTTAAATTAAAATGAAAATTAAAATTATCTAATTAAATACATAATTATCAAGTTAAAAAATGGTGATTAATCATTTAGTTAAAAGAAATTTTTTGGTTTCTTACTTATCACTTATCTATTTCGAATTCGCTTAAATTTTTGTTTTATTTTATTTTTTTCTATTATTTGAAGGTTATTCCGCAATCGCAGACTAACTTTAAATAAAAATATTAATTTTACCTTATTTGCATTTCATTATCAAAAACAATTCATTACAGCTTCATTAGTATCTCTTATTCACATGTGAATAATTTTGATAATGAAAAGAAAGGTCCTTTGCCTTTGAAACAGTAGAAAAGAAAAAGTTTTATTTAAACACACACATACACACACACCACTCGAACACACGGTACGGTACTAAAGACAATGTGTCCCATAAAAGGATGCACATTCATTTATTTAAAGGGTTTTTCAATAAGAAAGAACTTTTTACATTATTTGAATTTGCTTGTATCAGTTCGCATTATCTCTGGGTAATGGAACAAAATCATATGAATGAAGATTTTTAGAAAAAAAAACAATTATTATCACCCTTTTAAAAAAATTCTACTTCAAAGCTCTTGAATGAGTGAAATTGTAAAATCTTGGGCCCAGAAACTCCTCACTCGATTCATAATTAATTCATAAGTTAAAGCCAGTACTCGCAAAAAACAGGTTTCAAGGAAATCAATAAGATCCCGAACTTGTGATTCGGAAGTAGTGCTAATTTGGATCATTTCTAATAATTTTTACATGTAGTTGTCATTGCAAGAAGTTCATTTTTTAACCGACTTCAAAAGAAAAGAAGAGATTAACAATTCGTCTTTATTTTTTTTTTTTTTTTGGGATGTTACTTCATAACTCAATGCATTTTGGACCGATTGTAAAAATTCTTTTTTTGTCTGTGAGGGTATAGCTTCCCATTGGTCTTATTGTAAAAAAATTGGGCGATTACACGCCAAAAATTTTTTTCATATAATTTTATGATATTGTACTTATTTGATTGCTGCGAAACCTATAAAACACCTTTGGTTCTTGCAATTACACAATTAGAAAGTTGGAAAAATGGGCGGGGTTACGCCCATTAAAATTTATTATAAGATTTCGCGATGGTCTACTTTACAGATTTTTACGATACTTACCCGACACCTTGAGCTCTAAGATACACACAATTCTGCATTTAAAAAATGGGCGGGGTCATGCCCATTAAAATTTAATATTTTATTTTAAGTGCATCTACTTTGTCGATTTTTACTAGACTTAACACGCACCCTGATATCTGAAAAACACACAATCTTGCATTTTAAAAATGAGGGGAGGCACTCCCATTAAAATTTGGGCGAAATTGAGTTTCAGCAAGAAGCGTCATCTAGTACACCACATATAAAACAATCGATGTGCGTTTCTCTCCTTGAGATTTTCTTTGTATTTTGGGACTATGTGTTCAAAGTAGAAACAATTCCTTTGCTTCAAGGCGAGTTCTTAAGTGTCTTCGGAGTGATAAGAGTTACGCCATTTGCCGGGAACATGTCTACTTTGCAATGCGACAAAAATATCAGCTTAAGCATAAGAAATAATACACTCTTAATGAGATACCCTTTATGCATACTTACATACGAATGCTTGTATGTGTACTCGCTCATGTGAATTTAGATTTTAGCAATTAAAAGTGCACGGTGTGTAAATGGTTTTATTGTAATTTTTGTTAAAATATGACATATTTTATGATACACACGAGCCCCCTTTTTATCTATAGAAACTCCCATTTAAACAGTAGCAACCTTAGAATAATTTGCATATTCCATGAATAATCATACAAATTCTTTTCTCTTACTTTTTTGTGAATGAATGTTGCATGCGTGTGTATGTGTGTGTGTGCAGTTTTAAAAAGGAGTAATAACGTTACATTAGCAAAAGAAATTAGTTTCATATGTAATTATTAAGATTATCACAGGGAATATATTAGACCTTTATACATATCTTACTTTTAAGAGGGCTGACTTGAAAGTGTTTCTTTCGAGTATGCAATCGAAGAGAGAGCAAGTTATGGTATTCGACAAAAAAGGAAATTTCATACTATTTCCTCTTAAATCAAGGTCTTTCACAACACCACCAGCGGACGGAACTTCGATCCAGTTTAGATGATAAATTTTTTCTTGCAGAAAGTTTTACTTTGTGTTTGGGCGGGGTAAATAGCAATTAAAGAGGTCTTGTTCTCTCATTAAAAAAAAAAGATATAGTAAATAGTCTTAATTTTAGTAGATGCACATAATTCTAATTTTAGCGCAAGCAATTTGTAAGCTCACATATTTTCTCTTAAGTAACTATAACTAAGGCCAATTCCAGCTTATGTACATATACTTCGTTTATGGGAAAACTAAAACTAAACAACTAATACTAAAAATGCACATACGTATCATACTTTCAGTATGAGTATGTTTATGCTCAGGCTATAGATGATTAATCGGCAAAAAAATACGCTGAAAAGTACTCGGGATATTTATTCATTATTCAACACCGTATACAATTATTTATGCATATAAAATAGAATGGAAAATGTGTGGCTATGTGTGGCTGTTTGACAAAATGCTTTACGTGTATGTGTGTAAATAAAGGAGCCCTGTATATAGGCATGTGTAGCCGATTAATAGTCAGAGTATTTTTATACTTATATGTATGATTGTTGCTCAAACAGTTTATAGATTTTAGTTGCAGTCGTTTGTGCTGAGTAATTTAAAAAATGTTTGTAAACATAGTTGTTGGATGTTTATAGTTATTCGTATTAGGTTTAAAATGAATGCGTGTGTTTGCGCTTTGCGTGTTTTTTATTTTTACTTAAACGCATTTATAGTTGTTTGACGGCCAATACTCAAAGACTACTTAAAACGATACCTTTTTTCATTATCTGGAATACATGTAAAAAATTTCTTCGTGTGAAGGCAAATGCAAATGTAATGAAAAACTCGGAAATCTAATGAAAACTTGCGTTCAGTTTTCATCATGTAAACTGGGTTTTTAATAAGCTATAATTATTTTTCAAATATTTAGCCGCCTGGTTAAAATACACATATCGCTCATTTACTCAAAGAACGTCATAACTCAAAAAACCAGTTTACCAGAAAAAAGGTTTGAAATTTTCAATCCACACACAACTTAATGGAAAAAGAAAATTTTATTTTTCTCCCAAGACTTGAGTAAACGAGATATTTGTTTGAAATTTTTACTCAATATGAAAAACGATATGAGGATTAATTCTGCATCATTATGACGTGAACGATATATGTAAATGAATTGAAATTTCATTAGAAATTGATTATAATTGCTCTAGCACGTTTTTTTTTAATATCATTTCTAATATAGATAATAAAAAACATTTTACTCCCATAATATCTAAAGGACTTTTCGTGCTGTTTTAGTTAAAAAGAAGAGAAACTTCCAAAAGAAAAGAGTGCAGACAAAGTAAAAAGTTTAAATAATGAAATTAAATTTCTTCCCAAATGTGTTTAATTGGTTATTCGACGTTACGTATGAGAACTCATAATCTAAAATAATAAAACTACGCTGAGATTTCAACTTTCGTGATGGTGTAATAAAATGAGGGCATTTCTATGCTATTTAGATTAAAATGCCCCAGGGTTTTCCCATTAAAAGCTCGAAAATATCTAATCATGTGTGGTTTTTTACTTATTTAACAAAAATTTGCTTAAACAGTTAAACACATCTATTATATGTACATACATCCATACTCGTACATATGTACATAAGTGCGTATATGTACATATGTAAGTACAAACATATAAATGAAATCAAGTTGCAAAATTATTTAATAATGCCTCAAAAAATCCCACACATTTTTGTTTATTATATTTGCCTGCCAATCAATAACGTACAATAATGATTGTGCAACAATCGTTTCACTAATAAGCTGCAATCCTAATCATATATTTTTCAGCATAATAGTTTCTATTACAGAAATCCCAAAATAAAATCCTTCTAGTTCACACATACACACACACACACACACACACCAAACAAAAACAGCAGTGTTGTTTTTGAGCAGAGGGGGTTAAATCAATTCATAAGATATTCATTCAAGTGTATAACAATCGGCTTCATTTAACTTTCACTGTGTATTAACAAATTCAATGCCAATACTACCACTAATGCCAGCTTAAAACTTTCTCGCCTCCCACCTTTAAAAAGGAAACAAAACAGAGAAAAAGTTTCAATATTAACTCACTGTCACATGCCTGCCGAAAGGAGTTACAGAGTTTAATAGAGGAAGATGAGATGTCACACACACCAAATAAACAGGACCACAAAATGTTTGCCACAGATATTAACACAGACATAAAGCAACAAATTCAATAGAAATTTATAAACATGCATACGCACATATTTACTAATACAATGCTGCAAATGCCTCGTGACCTCATAATGCCTCTATTTGATTTCTATGTATTTGATTAGTGGGAGTTTCTTGTTGTAATTGGAAAAGAAAGTTACTTTTTCTTTGGAGTTCAAAAAAAAAAGGGAAAAACATCAAGAATTGAATGTTTATTGAATATCCAAATATCGAAACATTATTGTTCATGAAATTTATGTTTGTTATAGAATTTAGATACGAGTACGAAGGAAGTTAGGATTGACGTAATATAGTCGTATCACTCATTTGCTCAAAAAATCCCAGCAAAAAATTTATTCAAAGGAAATAGCTTTGCTATGTGTCTGGTGGATATGCATTGGTGGTCAATTGTTTCATATTAGTGACGCGTGCAAATTGATTAACAACATTCCTTGTATTACCGCAGGGGTATCTCTTTGAGATAACCAGTGCGGCAATCCCCCGAATCCTCTTCTGGGTAATACAGCTTTTCAGGCAGGCAATCTTTGACATTGCAGAGGAACGGATGAAGACATATCTATGAAGAGGAAGTATGTAGCTTTGTTACATGCCTGCCGGCATCACCTTGAATTGCCCTGAGTTTAAAAGACGATAGAAGGGATGCCTTTTAGGCCAGAACTTCGAGGTCTTTGGGCCAGAACTTGGCTTACTATTGACAATAAGTACACCGGTGGCCCAACAGCTGATGGATGATGACGTCGAGGTATCATTCATCGGCCTAAAGCCATGGTGCACATAGAAAAAACTGCCTCATAGAATCAATAAGATTTTCTTTATGAAACGTTTTTAGGCTAAGGGGTATCCCAGCAGAAAGAAGCGAAGATTTTTCATAGAGATTCCTTATTGTTTTTATGTGGTAAATTTTATTAATTTTATCAAGAAGAAAACCACATAAAATCAAGAAGAAATCTTGTTATTCACAACTTTTTTTACTCAATTTCCGTTATTTTTGGCGCCAAAAAACAATCCATAGAGAAAAACTTCTTGATTCTATTAGGTTTTCTTATAAATTGTAAACTATAGGGATTTCTTATTGATTTTATTAGGTTGCCTTATTGATTTTTTTAAAAAGGTTTTCTTCTTGATTTTATTAGGTTCCTATATGATTATGTGTAAAGCATCTTATTGATTTTTTTAATAAGGAAATCTTCTTGATTTTATGAGGTGTCTTGTTATTTCATATCTATAAATAGACATACAGACAATTTTTTTTCATGATCTTTTTCGTTTTTGTATAAGCATGTTTGCAAAATTATTTCAATGGTTATTCAGACTGCTTGTTAGCATATTGGTTAGAGTGTTTGTCTATCAGTCAGAAGTTTGCTGGTTCAATACTTGTATCCTTTCAAGTAATAATATGTATATAGGGTGAGTTAGTTAAATAAGAATACAATATAAAATGTATGTATGTATCTAAGTATGTATAGTATGTATAGTATAAATAAATAACATCTACATATACTACATACATACATAAAAGTATATGGTATAGAATTTAAATGAAAATACATAAGCAAAGCACAAAGAATAAAGACATAAATTTTTTTTTATGAGGTTGCCTCATAAAATCAAGAAGAAAACCTTATTAAAAAAATCAATAAGATAACCACATAAAAACTACAAGATTTCTTCTTGATTTTTTCAAAAAGATTTTCTCTATGAAATTAATAAGATTTCCTTATTGAAAAAAAAACCATAGAGATTTCTTATTAATTTTGTTCTATTTTATGAGGTATTTTCTCTGTGTACCTCACGCAGTTTTATACGGGTCCTTGCTTTTCCGCTTCTGTCAACAAGCAACTGTCAGTTGTCTGCTGGCAAAATTTGAACAACATGGCAAACTTTCCGGACGCCCGAAACTATTGAAAAGGTTCACGTTATGGTGTTGACCGATCTGACGTTGAAAGAGAGAGAGAGATTGTGAAAGACATTGACATCTCGCGTGACTCTGTGCTTTCAATTTTGAATGATTATATGGATATCAGAAATCATTCCTCAAAATCTATCACAAACGCAATCGTGTGACAACTTCACAGGGGTGTTTGGTGTTGTTCAACCGCGATATGGTCGAGTTTATGTGCCGTATCGTAACCATGGACAAAACTTGGCTCCACCACAACACACCACAGAGATCAACCAGCAATCAAAACGGTAAATCAGCATCAAAAAAGGACATGGTGGGTTTGTGAGCCATTAAAGTCATGGTTGCCGTTTTATGCGCTATATAAAGTATAATCCACGTCGACTACCTTCAAGAAGTGGATATTGTTTAAACTTATTGGGTATATTTAAAAATGATTTAAAGAAAACAACTGCATTTGGCCAGGAAAAAATTATTTACACCAGGCCCCAGTTTTTAAAAGCTATAAGTAAGATTTGTTCCAAGTAAAATACAGATAAAAGAAACACTACCAAACATTTCATTGTTTTTTTTTTTTTTTTTTTTGTTTGTAGATTTGTAACTTGTAGTTTTGAAAAATCGGGCTCCAAGATAATCCAAAAGTGTACACATGAGCAATTTCCATGGCAAAAATCTTCGAGATTTAGCCCCGAGTGACTATTTCTTGTTCCCAAACATGAAGAAATGGCCCGACAGATACAGTTTTGACTCCAATCGTTTCACAAGCAAATAGCTATTTTTATGACCTGGACAAGTCTTATATTTTGGAAGTGGTAAAAATTGGAGAAATGTTGGAGAAATTATATATGTAGATCTCAAATGAAACTTTATAGAAAAATAAAATGATTTTTTATGCCAAACCCAGTGATTCATTCAAAAAGTAACGGACTTATTGACCCTTCCTCGTAGTCTTGTTACACACAAATCGCTCAAAGAATAGTGACTTAGCGGAGTTGTCGTAGTGGCTGGTTGGACGCGATCAACCAGATGCCATTGCAGGTACTGCTTCTAATCGTGGCGGATAATTCCTGTAGATTATCATTGCCACTGAGGCTGTCTTCCGTAAGCTATTCAAGCAGTACGAGATAAGATAAGATAAGATAGCTGAAGCACGCCCAGAAAGATGCTTCCTTATAGTCATTTATAACTATGTAATCTATTATGTGTTCCTTACGAGACACAGTGCTTTCTCGGTATTCATAGGGACTGTGGAGAATGATTAGGTTCACCTGGTGCGAGGAATACCGTGAGTTGTAAGGCCTTCATGGCAGGTATTCACGTTAATCTTATAATAACAAAAAGAAAAAAGAAATATGTAGGACTCTAACTTGATTGAAAACTATCCTGGCAACATCATATTGGTACTTTTGCAAAACAGCAATTAGTTCGAACAGGAATATAAATCTAAAAATGCTACACTGGTTCTATACAAGCATGGTACGACCAATCCTTACTTAATTATCGATAATTCGGTGGACATCCGTGGTGGAAAAGGGCAACATAAACGCTTAAAAACAAAAGTCAAGGCACCACAGGATGTCTTTAAAATCCAAATTCAACAGTTACCTATTTATATTGTTTAAAAGCCTTATTTAATTGTTCTGGTAATTAATTCTTTATTTACATACATATATTTCTTTTATTTTGGATTCTGTAATACATATTCATTACTTCATTCATTTGATACTCAACATAAGAACACAACAAACAAACAGTCTTAAATAGCAATTAATCTTTATTTGTTTTAATTTGAAAAGTTTTTTCTTTCTTATTATCTAAAATATCTCAGTTTGACTTCATTCATCCTCATCGATATTTGTTTCTGTAAACAATGTTTTTATTTTTAAGAACAAAAGCAGCAACATCAAACTTAAGAACAAATAAAAAAAAGTAAAAAGTAAAACAAATTACTTTTTTATGGTAATCGAATTTTTTATTGCTTTTTTCTCACCTTTAATGTTTATTGGATTACGTTGATGATAATGATGACCTGTTACATTTATTTTCCTTGCATTTGAAATTTTACTCAATGTTGTTTCTTGTGTTCAAGGGAGGAATGACTTATTGATGGGGATTTTATTTAATTTTTTTTTATATGAATGTTACTTGAACGAACGAATGTACTTGAATATTAAAAAATACATTTTTGAAATGAAGCAAAGTTTGGACATTTTGTTTTATTCGTATGAGAAATTGTTACAGTGTCCAGGGAAAATTTTAAGTAATAACTTATGTATGTATCTAGCATTTGCTGCAATAGAGTCATAACTCAAAAAATGCATTTTCTTAATATTAATTAAAGAATTAAGATATGAGGATCCTTCTTTATATTTGGGGCTCAAAAGGAAGTCATAGAGGTCGTATTATTTTAATTAAAATAAAAAATAAAGTTATTTAAATTTAAAAAAAATTTTAAACATTATGACACTATGAGCTTTACGACTACCGTTTGAACGAATGAATGAATACTTTCAATAAACTAATGAAAAATTTCATTTATACAATGAAGAATTATGAATGATGCTACTTCATTGGCTCTATTGATATTTTTTTTCTCTTAGTGTAATACATTAAATTATACAGGAATTTTTTGTAGTGGAGAGTTGTTCTTCTCGGTAAAATATTTTATTTAAACCTTTTGCACCAGAACACAATCTATATCTTTATTTATTTGTTTTTTTTATATACCGATATCTGGACCGATCTTCCTGAAATTTTTACGATATTTAACTGGGACTCTAGAATGAGTTATTGGCAAATTTTTCAACTACGCCCACTTTTACGCCCCTTTATTAAAATTATATTACTCCTTTCACATAGTTTTTAACATATTTTATGATATAAATTAAATTGGGAAGGGGTCGCAAATTATCCGCCCCAATAATTGATTATCAAATAACTTCTTCATTTGCCTACGAATTTTCAAAAAGATTTTCGCATATCGAGAGCCTGTATCCAAAATACGTCAACTCAAAAAAGCTAACTTTTTAGTAGAGCGAAAAAACTAGATAATTCGCTCATTATAGTAAAAAAACCATTTTATTTTGCACTGGTTTTTGTAGTTTTATGAGATAGCATATTTTAGTCGATCAAAAATCAAATATTTTCTTAGAGTTAGCATATTTTGTCGGAAAAAAATATGATTTTTTTTAATATATTTATTTTGTAATCAATTTGTGAAATCTTTTACTCAATACTAGATATAAGAATTGAAAAGCTACAAGAAAAAACTTAAAATACCATAAAAGAATAACTTAAACCTGGCTGATAGCCTCTTCAATCTTGACGTGTTCAGCCTTAGCACTCTCTAACTCACTTTCTAGTGTAACAGGGTCACTTCAAATTATCAATTTCGAAAGCTTAGGTCATTGACTATAATCGGTCCATACATAATATTTCTGTTCGATTAACAGTTTAAAAGTTATACATATGTACATTACCAATTTTTTATTGGAACCCCTCTTTACTAATATATTAAAAGTGACCATGTCCACAACACTTTTGATTTTATTAAAGAAATTCATGCATAAATACATACATATGTACCTAAAATGTTTATGAAATATCATAAACAAGAAAGCCGTAACTACATATTTATTTCAAAAAACAAAATAAATTCGAAAAAATTGGCACTAGTTTTAATTGCAGTCATTATTTTCTGCATTAAAATATTTTCTAACCAGTGAAAAGTTTGCTAATATTTGTGTCGCAATATAAAAAAATAATTGTAAATATAAATAATGAAAATAGGTATAAATAAACACCTACATAATGCTTGATTCCCCATGTAAAAAATAAAAAATTTTACTTATGCCCTTTGGCATTCTAGGTGACGATATGTACATATATATTATTCATAACAATATTATATTTTATGGGGTTATAACTTTTACAATTTAAGTACTTGTCGTTTATAATAAACTACATACATATTTGCATAAATACATATTAAAAATTGTATTACAATTTAAGAGAATTATTTGGGTATTCCTTAAATTTCTTACTTTTTTCAACATTTCTACATAAAATATTAAGTTCACTTACTGTAATTTCAGTAAAATGTTTCTCCCTTTATTTGTCGTATATATACATACATACATATGTACATACATACAACTTAAACGTTATAAAGTCTGACAAAAAAATAGAAGAAAAGTACCTAAAACTATTATCATAAAAATGGTTTATGTACACCAACAGGATAATAAACAATATCTTAAACAAGAGTATAAATTAAAAACCTACAAAGGAAACTGTGCATAAGTTAGAAAGAGAAGACTATACTCTGCTGGAGGGATTTGTAGCTTTGTAGCTTAAAAATGGTAAAAAGTCGATGGGAAAGTTAAATGAAACAAAACTACAGAAGTCATAAAAACAACCCTTGATAGATGTTTATGCATGTGTGAATGAACGTCATGTTTGATTATATAACAAAAAGGAGGAGCTAAAGAAATAAAATACGAACTAACAGGAAAGAGAAATGTAACAAGAGTAAATGGAAACAACATAAATTATCTTACAGTTACACTTCCACAAACACATAGTTGCAAATATGTATATAAATGAATGTATGTACTATGTATATGCATGCATGTACGTATGTATGTATGTATACACGAGTGTGTGCATGCAGTTATTTGTTATTTTTCCCCATTGTTTCAATATTATAGCGGCAATTTACAAATACATACTTTACCTTTATTTATTGTGGCAAGTGTGTGTTTGTTTATTTTCCTCTACACACATTCGTGTAAAAATATCCCTTTTATTACTACCAGAGCTTTGAGAGATAAACAAACATGCAAGAGTCACATACCGCCCATTAACACTCACTTTTTATCATACTTTTTGTCTGACATTTTTCCCGTTTTGCTACTTTACTTCCTTCCATTACTGTTTGACTTAAATATGTCCAGAGGACACGAAATTGTACTTTGTTTTTGTTGTCACAAAATGTGGATGCAATAAACCAGTGTTGCCGCAATATATGTATGTGCATACAGACATTTATACATGTGGGCATAATTGCACTCACAAGGAAGTTATCCAATTTCAATATGTTGTACTTTCACGACAAATTAGATTTTTTAACTTCCCTCTATGGGAAGTTACTGATTTTACTCTTAATTTCTAAAATTTAATATTTATCATCGATTCTAAGTGTTTTCGCGATGATGTCCTTTTGGATAGATGTATGTATGTGTGTGTGTGTATTTGTGGGCATGTATGTACATATGTGCATTTTATAACTCGGGTTGACGGATCGCAAGCAAATTTAGCGCTTTCGAAAAATGTTGAGTTCACTCACTTTCACAAAATAAATAAATTTTAAACCACTTAAATGATGTAAGTACAAAATATACTCAGCTTTTAACCTCAAAAAGACAGATTGCTGGCAATTTGACTATAATCGTATGATTCGTTCGTTATTTTTAATAACTTGAAAAGTGCTCGTCAAATCGATTTGAAATATGCACTAATAAACTTTATAAACTTAGAAAGTGTATCGGATACTGGCCATTTTATCAAAATCTGTAGCTTAGCGGGAAGTTTCAGGCATGGCCTCCAAGGTCAACCGGTTCCAAATTTTTCAATACCTTCGATTAAAGCAAATAATAATATACATATATATGTTAGACTCACATAATTAAGAAATGCTTATGGTTTTTTATTCTATTTTGCACATTTTTGTGTTAGAAACAAAATCTAAAAAAATCCTGCTCTTTCCCAGTAAACCATAAAATTTATTTGAAAGTAAAAAATAATAATAATATATTTATAGTTCTCGCAAATTAATATTGAACTTGTTCAGGAGAATAATAATTATTTCTTAAAAATACATTGAAATCCAGGTTTGTGTAAATAAATTTCCATAAATTTTTTGACAGTTTATTTATGAGAATGTAAAAATGCACAATTGCACAGCTTGCGAGACTCTGGACCGATTTTATGAAGACTAATATTATTTTTTTATTTCATAAATAAAAAAAATAAAAAGATTAATTTTTCTTTATTTTAATACCTTTATAAAAATTTTCCCTCAATCACTGCTTGGTAACAGTGGTGTACATTGATCTCTTGCAAAAATTTAATGGAAAAAACAAAATCCCAACAAAAGAATAGAGTAAAAATTGAAAAAGAAACAAGGCACGAACTAAATAAATACTTGGTAGGAACCTTATTGGACATTAAATAGTTAAAATGATTTCTATGCGCTTTGAATAATAACGAGCAGATACATATTTATTAATATTGACCTTTTTGGGCAGATTCATTGTTTTCTTTGCTAGAAATAACAAGAAAATTTTTTTGCAATTTTCTTTTAAATGATTTTCTTTCACTTTATATTGATTTGTTTGTTAGAATAATCGAAAACTGAATTCTTGACCTACAACATGAAAGAAAATTAAAGTTTATTTAAGCAAGTATTTATTATAATTTTTTGTCTGACAACTTGATAAATTTTTGGCAAATCTTTACTTTGATGTTATTAAATTAAAGCAACCCATATTTTGCACCAAATGAATATAATGTTTTAATTTACATACAATTCAATAAATAAGATATTAGAAAAAATTTTTCTCTCAAGAAATTAATGTACTCGTATAATGCATTCGCATGAAATTTTTACACAAGTTAAAATACGATGTGACACTATTTGGTATTATTAACTCAATTTTAATTAATTTTAGATTGTGGTCCTACTACACAGCAATAAATTTTTACCCAGAATTCTCCAGTTGAAATCATTGACTCTGTTGAATCGCAAAGCACCTGGAAATGTCAGTAGGCATCATCATATTAATATTCTCATTCCTGCGCCTTTGACTTGAATCAAATTTTTGAAGAAGTTTCTCCAATAACCAATTTAGAAAAATATTCCGGAGATTGACTGGTTGTCGTGTTACCAAGCACGTCTATGGTGTGTTCATCTTGTTCATTGTGAATCCATCTGAAGTAGGTTGAGCTGCATATTTATAAACAATATGTTATGATATTGTAAGGATTATATGAGCTTATAGTTATTAAAATTTTATCAAGCTTCCTCCCATACAAAAGCAGATGATGAGAGAAGCGATACGGGTCTACGCTGTAATTCGAAGTGAAAGAAAATTCTTTCGTTATCAAGATTCTCCACTTTTATATCTTCATATCAATTTTAGCATCTATTTGCCGTTAATTCCACATTCATCTGTTCCAAAGTCTTAAATTAGTGATCTCTATTTAAAAAATCACAGCTTTTGATTTATTATCACTTATGTCGCATAATGCTGGACTGTTAGATCAATGCATAGTCTGCCTTCTTGTGGAACTTTCTTATATTTGCCCCAAATTTGCTATAAAGAAAATTCGTTTAAACAATGTAACGATTTTCATTCATCCAATTAACTATGAAGAACACACGATGAGCAGAGACTGAAAGATTTTATGTATACAATGTAATTGTTCATTGTATTGATGAAAAGTTTCATTAATATAATGCAGAACATTTAATGAAAACGTTTCGTTCTCTGAATGAATGATTTTCCTTTCAGTGTATAAGGCTCAGCACAGCTTGATACAGTGTGGCCACTCAAATGAATGCTTTTGATTCCGCTTGTAACACTTCTAGGTCTCATCTGAAATATCGAATCAAACTCTTGCTCCTCGAGGATTATTTTACGCATGAAAACACTGCAATTCTATACTTGCAACAGCATTTAATGCACATATTCAAAGCTGAATATTTCATAAAATCAGTCAATAAGGGAATAGCTCACGCGTCACTATTTCTTAGGCGTGGTCATACTGATTATTTGCTGACCTTAGCTTAATATATTGTTTTACAATTCAGATTCAAAAGTTTTTTTTTTAATTCCAACTTTCTGTTTTAATCTGATTTCCCAATTTATAAAGGTGTTGTTTTTTTATACGCACTCATATTTCTATATTTATTACAAAAGCTTGAATACATTTTTAGGCAGTTCTTGAATTTTTCATAGATTGACCCCTTAAAAATATTTTATTATTTTTATTTGTATTAAAAACACAAACCAAACGCACTTAGCAATTTTTTTTCTACCATATAAATTTTATTCCCTTAATGGTTGGGATGACCAAAATTTATGACTGACCATTAAACATACGCACAGGCTAAACTATTCTCTGGGGCATTTGGTTTTACAGTTGGTGTAGTATTAAATTAAGCTTATAATTTTATTTGGTTTCTTTTTATTCATTTTTTATGAAAAAAAGATTTATATTTTTGCTTTTCAATGTAAAAAACGAAATAAATAATAATGAAAAAATAAAATTTAATAAAATAGATTAAAAAGTCATATACTCGTAGTTGGCATCACATAAATAACTTAAAATGTATTCATCGTCATACTCATGATAAAAATAATTCGTATAGCCAAGTGGCAAGGTTATTTTGATGTCCTGTATCCTACGCTTGTTCCCGACAGGGATCAGCTGCACAGAAATAATTTTGTTATGTAGTCAATAACTAAATTCCAAAAAAAAAAATTAAATAAAATTTTAACAGAAAAAATACCACAGAATGCGTAAAACCAAACACCAAAATTCATAAAAATTTATTACAATGGAAAACGAATTTTTCTTTATTGAAATAATGTAATATTTAATGTAATATTCATGAAGCCAAATACAGAAAATAGCAAAAGTTTTAAAATTTTAAAAACCCCCAAAATCTAGAAATGATATATTATCTTTTAAACGGTTGGACCTATTTTTTCAAACATAGCTAAGAAAAATCTCTATCAAATAGAAAAATCAAACAGAAAATCAAAATCTGTGCAGTCGTTTGGTCTATACGTGAGCTTGTATAGACACACAGACACACACCACGATATTATAACACCCTTTTTTTGGTCTGCGGTTAACAATAAAAAAATCATGTTTGTTGAGAAAACCTTTCATTATTTTTTGTGTAAACAGGTTATATATCCACTCAGAAAAAAATATTTTGTATTCAATTACTAAATTCAAAAAATCAAGTAATATTTTTACTGAAATAGGTAGGACCTACCACAGAATTCGTAAAACTAAACTAAACTACCAAAATTCGTAAAAGTTGAATAGAATGAAAAAGAAATTTTTTTCTTTATACAAAGAATTAACTTTAAATTAATAAAACCAAACAAGGAAAATAATAAATCTTAAAATCAGTTTCAAAACCGGTTTGTTAAAATAAAAATTTTTATTATTATTTTTTTTGTGCGTATACATGGTCCGCATATTAACTAACTTTAAGAAATGCTGATCAGTCTGTTTTGAACTTCTATTAGAAAACGTCAATAAGAATGTAGGACGAGTATCTGTACTGTAAATAATTATTTCCACATTTGAATGAACGGTAATATGATTAGATATTAGAAAATGTCTAAGACAACTACTGGCCTACCTTTATGAGGCGTAGTTTATACTAGGCTGGTAACAGTATTCCGTGTGAATACTTGTGGACAGCTCAATCGCAATGCTCAGAAACTGTGCCAAAACTAGACAAACTGCAGCATGGCCTACAATGATGCACACAGAGCCAGTAAGATGCAATCAAGACTATAAGAAGTACTGCTTAGAGCGATCTGAAAGTTCTAGACCGGACTCAAGCCATTGTATTTGAAGGAATGAATCCTCATGGACTGATAGGGAAGTAAAACTAACGCTTAAATGATATCCTTGCGTCACATATTCTTGATGCTTTACAATGCGAAGCACTAATTGGCACAATTCTCAGAACGTAACATAAAAAAATAACACAAGGCAAACCAAGCTATATTTCGTTGTGGCCATAAAAGCATGAAAAGTGCCGAACGTTCTGGACGCCCTGTTGAGGTATCTACACACAAAACAATTTGAAAAAAGTTCACGATATGATATTGAACGGTTAGAGTTTGAAAGTGAGAGAGATTGTAGAAGCCATAGGCATCTCAAATGGCTTAGGCTGAGTTTACATCTGGCATTTCTTGTGTGTCATTTGCCCGAAAAAACGTAACCAACTAATTACTAATGAAAAACTGTTTGATTCAGGCATGTATTTATTGATTTAAATTGTTTCCAATCATGTTGGATTCTATAAAATTGTCTATTAGTTATGTATAAAACTGTTTAACTGATAAATACGTGTCTGGATCAAAATGTTTTTCATTAGTAATTAGTGGTTACGCTTTCTTTACGCTTGTGTGGCACATGACACACAGATGGAAACCCGGCCTTAGTGGTTTAAATTTTGAATGATCACTTGGGTATGAGAAAGTTTTTCGCAAGATGGGAGCCTCGATTACTCACAATTGTCCAAAATCTCAATCTTATGATAACAAGAGTATTTGGCATTGTTTAACCACAATATGGGCAAGTTTTTGCACGGTTTCGGAACCGTGGACAAAACGTGAATCCATCACAAAACACCAAAGACCAAACAGCATTCAAAACAGTTGCTTTGTGGGGGTTAAATCGACGGCAAACGAGTCTAAGGTGAATTTGTCATATAATAAAGTCATGCCGAATGTTTTTTGGGATGCACGCGGTATAATCACCATTCACTACCTTTAGAAGGGTAAAAAAGCAATGCTGTGAATATTGTGCCAACTTCTATGAAAAAAAAAATCTATGAACTAGGCTACGAATTGCTTCTTCATCTGCCCTCTATTCGCCATTTAATACCGACTGACTATTTTCTTTACCCAAGCCTTCATAATTTGCTCGGAGGCAAGAGATTTGACTCCAACGATAAAAATCATCTCACAAACAAGTACCTATATTGATAACTTCGACAAATCTTTTTTTTTTTTTTTTTTTTTTTAGGGATACAAAGTAGAGCTCATAGCAGATCATGTTGACGAATAAAATTATTTTTTTTATGCAAAAACCTCCAAAAAGTCACTGATTTGTTGACCCGCCTGCGTCTTTTCGAAATGAGAAAAATTGTAGCCGGAAAAAAATCCAGGAGCTAATATATAACATTCGATATCGATCGACATTTCAAAGTGTTAAAATTTCAATTGATGCCGAATGCCAAACAGCGTTGTCAACTTTGAAATTTCAAATCGCACCAAAATGGAGAAAAAACGCGCCATTTACAAAAAAACGCACCAAGCTTAGAATTTCTTTTTTTAGTTTAAAATTAAATTAATTTTGCATAAAAAGTATAATAATTTTTTTTTTGTATTAAAAATTTAACACTTACGTCCTCTTCGCAATGTATGATTAAGAGTTAACGTGAACTTTAACTGACAGTTCTTCATACAAAACTTGCCGTTAAAGTCCCTGTTAGCTTTTAATTGTACATTGTGAAAAGGGCCGTTAAACAGGCTTTTACAGTTCAGGTTAAAAAAAACATATAAGAACTTGTTTATATTCATTTCTATTATATAGATAAAAATATTTTTATAATTTCATAAATTCAGTAAAAAACTTTTTAAAGAGATCAACGATTAAAAGTAAGGATTCAAAACTAATAAAAGTTTAGTATTTATCATTTTATTAAAAATATTACAATAAGAATAAACATATGTACATAATTAGAAAACTTAATACAAAAAACTAAACAAATTTGTACATGCATAGTATACATGTACTCGTAATTATGAAAGTGGTCTAAGTCATACGCATTTTCGACTCGATATAGTAAAATAAAGTTATATTAATCGAGACTAGTACAACTCTAAATTAAACGGTTGCGTAATAAAAAATATTTTTGGATTTATTTATGTATTTATTTAATAATAATTTCAATACCGACCTTGAAGTTAACAAACTTTGTAGCAAGATATATCTGATCTGCAAATATCCAATTTCTCCCCAATATACGATATAATCTGCTCCTCACTAACTGATGTCTTGAACGATAAAATGTGCACCCATTTTTTTCCGCAACTTCGAGACTAACATCCTCATTATTTCCATAAACAATGTTGGATCTCATATTTCTATCCAGTTTTTTGTAAATCAACGGTTCAATATCAATCGACTTACTATTATTTGGGCTGCTGTTTTCCGAGGCCTGCATAGAAACAGCTATATGCGAAAACTGCACATTGACATCACTAACATCAATAGCAACAATGTTTTCAGTTGTATTATTACAGGCATTACGTTGAGATATATTATTATTTGTTCATATGTAATCTACTAAATATATCGACCAAAGAAATATATGACTTATACAACTTTCATAATTAAGGGCCATTACATTAGTATGTTCATTTGTACAATATTATATTTTTGTGTACATTAATTTTATAAATTCTGTTTAAAACTTTTTAAAAAGAGATCAAAAATCAATTATTCCAAATTAATAAAGCTAATATTTTCATCATTATTGTTGTTGGTAATTAACACTATCAGGAAATTGGCAAGTTTCACAACAAGAATTTTCCGGTTTTAACACATTGTTGTGTTGAATTTGCATTGGTGCCACCAAAAATTAAAAAACGCACCGAAATTTTAAAAAAAGCGCACCACGCACCAACTAAGGATTTTTTCGCACAAACAATTTCAAAAAGCACCCAAAATGGTGCGAAACGCACCAAGTTGACAAAGCTGATGCCAAAATTCGCCCCCTGGTGTTCTTAAAGTCTTGACACCGTCAAATTGAGAACAACCGCGCTTAGCTCAATTTTGATAACGAATGGTGTTTTCAGCCTTTTTTTACTGTATGCACGTATTCTTCTATGCCAATGTTTTGAGCTCCTTTTTGTACACACAAAAAAGTAATATAAATAATTTTGTAATATCAATTAAAATATTTGTAATATAAATTAAAAATTTAATTAAGTTTTCACCTATAAACAAGTTTTTCCACTCAAATTAATTAATACAAATAAAAAATTTATTTGAATCAATTAAATTCTTAACTAAAAACCTTAATTGGCAAATACTTTTTTCTGTGTTCAGCCGAACTTCTGCATGAAGTTGCTCTATAAGTAAATAGGAGATGGATTCTTTCATTACTAATGAGTTGCAGCACAATAGTGGCTGAAACTAATGTCATCTTACCAGTTTGCGAGTCCAATATAGTCCAATAATTTTGTCCCAGCTTGGTTCGGTCGTACTACAATAAATTGTTTCATTGTTTTCAAATTTTGTTACCCTTTTTTTTCGATAAATTGTGATACCAGCCAAACCACCAGAAATGGCTGCAACAATAATGAAAATATACGCACTCGCTCACGCACTCACACTGTCGGTAGACACAATGAAACCACTAATTTGCTGCATTTGTGAAAATTAAATTACTGTTTACACTCATAAAATATTTAACAAAACAAATCCACTTGATTATTCATAAAAGCCCTTGCCACGCATATATAGGGTGTTTTTTTAAGAGGTATAGAACTTCGAATTGAAATAAAACACAAGAAAATCGTTTTAATGTCCATCAATTTGGCTTTATTGGAAGGATAATTTTATGCCATTAATGTTTAAATATGATTTCAGGCATGTGGCCGCCGCGGCTGGCTCGAATAAAGCCAATTCTACAGGTCCAATTTTCAACCACTTTTTCGAGCATATGGGGCCGTATGTTGGCAATAACGCCACGAATGTTGGCTTCCAAGTCCCCTAACGTTTCTGGTTTGTTGGCGTAGACGAGCGACTTCACATATCCCCAAAGAAAATAATCCAATGGTGTCAAATCACACGATCTTGGTGGCCAATTGACAGGTCCATTCCGCGAAATTATGCGCTCATCCTTCGTTCCTTGTTTCCTTCAATAAATCGATTGTGACGTGCGCTGTGTGGCATGTAGCGCCGTCTTGTTGGAACCACAACTCATCCACATTCATGCCATCCAATTCGGGAACAAAATAGTCGGTTAGTCGGCTCCAATTGCTGTGCACGGTGGCGAATCGATTCATTCGGGTCCTCTTCAACACTTTGCTCTACAGCGGCAATTGTTTCTTCGGTGCGCACTGTTCGACGTCTCTGCGGATGCGTATTATCACATAGAGTAAACGTAGTGCGAAAACGATCCATGGTTAACCGAATTAATTGCTCTGATGGACGATTATGTCGACCATAAAATGGACGGAGCTTGCGGTAAACTTCGCGAACTGAACCATTATTTTCGAAATAAATTTGCACGATTTGCAAGCGTTGTTATTTTGTCAACCTGTTTATGATGAAATGGCAAACCAAACTAAATATTAATCACTTGACAGCTGACAAAATGGCCGCCAGTTAAAAAAGTGATGCCAACTTAAAGTTCTATACCTCAATAAAAAACACCCTTTACAAGGACAACTGGAATTCCTACAATTACATACACACGCTCTGCATACATTTTGCATATGTTTCTCGAACTTTTTTCATATGAGTCGCTCTGTTCTACTATAAATTTAGGAAAACATAAAAAAAGGGGGTTTGACTCGTATGTTGACATCAGGTCAAATTGCATTAAATCGAATTAGGCAGCAGCAAAATGAACCCCAGTCAAGTTTTTTTTCTTTCTCTTTATTAATACGATTTTAAAATGTTAAAATAAATAATTTCACAGCATGACTGTGAAGCAGAAGGAAAAAGGATGTGAAGGGTAATTTTAAAATTTCCCAAAAAGGGTTGTAAAAAATTGTTGTTCTATTTGTTTTACTTGTTGTCTTCGATTGTTGGCTTCATCTCTTGAAAAGAAATGCTACAGAAAGCTGATGTGCAAGTGTTGGGTTTTACAATTGTTAATCCTTTGGATCATGACAAATGTAAATATTAATAGAAATGTTGAATTCATAAAGTCACTTTAGAGTTGTGCAAACAAATGGATGTCACAGTGGTCAGTGGTCAGGAATTAAGGGATTTGAGAGAAATATTGGAAAAAAACACATTGTAAAATTAAATTAAAATAAAAAAACATTATTGTTGTTGGACATTTCTATAGACAAGTTATTAGAGCTTCTAGCTTCCATAAATTTTTTTTTTTTTGATTTAAGTTGTAACAATGTTTGGCTGATATGTCAAATACGAGTTGGCAAGAAATTTGAGAATCAAGCATTCAAGTTCACTAATCAATATATCGTTTCGTAAAAACTCCTGCGCTCTGCTAACTCAGTGGAACTCAGACGTTCTTCGTCAACAAAATAATATTTATTTATGAAGCTTAAACTGCAATTATGCAAATTATATATTGGTGGCACTTTAAAGCATTTCTACCTTTTATTTTTTTTAACACTCAACCACTATTTGAAATCATATGCTGTGAACAAAGTCCTTTTAATATTTGTTTTATTATTATTTTAATTTTTTTTCATTCACACTCCCATTTCTCTGTATTCCTTTCCTTTTTGTTAGCAGACACATTCAATACATCCCTTTTCAACACCCGCCATCAGCATCTCATCATCGTCCTTTGTTTGATTCTCATCAGCAACATTTCTTGAATTTAAGAGACCATGATGTTGAAAAATTATGATTTCATTATGGTTTTGTCTAGAATGGCTCAAAATAACACCCAAGTAAGGGGACGACATAATGAACGATTCCCTGAGGTTATTTTTTTTTATTCATTTAATACTTTCGTTACTTTTGAGTGGCACATGTCAATGACTTGTTCGATTTCATATTAAAATTTTGTTCAGTCTTGGAATTGATTTAATTTTTACTAGTTTCATTTTAATTTTAATAAAATAATAATTTTAAAAAATACGTTCATAAATACCAAATAAATATTTTAGTTGTAGATTTTCAACTTGTTTTTATTAGATGAAAAAGAAGTTTTGTTATGTAAGTTATACTAAAAACAAAAGCGTATTAAAATTAGTTTTTAGTTTCTGTTCGAATTTATTTCTGTTTCTTCATTTAATCAGGCTAAAGTTCGTCTGTACAAGTTGTTGACTGTGTGACAGCACACTATTGTTATAAAACAGATGTTTGGCTATAAGAAAAGTGTGCTGTGTGACACACAGTCAACTTTTCTACAAAAAAGTGTGCTGTATGTGACACAGTCAACTTTTGCGTAAGAAAAGTATGCTCTTTTTATTACCGTAAAATTTTCTATAAGAAAAGAGTGATGAGGTTGACACATATTCTATCAAAAAAGTGTTCTGTGTGTGACGCAGTGAACTTTTCTATAAGAAATAGAAAAGTGTGGTGTGCGTAACACAATCAAATTTACTATAAGAAAAGTGTGCCGTGTATTAAATAGTGAAAATTTTTATAGCAAAAGTGTGCTGTAAAGTCAACTTCTATTTAAGAAAACTCTGCTGCGCGCAATACAGCCAATGTTTCTATAGAAACTGTACTGTCAACTTTTCTATTAGAAAATTGTGCTCTATGTAAAACAGTAAATTTTTCTATTAAAAAAATTATGTTGTGTGCAACACAGCTGTCTTTTCTATAGTAAGAGGGTGCTGTGTATAACACTGTCAACTTTTCTATTAAAAAAAGCGTCAGTCAATTTCTTTATAAGAAAAGTGTGCTGTGTGTGATAGATACAACTTTTCTATAGGGAGAGTGTACTTTCATGGTTCTATTAAAAAAGTTTGCGCTGTATAACACACTCAACTTTTCTATAAGAAAAGTTTGTTGTTTTAGGAAAATGCTTTTGACACACAGTCAACCAACATTATGTGTTCAAAAAATGTTACAGCTTCATCATCAGCGCTCATGTTTTTCGTCCACTGTGTATGGCGCCAGTTAATTCAAACTTCAGCCCTATATTTGGCTCCCTCAGAATATGAACTTTAGCTTATTTAAAATAAATTAAAATAATTATACTACTGTCTATTTTTTTTTAACGAATGAGAATTTTCATATCACAATTTATATAGAAAACAACAACAATAAAATACAGAAATTTGAATTTGCTGAAAATCCAAAAGAAATTGGAATAAGACTAAATATTTCATGAAATTAGGTAGCAGGAAAGTTTGATTTTACTCGTTAATGAAGAAGTACATCAAACTAATAACTCGATTCAAAGATTCGTGTTGAGCCATTTTTTCTGTCGCTCTTTTCATATCAACTAGAAAAATTAATCGGTATTGCTACTTTGTTCATTAGTTATGAAGAAGATTCACAATTTGGTTCTATTATTGAGGCATTAAGATCTAGCTAACCCCTCAATAATCAATTTCAATATATTTTTAAGAAACAATTACTGCTAATATTAATTTTGGGAAAAAGTGCATCAAAATATTAAACCTTACATCCGTATTCTAAGCTCTCTGACAACATTTAAATTATAACAACCCAGCAAAAAAGTTTGCCTACTAGAATGCAAAAAGTATATGTAGTCTCTTGTCGTAAGTATGTACTTACAATTTGACTGAATAACCCATTATAATTGTTTGAGAAGTTCAAAAAGTGTGCGGTACCCTATACTTTTTGCCTACAAACATCCAAAAGTTAATAGATTACTGATTAACTTAAAGTATTAAAAATTTAATGGGTTATTTTTTGCTTACATATGTATATGCAAAAAATTTTAGATTACTTTTTGCATTAAATTATTCAAAAGTTAATTAGCAATTTTTTTTAATAAAAATAATTATAACTTTCTAGCAAAATTATAAAACTTGTACCTTCTTTTGGGATTGCTAAAAATTATAATTTTACAAAGAAAATATGTGAATATGTTTATAGAAGAATATGCCAAAATACTTAAATTTTTTAATAAAAATTATAGTAAACCAAAGTTTTTTGTTGTTTTCGAAGCTGATTTTCATGATCAGTAAATTTGTCTCTAGACATTTTTTATTATTAACTGGAAAGTACTACAATAAGCACTTTCACGTAATGATATAAATAAGTTGTTATTTTATTCATTACAGGCCAGTCATTATTATACGCTTAAAATAATTAGATAAATAAGTACCACTTATTACTTTGTAAGCCATTAAAACAGTACTACTCATTAAAAAATCTTGAAAAATTTTTGCTGGGAAATGACAATTTTTACATTGCTCAATATATAAACATTGTCATTTGTTATAATTTTGTTACTTGTCACAAAGTTCAGAGTAAGGGGGTTAATCTGAACTATTCGGAATAGAACTCGAAATCCTCATATCGGGCAAAAAATAAAATTTTTAAACTCGAGTAACAAACGATAAAGTTAAGTAGTAACAACAATAAAAAATGCAAACAAAAAATATTTCCCCTCCCAGCACTCTTGTAATGAAATGGATAGATATCACAATAATTCCATTTCTCTACTTTTACATTATAAACTACACTATTAATAAAACTAATGATAACATTTATTTCCATCTCATTTTTCAGAACCACCACTTGACTAATTTTACATCAAAACAATCTGGTAAGTCAAAACAACCACACAAACACACACACATACACATGCTCATATGAAAAAATAAGCAAAAAAAAATATATTTGAACGTCCTGCTTGAAAGTCGATTTTTCGAATCGATTATAAGATGCAATCACACAAATCGACAATTTATGTCTCTGCCAGATGCCAATAAATCTTAATCCAAGTTAACAAAATACAAAAAAAAACGAAATGAAAAATATCCAATATGAAAAATATAACGGCACTTTAAAACCCTTAAATAACCTTCAACTAAACAACAGAAACAACAGAAAAGAAAAAGCGATGAAGATCTATAATCCAAACCTGTTGTACTGTTGAATTGAATGAAGCCAATACAAAAAATATTCTACACTGAGGCATATTCGTATAAGGTTAGAAAGTGAGAAATACATATTTTTTTCTTCGTGATATGGTAAATAGGCCTGTAACAGAAACCAAATTCTATCGAAATGATTTCAATTGCGTAATTAGATTCTTCAGAAAAATCCAAAAACTATGATTTTGCACGAAATGAAAACATTTTTTGTAAGTGATAGTAAAAAATCTATTTGAAACAACTGTATTTCGATAAAGCAAAATGTTTTTCATGCTATTCATGCTTATTTTTGTTATACTTAATATCGCTCTATAAGCCAAATTACATGTGATAATTATTAATGAACAAATCACATCAAATTTAATTGTAAATATTCTGACAAACACTAGCAGAACGGAACAACTAGCTGTTTTAGAAGGTCGCAACACCTTCCTCATCAGCATTCTTTATGTTTTGGTCCATTGTGTGTGGTGTCACTTGATGTAGATTTCTGCTATGTTTGTATTATAATTTTTTACATGCAATTTTCCGGCGAAGTCTTGACATCTCTGCCTA
Source organism: Tachina grossa (assembly GCA_949987645.1). Classification (NCBI taxonomy): domain Eukaryota; kingdom Metazoa; phylum Arthropoda; class Insecta; order Diptera; family Tachinidae; genus Tachina; species Tachina grossa. The sequence goes on along the minus strand of OX465276.1, from coordinate 34,859,077 downwards.
TCGAAAACTGCAGTTATTGCAATTTTTGATATTTCGTGTACTCATTTTTAAATATTCTTCACTTCAATATAAAAAATTTTTGAGTTTTTGGTATTTTTTGTTTGTTTTGTGTTGTGCAATATTGCCACATTTAAATTGAAAACAACAGAATTGCAGCTTTTTCGGAATGAACAAAATCGGTCGAAATAAAGCAAAAGCTATCGAAATGAAGATTCGTAATCAAAATAATTTCGATCGATATCTGTAACAGGTCTGATAATTTAGATTTAAATTTTCTTAAAGAAACTTTTCTGATCCCCTCGTCTCTTCCTCCATCAAACTAATCAGCTTAGCAATAAGAATTGCAAAGTGTAAATTAGGACTAACGGTTTCCAATAGCTGTACAGCTTTCATATCACTATGTTCTTCATTTATTTTTCCTCCCCACGTAACATTTCAGCATTTATATTCCTTAGGCGTATATAGAGCATATGAAGAATAATTTTAATAAAGATTTCTTTGCCGTTGCCTTGATATGGCTTTCTCGAAACATCAGATCCATTTTTCAGAAAAATGAGCAACCGGAACTAATTTCCAATTAATATTTTTAATTAAGAATTTCATTAATTCTATTAAATTTTTAATGGTATTAATTAATTTGAGTGGAAAAACTTAATTAATATTATCAAATTGTTTATAGGTGAAAATTTAATTAATATTTTAATTGATACTACAAATTCATTTATATTACTTTTGTGTGTGTAACAAAAAGCTCTCAATTTAATAGATAATATTGGGTTTGGTTGAAAAGAGGGACAATAAATATTGACCCAATCCGTTTAGGATTAGACTTATGTATGCTTTTATAGCATGTTGTGCGCTTTTAATAAGAAATATCTCAATGTAATAACTAACATGGCAATGTGATTACAACTTATCGTCCATGTACAATGTTCTAGTTAAAAAATTTAAAAAGTGATAAGGTGTACTGCTAGCATTTTTTAAGTTAGATCTTGTTTAAAAAACAATCAAAATTGATTGATTATGGTTAAAAGTATCTAAAAAACGTAATTTTTACAAGTTTTTTTTATTGAAAATTTAATTGAGTCAATTCAGACTTTCTTTAAAAATTTAATTGATTAAAAGTTTAATTACAAATTTAATTGGATAAATTCAATTCTAGTTAAAAAATTTAAATGGTTAAAAGGTTAATTAAAAATTTAATTGAATGAAGTAAAAATTTGCTTAAAAATTCGATTGATTAAAAAGTTTAATTGACACAAATAAATTTTTAATTGATTGTTTATGTATATTTTTTTTTCAATTAAAGGTGTGAATAAGGAAAACAAATTTTCGGCGTACATGAATTCGATAAAGTTTACACTTTGCAAAGTCTTCAGTTTGTAGGAAATAATGGAAGCTCTTTCCTCCTATCTCCTACAAACTTTGCTTGTGTAAAAGCAGTCTGTCTATTCAGCGAAGATCGAAAATTGATTGGAACTCATAATAAGTGGCTTTAAAATAAAAATAAAAAAACTGTGCAACACATAAAATTTCAGCAAAAGTATTGCTGCACTTATTCAAAAAGTTGGAGCTGTAAGTTTCGGAAAAAACGTTTTTTTTTGTAGTTTCAAGAGCTTGTGTAAAACAAAAATTATTGTTCTTATTGACAATTCGCCTTAAACATGTGGGCTTGTAACATATGTACTCGTCCTCTAAAGAATCTCTCTCATTTTCAAATAATCGATACCACCAACATTGGCAAAATGATTTATACGAGAAATATTCTATATTTAATAGAAAATAAAAACGAGAAAAGCACAGTAGGGAAATGGTAGCAGCGGTATACGAATTAAAAATAAAAAAGAAAAAGGGTTACATTAGCGCTATAACGAACAGTACCAGGGGGTTGGTTGTTGATTTAGCGCAAAATTGTTATAATTTAAATTAACAGATTGGCTACAACTTGCAAGTGTAAAGAGAATGTACTTTTGATTTGTTTTTTTATTTTTGTATTGTAAGTTTGTGTGTATGTATGTATGTATGTATGTACGTTGTACACATATTTCTTTGATATTATTTATTTTAGAAAAAGCCCAAAGTTTTTGTGCCCTTAAAGTAACCTTTTGCTAGAAAGTGTAAATTTTGTTTTTCTATTTAATGGTGATAATCTAATCAAATGAAATTTACACTTACATATGCACATACACACATACATACATACATATATTGCAATACCTTCTTTGAAATTTTCTCAAGTCTCGTTTTTTACCACTTTTTTTCTTGTACAATTCCCTGGATAAAATAAATGTAAAAGAATTCTGCCAAGTTGTCCATCAAAGTTAAGTCTATTTGCATAAATTGTTCCTTTTTTTTTGTATATTTATTTCTTTCCTTGCCATTACCTTTCAAATGAACTCCAGACAATTGTCCAGATATTTATAACATTTCTGCTTTTTAAATTTCTTTTATCACTCTTTCTCAATTGTGTTAGAAAAGTTGCTCTTTTTTTTAACGAATTCTTATTGGAAGCAATTGCCATCTTCAAAGTACAAGTACAATGATAAATTGTTCACATATCACAACTTCTTTGCATTTTTTTATTTACTACAATTTTTTTTCTTTCTATCACAAAAACCCATTTAAAATATGTTCCGGTAGTATGGGATTTCTTGTTTTTTTTTTTTTTTTTGTTATTGCGTGTATCATCATCAGTCATTTCCCATGTAATGAAAAGTATCTCGTAGTTAGTCTTAAGGAAAAGGTCACATTACACATACACTTTGAATACATTTGCCAAAAAAAAAAAAAAAAAAAAAAAACATTTTGCCAACTCATGATGTGCAAATTTGTGGAAGTCTATAGGAGTCCCTGGAGTATAAAATTAAGTCGAATGAAGAATGTTTACGGTCAAGTGCATTTTATTTAAAGCGTCTTTTGATAAATTTTGTTAAACTTAAAATAAATAATACGGATATATTTTATGCATATACATATTTAAAAAGGACCTTAAGAAGGCTGATATATGTACATTATTTTCAAGATTAGAACTCGTAAGCTATGGAAGTTATTTATATTTATTGATGACTGTTCTAAGCAGAAAAACAACAAACATGCAATTGCATGGCTTTATCCTACGAAAAGTATAGAAGCAATGGTGGAATATTTTTGCAAATATTGGAAGTTTTTAATAATTTTAATTCTGTTTTGTGCCCAGGAGACGATCAAATAAAACCATCAATCGGTGAATACGTATTAGTGTAGTTTATTTGACTCTTTTTCGGTGACGTTCAAATAAAATCGTCAATCAGCACTTTAATTTTGTATTCGTTGTGTGCGGATGCAAGTATGTCTTCGTCGGATGAACAAAAAACTTTTTTATGTGCTTTAAAAAGCACATTAAACAAATATTATACAGAGCTAAATAATTTTTTTTTTTTTTAAACAAACACAACCCGCAAAGCGATTAGCTTGTCTGCGAAAAACACCCAGGGTCTATGGTGGGAATCGAACCCACGACCTCTGGACTGAGAGGCTAGCATCGCTACCACTCAGCCACAGGGGCACCCTAATTAATAATTAATTTTTCTATCTCTCACAGTAATTTTTCTTGAATTACACAGTACAACACGAAAAAATATAACCATATACGAACACCACTACGTGATAAAAGACCAAAAAAAAAAAAGACCCGTGTCTCCCAGTTTTGCCCCAAGTCATACACTTTTTTTATGGGCCCCCAAAGATTTGGGGCCCCGGTGTCATTTTTGCATTTTCTCTGAGCAAAGTTGTAGCTCTTGTCTGAAAGAACAAAAACTGTGAACATATAAAATTCAAGAAACTTCATTTTCAAGATCATAATCACAAAAAAATTAAAAAAAATCGATTTTTTTTACCTTTTTCTCCTGTTCAGGTCCATAAGTAGCAAACCGTTCAAAATTCAAAGAAACAATCAATTGGAAAAATGTACCTAAGATCTCAATAAACAACTGTCTAGAACATATGAAGTTCCTAGGAATGATTCTTAATACCGTTTAGGTAGCGCTTACGTAGACGCAAAGGTGAAAAATTTCCAAACTAATGAAATTAAAAAATTTTCGAGAATTAACAATTAATAACATAGTACTTTTTCAGGGTGCATACATATGTCTGAATGTATGTATGTACATATATAATTTTAATTATCAATTTCAACAACAATACTAATAGTAATTAAAATTATATCCATACATACATATGTGACAGCGCATAGAGAAAGGGACCTAAGGGTAAAAAAAATCAATTTTCACTTTTTTTTATGTGGACAACATCTGAGCATCGAATGAGACCGATCCCATGCCCCAAAAGTGTTCCCTCCCAGAGATATGCGCGTTTTATGAAATTGAAGATACACCAAAGATACACGTATTTAAATCTTTAAAATTGCTCTCCTGAAAAAAACCGGTTTTTACCCTTGGGTCCCTTTCTATTTTGCGCGTCACATATATACTCTGAAGAAGCTACACAAAGAAGTAGCGAAATATTGGTGTTAATTAATATATTATAATAATTAATTTTTTTATATAAAATAATAATAATTAACTAAAATCTAATCTAATCTAAAATCAATTAATTAAAATAAAAAAAAATATAATAAAAAGTGGAATAAAATAAATAAATAAATAAAATAAATTGGCAGCAAGCAATCCAATTGAATTGAAATATTAACATCATACCCTAGGGCTGATTTGTATGTTTGAGTCACCCCGTTAAAGATTTTGGTATATGCTCTGGTTGGATATTATCCAAGACAGCAACCTTTTTCTTCTTTCAGTAGTAAATAAAACAAATTATTAGTTAGTTCCCACACAATAAATAAAATTTGTTATTTTTTTTATAATACACGAGTTCAGCAGAAATTTGTAGAAAGTAGATTTATCTTGAATTAATCTCCAAACTAATATTCATAACGTTCTAACAATATCAGAACAAATCAAAAAAGGTATCGTTTTACAAGACCGTATAAGTTAATTTTTTACTGTAAAAAATTCAGATTTGTTACAAATACTTATCATAAATTGAATGTGCTGCATGACTTTCTAATCCTTACTACTCGGGAACCGTTTGAAATATTTTGTCACTTTTTTTCACAGTTGATGGAATATTATACATATGTAACTTTATTTGAATGAAAAATTACTATTGTTAAAGGATAATAAAGTAAAGGGGTGCCAGTAAAAGAAAAATGAAAATTCTGACTAATTAAGCTTCAAGGTTTTTTTTTGTACCATTTAAGTTCGCAATATATTATTAAGAATTGCAAAACTACAAACCAAAAAAATAAAAAAAAACAACATGTTCATAAATTTAGATGAATGTCATATTATCCCAGAATTTATTTATGGCACTCAAATGAATTTTTCAAAAATGTTCATGTACAGAGGAATATTGGTTAATAACAAAAATTAAAAATTTTAAAAACCTCCGACTTTTTTCAGAAAAGATGTTATATCTTCTAAACGGCTGGACCGATTTTCTTCAAACATAGCTAAGAACCCTCTCGATCAAGCTATCTTTCAAACAGAAAAAACTAAATGAAAATCTGTCCAGCCGTTTGGCCTGTACGTGGACACGGACAGACACACAAAAACACAGATACACAGACAGACAGACACACTACAAACTTATAACACCCCTTTTTTAGTCTAAGGGTTTAAAATAAAACACATTAACTTGTTTAAATTTTTCTTACAAACGATTTAATTTAAACAAACTGTAGCTATTGCTTGAAGTTTTTTTTAACATTATCGTAATAGGTACATTTATGAGGTTATTATTATTATTATTATTCTTTATAATATTTATAATAAATTACAAATCTAATACAAATTCAGGGAGCACTAGCTACTAAGACTATCGGCACTCATAACAAGCTATGGCCCTTATTATGAGCAACTTTCGATCTTCGACTGTAGTCGAAAGTACTGATCGAACGAATTTTCATTTGGTATTATGACGAGCATTCGACAACGAACGTCGTTATTGTGAATAAAATCAACAAAAAAACAGCTTAAAATTTGTGTCTGTTTACTTAAAAATAAAGATTGTTCTACACTTAGATTTCTTAACAATTTTGCATATTAAAATACTTCATCGAAAGCTAAATTCTGTTCGATAGAAAATTCGTTGCTCAGCGAAATTTTCCATGCTCATAATATGAATTTGACATTCGATTTTCGATGTTGGATGCCCAGCGAAGATCGAAAATCGAATGCAACCCTATTATGAGTTGCATTCGATTTTCGATCTTAGCCTTATATCTTCTATATATATATAAAATCGTAGTGTGTTTATTTCTAATGCATGATCTATGGAACTATAAGAGCTGTGGGGCTGAAATTTTTAACACAGGTTCGGGTCAATACCCGGAAGGTTTTTGTTTTCTTTCTGGCCAAACAAGTGACCACCGTGTGAAGTAATTTGTAGTTAAAAAAAATTTAACATAATTGAGGGTAATACAACGTTTGCCGGGCTCATCTAGTACATATATAAAATCGTAGTGTGTGTTTGTTCCTAGCTAATGATCTGTGGAACTATAAGCGCTGTGGGGCAGAAATTTATAGCACAGGTTCGGGTCAATACCCGGTAGGTTTTTGTTTTGTTTCTGACCCAACAAGTGACAACCTGTGTGGAGTAATTTGTAGATGAAAAATATATAACATAACTGAGGGTAATACAACGTTTGTCGGGCGCAGCTAGTATAATATATAAGGTAATTGTTTTTTATAACAAAGTAGATGAGCCAGGCAAACGTTGTATTACCCTCAATTATTTTTTAAACTACAAATTACCCCTTACAGTGGTCACTTGTTGGATCAGAAACAAAACGAAAACGGTTCGGGTATTGACCCGAACCTGCGTTGAAAATTTCGGCCCCACAGCTCTTATAGTTCCAGAGATCATATGTTAGGAACAAACACACACTACAATTTTATATATATGTATATGTAGATTATATTTCAATTAATTCCGATATTTCGCTGCTCCTTTGTGTAGCTTCGGAATTAATTAAAATATCATTTTTATAAAACACAAAGACCTTCTTGATTGATTTGCTTGATTTTTTCTATTATGTTGTAATTATATATACCTTGATTTATATATTGTAATTAAAACAAAAAGGTCGGAAAAGTTATTTATTTATTTATTGATACATATTATACCAAGTAAACTTGCATAATATGATTGCACAAATATGGGCTGAGTAACTAGACCATATGCCCAAGAAAAAGTTATTTAAATAAAGCAGTATAAAAATAATATTTTTTTTATATATTATTTTTTAATGCAATCTATCCATTACATAATATGATAATAAGCAAATTTGAAGAAACATAAAAATTACAGTACTTTACAGTAAATACAACTAAAAAAATAGAAAACAAAATCTGTGGCATGGTGTAATATATATATATATATATTATTATATATATATATTATTATTATATTATGTATATTATTATATAGTTAGATACACCTTGATCTGTGGTTTACAAAATTATTAACAATAGCTACAAATATTTTTTCTTACAGCTGAAAATAGACAAATACAATGTTCGAATAAATGAAATGAGGATGATGAATCAAATCCAAACCAGAAATTTTAATACAAACATATGGCAAATGGCTATCAATATATGTACGTAGTTGATGGAATGGAAAGCAAATAATGGGCGGAAGAGCATTTGGAAGATAGAGTAAGTAACCAGTCTACTTGTTTGTATAATTTTCACAGAGAGAAATTTTTGTAGATGGAAAAGCACGAGGAGAATGCAAAAAGACGTCGGCTGAAAACAACAATCATCAAGATATGCACTAAACATGTAGCTATAACACACACAGTCACCAAAAATATATACATCTGATAATTGGTTGATGGTGTTTTTAACGAAAAATTTGATAGAAGACTGGTGTAACATTTCACTATCCGGAATATCGACTAGTTGTTTTTTGTAGCAGTGCATTGTTTGTAACTTATACGAAAAAACATTCGTACAAACAGAAAATCTGAAACAACACCTGAAATCACATACTGATATGAAGCCGCATCATTGTTCACATAGCCCAACGCATAAATTCGACAAAACACATGAATCGCAACCACCGTTTAATTTGTGTCCAAAACGTTATAACCATGCATCTGGTCTTGGTCGTCACTTGGCAATACATACTGGCGTTGCTTTTGAATGTAACGAATGTGATCGAACTCTCAAGCCATCCTTCGCCAACAGCAAACATACGTGCTATTACAAAATCTTCGAAAGATTATGCCAAAGCGTAAAATAAGTTTAAAAAAAACAGAAAATTTAACAGAATGTTATTTATTGGTTTTAAAATAACATTATTTTGCTTTTAACCGGAAATACACGTTTTTTGTATTAACCCCCAGAGATGTGGTTTGTTTACGGGAATTTCCTTGTTTTTTAAAGCGCCTAAAAGTATGCGTTAAACTTTTTAGTGATTTCTGCAAAACAGCGCCATCTATTGGATGGCCTAACGATTTTTATTTTTCAAGAATTTGTCCTAATTAGGTGGCATCATTTTTGATTAATTTTCGATGCCACTACGAAAAACGATCTGGCAACTATCTGCCAAAAAACAAAGTGCTACCAGACTGTTTTCAATAGTTTGGTCGAAAATTTGTGGAAGTGCTGCCACCTTATTTGACGAATTTTTTGAAAAATAAAAAATTATTAGGCCATCCAATAGATGGCGCTGTTTTCCCGAAATCCATAAATAATTTGCAGCATACTTTTAGGCGCTTTTAATAAATATGCCAATTAACGCCTCTACGGCTTTATTTCAAAATAATTACAGTCAGTTATGAAATTTAAACGTTTTATTGATAATTTAAAATGTATTGAGCAACACAATATACTATTTTTACATGTTTAATCTAAATTAGTAATAATTAATTCAGAATTTAAATGCTAGTTTTGACTGAAAAATATTTAATCCAAATTGGTCATGGAAGTCATGTAGAGATTCTATAGTATTTGAATCAGTTCGATTATTACGTAACGTGTTTTCAACTGGAAGTAGAATTAGAAATATCCTTCATAACATCCTTGCAGGTTTCATCGTTACCATTGCTTTCGTCCTCTAGGCCAAGTTCATCATATAAACCAGTTAAACGTAATCTAAAAAATAGTTTTAGTACAAATCAATAATATAATTTTTTATGGGATGATTGGTAAAAAAAAAATACTAGTAACACAGAAAAAAATATTCAGGTATGTGATGAAAAACGATTTAGACACAAAAACAATTTGAAAAGGATAAAAGGTGTGATATGTTTCTTATAGTCGTTTTGTCAATAATTTTAAAACTTGTTTTTAATAGTCTCTCCAGTAATTTTTAATAAATTTCTTTTCACAGATCCAATATGTGATTTATGTTTTGTCTTCTAGTGTGCTTTTTAGAAGTCAGTAGTTTAAGATAAGCTCAAAAATGATGCTCAAAATCTATCGGAATTCATTACACCTTTTCAAAAAAAAAACGATCGTTTTGAAAACGTGTTAAATTACATCACTTCAATTATGACGAATTTATTTGGATTCCTAAGCATTAAATAAACATGAATTCACTTCTTGCAATGATTCTTAATAGGCTTGAAAATGAAAAAACTGAACTACAAATTTTTTGCTGGGTAATAACGAGCACAAGTCAAGATAGGACCCAATTTTGTATTTAACTTCCTGTTTTTTCTTTTTCTTTCTGTTGGCCAAAAACTGAGGGCGCATTGATTTTCGAAATCTTTTAGGACCCATAAAAAATTGGTCAGCAAATTAGCCAAACTGCTTATAGGGTTTTATTACCCTACCCTGGTAGTAGAACCGAACCTATACCGTGACGTCCGTTCCGTGTGTTTCCAAACGTCTTCATTTGTCGAATAGTGTAATTAATTCACTAAGGTTCGATTTTATGTGGATAAGAAGTGTTTTTTCTCTTCTATGTTTAAGGAAATAACTTTAATTTTTGCTCAAATAAATAAAAGTCAGAAAATAACTATTATTTCTGCTCGAGTATAAATATGAAAAAATAACTACACGGTGCTCGAATCGGAAACTTTTTTGTAACAAGCCGGGTAAACTTAATTCGAGTACACTGAATGCAATGGTGCTAACGGTTTTTTTACGTTAGCTTTTGTTTAAAAAATAATTAAAATTGAAAACTTGGTTAAAAGTATCTAAAAATCGCATTTTCCCCGTTTTCTACCGTTTATTAAGCTTTATATCGAATGAAAAACATGTATTGCTGAACATGCGTCCTAAGGAAACTTTTTGGATTTTTTTCGATATTTTTTTTAAATTGCAATTTTTTAATTTGGGCAATTTTTTTTTTAACTTTTCTGTTTGCATTTTTTTTTTCAATTCCTTAGGTAGCATGTTCATCAATAATATGTTCTTTTAATCGATATAAAAATTAATAAATGTTAAAAAACTTGAAAAAATTGCAGTTTGTAGGTATTTTTAACCGAGTTTTCAATCTAAATTATTTGTTAAACAATAGCTAACCTAAAAAAAATTCAGCGCATTCGAATAAAGTTTACCCACCAGAGGTCTACTGTGTAATTCGAAACGAAAGAAAACGATTTCGAATGTGTATGTTTATAACATGTAAATTCGAAAGCATTTTTTTTTCGAATCGAATTACAGAGTAGACTCCCAGGTCAATCAGCTTTTTAAATTTTTAAACTAGCACAATGCTATTGTCTCCTTTTATTATAGAAGTCATAATAATTTCGAACTGAAAAGTCAATGTCCGTAAAAACATTTACTAGGAAATATCTACATATCGCTAATTTACTTGAATAATTTCATTACTCACAAAAAAAATCGATATTTGAGTAAATAATGCAAAATTAATCCTCATTTCATTATTCACATAGTGTAAAAATTTCGTACAAATATCTTGTTTAAAGAACTCTTGAGAGAAATATAAAATTTTTCTTTTCCATTAAGTTATGTGTAAATTGAAAACTTTAAACTCGTTTTCTGTAAAAATAGTTTTTTTTTGAGTTATGATGTTGTTCAACTAAATGAGTGATATGTTATATACAAATGTTTAAAATTAAACTAAAACAATATTTGTACTTACAGGTTCACAATGTCACCTTTTCGTTGATCAACAGCAATATCTAATAGTTTCTTAAAATTATTATCTTCGATGTCATATATACTTGAATGAAACCTTTTTCACGAGACATTCGTAAAGCACTATAGTCCAAATCATCTACAGCATCATTGAGGGGATACCATTCAAAAACAGTTTTTCACAAGTCATAACAAAACCCACCCTTCAAAAATAATATTAAAAATTAATTCAATTTAAAATATGTATATACAACTGAATAAGTTTAAGTGAGTTTTCGACTTACCAATAATACTGCCTGTTGTAAATAAGTACGATCATGATCTTCTATACATATTCCGCAAAAAGGGCTCTTCATGCAAAACTTTCGATTCATTTTCACCATCAGTACACTGTCGGTCAGGTTCCAAGATACCAGCTGTTTCGTAAGTTTCCAGAAATGTTTACAGAAATTGATCGATGATATATTTACCAATTCATCGCCATCATCAGCATCATCATCATCTACGACGACATCATCAGAAGATTTTGAACTTGATTGCAGATGGTTACGTTCACAATGCGAATGTTCGTTGCCCTTTTACCCATTTCGCCATTATCAATTGATAAAATATTTCATCTGTTTTACTAGACAAATAATCAATTGCTTTAGGCATAGGGCGTACAAAATGTTTCTCTCCCTAAAACACTTCATGCGCAAAGTAATTAATAAATTAATGCAAGTGAAGCGAACAAATTAACAAAAGGATGTTTGTTAATGGAACAACTGCCTTTAATTCTTTCTTTTACAAAAAAAAAAAGAAAAAAAAAGAATTAATTTTTTTAAGTTTTTTTTTATGAAAAATTTGTTATGGAGTTTTTATTTCCCCTTTTTTTATTTAGCTCATTTTTCATCAAGTTTAACCTAGAAAATATCAAATTAAATTTTAATATTATGTTTAAAATTTAAAGTACATCATAAACTATTTTTAATTAATAGTAAAAATATTCAATTCATTTTCCTTTCCATGCATAAATAAACTCCATATAAACTAAAGATGGGTTGTAGTTCTGTTTTTTTGCTTTGTTTGTTCTTGTAAAATTCATTGATTGATTAATTTTGTTGGTTGGTTGTTTGTGTTGGCCGAAATTTACATTTAACAACTAATTTAAAGTTAATTAAAATTATATTTGTTGAACTTAAATTTAAACATAACACCTATTAATGTAATAGAACCTTTAAAGTAATACAAGATGATGATATACATACATTTTTATTTGATATTTGGGGGATTCTTTTGTTTCGGTCGGTGTGTTGCACAAAATAAAAATTCACTAAGCTGCAACTTATTTTGTATTTTCTCTTTGAAGTGTTTTGTTCTATGTTGTACATTTGATTAGTTGCTTTAGTTTTAATTAATTTATTGTTTTGGCTAACTAATTTTGTTTTATTACAACAATTATTTAGGCACTTTTCGTTTCGATAGTTTATCTTTTTCTTTTGTTGAAATTTGAAAAGTTTTGGAAATAAAACAAAATGTAGGATGAACGAGCACGTTTTAAAATTTTCAATTATTTAAAACGTGTGGGTTATGTTGCTGAATAAATTTCAGTTTTATATTTTTTTTTTGCATATAAAATACTTTTAAGTTTTCTTTAATTTGTTGTTGGTACAAGTTGAGTTCATTTCTGTAACATCTTATAGTTCCTGTTCTTTTTGTTTCTGAGGTGGTAATTATTCCTCTTAATTGCAATATCAGTGTTCCTTTTAGAACTTTTGTGGAGCTAAAAGTTAAAGTTTTTTTAATTATTTTCTTTATTAAAATAATAATTCATTTCCCTCTTTCTATGGGAAGAAATGTTTATATGTATCTAATTTGTTTCGCCATTAAAAAATAAAGTTGATCAGCGGTTTTCTTTAACTTTTGATCTTATAAAGAAAAATTGTCTCAAACAAAACAAAGTACATATACTTTTACCAGGTAACAAATTATGTCTACCATATGTATTATTTTAAATTTTATCGTTTACAGGCTGCTCCACGTTGATTACACAGGTGGTCGAATTCAAGCAGCAAATTGCGGCATTTGATATCGATTTCAATTTCATAATATTTGCATTTAATTTGCACTGAAATTTTTGAGATTTTGTTCGATATCGAATGCTGTCATTTGTCACCGATTTGCAGTCATATACTTCAAAATGTCTTACTACTTGTATTGAGTATAAAATGCTGGCCTTTCTGGCTGCATTTTGAATTATCTGAAGTATTCAAGTAGATTCATTTTAAATTAGTTTATTAAAAATAACAATAAATTTATAAAAATAAAAAAAACAAAATTTAGACATACATATTTTCTTTAAGTAAATTGTAGAACAGAACATTAGTAGACAAAAATTAAAATTACAGAGAATAAAATAAAGCTAAACTCTAAGCTATTTGTTTTTTTTTACAAAAATTTTGACAATTAAACACAAAAAAGACATTCATATATAAGTAGTTTAGTTATAATAAAAATAAAAAAAAATACGAATTAAATACGAAGTTAAAGCCAAAAGTATTTTGAAACTAGGTAAACAATTTTCGAATTGAAAATAGAATACGCAACTACTAAGCTGCCATTCTGTGATATTAAATAAAGTTTTTGGAATTTTCCAAGCCAAACAAATATTTAACTTAATTCAAAGTAAATATGATTTTCAATTCAAGAACTTAAAAAAAAAGTTTTAAACAAAATTTATCACTACTTCTTAAACGCCTTTTTTCATTTGCTTTAGTTAAGCTTAAGCGTTTTATATTTTCCGCCGCTAGTAAAAAATAAGTAAATGCGTTCTTTTCATTTTACATTAAAGCGTAATAAGCTTTTTTCCTCTCAATTTTAGTAAAATAATAAAAACAAGACTCCTCCAAGTCCACTTCCGCAGAAGCTGGAATAGAATGGAGCCTTTTTTTAAAAACAAACACAAAATTTCATTTCATAGTAATAAAAAAAAAAAATAAACTCCTTACAAACTCCTTACGACTGCTTACAAACTGCTTAGCGCTAAAAATGAATAACTTAATGTTCTTCTTTCTATTTAGCTAAAATCTGCTCTTATAAAATCATAACGCTACATTAATAAAAACGCGATTTCTCTCTCTCTCTCTCTCTCTCTCACTCTCTTTGATTTATCAACTCCTTAACGAGAATGCCCTATACAACAACGAAGAGAGTTTTGTGTGGAAATCACGTAGAGTTTATAAAAACTTCTTACGTTCCCCTTTTATTAAATAAAAGGTGGACATGGGGGATTTTCTTACTCTCGTTACTCTTATGATAATCCCTAAATCTGTGAGAGACCTTATATATTGCAAAATATAGTTATTAGGCTTAAAAGAGCCATTAATTGCTTTGCTGAAATGTTTTTATATGATTTTTAAATCATGGCTTTTATAATAGCCCTTCAAATGGGTGGTGGTCCTCTGATGTAACGTAACTGAGGCGTAAAACTCATGGAGAAATTATTAATGTTGTCACAACAATTGGGTTGCATGAGATTGGCAGCACAATAGACCGCAACGAGGGCCAGTTGCATGGGTACAGCAATTTTGGCTATACGCCAGCCCCAGCCCCGTGTGGATTTGGGTGTTAGCTCATCATCGGATGTGTCCAAGTCGTAGCCCAGCGAAGGATCATCTGAGGGATCATCACCGCCGCCATCTCCAGCAGCAGTAGCAGACATTCGTAAAGCATCACTTTCTGTCATATCAGACGATGATGCCACGGCATTCGAATTAGAAGAGTTACGCCCGTTTCTACGTCTATTGCGTTTGTTAGACGTCTCTTGCATAGTATACAAACCGTTTGTGGAATTTTCTCCTTGTGCTGACTGCTTCAATTTACCTTTAGTTTCATCTCCCATTTTGATCTGACCATTTGCTTTGTCCTCAATTTGTTCTTCGCGTTTTTCGGAGGCCTCCATTTGTTGCATTTGCTGTTTTTTACTTTGATGAGAAGCTGCTGTTCTCACAATTAAATCACGGCAAGTATTTTGTAAACTTTTCAATTCATTTTCAGCTGACTCCATGCGTGCTGCTATCGATTTCATTGCCTCACTGCCGGGTGCCAAAGCCGATTCCAGTTGTTTGGCCAAACGCCTTAGCACACCCAGTCTACGTTCACGTTCCGACAGGCCACCATCAGATGTTGTGCCACCATCTGAGATGCCGGAATCGGAAAGAGAACCATTGGAAGCAGTGAATTTGGCAATGTGCAAGATATGATTGGGGTCCAAGTAGTCCTGGACAGCGGTCAACTAAAAGAGAAGGCGTTTCAGTGAATATTTTATTGAATATTAAAAAAAAAATAAAGAGACTTATAAATTATAAATAAAAATTGTGTATCTGTAATGATTAAAAGAATAATTAAAAATAATAATAATTTTTAAACTAAAAATTTAATGAACTAGAATATACCAAGCATTTGAATGAAAATTAATCACCCTTATTTCAGTTGTCTACATCGACGTCATTTTAACATAATACCAAAATTTGGGGCTTGTGTATCCGTTGTTTATGCTCAGTATAGTGCTGTTTTGTAGACCTTAGGGAACAGGAAGAGACTGTCAATAAGACAAAATTGTTCTCGAGAGCGAGTAGACAAGCCCCAATTTTTTAGTATTGCATTGACGTTATGTCGATGTTGACAACTGGAATAATGGTTAATAGTTATCAACCGATGTAAAAGTGTAATTGAAGTGATTCATTGTTAATATTTCTTTAACGTGCCAAAAAGTTTAACACATAAAATTTAAGTAACAACTCTTTAGAACGGTGTGGGCACTCAGTCACTGATAAAACTGTTTCATTCAATAATAATTCCACAAAAAGTTGCTTGACTACGTGGACCGTTCTATTTCAAATGGAGTAGTTACAACATGGCAAGTATTTTTGTTTTAAATATTAAAATCAAGTGATCAAAAATTACTCCACATACTATAGTTTTGGGGTTAGTTTAATGGCGGGCGGACCCGTTATACTCTCAGAGAACACCGTAATGTTAAATGAACCACCACCTATGTTCATATATTTGGTCTAGTTTAGAAATAGTTTTACGCCCTTGTGAAGTATTCCTTATATGCGTGTATGGAATAGTGGAAATTTTTTCATAGTTAAAAGGTGTCAGTAAATGAAATTAGAGTTCCGTGCATATTAAATTTTAACCGAAAAAGAGTTTCAAATGAAGCAAACTGGAGAAACACCAGCCTACATACAATTTATAGCTATTTTGAGACTACCTGCAAACAAAAATTATAAATAATTCAATAGGCAAAGAAAGAAAATCTGTAAAAACTATAAAAGATATGAATAAATAATTATATGAAAAAAGTAACTGCTCTAATAAAACAGTTTAAAATTGTTACCTGTTCCTGACTAACATTGACCTTTTCCGATAATAGTTTGGCCACCAGTTTAACATTTTGAGCCAATTCTCCCGGCGTTGCTTGTCCTGTTGTTAAAGCACCTTCTAAGCCCTTAAGCGTGCCGCGATCTTGACCTAATGCCAATTGGAATTCTGAAAGACCATATTCCAATTGACGCCAAGCAACCAAAGAAGAAGTTAAAACTTCCAATTGCGTATTGATTCTGAAGAAAACAGAAAAAGACAAAAGAAATTTTATTATTAAACTTATTTATTTGTTGAGCCTTCTTCTCACCTGGCATCAGCTTCATCCCAGGCTGTGTACATATCACTGACTTCATCTTTCAAATGTTTATGGAATTCTGTTTCCGATGTTATCAGTGTCTGTAAATCCCAATTCTTTTCAGAGCCACTACAACTGCTGCTAGAGTGCATTTGCAATTGTTGTAGCTGGTGAGCTGTACTTGTTCCTACTGTATTTGTGGCAGCCAGGTCAGTGGCAGTTGTTGTATGCGATTCCAGTTGATTACCATTGCTATCAGTTACAGTTATCATGGTTGTTGTTTCGGTTGTTGTAGCTGTTAATGTTGTATTAAGGATTTGTTCTTGTAATGTTTGATTATTGGCAGCGACTGCAATGACAGTCTGCTCTTTGCCTGTTGTTGTTTTGTGTTCGGACTCCAATTCGTCTTTTTCCTCTAACAATTCATTGCTAACTTTGACAGCCGCTTCGGATAATTGTTGTTCAAGTAGTGCGTTTTGTAGACGTCTCTCTTGTTTGGTTAGCCAACTATGGACGGAAGCATTAAGTTTTAGCATACTGGTGCGATATGTTTGTAGTTGAGTTTTTTCATTCTAAAAAGAAAAACATTTTGATTAGAAAAACATACATACATACATATGTACATATGTTTGTTTAGTTTTAAACTAATAGAAGAACGCTTGAAAAGACGTCATGCTGTGCGTTCTGAACGATTTACGAATAAGCTTTTTGGGAAGTAAAAAGTTTTAAAATGAACAAAAATTGTCATTGATGACAAAGTGAAATACTTTGTTACAACATAGCAAAAAAATACTATTAGATTAATGCATTTGTTGGTCTACCATATATGTATATACATAAATAAAATTAGCGCTAAGAATCTAACAACTTATTTCTGTGAAGATCTTATATCTTAAAATTTAAAATCTTAAGCGTGTGCCCATATTTATTAAAGTGGATTAAGTCATACACGCATACATATATTATTGCTTCGAAATATTAAATACATTTTAAATAAACTCAAAAAATGTTTTTGTAAATAAACTTTCATTAATAAAGAATTAATTAAATGGAAATGTTGTAAAGCATGAAAATATATTTTAATCTGTTCACATATATATACATATTTACCTATATGACTCAGACCATTTTTAGTTAAATTTATTTATTTTTAGAGAAATCAAATCAAAATCTTAAATTTGAATAACATGCTGCATAAGAAAAGGCTATCCTTCGGTTGCGCATAGTTAGTTCATAAAACACTTTGTGATTTCCCGTTAAATAGATTTTATTTTGATGCTAATGACCTGCTAATCTTCTGCTAAGAGATGCTAAAATACTTGGCAAAATAAACAGAAACTCCGGTTTTTTGTGTGCCGCCACGCTCTTCATTAACACCCATGTCTATCTACTTTTGCGAGAACAAGTCCATTGAATTTTTTTTCTACTATTGCTACGAAGCTTATCACGCACGCTACACCCTCGTCATGACTCAATATCGAACTTAAAAAATGGGCAGAGGCATGCCCATTAAAATTTAATAGTCATTCCTATAGGAATATATTTTCCCTTCTCCTTAAGTTGCAATCGTGAATTATTTTTAAACGTCAAAAGACTCGCATGTCCGAAAAAAATATGGCATCGCCTATTTCTATTCCCATGGGATTTTCCCCTAAATATTATGTGTTTTTTCACAAACGTTTTGTTTGGGAATAAAAAAGAAGCATGTAGATGGATTTTTTTAAAATTTTTTTTTTCAATAAGAGCGAAATGCAATTCATTTCGCTGAATAATAACAATTTATTAAGAATATTATAAAAATACGCGTAAAAATATTCACAATAGCATGTTCGACTTTCAACAGATGTTTATTTTATTCGCTAACTCATGTTTATGGGAGAGAGAGGAAAGAAGAAAGAAGAGGGGCACTGACATGCTTTCACAGAAAAGTTACTTCAATTCTTTTTTGTTATTTCATTCGCAGCATTAAAACAATAGGAAAATTTAACAAGAAACCGTCTGAGTGTAAACAACCGAGCAGTTTTAAAATAGAATTGAAGATAACTGCTTCAAGAAAAACTGCCAAGTCTAAAACAAGACTAAAGGTACGGTCACACTTGTCAAACATTTGCCCAAAAAAGCTTAACCACTAAATGCTAATGCAAAATCTTTCAATTCAGAGAAAAGTTTGTCAAGTTAAGGAGTAGCCAATAGTGTTGGATTCTATGACATTATCTATTAGTTGTGTTCAAAGCTGTTTAATTTGATAAACACGCGCCTGGATCAAAACTTTTTTCATTCATGTTTGTTGGTTACGTTTTTTTGGGCAAATATTTGACAGGTGTGACCGTAGCTTAAGTGCTATTTCACAATATGCTTTTTAGGATGCCTTGTTTTGACAATTTTCTTTTAAGCCCCCCAACGAAAAGTCACGCACATTTACATTAAGACTTTTTTATGTCTTTTTGACAATTATATACACGCTTAATGCTGAGAGTACGAAAAGGGGAAAGAGAAACCTCTAAAATCGCCTCGAATTTTCATTACGTGCTTTTTGTTTTACCCCAGCCCCTTTCAGCAAGAAACTAAAAAAGTCTGCCTGCAGAGGCAAGCAGGAAATGCATAGTGTAAATTGTGTCTAACAATTGGCAATGCAAATTTCTTGTGTATAGGAATAAAAAAATTATTCCCTAAAATTTATTCCCTTGAGATTCGCGATAAGGGTGATTATATTTTACGTGATTCTACTTTATCGATTCTTACTTGGCACACATCCTGAGCTTTGAAAGTGCCAAGATCTTGCATTTAAAAAATGGAGAAGCTCACATTCATTAAAGTATTAAATTATATGCACTTCTTCTTATCCCACGAAAATTGGCAAACAGTTTGGAATGATTATTGTGCTAAAAAAAAACGGGCGGGTCCATGTCCATTAAAAATTAATATTATTTTTAAAGTGCTTCAACTTTAGCAATTCTTACGAAACTTGACACACACCTTGATCTCTGAAAGTTACGCGATATTGCATTTAGAAAAGTGGGCGGGGCACTAACATTTGCAAAAGCGAGCATAACCACAACCCTGAAAATTTCGAAAATAGGTTAAAAATAATTTTGATTCAATTGTATATAAAATTTTTTTATATGTGTTACCCATAGTGCTATTCAAAGTCAGCGACAATAAAAATTATAAGTAAATGCATATATATATATATATATATATATATATATATATATATATATATATATATATATGTATGTAAATGTAGAATTTGCTTACCTGATTGACAATGACTTTGAATAGCATACTATGGGTTAACGCATATAAAAATGTTTTATTTAAATGAATCTAAATTATTTTTAACTTTTTTTATACTAATTTTGAAGTCAGTTAAATTTTTTTAAAGTTCTGACTATTTAGTGCCTATTTTAAATTTACAAGGGCGAGGTCCTGACCTCTTTTGCAAATATATAAGTGGGCGCGCCCACTTTTCTAAATACAAGATTGCTTAACTTTCAGAGGCAATCGTCCATTTTCAAAGTTTTTTCCTTCTAATTTGAATGCTAGAACACATACTATTAATTTGTATTTTCTAAACTTCAACTTAAACAGGTGCAGCATGTGTTTTAACAATCGAACTCACAAGAAAACACGTGAAAACAACTCGGAAGCCAGAACACACTCGATTAAATAGAACGAATGCATAAATTATAAAGTTATTTTAATAAAAGTTATGACAACAAGCTGCTTGCTAATCTAAATCGACATTCTGGCTTGCAGGTCTCGGCATGCAAGTACATAAAGTGCATGAACATTGTGGATTTACGCGTAGGCAATAAGAACATTATTCTCCTCCTTCTGAAAATTCCTGTTCTGTTTTCTTAAAGTTTTATCTATTCCCTACAACAAAAAAAAAATTAATTTTAAATTAACATTTACTTACCTTAAGGGCTTCAATAGCAATTTGTATTGACGGTTCTGTATCTAACAATTCAAATGATGATTTATTACCCAAACGATTTAGAGCATGTTTTAAGACAATCATGTCTTCTTGCATTTTACGTGCTGCGGCAGCATTTTCGCTCCAGCCTAATAAATCCTCCCAGGCAGCTAATAAATCTAAATGGTCGAGAGTAAAGAAGAAAAAAAAAACAAAACATTAAATAAATAATATATCGATATTGATAATATAGCAAAAGACAAACAAATTACAAAACAATTTAATTAAAAGTTCATGCCATGCAATTGTTGTAGTAGAAGATGTTGCCGCAGACAATCTGCAGAAGGAAGGAAACATAAAACAGAAACAAGAAGAAAGGAACAATGAAATTGTTAATTTAAAACAAACTTTCGAAATTTCATTGTTACTTTTATTACGAGTATTAGAGGTACGAACAAGTACGTAAATAAGTAAAGGCGACCAACTGAGTAGTAGTTTAGTTTCAACAAACCCTTTCTCTACTTTGCTAAGAAAACACAAAAAAACTTAAATAAAGTTTATTGTTTAGAAATAGTCGTAGTAAATGTAAGAAGGCAAATACTGTAACATTGTCCAAAATTACGATAGTAAAGGCTGCTGTTACGTGTACTCGTAAACGATAAAACAACGCATTTTGCTTTTTTAAACAGCTGAAAATGAAAAGAAAATTTATCTGCCACGAGCATGATTCTCCCCGTGTTTTTTAGTTGTTTCATTGTAATTTATTTTACAGGTTTTAAATAACGAAGAAATTAAGTGAAGGTTCACTTTTTATTGTTTCGGATTTAATTTGTGGTTTTAATTTGTAAAAAAAAATATATTTTATTTATGCAATTTAGTGTTAAACATTGTATCGAATTTCTTCTTACAGCGGTTAAGAGTTGCATTAAAAAATAACATACTTTCCCATTTCAACAAGTGTGGTAAAATAATTGTTTGAATAATATCTTTCACTTTACTAAATTTTTAATTTAATTTATGGCATAGGAATAAATTTCTGGAGCTTTAAATAATTATTTAGTTAGAACAAAATAAATTTGAAATTTTTAATAAAATCTTAAAGATTTTAAAAATTCCAATCAGTTACCTATTTTAGCTAGCAGAACGAAATAGATTCTTGGGAAAAAAGTTGTTAAGATTTTTGCCATAAATTAACCCCTTACTGGCCAGTAATATAATACGAGTACTAAAGAACTTTATAACATTATGCAAGTTTTTTCTGGATGCCAACGAAGTCGCGGGAAGATGTATGAGTCCATAATCATGAAAGTAGTCTAAGTCATATATTTATTGTTTCGAGATATTTAGTAGACTACATTTGAATAAATTAAAAAATATTTTTATATTATGCACTTATTAAACACAAACAAAACTCATATTCATGCAAAATAATCCGATTTTATACTAACACTAGTTTTCAATATAATTTTTTTGCAGTAATATGAACTTTGGTTCGTAAAAATATCTAGAGTATTCCGTTATTTTCTACAAAATTAGTGACAGAATTATCAATTTGATTATTTGATTTATTAAATAGGGCCACAATGTATAAAATCATACAATTTTTTTTTTTTTTTTTTGTAACAAAAGTTTTTCTTTTTTAAACGCATATAATAAACTTTGCATACCGCATGTATTTTCTAATAGATTTCCAATCCACCAGTGATAAAAAAGAGAGAAAAAGATCGAATTAATAAAATGCAAGCGTTTTTGATTGCAAAAACGATCTTATGTGAGATATCATGTATGCAACCATTGTTTATATGGCTCCATATATTAAATCTTATTTCTATATATGGATCCACATATGAAGAGCTTCATAATTAAATTTCCATATTCTCATATATTATAATACATTTCATATATTAGTCTATATATGAATTCATATATAATACTATTGCCATGTACAATCCCATACATTTCTATACATGAATTCATACATATTCATATATAGTCATATACATTCATATATTAAAAATATATGGACCATATATAATTTTTTTTTAGCTGGGCAACACATATTTTTTGATATATTTTTCAAAATATTTTATAATACTTTAATTTAATTTTTACATGCCGACACCAGGAGCAATAATCTTGGCAATTATTGCCGTGGCAACTGTCAAATTCGATTGCCGGCACAAGATATTAGCGTGTGGACCGTATGATTATGTGTTCAAATATATGTATATCCAGCAACAAATGTTAAAATACATTGCTGAGCAACAATCTCTTAACACATGCTGTCAAATACAAATTATATTAAATTTTTTTCAACGTAAATGTAGAAAACAAAAGTTTTAACTAAATAAAATCCATAAAATTTCAATTTAAAATTAGACAAGGATAAAGTTATTAATAACTGAAGTATTTATGTGAATAAAAGCAAATATATTTGAATATACGTGTTCACCACCTCTAGATACATTGTTGAACACAAGCAATTGGACGTCATCATTCTGCCGGCGTTATTGCTTGCGTTAAGACACATCAAATTGCTCGTGTGGTCGTAGTGTTATGTTTTAAAAACATGGCAATAATATTTTTATTTTTCATGATCAAAGACAACAACCATTTTTGAAGAAAATGATTTAGAGAATTCAAACACAAGAACTAAAAAGTATTTTCAAACAAAAACGTCTAAATCTTCTTACTGAATTAGGGCATTAATTTATATTTGTACTAGTCTCGATTAATACAAATTTATTTTATATTTATTGAAGTTTTTTTTTAAGATTTATTTAACATTTTGCCACATATGACTTAGACCACTTTGATATACACCTATACTAATATTATAAAGCTGAAAAGTTTGTATGTTTATATGCTTGTGTTTGTATGTTTGTAAGAGGTCATTCCGCTTACAGCCTATCTGTCCGCTCGATCGTCCCCTGACCAAATGCGAAAGTAACTTTTGCATTTGCTACGCTTTATCAGCTAAATTGCAGCACCGATTTCGATGAAATTGAAAATATAAGCTTTAAATTTTTTTAAACTAGAACCAAAAGGCAGACATAAGGAGAACTACTACCTTTTCCGAAAATATCTAACCAATTTGGATAAAATTTGTATCATAGAGATAGATCAGATTTATATGCAAGACTGTGTGCTTTTCAAAGTTCAAAGTAGAACCACGTAAAATAAAATATAAAATTTTAATGTGCGAAGGTCGTTTTATAAAAATAAAGTCGCACAAAAAAGTCGTTTGAGAAAATAAAAGTTGCACATCTTTTTTACCGTCTTTTTATTAATAAAAAGCATAACACAACAAAAAAGTAAGTTGAAACAATGCATATTTCATAACACAGCACTTCAAAGCCCACAATTTTTATTTATTTCAAATTTTTTCCCCTAAAACTATTCTTTGAAACTTCTACTGAAAATTTGCGAAAAATTTCTTAAATACATTGTACACGTGACAAAGTTGCAATAAATAACAATAATCTGTGAATTGCTTTTAAATTTTGAAGATTTTTTTTTTTTTTTTTTTTGATAAAAATAATAAGGAAATTTTTAATTTACTGCAATTTAAATGTTTTCTGTGAGAATCTTTATAAAAAAGGATAAAAAGTTCCAACAAAATTAAAAAAGTTGCAAAAGTCGGTGATAAAAAAAGTCTCACAAAAGTCGCATACCTCTAAAAAAAAAGGGTCAAATTCCGACTAAAGAGTCGGATCAACGGTAACCCTGTTTCGCAGCAATCAAATAAGTAAAATATCAAAAATTTGTAAGCGTGTCCCCGCTTTTCATACAAAAAAAAAAAGAATTTTTACAATTGGATGTGCCGAATTATGAAATAACAATGTCAAAAAAAAAAAAAAAAACTACAGACGAATTGAAAACCTTTTCTTTTTTGTTTTAAGTCGGTTAAAAATATATAAGCAATTTGGTAATTTTTCAAATAGCAATAAGCTTGAAGTAAAGCTTCGTTTTCGAGGATTACACTAAAATGTGATAACATTTTTGAAAAGTTAAAAAAGAATCATGCTAAATAGCTGATGTACAATATAATAATAATATAATAAGCACTTTCGCCCAAGTAGATATGTACATGGACATGAGTGCTACATTATTATTATGCGGTATTGAACCCAATTGCTTTAGTTTAACTTAACAAGGTTGTATTTACTAGCAATCATCGATTATTCTGCATAAATTTTCAACACAACACTATGAAGCGTGAAATTGTTTATGTTTATTTCAATTTTACTAAATATTTATTGAAAAATAATATTTATACATATTAATATTATTAAACATTACCAACGAAAAGGAAAGTTTTTCTTTACTTTTTTTTTCTTAATTTGCAAAGCAAATATTTACACGGGAAAATAAAAAGTTGTGTATTAAAACAACAGAAAGAAGTATTTTGAAGTAAATTATATATGTACACATATTTAAGAGAAAAAACAGTTGAATGTATCATTAACGGATTAAATATTCATTCAGCTGATTGAAGTTAAAGGTGTGCAGGCAGAGTGAGTATATTTTCCATAAAGTGTGAATGAACGAGAAAAATTGTATTTGAAAAATATTTTTCATGCACTTTTATATATGTACATACGTATATTATATATACATATACATATATATGTGTATACATATATAAATTACTGTGAGGTGAACACATTATCTGTCCATAGGGAGCTGTTGCAAGTAGGGTAGGAAACATTTGCTGCATATATTTATTGTATTTATTTGTTAGTAACACTCTCATATCTGTTGATGGCACTGAGTATCACGGTTATTATTTATATTTTAATGTCGGCAGTTATGATGTCTGTTTTTTTAAATATATTTTTCTTCGTAAATTACTTTTGTGCAATTTAAAAAAAATCATTATCCAAAACAAAGCTATTTAACACATTTACAAATACGATCACATATTTTTCTTTTTTATATACATACATACATACATATATAATTTGCATTTTGGGTTAATAAACTTTATGAATAATAATATGTAGGCATTTGAATATAAAAAAAATAGTTGGAAAACTTCACAGAAAAAAGATTTGAATATATTGTTGCTTTTCAATATGCAATTTTGCAAACAGCCAGTTGCTGTTGTACAGGAATTGCATACCAACTTGTTGTTTTACAAGAATAATTAATAACAAATTCATACATACATACATATGTATATCGCTGCGTGATTGTGTAGGAAAACATTTTTACAAGTGATTAATGTGGGACTTTAACACGAAACTTTTAATTTAATTAGACCGAACCGAGCAAGTTATTGAATACAAGGTATTAAATGAAATAAATAGATCGTTAAAAATCCTTTTTTAATTGCTTATAAGAGAGAATTTAATTTGAAAACTTTACAAAACATTAATGCAGTTTACTTTTATATGCGAAAATTGTGATTAAAAACATTGGCCGCTGGCCAATAATAATTTTATCAAGTTTGACAAGCGTTATTTTGTGGCAACGGACAAAACTAAATATTTTACAAACTCTTCTTTCGTTCTAATGACGAATTGTTAGGTGTAATAACCTTGAAAGAATTTTTGAATGAAGAAAGTTGTTAAAACAAAGATAAACAAATTTAATAGGGCATTTAAACTTGCACAAAATCTCGCATATTTTAATTAAAATCTTTACGAAAATCTACACCGTTTACACCACGTTTTTTTTTGACATTTATCAAGATTTGTTTATCCAAAACGAAACCCATTAACCGAAAAATGTCCAAAACTACAACCAAACAACTTCCATGTAGCCAATTCAATTCAATAATCTTTTATATGAATATGTTGTACAGGGTAGTAAAAATAAAATAAAAATATTGGCGGTATTCGATGTTTGATGCAAATTTTCTTTCGTTAGTGCAAGTGCAAAATATCGTAGCTTTTCTTTCGATTGTGTATGTATTTTGTTGTTGGATTTTAAAGAAAAGCTACGATATTTTGCATTTGCACTAACGCAAGAAGATTTACATCAAACATCGAATACCGCCATTATATTTTGAGTAGATTGCCAACAAATCTAGATTTTGTTTTGTATGGGAAATCAAGTAAATAGCACTTAGATTTAGCTCGCAGTCTGATAAGTACTAGATTTCGGGATAATATAAATACATTATAAAAAAAAATCAGTACAATAATTTTACAGCTAATCTTTGGTTGTTTTCCTGAAAACTTTAAGAGGAGGGTGATTCACGCCAAATTGTCAATGAGAATCAGCACCTTGCAACCATTGCGTTTCAGTCAGTGTTCCGTGTTCTTATATAAAAATTTTGCTGGGAACAGTTTAACGGTAGAACTTTTCCCCGCAAGAGTATTTTCTTTGCCCTTTTTGAATGATGTACTCGAGAATAGAAAATAGATAAATTTCTTAAATAATGCCCTTATTTTATTTAAGAAAATGTTGAACTTTTTTTCAGAAAACAAAAAAAAACTTTTATAGTATAATGTTATGGTAAATATTTTTTTGTAGAACATATTGACCCGTTGTATCTTCCCTCGTTCAACCATACGGAGGTTTAAAATGTTCTATAATAAAAATAAATAGTTCTTAAAACATTTTACATAAATTTGCCGAATACATAAAGTATGAATAAGTACAAAATTAATTTTTAATCGCATTGCAAGTTATGTACAATTTCTAATCTTTTAAATTGAATTTGGAGCTTTTTTATACAAATGTATTTATAAAATATTTTAACGCCTTATATCCCCGCTTAAGGGCGCGTTTATTATGCCTTTTTTGGAAAGCACAAAAAAGACCCGCACGGAGAAGAGTTATATATAGGGTTAAAATAATCTAAAAAAAATGTTTCCCGTAAGATTTTACATAAAAGTGCAGAGCTCATCATGTACCTAAAATGCATGGTTTTCACGAAGTTCAACGCTTTAAAACTTCGATACGCGTATATTTTATGTCTCTTCTGCCAGAAAACCTTCTTGAGGTCTACTCTCTAATTCGAAACGAAAAATAATGCTTTCGAATATATCGCTTATTTACTTCAATAGTGTCACAACTCAAAAAACCTAGTTTTGCAGAAAACGCGTTTAAAGTTTTCAATTTACATACAATTCAATGAAGGCATGAACAAATATTCGTCTCTCACGATGTGATAGTACAAGCTATTTATATGAAGTTCGTAACACAAGATAAAATATAAAATTCCGTGTGCGTTTTTTGAGTTATCATACTATTGAAGTAAATGAGCGACATCTACATGTCAATAACACACAAATTCGAAACATTTTCTTTCGTTTCGAATTACAGAGTAGACTAACTAGTTCGAATGTAGAGCCGCTCACGTAAAAAAAAATATCGATGTTTTTTCTCATTCGATTCATTATTAATTCACATCGATGTTATTCGATGTATCGATTTAAAAAAATATCGATGTTTACGATGCATCGTATTGATTAATTGGAACCAAGAAAATTTATTAAATAAATAAAAGTCGATTTTAAAATTTCATAAGGATTAAGAAAAGCATGTGTGCAAAGCACGATTTGTGCTTCTTTTTTCAACTCAACGAGTCACAGTAGCTCTACTTGGAACTTTGAAATGCGGTGATATACATAACTTTCACTAGGTGTCTAAAACCTTCTGTAACAGTAATATTAAGCCAAATATATTATTGATTTTAACATCAAACATGGAAAAAGAACTTACATTGCTGATTATTACTATACAATACCAAGAAAATTTTTAAAATTGTTTCACAATAAAAATATACATTTGGATGCTGTAAAATAACGCTGTTGCTTCGATGACGCTTTGTAAATTGACAAAAAAAAAATACCTTTACTATTGTGTTGTTACATCGTTATTTTCAAAAAATTTCAATATTTAAAAAACGTTTTAAAAATCATTATTGGAGGGTTTTTTTTTTATCACTACATTAAATGAGTTGCAAGCATCAATATATACAAAAAGTCGTCTTTTCGATACATCGAATAAAAACATCGATGTATCGATTAACATCATATGATACGATACATCGGCATTTATTCGATGTATCACAACCAAAACATCGATATTTACGATGCATCGATTAACATCGAGCAGCTCTATTCGAATGTTTTAAATTAGAGTTCTGTGCATATTTGTATATTTTCCATCGAAAGTAATTGACGACTTGGGTGACGATATTCTCAAAAATATCTAATCTAATCTAATTTGTACAGTGTACATTTTTTTTATTTAAATCTTCAGTCAGCGCTACAATTGACAATTGCAAGTTCGTAACCTTTTTGTAGTAGAACCTGCTTTTAGTTTGTTTTAAATTTAATTATTGTAATAGTACTGTTTTCTTTTTTTTTTATTTATTTAAAACCAGTAGTTTTACTTCTTTAATTACAATTTAAAAAAATTATGTTTAAAAAGTTATAAAAAGAAATGTGGTAATTAATGTGCCCGAAATTTAGGTTACATTTTGTAGTTAATGAGTATTCGCCTCACAACTTGGCAATAAAGTATGTAATGCATTAGTAATTACTTTTAAAAATTTTTAAAGCTTTTTATTTTAAAGTCAACTAAAAAAATTTCTTTATAACACTTATGATGAAATAAGTTTTGCGCAAACAAAGCACGAATAGTTTCTTTTTTTATATTGAGTAATTTGTTTGGAGTTTCATTGTATTTTAAGAAATTTCAAATATTAGATGTTTTGAGTTTTTTGTTTTCAAAACTACAACTTTTTTATCTACCAAAAAAAAAAAAAAAAACAAATTTCTTCAAAATAATGGGCCTAATTGTGAGTGTCGTATTTCGACTACGACTACGACGATTTTGTACTAGATTAAAGAACATTGCAACATTTTTTTCGTCGTAGTCGAAATACGGCACTCGTAATAGGGCCCATTATAGAGACACAAGTTATTTGAAGTACTTTTCATCACTACCTACTAAATATATTTTCCCGACTATAAGGCGCAAATTAAAAATTTCATGCGAAATAAAAGTTGTTGTCTGGTAAGTTGTCCCACCTTGAAAACTAATTATCAATTTTTCTGAATGAAATGAATAAATAAGTCGTCTGCCAAATTATATTGTTTATCTTTGAACTACATACAAATAATTTGAGGGACACACTATCCTCCAAATCATTCCTAACGATTTTAATCGCATGGTGATTCATAGTGAAGTTATATATTCACTATAAAATATTCGTAACAGCCATCAGTCATATTTTAAGGACAGGCTGAATACACTTACATATATCTTAAATATATTTAGCCAATTCGCAAAGTCTTCTATTGTATCACATTTGTGGTACTGAGTAAAATTTTATGGCTGTTATAAAAATGTCCCTGATTTATTTCAGGTTGGGAAATAACGAAAATTTGGTGAAATAGTGCTTAGTTTTTTTTTCACTGTAGTAACACAAGGTTTCAAAAACGCTTATTATTATTTTTTTAATAAAAATATTTCCTTCAAACATAATCGTAGAATATTAGAGTGTTTCTGAGATTTGGAGAATCGCCCGTTTTCAAATTGCTTTAAAAGATCAAATACTTGTTTATGTTCATAGTTTTGTTCATGAACTCAGCTGGCAGTTCATTTAAAAACTTTTAATGACAATGAGTTTTATATTAAATATACACCCACGTTTAATAAAAGCCCATAAAAATATTTTTAATATATATTAGAGCAAAATAGAATAAAGAAATAGACAAAAGCATTTGCATTTAATATTTTTCAAAGAGGAGGCAAAATAAACGGATTTATTATTTCCAACTAAAAATTCAATTCATATAAAAACAATTTGATAGATACTCGTACCATCAATTTGTTTGCAGCTGCAAACAATGAATTTTTTTAATTGATAACACAAAATATTTAATTATTTCGTGTTTTTTTTTGTTCAATTCACAAACGGTAGGTGAATAACACCAAGCTTAATTTTTAACAATAATTTACTAAAAAAAATAAAGTAATTTTAGTTATTGTTTTTATACAATTTACTGCACTCATTAATTACATCCGCTTGAAATTTTTTTTACACACATACAATGAACAAAATTCTCACCATTTAAATTGAAATTTCAGTTGTGTTTTTCAATTTCCATAAAATTGTTTTTCAAACAAATCGGTTTTAATACGATGTCTTTAATGTCTTTTATATGTTTTCCAATAAGACTTTCACTAAACTGATAAAAAGAAAACACACGCATATGAATGTTAAAATTCATATCTTACACACTTTATTTATATTGACAAATTGCAAGACATTTTAAGATTCAAAATCTGTTCAACAAAATAACTGCAAATATGACACTGGATTGCAAAACAAACAGTTGCACGTACATACTTGTATTACGCAAAAACAAGACACCACACTTATATTATTTAGTTTAAATAAATAAAAAAAAAAGCGTGCGTGTAAATTGTAAGCTTGTCTCGCGAGTGCACGATTTATGGAAACTAATTTACACAGGATGCTACAGGCGTTTCTTTTAACTTAAATAGTTTCCAAAGTTTATGGAATAAAACTAAAGACCGCTAAAAAATTTAATCTAAACTAAACTCTGGGAGAGATTCAACTAAACTGGTTGCAGGTATTCGAATACAACCAGAGTAAAGCCAAGCAGGCAGGCAGGCAGGCAGGTAGAGTAGATTTAAAATCTACTACGATCATAGATAGATATAGACAAAACCTAAAAAAGCTAAAGACTAAACAAAACACAGGCAGGCGAGGCGGCAGGCAGCTTATTGTGGGCCGTTTGTGTGCACGAAGAGAGGAAAGTATTCTACTACTTACTATTATTTATCTATGTACTAGTGATGCACGAATATTCGTATTCGATTTGCCGAATATTCGGCCATTTTTACATATTCGTATTCGCCTGAATTTGAATTTTTCCAAAAAAAAAAAAAAAAAAAAAAAATTAAATAAATAAATGCATAAATCCTAAACGAAATATAAATAAATGGCTAAAAATATTAGTTTTTAATAAATAGTTTCAAAAAAAAAAATTATTTCAATTCAATTCTTGTACTTAACTTAAAAATAAAAACTTCTTGTACAATGAACATTAAAAGAGTTAAAGTACTTTTCTAGATTATACAGGGTGGCGCAGAATGAGCTATATGGTTTGAATTCTTCATAACTTTTTTAATTATTATTCTTTCTTTGTTTTTTTCAGCATTTTGTGAAGAAGACTTGGGGAATTAATTATGAATCATTACACGATCGAACAACGTACAAAAATAATTGAATTTTATTTTCAAACCAACAGTCTATTGTGTTGACACAGCGTGCATATCGCCGTCATTTTAATGTGCGCATTGCATCCAGCAATAAACCATTCGATTGGAAATTTTCGTCAACATGGGTCTGTAAGAATCCTTCCTGGTGCCGGAAGAACACCTACCGTGCACACTGGCCCATATTATTTTGAAAATGAAAGTGGTGACCCAATATCTGTCAGCGGTGGTGCATATCGGACGATGTTGGAAAATTTTGTTAGGCCAACAAGATGGAGCCACAGCACATACTGCAGGTGCCTTAATGGCTTTGTTAAGGGACATATTCGGCGAATGCATTATTTCGCGCACAAGCGATTTTCACTGGCCTCCACGTTCACCAGATTTAACAACTCCTAACAGTTTTCTTTGGGAATATTTGAAAGAAACAAACAAACAAAAAACTATGATCCCACTAAAAACCAACATTCGAAATGAAATCATGGCCATTACACTCGAAATTTTGCGAAAAGTTATGGAAAATATGCTAAAAAGAGCACGTATGTGCGAAGCAGAAAATGGAAATCACTTACATGATATCATTTTTCAAATTATAATAATCGCATAAATAAAAAAATTATAAACCATTTAAACCATATAGCTCATTCTGCGCCACCCTGTATTTGTCCGAAAATTATTTCTTTATATAAAAATATTATAAAGTATTATTTAAATATATTGAATACGCCCACGGTCTAGTTCCTAGATAACTGCTGCTTTTAACCGACTTGAAAAAAGGAGGAGGTTAAAAATTTGTCCAAATTTATTTTTTTTTTTTTGGCGGTGTTACTTCATAACTCGATACATTTTCGACCGATCGTAAAATTCTTTTTTTGTCTGCGAGGGTATGCTTCCCATTGGTCCCATTTTAAAAAATCGGAGACTCGCCCACAAATTTTTTATATTTAATTTTGATGATATTCTACTTATTTGATTTTTGCGAAACCCATAAAACACCTTTGGTTCTTGTAATTACACAATTTGAAAGTTTAATATATGTTCACACAGAGAAAACAGATTCGTTGAGACAACCGAATTTGTTGCCAATTGAATTTTGGCGGTTGCACCAACTATCATAGAATTCTGGTATAACGACTGCAATTTTCTTGTAGTACAACTATATTTTTAATTATTACCACTAACCAATTAGTTGCAACAGCAGATAAAATTGGTTAACAGAGAAAACAAATTGGTTTAGAAACCTGAACTAGTTGCCTGCCAATCGAATTAATATAATTCGTTAACTTCATGCCAGTTCTTCGTTAAACATAATGCTGATAGTCTTTTGCTATTTACTTATTTAAAAAAAAAATATTTAACAATAATAGACAATTGTTAATACGAACCGATGATTAATCGGTTGGGAATATCAATCAAACCTTAATATTTAATTTTAATTTGCTGCTATAAACTATGATGGTTACATTAACCTCTAGTTAGTTGACACAACTGATAGAAAGTCTTCATTTTAACGTAAATGTAGACGGACAATTTTTTTAGTTGCCAATACCGAAAATTGGGACTAAAATCCAAGTCCGAATATTTTATTCGGTTGTGCTAATCAATCAGTTAATTAGTCATGACAAAAGCATACGCTCGGTTGATGCAATCAATTTAAGAATTGTCACAATCATATCTTTGTTACAATTATGCCCTTATGGCAATGAACATGCATTGTTTTTTGGATTAACAGAAAATTGATAGCGTGAACTGAAATATAGTTAGTGCAAATGATATTTTATTGGACTAACCGTTTTCCAACCAATCTTTTTTCTGGGTGCAGGGTTACGCCTATTAAAATTTATTATATTACACGCGGTTCTATTTAACCAATTTTTACGAAACTTACCAAACACCTTAAGTTCTAAAATAGACACAATCCTCCATTTGAAAAAATGGGCGAAATCATGCTCATTAAAATTTAATATTTTATTTTAAGTGGTACTACTTTACCGATTTTTACAAGATTTAGCAAGCACGCACCCTGAGCTCTAAAAAACACACAATCTTGCATTTAAAAAACGGGCGGAGGCACGCCCATTAAAATTTAATTTTATATTTCACGTACTTCTTTTTATCTTATTCTATCAGATCGTTGAATTGAAGTCGGTTTTTTGGCAGAAAGAATTATTATATAAAAATATTTTCTTTAGTTCGGTTAAATAAAAATTAATAAATAAAAATTTGAATGAAAGTTTCAATTAGTACATCTGTCAAAAATCATATCATGTAGCCTCCAGTGGGCCAACAACAATTTTAAAACTTATAATTTGATATTGTCATATCCATGTACGAATATATTTTTTAAAAGAACACTTTTTTGTCCATGAGAATTGGAAGAAATATTTTCATAAGCTTCTGCAAGACCATTTCCTTCTATGTATTTTTTACCTTTGTTGGTAATAAATGTTGTGGTTTCATATGGAAATAAGTTATTTATCTGTATTGAAAATAATTAAAAATCTAGAGGGGAAAGATATGAAGAAATGAAAACCATTTAAACCACAATTTGTCTCTAGATTGTTTGGCATAAAGTGACTTTTCTGCAAAAAAAAATTAAAAATTAAAATTTGTGGTAATGTGTACGAAGAATTCATTAAATTTTTTATAGAAATTTGTGCTTTGTATCATTTTCAAATGCTATTGTTAATGATGATCATTAACATTTTGGGTAGTGTTTATTAACTTTAAAGTACGCCTACAGGAAGTATGAAGTTCTGTTTCAGAAAATTTTTTTCATATTTCATTTTGCAGAACCCCAATTTTATGTCTAAAAATTTCACATATAATATTCGTATACGCGAATATAGTTTCAAATATTCGTAGTCGTATTCACGAATATTAAAATTTGACATTCGTTACATCACTATCTATTCAGTGGATGCACAAATTGTATGCAAACCACCACTTACGACAATAATAATAACTACTCGCTCGCACTATACGCTGCAGTTGAGTGGAATTTAAATTAAATTTATTTATTTCAGTAGTAGTCTTGGTTGCTTGTTGCTTTTTATACATATGTTGTTGAACATTTAGGCAGTCAATGTTTCCATAGAAGGCACTCAAGCAGAATGATACGAACATACCGTAATCGAAACGCACTCAACTGTAACCGTATTTGATTTTTCAAAGTCCATGCTTTGATTCGAAAAGTGTAATAAAGCATTAAAATAATAAAAGTTTCTACTACAATTTTTATATTTATTGTTATGTTTATTAATATACTTAAATACAACACAGCAATTGCAGCAGCAGTAGCAGCAACAGCTACAACAACAACAACAATGAACACCTTAACATGATTTTCTTAATTGATTGCATTGACTTCTGTTTTGTTGTTGCAACGGTTGTGACAGGCCTGTTGCACATCTAGTTTCTTGGCATAAAGCCATATTTAGTCATATCATTGTGTATATTTTTTTTTGAATAAAAAAAATTTTTTGTTGTTGAGTTGGCCTTCATGTCTGCAGCATTTTTTTCTTGTTGCTCTGCTATTTTATTATTACTTAATTTTTGAGATTTTGTTGCACCATAAAAAGAATTCTCTTGATTCGAGCTGAATTATTTAAGATGAAATCACACAAAGTGGCCAGACTGTTATTTCCAAAATCAACAGAGTGATTTCGGTGGCAATTGAATTGAGTTCTTTGAAATGTAAATAAAAGTGTTGCCGTTCCGCCTATATGAAATGTTTTTTTAAGAGATATGTTAGTTAAAAATAGTTTTTGATTTTTTATTTTCAGAACTGAATTAGTCCCTGTCCAGACTTGCAATTTTTGTTGCAGCAATTCTTGAGTTTATTGGTGAGAGAGGTGAGAAGATTGGGGAGGGGTACACAGTTTCATGTGCTCGGCAATTCTCTTTTGATTTGAAATTCGTACTTATTAATTTCAAGTTTTTTATAATTTTATTTCTTCAGTTGTATGAAAAACAAAAAATATATTAAAACGTAAATATAATTAATTTTTCAGAGACATTTGTGGTATAATATAATTTTTTAATGCATAATTGCAAAATTAAAATTTCATAATGTGGACACTCATGCGATTTCAAAACAAATTTTTAAGAAATTGCAGCAACAAAAATTTCAAGTCTGGACGAGGACCTACACTGTGTTACCAGATGGCATTAGTGTTTTATATTTGAAGAACGACGGTTTTGGATGTTCTCCTCAAAACATTAAAAAAAATTTAATAAACCAACATTTCAAAACAATGTAACCAAAATAAAAATCTTCACTTTGTTTGAAACACTTCCCCTTATCTTCATTGGCGTATTTCGACTTCGATTACGACGTTTTTGTAATAGATTAAAGAATACCGCAACATTTTCTCTTTAATATACGACCAAAATGTCGTAGTCAAAGTCGAAATTCGCCAATCACGATAAGGCCCACTATTTCTTTTATTTCAATTATATAGTCAAATCAGTTGCTACACAGCAAAAAGTTGTCGTTTACTTTTTATTTTTTTAGTTTATAGGTAAAACCAAAATTAATTTATATTCATACTATTCTGGGCTAAATTTAATACTTTTTTGGGTTTGTTACGAGTATATACATATGTAGATATATACACCGCCTTGCTATTAAAACAAATCCAAACATTTTTACTGTGTAATTGCTAAACTTGCAATTTTTTAAAGAAAATATTAATGTAAAATAGTACATACAAAGTATAATTTTTTGTTATACATTATGGGTCGTATTCAAAAAAACTTAACAAAGCTTTGAAAAGCAATGCTAAGTAAAGTTGTATTAAAAAAAAAAATGATTATATCAAAATTCTAAAGTAGGCACCTACGTTTGTTAAGGCTACTTTAAGTTGATATTTCTAAAATGTGTATTTTGTACCTAAAATATTTTTGTTAATATAGCACATATTGATTCATGTTACATCTGAAAATGAAGCTAGAAGTGCTAGCTCTTATCTTAAATTTATTATTTCTGTCATGTGATGGAAAATATCACTAAATTATCAAACTGATTCGAAATACATAGCAAAATACAGAATAAAATATTAAAATAAATACAATTATACAAAAATGTGTAAGTGATGTACATTCAAACAAAACGAATCGAAAAAAGCTGGATATTCAAATGCTCATTTCGTTCGAATAAAATAAATTGAGATAATTTTTCTATGTTCATCATATTTTTTTTACATTTACTTCATAAAAATGTTTATCTGTTTTGCCTCCATGTCAGAAGCTTATATCTTATAAATTAGGTTGCTTAACTTCAAGATAATAAAAATGTATTTAATAGAATAAAAAATTAGTTGAATACTCGAATGAAATTGTATTCGATGTTGTACATCATAAGCAGTGAAGTGGTTGTTGAACATGGTGGTGTTACCAGAATTTATTATTAAATCACAAAATAATTAAAGTTGTCTTTTGAATACAATTTCTTAACAAAGCAATGTTAGCCTTAAAGTGCTTGGTAGCTACTATGAACTTTAAAGCTCAAGTAAAATATTTTTTTGAATAAGGCTGTATTGATTTAGTGTATTTTTTTAAATATGATAAGATATAAGACCAGAAAATTGTTCTATTTTTTTTTTGATCATACAATATTTTTTTTTAAAGATTGGTGATCTAAAATTGTTTTAATGTTCTTACACAGGAAAAATTGTATTTTGTATTCAGGAAATCATAAAGCTAAATACTAAAATTTAATAAAATATTGAGCCCTATTTTCGATTTAATCGTAAACGACATTTTGAACCAACCTTGCCAATGTTTAATAATAAAAAGGGTGGTTAAATTTTAAGGGACGATGTTGAATGTAAACCATACTTAAACGTCAAGTTTTTTTCTATATTTCATTTGACATTTCTCAATTTCAGACTAATTCAATTTGAACCATGGAAAGTTATTCAGGCTTATTATGAAAATTTTCGAAGAAAACCATCTTCAGTGATGAGGCACATTTTCACCTCAGTGGATTCGTCAATAAGCAGAATTGTCGCATTTAGGCGAATGATAATCCAAGAGTGATTGTCGAAAAACAAATGCAAACACAAATAGTGACTGTTTGGTGCGGTTGATGGGCTGGCGGCATCATCGGGCCGTATTTTTTCCAAAATGAGACCGGTCAGGCAGACTGTGAATGGTGTTCGCTATCGTGAGATGATAACGAAACAATGGCTCTTTTGCGCGACAAATTCAATGGCCGTGTTATCTCACGTGGTGGAGATGTCAATTGGCCGCCAGGATCATGTGATTTGACACCGTCGGACTTCTTTCTTTGGGGTTATTTGAAAGAAAAGGTGTACGTTGATAAGCCAGCAACAATTCAAGAGCTGAAGGATGAGATAATTCGGCACATTAACGGCATAGATCCTCAATTATGCCTCAGCGTCATCGAAAATTTGGACCATCGGATAGAGGTGTGCAGCCGAGGTCGCGGCGGCCATTTGGCCGATATTTTGTTCCATACATAATTGAACCATACCATATTATTATAATAAAAAGAAATGACAATAATTTCCTAAATAATTTCTGGCGTATTCAGAAAAAATTATTTTGATTTACGAAAGGTTTACAAAACAAATTTTGTATGGAAATTTGTTTGTTAAACATTTTGTAAGCCTAATTTTTTTCTGAATAAGGCCTTTTGTGTTTTATTCAAAATCAACATCGGCCCTTAAAATTTAACCAGCCTGTACATATCGAGCCATAACCGCCAAAAAAGTTTAACAGGCAGGTTTTGTGGACCTCGTTTTTTTCCCGAAAATCGGTTGTTTACGATCGCAAATAATCGATTTTGGTATCTGTGTAGAGTTGTTGTAGTAATATGATAGTGTTCCAAATTCTACAAGCAATGTAACAAATTTTGTATAATTTTGTTTCACAATTTTTTGGGCATACATATGTATGTATGTTTAAATTAAATTTAATGAATAGACCACATTATCAAACATTTATGTTTAATTTTTAACGATAAACATATTCTTCCTTATTAAAGTTGGATGTTTTTTAATTCGACAACCGTTTCAACGAAATTTTCCAGTCGTTAGTAGCTGAATTATATTATTGGTAATAGTCTCCTGCACAAGACATCTTATAAGAACTTTCAAGACATGAGGGATTTTTCAAATGCTTTACTATAGCGAAATCTTATAAAACAAACGTTAACAACATTGTTTGCAAGAAATTTGTTTGAGTATTGTAGGTATAAGAGTAAAGAAGAAAACACTTCGTGACGGAAGAATTTGTGATACTTGCTTCTTTCTACGCATTAGCGCGTGTAAAAACGTCATGCATGTATGTGTGTATGATTTTTTATTTTTCTGCGCAAATGCAAAGGCACACACATGCATTAACATTAGTTGTATGCGGTTAATCATATAATAGCTTACCATCTACATATTACACACACACTCAAACGAACAATATGAAAAATAACAAGCATACACTAATCAACAGTACTTCTTTTGAGTGTTTGTTACAAATAAGCTGTCTTGCGACATCCCTTCCCTGCAGAAAGTGCGAATAGTGAAAATGTACTGATTCGCTTTTGACTTTGTCACCAGTACTACTCTACAATTATTCCCCAAACAATACTTTATGCTATAGACATTTAGCACGTGCTTGTCATTGAAAATCTACAAGTAACACTAAAACAATTGACTAGGTAGTGAATTCATAGTTCTTATGGGAACATGGAGACATACCAACCAGTCATTTACTGGTACATTTCTATACCTTACGTGCATACAAATTTATGTATATTAACAAGTTGTTGCAAAATTCACCAGAAATACACCACATCTGTTTTCTCTATTTCTTTTATACTGACGAATAAAGGAGAAATTGTAGACAATGTAACTACTACTAGAATTTTAGTGTTGACATAGAGACACTTGGCCCCAGTCTGACTGCAGGGTTGTTACAACTGATATACACATACACCAATACATCCATCGTGCTTTGCTTATAGTACGACAGCATTTATTATTGGTTTAGTATAATACATGCGACGTGAATACATTTAAAAATCGTGACGTTTTTACATTTCAAGACTGTTTACGCAGCTCTCTAATTGGTAACCCTCTTCTTTTGATGTAGCTTGTCGAAATGTATAATGTTAGCAAGTTTTTTGACATTATGCGGGGTAAAAAGAAGTAAGGCAAAAAAGCCGGTTGGCGTACTAATACTATTTGGAGTATTATCGGAATGCTACATATACATATATATATATATAGTATATGGCAACCTCTGGCTCAACAAAACATCATCGCAATTTACAATCAACATCCATCCTCATAAAAAAAAGCGTTAAAATTTTTATTTGCCATGAGAGTGATATATAGAAAGAGAACAACGAAATAAACACCCGGGGGAAAACCTGATTCGAAACCAATTTTCTTTATGCGTTTTACGCATGCAACCTAATCAACAATAATGACAACAACAACTTGTGGCGTGTTTGGACATTACAATAATGCAATAAATGTATGGTAGAAAAAATTAAAAACGCATTAATTTTTAGTTTTTTTTTTGTCTCTGCTTGCTTGCACTGACAATTATGAGTTTCACTTGAAAAATTAAATAATTTCTCCAAGCTGTTAAATTATTTAAGAAATACTCGTAACTAATATTCCAATAAGGAAATGCTTGCTGTTAACATGCCATTGAATTAGTTGTTTTTATTTTTTTTTATTTTGACATTGAACAAAGAAAATATTTTTAAAGAAATTAACTAAATTTTTGTTTAAAACAAGAGTTGAATGCCTCTAGTGTTAGGGGCAGTAGTGATTAAAAAGTTAGCACAGTTAACAGCCAAATGGTACGTTTCTAAAACAAACGAAAAACAAAAATCGTATTTATTTATGTAAGTGATAGATAATAGAATCACTTTAACAAAGAGGGATTGTCAGAATTAGCCTGGCAATAAACTGTGAGTACCCTTTGTTTTTTGTTGATCAGTAAATTCACTAATGATGCTTTTTTGTTTTTATTACTTAATTATGATCTCACGTGTTGAGATCATAATACCCTGAAGTACTGATTTTTTTTTATTAAAATTTCATATTTAAATAAAAACCTACTTTTCAAACAACTAATTCATAAATATTATTTAACTGATTGATTTAATTAAAATGAGAAAAAATAGAGACGAAGAATAGAAGTTTTAGACGCCAAAGTCTGCCTTTTATTTACGTTGAAAACAGTCCAGATTGCTAAATAACGTAATTAAGATTAAATTAAAACGCAAAAAACAACTTTTACAAATTAACTGAGAATGTTTTTTTTTACAGATTTATAATTGCTTGGAAGTATTTTTTAATTGACTAGTTGTAATAATATGTCATTTGGAAGCTTAATTAAGCTTGATATTAAGAAATAAAAAAGGTTTTCTAACAAATTACAAAAAAAAAAAAATCGAAAGACCTTTATTTTATTTTAATGTTAAAAAAAATCTAAATGATTTTATTATATTATTTTGCCACTGCAATTGTTTTTATTCTTTTTTTTCGAGATAAGACAAGCACATTTTTTAAATTTTAATTGAAACCTAAAATATGCTCATATGTTATAGTTTGCAAGAATTTCTCGTTCAGAGTTTCAGAATACAAAATGAGCGGAAGTCAATCAATATGTACGTCAGTGATGGGAAATGAGATTTGCATTTCGGTACCAAAAAAAATTTTTGGAGTACTTTTTTGATCCCGAGAGTACCAGAAACTATTTTTTTATTTAAATTTTATTAACAAAAAATTATATAAAATTTATTACAAATAAATAAGAAAATGAACAAAAAGCATATACATATGTATGTACATAACCAGACAGAAATAGTGATTTTGCGCAAAAAGTATGTGCTTCACAACACTGTAAATACAAAATTACGACTCTTCCAAAAATTTTGTACCACCACAGTACTACAAACACAAAAATATGACTTTGTGTTTACAAATACCGTGTTCTTAGTAATCCTATACCACTACAACACCGTAAATACAAAAAGTTGACTTAAGTTTGAAAATTTCCATTGTGACGACCTTATAAATTTGTATTTAGAGTATTGCACCAACATTAAAAACAAGAGTTGGAGGACGGTCATTCGGCGTTACCACATTAATGTTATGAGTTCCTTAAAATATTGGTAAACAGATGTTATACTGATATTAGTTGTACCCGCAGACCATCGTAACAACATCGTGCTGATTGTCTTTTTCTGTCTGGGTGGGTATAAATATTAAAGTTATAACAAAAATTGTTTTTAGACTTCAATAAATCTTTGGCCTGGATAAGACTATACTGTTGGAACATAAATTCTATTCCTTTGTTTTGTTTTCATGATATTTTGGTAAGAGAAAATCCTTTCGATATTTACAGAGGAGTGAGGTATGGACAAAATTCCGTAAGCTACTCTCGATTTACCAGGAAACATGTATTCGTCCAATGCGTTTTTAGTTATAGCTACGGAAGTCCAGAAACTGCATACATATATTTTCTGTTGTTAATGGCTTCAGTTCTTCCATATTATGCTCTATATTGGTTGTTAATATTTTAAAAATTTAGCTTTTCGCTGGGAAACACTTTAATTAAAAGTAGTATAATTACCAAATAAAACATTTTCAGAGGGATACTTACTAAACTAAACTGTCAAAGTCCACTTTTGCTCTAAGAACTTGACAGAATATAATATAAACTTTTTACAATTTTCTTTAAACTGAAACAGTTGTTTCAACATGATTTCTGTTTACATAGAGATAAGCTTCTGTGCCACAGAAAATATCATTGAATCAAATATAATTTTCATTTATATTTAATTGTGATTAGTTGGGTACACTTTTCTAAAATGTCTTTACTAATAAAGTTTCGTGCCAGTTGTCGAAAAAGATATTTAATTCTTCGCAAAAATAAATGCATACGCGCATCTTCCGACTATATTTCTAAGCTGGCCATGAGAGTATCAAACGTGTTGCGGTAGTACTACGGTACTTTTTCATGTCAAATAGTATCAAAAAAAGTACGATCGTACCAACTTTCCCATCACTGATGTACGTCTTAGCAGAATCATGTCTTAGAGCATTAGAAAGTTAAATCAAAGTCTGATTCTCAAATTCTCAATACAGTTTTGTACAAAAGAAAACTGGTGGTGAACTTTTCTAAAATTGCAAAAATCAATTGGAAGAAACAAAAACGAACTTCATGTTGTTATCAAACACTTTAGAGACTAAACATTAAGAAAGTCAAAGATTATGCGTGGTTTGCACAATGCAGGCAAGTGACTTGTCTAGAAAATTTGTATAGGAATCACTCAAAAATTTGAGTGTTTTTCATAAATTGTTTTCTAGACAAGTCGCTTCCTTGCATTGTAGAAACTACACATTAGTTAGAGGAAGTCCCAGGTCGTTTAAAGCCAACTTTAAATGGATTCTGGCAACTTCTATAGAAATTTTCTATACAATTCACAATAAAGCTTGGAGTCGTCACAGGCTCAAAGAGCGTGAACAGCAAAAAAATCCAATGGCGACATATCATTCATTGACTGAAACCGTTTCAGATTTATGTAGCAGAAATAAAATATTGTATTGCATCAAGGGAGATAAATCAAAGGGCTGTGGCCACGGTTTTTAATGATGAACATAGACTACACTGATCAATAGGAAAAAGCAAAAAACGATAAATGAAAAATATTACACTACAATACAAAATCGAAAATTTCGAAGAAAAAAAAAAACAAAATTCGAACGACTTATTCTGGTAGAGGATAACAAGGCAATCAATCACCCTTATCGTAGTTGGCGTATTTAGACGTTGGCTACGACGTTTTTCTAATAGATTAAATAACACCGCAACATTTTTTTTCAATTCAATTTCGTATTCGAAGTCGAAATACGCCAACCACAATGAGCCCCAATATGTGCATCGCCGTTTTGAAAGTTTACGTTTGAATTTGACAAAATTTCTAACGTATTCACACTTCAATTTTAAGTATAGAATGAGTTAAGCAGAAAACTGCGAGGAACAAATTTGTAGACGCACGAGTCTTTTTTTTGTAACTTTCGTAATTAATTGTCAAAAAAAAATCGCCTTAAAAAATTATTTTAAAAATAGTATTTCTGCAAAGCTTGAAATTCAACTTAAACAATATGAATAAGTCAAAGCTTAAGTAAGTGCACTCAGGGCAAAGCTGCAACTTGAAAATAATAACCCGTCACATTAATTCAATAATTTTCAATATAATAGAAAATGTATATTGAGATACTTAAAAATAAATAAAATTAATACTGTAAATTAATATTTTTCCATATTGAAATAAAAAACTTCAACATGACTAGACTTTCGTTAATGTTTCTTATTAATTTAATATGATTTTTATTGATTTTAAGCTGTTTTTTCTCTGGGTGTGGTTTTCACAGGGTCAGACAAATCAAAATTAAATTTAATTAAACAATATCAATGATATCATCCTGGAAAGACTATTCAAATATACCATAAAACAGCATTTAAATATCTGTTAGGATTATCGCTCCGATTTGGAAGATGTTATTCTATCGAAATATGCAACAAACTCGATTTAAAAAATAATAA
Organism: Tachina grossa; assembly: GCA_949987645.1. Classification (NCBI taxonomy): domain Eukaryota; kingdom Metazoa; phylum Arthropoda; class Insecta; order Diptera; family Tachinidae; genus Tachina; species Tachina grossa. Next base: position 34,814,574 of record OX465276.1, on the reverse strand, counting down.
GTTAAGGTCTTTCTATATTAAGGTAACGATATGTTTTATACACAGAGTGTCAACGGAGCCCAAACTTTTTTTATTTAAATGAGGCAAACATAGACATAGACATTAGTGTCCTGCACCAGACTATTTATAAGACCTTTCAAGACATGAGAGATATTTTCAAATGCTTTACTACAGCGAAATATTCTAAAAGAACCGCAGAACAACACTGTTGGCAAGACATTTTTTCGGTTGTTTGTCTAGCCAACAGTGTTGTTCTGCGGTTCTTTTAAAAGTTAAATGATCAAAATTCGCTTCGCAAACTAATTGCAAACAACATCAAAATTAATCATGGATTTCCTTTTAACGTTCCCATATTCTTTTTTTTTTTTTTTTGCTGAATAATTTGTTCACTCATTAAATTTTAATAATTAATAAGTTTTATTTTTTTTACTCTTTCAATTTTATTTTTCTTTTTGTTAGAGACATCATCACCATTTATATAAATATGAAGAATGTTTTTTGAAGATGTCATTTACAAATCTTAATTACTTCATAGAAAAAAAAAACGCATAGAAAAAGAACTAAACGCCTAAAGAAATGAAGCCTAGCCGCGAATAACGTTGTAAGTGACAAAATAATAATTTTTCAGGAGAGCCAAAAAACTTATTTTAAAGCAATATTGTTTTTCCGTTTAAGTTTTTTCAGCTTATCGAATATAATGATAATTAACATTAACATTTCTCTTTGTATGAGATACAGAGTGTTACATTTATCAATTATTTTCGACAATTTCGTTTCATGATTTTGTCAGTTACTTACAAAGTTCTTTCACCGACTGACTGCTTGTAATTGTATTTTGACGGCGATAGGATGCATAATTTGATGTTTGAACAATGATGTTTGAACAATGCAAGAGAGTAATGTTAACGGTAATCTGTGAAAAAACTGGTTTTGTAAAAATTGTCTTTTACAACGTTTTTCGCGGCTATGCTTCAAATAATGAATATTCATTCTATTATCGTAAACAAATTTAAACAGTAGAAAAATAGAAACAAATAAGTATGTGCATTAGAGTGGCCATTAGTTGTATGGATAATTATTCTCGTTCAGTTTTGTGTAAAAAAAGTACAAAAAAATTTCATAGCGATAAGTTGTGTTTTAGGGGGTGCGACCGCCCCTCAAAGTTGGCCTTCAAGCCCATTTTTCAATGTAATTTGTTTGTTTTCTTTTTGTTTAGTTTTCTTTTGACTATATATATGAAATAATTTAATAGATATAAGCTCTTATTGTACATCTATATAAATATAATTTTGGCATACAAAATTTTTGGTATTTTGTTGGTTATTTTCTGCATTATTTTCTATATAGAATATTAATTTTAGCAAAAAAACTTTCTTTGAGAGTAATGTTGTTGACTAGAAGAGCTAAAATATTGCCATATATCATATTCTTATTAAATGTTTTTTTAAAAAGATAGTCATATGCAAAAAATTACATTGAAAAATTGGCTTGAAGGCCAACTTTGAGGGGCGGACGCACCCCCTAAAACACGACTTATCGCTATGAATTTTTTTTTGTATTTTTATTTACATAAAACTGAACCAATTTGGAGGGAGAGAACATAAGAAATAAAAAAAACGGGCACGCTAATGTACATACACACTCATATGTATTTATAACATCTGTCTGTACCCAGCGGGAAAAAGAAGTAGTAAGGACTCCTTGTATAAGGCCTTTATATTCCTTTTGGATGTACAAGGACTGCTCGCTACATTCCATACTAATTTTTTATTGCACGCGTTGTTATTCCGCTCTCGCTTCTTTCTACAGAGATTCTGGAAGGCCTTCAAATTAATGGGTTTTGCTTTTGCTTTGGAAAAAAAACAAAACAGAAAATGTGTGTGGAATGTGTATCTGAACTTTTATACGAAAGAGTCAAGGCTTATATAAGGCATTCTTTAGCAGCAAATAAGAATAGTAATTAAAAATTGCTGAGCAGGCCTTTAATAAGACCTGAGAAGGTAGGTGATGCAAAAAAAAAACTTTGCACTCATCCAATACAAATTTTGGCGTAATTTGTTATTAAGTTTTATTGGAAACAAAATTTAATTTCAACAAAACTTTTTATTAATTTTGTGCAAACACTAACCTTAAATGGGAAACTGGAAATTAGGAATTTTTGATTGAAATGAAGCTGATTATATGAAACTGTAAATAATTGAACAAATTTGTGATTTTGTATAAGAGCGAGCTAGATATTTCTGTACAAGTGCAATTAGTGGCGGTTGATGTCTACTAACAAATTGCTTCAGCAGCAACGAAATGCATATAGACGTGTTTAACCAACAACAAATAAATTTTTAGAATATTTTATATTTTTACATTAAATAAACTAGATACATTTTAGGAATTTTTATTTTTTTAAGCACCGTCTATGTGCATTTCGTTCCTGTTTAAGGAACTTTATCAGTAGACTTCAATCTAAAAAGTTTTTAAAATAAAAAAAAACTTCGTATGTTTATATTATGACTCTTAATACGTTTTATCTTATTTCAAAAACATTAAGGTTGAAGTCTATTTATGAGTTCCTTAAGCAGGAACGAAATGCATATCCTAATCCACCATTCATTCGATCTACTTCTAACAAGAAATTTATTCGTAACCGCTGAATTTGCTAGGCTAACAATTTTCATTAATAAAATACTCCTTTCTCTTACTCGACTTCATTTGTAATGTTGTAATTAAAAGTTTTATTTTCTATATTAGTCGTATTATTGCTTTAAGATTATAATGCTTTGAAAGAAGGAAAGCCTGCTTTGGCAGAACACATTGTTTATATTAGACCTTGTCACAATTTTTTTTTCCTATTATAATTGCTAATATTCTTTTTTTTACTTTCATATTGTGTACAATACATGACTACATGTGTATATTCATACATTTGTATGCACATACATATATACATATGTATGTACATTATTGTAATAAAATAAAATGTAATTTATTTTAAGTTTAAATATTGTTGAAATGACATTGAGCCACGCGAATTAAGCAGAAATAATAGAAAAGAAACAAATAAACTTTTGCAAAAATAAAAGAGAAATTTTAAGCAGTCATTGGTGAGATAATTCAAAATGATAAAGGGTGTCCCAACAAGAACGCAAGATTTAAATTTGGCGCCATTCGAAGTGTCATTGTTTGACATTTGAACAATTGTTATTGTTTGCTAGTAGAAGGTACGAGGTTAGTAAAAATGGTGCGCTACACGAATGAATAACGCATTCTCATTGTGAAATTGTTTTACCAAAATGGTGAAAGTTTTGCGGCTACAGTTCGCAAATTTGTGATCAATTTGGGGTCACCATAATGCTCCAAAAGAGTCAACTGTAAAGACATTAATGGATAAATTTGCCGAAACTAGTGATGTAAAGACAACAACGCGCCTTCGACCAGGTCGATCGACCGAAAATGTCGCAGCTGTACGTGATGATGTCGCTCATACGCAGGTCAAGCGCAAACAGTCCACCAGTCCAACCAGTTTTTTCGTGCCTAGAATTGAAGAAATTAATGTGGACGGCATGTGGTTTCAACAAGATGGCGCCACATGTCATACAGCCAGAGAAACAATTCAATTGCTACATCAGTCATTTCCCGGTCGTGTTATTTCGCGTTTTGGAGACCAGAATTGGCCCCCTAGTCCGTGCGATTTAACACCATTAGACTTTTTTCTTTGGGGTTTTTTGAAGTTGATGGTTTACGCGAATAAGCCGACGACGACTCAAGCCTTAAAAGAGGAATATTGGACGCTGCATTAATGAAATACCGCAGCATTTATGCAAAACGGCCATTAAAATTTCATTAAAAGATCGCGTGTGTGCCAGCAAAGCCGCGGCGGCCATCTGCCCGATTTGTTGTTCCACACATAACCTCATTTTGTCTACTTTACGATATAATAAAGTTTCACGATTTTTTTTTTAATATCTGTGTTCTATTTAAAATTTAAATCTTGCGTTCTTGTTGGGACACCCTTTATAAATGTATTAGGATTCTATTTAAACATGATATAACCAAGACACTAGTGACGAAAATACTCGTATATTGAGTAGTGGTTAACTAATATTCGGGGAGTCAATAAATAACTCCGTAACATTTTCATGGATTCTTGCCATAAAAACTGCGCATGTGTGCACCCTGGCATTGTCCTGGTGGCAAAGAAGTTCTTTTTTTTTGCCAAATGCCGTCATTTTTTTAAATCCTCATTAAATCGTCCCGATAAGTTGACATGGTATTCGCCATTGATTGTTTTTATCTTCTGAAGATGTCAATGTGGTTTTTATCACGCATATCCAAAAAAAAAAAAAAAAGGATTGCCATGACTTTATGGGCTGACAAACCCACCTTGGCCTTCTTTGGCGCCGATTTTGACTGCTGTTTGGTCACTGGCGTGTTGTGGTGAATCCAAATTATCACACGACTGCCTTTGTGGTCTATTGTGATCAAATGCAGCACCGATCTTGCGGAAATCTTTCTTATACTCAAGTGATCATTCAAAATGTAAATCACTGAGCCATGTGAGATGTCTATGGTTTTCACAATCTCTCTTACTTTCAATATCTTATCGGCCAAGAGCATATCGTGAATCTTTTGAATTGTTTCGGGTGTAGAAACCTCAACTGGTCGTGCAGAACGTTTGGTATCTTCCATGCTTGTACGTCCACAACAAAATTGACTAAACCCTTTTTTACCATTGAAATTCATGGCGAAGAGTACCCATAGTATTTATCGAGCTTAATCTATGTGTGAGTTATTTTTTTGTTATGTTTGATGAGCACGCGAAATTCACTTTATCCCATTTTCTTCCCCAACCACGCGGTAGTCTGTTATCAATGCCTGTCAAATACAGACGAAATGGCGCAGCTTGTTCAAATTTTGACAGGAGTAAACTGACAGTTACCTGTTGGAGGAGGAAAATTCCCCCACACCGACCTCGCATATTGCGGTTAGAGGAGGTAAAACTAAGAAATAACAAATACCTTTTATTGTCACATCAGCCTAAATTCTTATGCTGGTGATAAAATAAGAAACACATTTTGTTAAACTTATTGAGAAACCAAACGGAAAAGTTTGTATTAATAATGTGTCAACAGTTCTAGGCAGTATTACGAAATATGTAGCGATATGCACTTATGAAAACATGAACTGCATACCAAATGAAATGCAGTCGACAATGTTTCGAAATATTTGATCAGTTGTTTGCCGCAAGACAAATTCTCCAATTAATGTTTAATACTTGAACTTTTCAAAATATATACGAGTATTATTTATTTTTCCTTCCCATAAATAACACCACATAACGTTGAATTACCAATATGCACATAATTTTTCTTGCCATTGAAGCTTAAAACATAAAGTTCATCAAACAAACTTGCTGTGCGAGACAAACAGAAAATTTAAGAGTCCATAATTGAAATTTGTTTTAATAAAGTTGTTTTGTAACAACAAAAAAAAAAAAAAAAAAAAAAAAAAAAAAAAGTACAAACTTGTCAAAAAAAAATAACGGTCGATTATAAGTTCTAAATGGGTTGGTTGGCTGGCAACGTTGCTTGTAAACAGTAGAAGAAAAAAAATGTGTATGTAATAAAATTTAATTTCTTATAAAAAAGGGACAAAGAAATTTTTGAAGCCATATTGAAAGAACTAAAACTAAAAAAGTCAATAGAACCTTAACCCATTATGGGAAATTGTTGATTGTTCATTTAGTTCTTAGTTATGGTGAATGATAGATAAATAAATATTTCATTTTGCGGAATTTTATTTTTTGCCATTCATAAAATGTTTGCATGGTAAAAAGCTAAATTTCGTTTGAATAAAATATTCACATTATATTCGCGACAAGACAGATTATTTAAAATGTAGAACAATTTCTGTTGTTCTAGATTTCAGATCACCTTAAGAAAAATTTTAAATTTTTCTCACATACAAATTTTTTTTAATAACATAATTGATTGTTTGTTTTTAATAAAAAAATATAAATACAAATTATTAGAATTAATTAATTTCTTAATCGGGCTTAATTAATTAATGGCCTATTTCCCAACTGCCTGCGAAAGAAAACTTTCGATTTACAATTTATATTGAAAACAACAATAAAATATGAAAATTTGTTTTTGTTTTCAATATAAATTGTAAGTTGAAAGTTTTCTTTCGCAGTTGAGAAATAGGCCATAAGTTTTATATTTTCAATTCTTAAAGAATGAAATATATATATAAGAAAAGCAGATCATCAGAACCACAAGCGTCAACTTCAACGAGAATGGATATTGACAATAATTGAAAATGTTTTAAATTTTGTTTTTATGCATAGATTCCATAAATTCCATATTTTCTGTGTAAGAATAGCTGCAATACAAATTGGAATTTTTATTTTAAGTTTTGTGTATATTCATTTATAACACTATTGGAATAAATTTATTCATCGATTTTCTCAAAAAATTTCTCACTTTACTCACAGGTTACGTGGCTTTATGCGAAAGTAATTAGATTTGACACTTTTTTGCATTTTTGATTTTTTATGAATTAAAAAAAAAAATAAAAAATTTTAGGCAAAAAATACTTTTTCCCCTTCATACATTCATGTTTAACTTCAAAAGTGTTGCACACATAGGAAAACGGTATAAGAACAGATTAGAGGAATTGTAATTCTTAATTTTTCTAAATTTGTTTCAGCTAAATCGGACTAGCGGTTCTCGAGTTATGTCAAACAAAAGAGCCTAAAACGTGAAAAATTCCCCTATACGATAGTTACTAACTTCAAATCGATATTAAAAATATTTTAGCAGGTAAGAAGACAAAACGAATGATGCACAAGTTCTTCATTTTGGGCCTACTTTCACGTGAAATTGTCAGAATTGAGTCCCGAATCAATGACTTCAAAAATGTTGTACTGTGATATATGAATTAATGTGATTTTCTAAAGAGAAAAAAATTAAACTAATAATAATTTCAATTAAAATGTTTTAATTTAATGAATCAAAAAATTAATTGAAAGTAAATTCAAAATCAATTTAAGCAACTGGGTAATTTAAATTTCGACTAAATTAATTTTGAATAAGTTAACCCCTTTAAAACTTTACAGCTTTTCTTTAATCTATTACAGAAACGCCAAGATTTCTAACTCAAACGTCTTACACAAACAGGGGGTAAGAGACTTGAATTGAATAAACTAAGCATGTTGGTTTAATTAAACTAGAAATCAACTAAGCGGATAACTTATTATTACAAAAAGTACCTGTAATTATTCTGCAATGCTTCTGTTAATGAACTGTTTGTGATTTTTGCTTTTTTGAACGAAAATGTAAAATTTCTCTAACAAATTCAATTTGTTTATTTGCTGTCATAACAAACGATATGTAATTCTTTGATTTGAGCAAAAAGTCATAATGTATAATAGAGTGGTTCAAAAACAAAAGTTGTACCAGCCAGTTAAAGATAATCGAAAAACAATTCCAAAAATATTCTTTTTATTTTATTTTTTTCCTCGCCTACAAATACCGCACTTTTTGTACTTTGTTTGTTGTGTCGCCATTTTTAGTCCGATCATAAGACTTTATATACCGGTGTTCATGGCTCTGTAAGGGCTACATTTCTCTCTTTAATAGTTTTTTTTTACTACCACATCATAAAAAACTATTAAGGGCAGAAATGTAGCCCTTAGAGAGCCACGAGCACCGGTATACGAAATGTTATGATCTGACTAAAAATTGCAACACAGTGAACAAAATACTAAAAGGGGGGTATCTGTGGGCGTGGCAAAAAAATAAAAAATATATTTTTGGAATTGGTTTTACATTCAGGGCTATCATGAATAAAATTCCGCGTGAAATTTTTCCTGGGGAACAATTCCAAATAATAGCAAGTAATAGGGAAAACTAAAAATTCTAATTGGAAAAGGGAGAAATTTCACGCGGAATTTTATTCATAATAGACCTGATTATCTTTAATCCTAGAAGGTGGCTGGCACAACTTTTTTTTTGTATGGAAGTTGAACCACTCTAATGTATAACATACATATGTACATAAATGACAAACTAAATATTACTCATACGTTGGATCACACATTTTTGTGATTCGCATTTGCTCCGAATATGCAGCGTGGTTGATTTATTGACCATCTTATAAATTCAGTATTGCCATCAGTTGCATTTTTGATAGTGGCGTGAATAGTGTTCTGCAGAGCGGTGCATTTTTGAATATGCTTAAATTTTCTTATTGCTTCTATTTAAAAATATATTTTTGTGTTTGTTTTTGGATTAGAAACGTAGCAAAATAAATTTGATACAAGGAAGCACTAAGACAAAAGGAAGCGCTTAGGAGATACCCAAAAGCAAACAGTACATCTCCTCTGCATTATGATGATGCATTAACGTAAGCGAAATTGTACACAAACACTACGAAGTTGGTCAGCTGTTTAAGCTTAAATTAGAGGTGCCATAGCCATAACCAAACCAAAATTCAATTGGTTTCAATGGTGAGAGTTATGGCGTTATGGCGAGTCAACTATAATAAAATACAGTGTTGCCCATTAGTTTGATTCAAACGGCTATGGCTATGGTTATGTCACGTCTGATTGAGCCTTTATACTCAAATGCTAAAAATTTTTTTATAGTACATCCTCTCTCTCTCTTACCTGGATACAAATTTTGATGTGAATGAGATTTTTACTTCGTGATTTGATTTTTTACATTTTAATTGAATTATGTATAAACATAAATATGTGAATTTGATATATGTACATTACGTAATTTATTATTTATGGAAACCTAAATGTTCCATGACAACCCGCACAAATATCATGCCATACGTAAGCAGGATTGTGGGCCAATAGCAGCTTGACAACATTTCCTTACAAACCTGCTTAGGCCGAAACAGTAATTTTGCTGGGAAACTTATATGCTGCATTTCAATAATAATTCTAGCTGATCAAAAGACAACAATAAAATTTTTCAAAAGGCTTATAAACCCATAATATCTTTATGTAAAAACTACAAAAATATAATTGAGAATTACTAAATATCTGAAGTAGCAGAATAAAAAGGTTCAACAAAAATAAAAACATATTTCATTTTAATTAATCGAATGATTGAATTAATTAGTGTATAATAGAATGTTATTAAAAATCAATTAAAAATTTATTGAAAAAAAACCAATACACTGGTCTAATCGTCGCTTTCAATAACGAGCTGATTCGACCACGTTTTTTCAGTTTGAGATTATGGCATTCGCAATCGAACAATGTAATAATATAGTTCGATATCGAATGCTATAATCTCAAGCTGAAAAAACGTGATTGAATCAGCTCGTTATTATCAGAATTATATAATAATCAGTCAACTACTTAATTGAATTTAGATAATTGAAAAAAAAACACTGGATACAATTTTTTCTGTGCTGAAAATGTCTAGCAGATTATAATAAAAATCTTTATGAAAATCTATACCGTTTACACCAAGTTTTTTTGATATTTAGCAAGATTTTGTATCAAAAACAAAACCCATTAAATGAAAATTTTCCAGAACTACAACCAAACAATTGCAATTTAGCTAATCCGCACACCTTTTTAAGTACACAGGCTGAATTTTTAGTACAAATTTGAAAAAAAATCATAGTTTTATCACTACGTTCTACTAGATTTTAAGTACATTTTGACAAAAACTAGCGACGAAGTAAATAGATTGCGCAACAACATCTAGTAGTAATTTCAATTTACAAAATTTGAATGTTAACAACAATTATTAAAAGGCTAACACATTTATAATTATAGTTTTTTATATGTATTAATTTCAACATTTACCTGACATGGAGGAAGTTCGAGAAGTTGTGGCTGAAGAACTTGAACTTGAAGACCATAAACATTCTGATAATTCAGTTTGCACGGCTACATCTAGTTTCAAAACCATTTTTTTAACCGTTTTAATTTTAATCTCTAAGTTACACTTAGAAATATGGAACTAATTTCAGATTTTGTTTATATTATTATATTAGAGAAACGTAATTATACGTTTCTAACCACAATTAAAGCTAAAATTACAAAATAAAAATAAAAACTTTAACATTCCGATATATAACTAAATAAAAGCACTCGGGTCATTTAAGAAAAAGTTGTGGTTGTTTGCGGCTTTTTTCCCTTGATGATTTAGATTATTTTTATGTGTTACAAGTTATCTCGAATTCCTTAAGTCTCAATGTACTTTTTGTTATTTGAGGTTTAGCTATGTATGTATGTATGTATGTACGCATATATACGCATATATATGGGGTAAAGGTACGGTTAGATTAGACAAATATTTGATATTTTATGTATGTATGAATATATTATGTCATAACCGCCAAAAAAGGTCAAGCAGCATAATTTTCGAACGTGATTTTTTGATGAAAATCGATTAGTTTCGATCGTAGATAACCGATTTTCATCAAAAAATAAACGAAGTTCGACAAATGTAGCGCTTAAGCTTTTTAGCGGTTATGGATCGATATGTATGTACTCGTGTGTATGTACTTATGTAGGTGACCTTAATAACCTCTTAAAATTTTTTAGGCCAGTTTGAATATAAATTAAAACAAATTATAAACATATATATGTATGTACGTATATCGTTACCTTAATATAGAAAGGCCCTAACTCAGTATTTAAAAAGCGAGGATTTTGCATTTTTCAATTCAATTCTATCGAAATATAAAAAAAACTCGATTTAAAAAAACAATGACTTAGGGCTAATAAATCAGTGCAAGTTAATCTCTATTTTTGGTTTAAAATGTGTTTAAACTAGCAAACCTATAAATGAATACAGTATTTAAACCATCTGTAAACGAATAAAATTGAGCGTTTAAACTACCAATACAGGCCATATGATTTTGTTAATTACAGACCATATGTTTTGCATTGAAAGAGCACTCAACTTTTTTCCATGCATGTAATTTTTCTTCAGATCTTGTTCGACCTGTTTGCTTACACTCTATTATTCTTTTATACTTTTATACTTTATATAAATATAATTCCTCTCTCAGTACAATTTGTCGACATTTAATTGAATTTTTTTTAACTTTTTTGCCTTTTTGATTGTACAAAGAATTGATAGCCTGCTGCAAAACAGCTGCTTTTTGGCATTTATTCCAGTGCTGCCACAATATTATTTTTTAAACTACACATAAGGCATGGTTCACTGATTTACTCTTGTTGCGTTTAAACCACATATAAATTTGAGTTTAGTTTAACTAAACCAGCGTTTAAACTTTGACTGATTTATTAGCCCTTAGAGCCTTTCTATATTATATGCTGTAAGTATGTAAATGTCCTGTCTGACCTTATCTTTTAAGAAACACAAAAAAGTTGTCACAAACAATATTAAAATGAAAATGAGTTCAAGTTTATTTATATGGAACATTGACCCATATTTGAAAAAAATTCTCTTTTTACTATTTCTTCATTATAAAAAGCAACACTTGGTGGTACTCAACAATTTTATTAAGTCATTCACTTTCGTTTGAAATTCTTTTTGTATTTTTTTTTTCAAGTGGCGTGTAGTAAAATGTATCTAGTTAGATATTTTGTAAAAGAGCGCGAGCACTTTTGTTTAATTTACGTGATTTTTCGACAAATTAATTGTTGTTTATTTCGGGGTAAAAATAATGACTTGTGTTGGCTGCTTGCTTATCTTTCGTTGTTTTTAAAAATACTTTTTTTAAATGCACGTAGTAATTGCTTTATTTTTTTCATATTACAGATGCTTAATGAAAATGAGTTTTCTTTTTGTTTTCCACTTAATTTGTTTATATTGTAGCAAGAGATGCCAACAGCGTATTGATAACAATATCATAAATTAAGAAAAAAAAACAAGAACTAATTTGTATAGAAAACAGCATCATTTTCTTTCCCAATATTTTGTATGTAAGCACTTCAAAAATTTATAAAACAAACAGATTTTACATAAATTTCAAAATATTTCTTCTTTATGTAAATTCTCTTACATACTTATTTTGTTTTTTATTTCATAAAATTTCTCTTTACCCATATTTTTTTTATTCATTTTTGCTCTTTCGTTTTTCTCACCCTTTTTAATAAACATTGCTTTTAAATTTGCTTTACACTAATTTTTTAATAAATTAATTTCATGCAAAATTTTTTATTTTATTCATAAATTTATCACAGCGTTTTAAGGAATTTTAATTTATGTATTATTATTTTTTGCTTTTAATTAAGAGATTCTCACGTTTTAATGAAACTACGTCATTTCTTTTTTACCGTTACATTAGTAATATTTTGTATTACAGAATGTTTGCCATTGATTTTTGTGTTTGTTTTCTTTAATTACATATTTGGGAACAACCGTTTAGTTTGCGTGTTGTTTTATTACTGACTGATAGCACGCTTTGTTGTTGCTACAAGAAATAATTGTATTTCGGTTAGTTTTATTGTGTGCTTTTAAGCTAGATGATAGCAGTGGTTCTTAATGGTGAATTAGAACTTTTCACATATCGATATGTTCATTATTTATTCTCTCCTCTAGACAAATGTAGCAAAAATTTTAAACGACGCAATATTTACGTAATATAAAATGTATGTTTTTTATATGTATGTATGTACATATGGCTGTTAACAAGTAGAAATGCCCTAACTCGCATTTTCACGAAATTGAGTTTGTCAGTGATTCCAATACATTTCACACAAATACGCTTTTACAAGCAGGGGTCAAATCGTTACATCCGTGAACGTACAACTCGTCACGTAAAAACTCAATTTTCAGATTATGACATACGTGAACGTATTGAAATCCCATTCAGTTTATACGATTGACGTATCATTTAATTTGTTTTCGTACGATTGCCGATACGATCACTTATGTAACGATTTGAAGCCAGTTTTAAAAAGCAGTTATACAAGCACTTGCACTGTTTATTGTTATGATTCTACCTTCTCCTGTAAAAATGGAGTTAATTGAGATAGGGTCTTTCCACTTGTTAACTGCGATATCTACTCGTACTTATGTACATATGTGTTTGTAATATAAGAACAGCTTTTTCGAAGATTTTCACAAATGTGGCAAACGAAACTAAACATTATACAGCGTTATGCATGCAAAGAATAATTGACGTGAAGTTAGCATAAGTGACGAAATAGAACCAGGTGTTAACGAGTTCCTCCATACAATTTGGCACTGCAAATGGGCGCTTAATGTAGTTTTAACCCCCTATTAAAACCTAGCGTGATTTGAAATGTACATAAAATTGTAAGGCTAAACTCGTTGAGACCATGTTCAATTTTGCCACTTATGCTAACTTCATGCCTGTTAAAATTTATGATTTATTAATTTGTTTACATCAATTTAAAGTAATTTTAGGGTCAATCCTACAATGTCGACAACGTTCGACTTGTCGCACACTTACATTTCAAACAACAACAAAGTATTAAAATTTTTTTGTTTTCGACATCTTTTGTTTCTGGACACCGCTGCAGGAATTTATTGCAACACCAACTAAAATCTCACCTTGAACTTATGTATGTACAATCGCACTAATTCAAGCTTATTTAAAAATTAATTTTTCAAGGAAACATGTTTGGGAACTTCTTACTAAACAAAAAACAAAACATTGGACGTCATTATTGCAAAAATAAGTGTTTTATAGAAAGAAGCATAAATGTAAAATTCATATTATGTACATAGGTACATACATACTTTTACATACATACATATCGTCACCTTAAATGCAAACGGACGTAACTACACTTTTATATTTTTTACAGGAGAAACAAAAAACGTTTCAAAATCAATAATAATAGTGTTCTTCGAAATTTCCTTCGAAATTTACCTGTTAGTTACGTTCCTTGCAATAAAAAATAGATGCATTCGTAATTACGTCCGTTGGAATTTTTTTTTTTAATAAAGTCGTAATTTTTGATAGCAGAGGTCTAAATATTTGCGTAAACATGTAGTTTGATAAAATTAACCATAATCAAACAAAAACTCGATTTCGAATTTTTGTGTAGTTATGTACCTACGTCCGTTTGCATTCAAGGTGAAGATATGTATGTGTGTATGTGTATCCATATGAGCGTATGCTAAAATAAACTCATTTACTTCAATAGCGTCATAAGTCATAAGATGCGTGTTTTTAGTTCATTATGCAGAATAATGCGGAATTTCGTATTTAATCTTGTGTAAAAATTTCATATACATACATACATATGTAAATACATACATAGCTTGTACCATCACCTCCTGAGAGAAGAATATTTTTTCATGTCTTCATTGAGGTGTATGCAAATCGGAAAAGCGTTTTCTGCAAAACTGGTTTTTTTGAGCTGTGACAATATTTTAGTAAATAAGCGATATGTATAACTTGAGACGCTCACAAAGAAACACGTTGTTTATTAAAGCTATTTTGCCAAACTACCTACATACATACATATCGCACATTCAGTTCAATAGTGTCATAACTCAAAAAACTATTTTTGCAGAAAACACGTTTAAAGTTTTCAATTTACATACAACTCAATGAAGGCATGAACAAATATTCTTCTCTCCCGAGGTGGTAGTACAAGATATTTATGTATATGAAATTTGTACGCAAGATAAAATACGAAATGCATTATTATTTTGCATTATTAACTCAAATAATTACTTTTTTGAGTTATGACACAATACATACATAAATTCATACCTACATGCACAATAAAACGTTCAATTCGCAATACTTTAACAGAGAGATATCATACAATTGTTATATTATGTTCTCACAAGCATACTGACTCCAAACATAACCCTCAAATCAGGGATGGAAAATTTAATACCATTGAAATTTAAAAAAAATCGCTTTTCTTGAACAATGAATAAATATTTTTCCCTGCCTCAAATTAGTTACGAATTTTACTTTAACAATATTAATCAAACTTAAGCCAGAATTAGTTTTTATTTTCTGTTCTCTTACGAATCAGCTGACTCTTTTTTGTTTATAGAAATCTAATACAAAGTCGTTAGTTTTTCTGTTTCGTTCTGTTCTGTTTCGGTTCAACCTGTGAAAATCAAAAAAATTTGTTAAGTAATTGTAAGTGACAGCATAGATGAAATAAAAATATTTTGAAATAAATTGTGATTGTGCTTTTGGAATAAAAAATTAAATTTGAAAACAAAAATAAAAAATAATATATTGCAACTTAACAATGGACGATGCAAAACTCATTGCTTTAGCGGAAAACTGCGACCGTTCTGCTCAGAACAGCTGATAAGTTACTACAGAAAAAGTAAGTACGCAAATTTAGAAGCAGAACGGCACAGCACAGAACAGCAACAAAAAGTAAAGACTAATGAAGGTTTTATTCCAGTTGTCAACATCGACGTTAAATCGACATGTTCCATTAATATACAAAGCCTTATAGATTAGTAGAGATTGACAATAAGAGCAAATTGTTGCTTATAAAGAGTAGGCAAGTCAAAATATTTACTATCGTCTTGATGTGACGTCGACGATGCCATTCACATAAGGGTGTTTGTCTTTTGAAAATTTTCATAGATTCCATCACACCAGGGTTGAATTTTCTTAAAAATCGCACGATGGTGTAGGATAGAGTATCACGGCCTTTAGTATTTTTCTAATGGGCTGTGCTACATTTTTAATTTTTTAGGAATTTCACTTGAAATTTGTTTTTATTTTCCATAAAAATACGAAGTGTCTTCACGCCTAATACCATTTTTGGTGTAATGTTTTGCAACATTGTAAAATCTTTACTTTCCATGCTTGCCCATAATTACATACATACGTATGTATGTATGTATGTATGTATACAATACCATTGAGTTAGTCATTTTAACAGAAGACTGTTAAAACTTCAATGTGTAACATTAAAAATATAAGCTTTGAAAACGTAAAAGCTTTTCAACAATACATACTACGTAGTTAAGAAGAAAATTTTTTCATTCATATTTCAGCACAATGGGGTTTATGGTTTGTTTTTATTTGCTTACGAGTAAGCACAAAACAATAATAAAGCTACCCAATGGAAACGCGCAATGAGAAAGAGAAATTCAAGAGAATGTTTACAGAATTAAGAGAATTTCTTTGCAAATGTTTTCAGGTGTAAATATTTAACGGTTATTTTAACTTTCAAGAATACAAATTATAATAATTTTTGCTTATTAATACATACATACATACATATGTACATATGTACATACATATTCTAATTTTTATTACGTTTTATTTGTTTTGCCTTTGTAAATTGTTATTCTTATTTCAATGACTTTTTGAAATCATTAGAGCATATTAATTATTCTGGTTTTTTGTTTGTTTTATTTTAATATTTTTGCCAAAGTGACGTCAGATTATGCTTGTAAAGTTTCCTTTTCCCTGCTACATGTACAACCAACATACATACTTAGTACATATTATAAGATTTTTACATGTTTTATTGTTGGTTGAGGTCCAAAAAAGCCAATAATTACTGACTAAAATCATACAAACTTTATGTACATATGTATCTATGTATGGACATCATTTACATAAATATGTATGTATGTATGTACTAGTGATGTAACGATTATCAATTTTTGATATCGCGAATACGAATATTTGAAACGATATTCGCGAATACGAATGCGAATATTTCATGTGAAATTTATAGACATTAAATTAGGGTTCTATTTATGCCGGCAATATGAAATATTAAAAAATTCTTATGAAGAGAACTTCATACTCCTGTTGGCGTACTTTAAAGTTAATAAAAACTATCAAAAATTTTAATGATCGTCAGTAAATAATATTTGAAAATGATACAAAGAACAAATTTCTATAAAAAAATTTAATGGATTCGTACAAATTAATATTTTTATCCATTTAATTATTGTTTTTCGAACTTCATTTGTTTCTATATTTATGATTTGAACAGTCTAAAGTTCCATCCATTTATTTGAATTTCGTTTAGGATTTATGCATTTATTTATTTAATTTTTTTGGAAAAATATTCGTATTCGCATTCGTCAAATTCTAGCCGAATATTCGGCAATTCGAATATGTATGTACATATCGTTACCTTAATATAGAAAGGTCCTAACTCATTTATTTTTTTTTATATTAGAGTGCTTTGCGAGTAAGGCTTCATAAAGCCTTAATAAGCAAAATTTTGTATGGCAAACTGTCTTAAAGCCCTTTGTAAAGCTTTAATAATTTTTATAAATAAGAGCGGTAGTCTGCAAAGGAATAATATACTAGAAGTGATGTTTAATAATGATATTGCTAATTTACTAAATATGTTGTCATACACACTTTAAATCGACGGCTCCATTCTAAAATATGCTAAGTCAAAAAACCCAGTTTTGAGATAAACGCCTTCAAAATTTATTGATGATAACTCGGGAATGTTATGAGTTAGAAACTGGAGACTTTTTGCAATCATATAATAATTGCAGTAGAATTTTTCTAGTTTATTTGAACTTTATAAATTTGTTTTAGATCATAGTTAAAAGTGTCTTGGAATACTTAAGATTGTACACAAATCTATTACCTAGTCCTCTAAGTAGACTTGGCATCTTTCTGGTGGTCCTTTCTCACCTACAATGGTAATCTAAGTAAATACATATATCATGTTTTAGTTTGGAGAAACATTTAAATTAATTTTTTTTGACTACTTAATTCCAAACTAAATCATTATAAGTGTACTTAAAACATTTAAAAAGTGAGGTTTATTTTTACTCATAACTTTTCATAGAATAGTCCGATTACTATCAAAATTATACAGAATCTAAGTTAATAAGCGATGAATTCAGAAATGTTCACAGCATAACATATTGGGCCTAGTTACGAGTGTCGTATTTCGACTGTGACTATGACGTTTTTGTTAGTTAAAGAAAAAATATTGCAATGTTCTTTAGTCTAATACAAAATCGTCGTAGTCGGATTCGTAATACGACATTCGTAATAAGGCCCATTATGTCGACTTAGCATGTTTCGTAATGGAACCGTCGAAGTGACGACATGATACGAACAAAATCAAATGTGAGCATTAAAATGAATAAAAAAAAATTATTTTAAGTTGACAATAAAAGATTTATATATGTATGTGCAGCCTTATTTATAAAACTTATTAAGGCTTTATAAAGGCTTTTTAAAACAAAGTTTCATAGAAAATTTTTCTTAAAAAGCCTTTAAAAAGCCTTAATAATCTTATATATAAATACACCACACATATTTTTGCCGTACACTTTTAAGTATCTTATAGCCCACCTATGTTAGTGAAACATATATGGTTTAAAAGGTATTTTTGTGTAAATACCCTTGCAGTCAGACTGGGGCCAAGTGTCTCTATGTCAATACTAAAATTCTAGTAGTAGTGACATTGTCTAAAATTTCTCTTCTATTCGTCAGTATAAAAGAAAGAGAGAAAACAGATGTGGTGTATTTCTGGTGGATTTTGCAACAGCTTGTCAATATACATAAATTTGTATGTACGTAAGGTATAGAAATGTACCAGTAAATGTCTGGTTGGTATGTCTCCATGTTCCCATAAGAACTATGAATTCACTACATAGTCAATTGTTTTAGTGTTACTAGTAGATTTTCAATGACATGCTAAATGTCTATAGCACAAAGTATTGTATGGGGAATAATTGTAGAGTATTACTGGTGACAATGTCCAAAGCGACTCAGTACATTTTCACCATCGACATTTCCTTTAGGGTATGCACAATAAAAATGTCTTTTTCAAAATCTTGGTTTAAAAGTGATAAAAAGCGATTTAAATTTGCTTGAAAAATATACAACTTTCTTCTTTGTTTGTGTTTTGTAAACACATGTTTATAATAATAGGTGTCAAGTGGTCTAATTTTAGTTTTTATAAATAAGGCTGGTATTCATTACTGTTTGACGAGCTTTTCAGCTGTTTTAATGACACTTCTACTCCTTCTGACAGATTTTTAGATTGTCAGCATTAATAGAAAATTAAATTAGGAACATAGTTTTTTTTTTAAATCAGAACAATATTCAATTAAGTTTTGAAATTAAATACACACATTAACTTCTACTACAACGCATACAAAAATTATAATAAATTAATATATACCATAATATATTACATATGTGAGCCCATTACCGTTGCTAAGAATATCACATTTAGTTACTCTAAAAAGCTAAAACTAATTTATTTATTATGAATTTAAATACGAATCACTTGCGAAACGTTTGCATAGCATTTTTGTAAAATAAAAACATTTTCTAAAACGTACACAACTAGACAAAAAATAATTATTAAAAATTGTTTTTTTACCGTTAAAATAAATAAATAAATAAAAAATTCCTCTTGTTTAAAATTGACTAAAAAGTTTATTTTACAATACAATTTTGAAAAATTAAAAATTAAATTATTTAAAAAAATAAAAATATATACACATTAGAGAAATTGATATTTTTGTATAGAAATGCCCTTACAATTTTTGCATAGAATTATACCTGATCTACATTAAGCGCTTTTTCATGAAATTTCATGAATTTTGTTGCATGAAACTTTTTCTATTTGCTAATTCCAGAGCTATAAAAGAGAATTTTATATAAAAAATGATGTAGAATGAATCTCTGATGCATTTTTGGCAACTTTTTTTGATATACATAAGTTGCTCCTCCAGGCCTCCTATTGGCAAATAAAAATTTTTCATGCAACTAATTTCATGAAAAAAATGCTTAATGATGTAAATCAGGTATTACATAGATTTTTTAAATTAATATAGAGAAAAAGTCTATCTTTTAAAAATATTTGGAATTGCAAATAGTTTTTTTTAATTCGTGAATTTTTAAAAGTCAATTATTAATAAAAAAGTTTTTTTAAACTTATAATAACTGGCAATAGCATGTAAGTCTATACGCATTTCGTTTTGGCTTAGAAAACTTATCAGTAGACTTTAAGCAAAAAAAAACTCTCATATGTTTACAGAAAAACTCTCAAAATGTTGCGAACATAATAAGCTAAAAAGCCTCAACCAAAATCTTAAATTCGCAACAAAAATTTTTATTTCATTTCGAAACTGTTTATATATTTTTTACAGCCTTATATATTAATACATTAGACTAATAATGGAGTATTGTTTTTTTTAATATTGTTACATTTATTGCACTTTTCAATGAAAATTCGCAATGAAATTGTTTTTTGAAATATATGTATGTATGTATGTATGTACAGTTTATTAGAAATTATTGTATCATCCTATATGAGCGTAAAATTTGCTTTAAACCAACGCTAAGCTGCATTTTTTCTTAATGAAAAGTAAAAAATTGAATAGAATAGAAAATGACATAAACATCAAAAACAACTTAAATCAAATAATTATATTTCTATATTTTTATAATTCGCAATAGTTTTCAAAAATATGAGAATTCAAAGGAGGATGACTAGGATTTTTTTTCTGAGTTGTATGTGATTTTTTTTTTAATTTCAAAACAAAAATTGTTTGCATGTACACATGGTGTAATTATACAGGTGACTGCATAAAGATTTGTTATACAAAAATATGGCAACCATAGCTGTGTAAAGAACCGAAGAATGTCAAAAGCACAAAAATAATTGTACTAAAACGAAAACAAAATCGAAGTTTTTGACATTCTTCAGTTACAAAGCACATAGAGCAAAGAATTATCAGCTGAAGTAGCGCTGCCACCTAGTTAGATACACCTTGAATGTATATATACATAATTAGTTTCAAATTTTAATTCTGTTTATTAACATTGTATTTCAGAAATATCACATTTTTAAATATGTATATAATATTTATTTACGAGTTGATCAACAAAAGTTGACATGTGTGACCCGGGACTTATCGAACATCGAGTATCGAATGTCAAATTCATATTATGACCTGGCAACACTATGGAAATTTTCGTTGAGCAACGAATTTGCCGGCACTTGTTATGGTATCGAACATCGAGTATCGAATGTCAAATTCATATTATTAGTTGGCAACACCATCCAAAATTTCGATGAGCAAGGAATTTTACATCGAACAGAATTTGCTCTCGATGCAGCATTTCATGTGAAAAATTATTGCGTATTTAAGTGATGAGCGCTTTTTTATTTTCAGACATACAAAAACACATTGTAAACTATCTTTCTGAATATAAAAAATACCGAATTATGTTTATTTGACATTTAGTCTTTAAGGTATTCGGATTTTTTTTTGTTGGTTAAGCAACGTGCATATACATTTTGATCCTGCTTATGGAACTCATAAGTTTTTCAAATAAACTTAAAAAATTCACATGTTTATAGTTAGACCCTTAATATGTTATTCAGAATTACAACATACAAACACAATAAGTTTTAAGGCCTCAAACAAAAATCTTTACAAAACAAGCAACTTTATTCGATTTTGCATAAATTTTAATTTTTTTATTAACTTTTTACAATTAGCTGCTGCATTGAGTAATAATAAAAGTATTTAAAGGCGAAAATAAAAACAAAATATTTTATATGTATAAGAAATACCGAAATATATATATTCGACATTTAGTATTTAATACAAGATGATTCACCTGAAAAAAATTAAATAATTCCCAGTGGAATTTTAAAATTGCACTGAATAATTATTTTTTAACGTACGAAATAAACTGAAATTTTGCAATTCAAAATATATTATATAAGCACAAGTTGTAATTTTATTTACACATGTGTTTACATACATACATATATGTATGTATATATATATATATATATATATATATATATATATATTCTTTTAAAAACTATTTACTTTTATTACAAAGTTTTTCTTGATTTTTATTATTATTAATATTTAATAAACATATTTTTGTTCAAGTCTAAAAAAAGCAAATACACATACGGAGTTAAATTTATATAATATTAGCTAAAACGCTGAAACTAACAAAAATTGCAAATCAAACTTTTAGACACTGATATTTTTTAATTTAATTTTAGTAACTTTTTTTACTTTTAGTGCAAAATTATTGACGTTAAGTACTTATTTTCTTAAGTAAAGCTTTCAAAAATTTCTTTAAGACTTATTACAAACTTTCTCTATTTTTTATATATTTTTAGAAATTCTATTATATATTGCGATAATATTCTATAGACTTTGACATATTCGTTAACTGACAGTTAACCAAACTGTAAAGAGATTTTAAAGTTCTAAGAAAAAACCTGTATAATGTAAAATATTCGAAGATATTGCTAACGTCTAGAATAAATGTGATAAGACGTGCTATAAAGCGGGTAATGGGCGCACATTGGCAATCGATATGGATGCAAACGTTCAACTCACCTTTAGATTGTGTAACACACTGACAGGAGAGAACCGAACTTGTTGGACCTTTAAGCACTGATTCCAAACAACGTATATTGTCACGACAAGTATTTATTATTTCAGTCTAAAAAGATTAATAATTAATTAGCGATTAAGATTTAAAAATACATTTGTTAAAGATATTAAATAAAAATGAGTTCGTATATTTTGTACACCTTAATAACATTCAAGTTTTGAAATAAATTTATGAAAAAAAAAAAAAATTCATGTGGACTGGTTTTAAAATTTCAATACATAAACATATTATGATGAAATTTATACAGTCCTTTAAATACGATTAATAACAAAAATTAAAAATTTTAAAAACCCCCGACTTTTTTTCAGAAAAGATGTTATATCTTCTAAACGGCTGGACCGATTTTCTTCAAACCCTCTCAATCAAGTCATCTTTCAAACAGAAAAAACTCAATGAAAATCGGTCCAGCCGTTTGGCCTGTACGTGGACACGGACAGACACACAGATACACAGACACACACTACAAACTTATAACACCCCTTTTTTTAGTCGGGGGTTAAAAAATGGTTTTAAATTTGTTCATCATATACTCAAAATCTTTATACTTTCAAAATTCAAAATTTATTTCTTCATATTTGCTTGGTTTTCATTTTAAAAAGTTTTTAATGTTTTAAGGTTTTAATCACAATTTATTATCTTGTAAGTTTAATTCTAATTGTCTCCCTTTTTTTTATTTCCTCTTTTTTGCTACTTTATCCATAATTTTTTATATATGTCGAAATGTTGTTTACTAAAACTATACTTATTTTTAGTTATACTGGAGCAATTCTTGAAAAGTTTTAGAATGTAAGGAATTTTTATAAATGTTTGAAGCTTAAGCTATCTAGTTTATGTTTTGGAAAAAAATACATACATAAATCATCATCAAGGTTTTAATCACAATTAACACTTCGAATTTCCTTACAATTTTTTGTTTTACTGATGATTTCACATCTCAATTTGTAAATTCCTCTTAATTGTTAACAATAGCATTTCTTTTTTTTTTTAATTTCAGTTGACATGATGCTTAACTCATTTTCATTCAACTAAACTTTATTTCCATTAAATTTAAATAAACTTACATAATCTTCTGGTCTCAGAAGATGGCAACGTATTTTCAATGC
Organism: Tachina grossa; assembly: GCA_949987645.1. Classification (NCBI taxonomy): domain Eukaryota; kingdom Metazoa; phylum Arthropoda; class Insecta; order Diptera; family Tachinidae; genus Tachina; species Tachina grossa. The sequence continues at coordinate 34,791,127 of OX465276.1, read as the reverse complement.
TTTTGTATCTTCCAAACGATTGTGTGATTGTTGTAATAAATTGCGTATTTCCTTCTCATCATCCGTGTCATCGCCTGATGACGATGAAGTAGCTGGTATCAGTTTAATACATTTTTCTAAATTGCGCGACGAACGTCTGCGTTCATCGGCTTTGCGACGACGCTGTGACGTATCACTTTCCGATGTACGTCGCAGCGATTGGGCCGAATGACTCATGCCAAATTCTAATTTACGTGTTGCCGTTTCACTTTTATGTTGGAAATTGAAACGTTCAGAATTTTTAGGAGTCAAAGCCTGGGTGGAAGAGGATAAAGTAGTAATTGCCGGAGATTTGGGATTGTTGTGATGAATTTCCACAGATTCTGCAAAAAGAAAAATACGAATTAGTTGATTGCTAGATAAAACTAGATTTTAACGTAATTAGTCGAAGTTGAAGTACGACACTCATAATTAGTGCTAATTTACACTATGCAAGTCTTATTGATAAGCTGATTAGTTTTTTAGGAGAGAGAGACGAGGGGAAAAGAAACTTTTCTGTTCCCCTCGTCTCTCTCTCTCTCCCCATCAAACTAATTAGCTTAGCAATAAGACTTGCAAAGTGTAAATTAAGACTTAAGCCGAATAAGTTACACGGGTTTCGGTTATGAATTTCTATATTCAAGAGAACACTGAAGATGGCTCATAGCCGAAACCAGTATTTTTTATCAACCAAATTTGATGTGTATGTATTTGATCTCATCAGCATAATTATGGTATAAATGGCATCCAAGCTTGCCCTCTCAATCTAACCTAAATATGCAGCAAAAAGTGAAACTTGAGATTGTTTTACAAACAAAATAACTCAGTTGAAGATAGAAACTGAATTTTATATTGAGCGATTTGAGAACGTTACTCAATCCCCGTTATCGTGGTTGGCGTATTTCGACCATTGAATGACAATGAGTTCGCAAAAAAATATACATAAGTAAATAGTCTTACGTTTAGTAACTGCGTATAATCATAATTGTAGCGCAAATAAAAAGGCACATGCGTATCAAACGCATTGACTTTCTCTCATACTTATGGTCTGAATATTTTTACACTCAGGTTATGGATATTTAATCGGAAAAAAAATAATATGCGCATGATACTCGGTCGATCAATAGTCATAGTATTTTTATTTGTTGTATTTGTTGGATGTTTATAGCTATACGTATTCGGTTACGCATTCATAGTTGTTTGACGGTCAATACTCAAAGAATACTTAAAATGATACTTTTTGTCATTCTCACATTTTGACTACGACGTTTTTGTAATATATTGAAGAAAGTTGCAACATTTTTTTTGCTTAATCTGGAATCAAATTTGTCGAAGTCAAAATACGCCAATAATGTAAAGATTTAAGAAAATCACAGATCGTTTAGAATATTCACTTTCTTAAATACGATTTTTTTGCCACTTACGAGTATTTCAATACTATTTAAACTGCGAAAAAGATTATACTGCATTTACTTTTATTAATGTTTTACAGTCTGAAAAATTTAAGTAATCAAAATTAATAAAAACAGCTAAATGCTTTAATATATTTTTGATAAATTTAAATATAATCTGTTTTTGTTTGGATGTATACTTTAAGACTTGTTTCTTGTTGACTATTTCTTGTTATCTGAAAATTAATTTAATATTAATATTTTCAATTCAAAAATTAAATATAATTTTTCAACGACGTCGCATCAATGCAATACGAAAATAGGAGAGCTTGCCTACTCGCTCTCTATAACAATTTTATGTTATTGGCAGTATATTTCAGTTCCCTAAGGTCTAGAAAATAGCATGAGCCTGTCAATAGCAGTCAGTTATTTTCAAAAACGGTTAGACAAGCCCCATTTCTTTGATATTGTATTGACGTGACGTCGATGTTGACAACTGGAATAAGGGTGATTATACTTTAGAATAATGGAATAAAATTTAGAATTAATTCATTTTTATAAATTGTTTAATTACAAAACTTTTTGTTAATTTAAAATATTGCAGAAAATCAATTCAGATCAAGCCCTAAATTTTAAGAAATTTATTGCATAAAAGATATTTAAGGAATTTGTGGTGATTTCCATTAGATTGCTTTTGTTTACTTTATAACAACAACAAGTTTTTTTTTTTTAATATTCCACGATGAAGCGGAACAATAGTTACAGAATCTAAAATTAATGACATGAAATTTTATTTTTAGTTACATTATTTCAAAGATATAATACTTTTAGTTGTTTTGTTTGTTTTTGCTTTTATATTAAATCATTTCCCACAAGGGCTGCATATTTTCACATCACATTGTTTTTCTCAAACATAGAATACCTTGAAATTTTTTTTGTGCCAAATATTTTTCTGGTGTTTTTCTTTAATTTTAACTTTCACTATAAATTGTTGTTGCACTCATTTTATTTCTTTAAATATTTTCTCTATATTTTTTATTTATTTATTTACCTTGACAAGATTTGCGTCGGCTTTCTAAATTTTTGCGACGTCTTTCGTATTCCAACTCTAAGGCTCTGCGACGTCTGGCATGATCCACACTACTGACAATTGTATCTTGTGTGATGATCTTTGATTCATTTTGTTGCAATGAATCCATACGTGGTGGTGAAAATGAATCCAAATTGTTGGCAGCCGACAATGAAGAGCAGCAATCAGACTGGGAGTCAATGAAATTGCTTAATTAAAAAATAAATAAAAATCAAGAGAAATATGATTAATAAATTTGTTTTTCTTTAATTAAATAACAAAAACTTACCGATAATCATCGCCAAATTCTAATAGCTTTCGTGCGGCATCTGAATCAAAACCTTCGGAATAATTTTCCGAATTATATTTCTCTTGATAATTGTCCCAAGCAGTCTCTGAGAAACTACTGTGATGATCTTCAGTGCCGGTGGTGTTGTATTCTATGGAATTTAGATAAAAGAAAAATTGTGTATTAAATTCTATTTAGAGAAAATATTTGTAAAAGATAAAGACATCGCTATGTACATAAGTATGTATGTATATACAACTAAAAATAACATGCAAGTGAGTTGGGGAAAATACAATATACATACAAACATACATAAATACTTAGATGAATCAAGTACATGCGGATTTTTTTCATTTACAATTTTTGATAAATGTTCAAATGACACTAATGATATTGGGTATGTGCAAGATAATGAATTTTTGTTCATTTTACGAGTACAAATATTAAATGATAGTTTTATCATTTAATAACGACAAAAGATACCTACTTTCATTATAATTAAATATGAATATTTAGCAAAATAAAGTTGTTTTTGGGTACAGTAATAATAATTTCCGTTTCTCTTTAATTTTTGGAATAGGAAGTTTAATAGATGTGATGGAAAACGTGACTATTTTAAATCGAAAGAAAATGTTGTTTTTTTTAAATAGTTTTTTAATAATTTTTTCAATCATACTCTTTTCCGAATTTAGAAAGACTATAACATGAGAATGCTTAAAAGTTTTTAAATTCATTCCAAAGAATAATATTGCAATAATTGTATATAAATTTATTTTCAAATTGTACTAAGTATAAATTTTGTATTTTAGCACTTGGTCTGCCTACATTTATGTATGGTACGATAGTATGGGTGACATGCATTATTATCGAGGAATAATAAAGATCTTCGTACTTATTCGACTTATTGATGACTGCTGTCTCAAACACCACAACCTTCAAAAGATGCTTTGGCTTCCATCTAACCTCATGGTCAAATAAATGGCAATAAAATTGCAGGCAATTAATGCACTATGTGTCCTAAAGCCGACATTGCGGCAAAAATTATTTCTAAATGAGCAAGCATCATAAAACTTGGTGCGGAGATATTTTTTTGCTAAAATAACCATTTAAATAAAGTTGGAATAACCCCGCCAGCCCCCACACCACTATCCCCTTCAGCCAAAATTTTCCAAAAAGAATTACATTTTTATTCTCATGGCACTTTCCACAAATAGGATATCTGCAAGAAAAGGATACGTTACTTCTCACATTTTCTTGGGGCTACATTATTAGTAAATTTTGGGTAAGCAATTGTTTGCTTAGCTGCCAGCGGCTGTAAGAAATTCTAGTATGACATGAAGCCTGAACTTCCCACAAATAACTACATATGTATGTATGTACATACTCGTAATATATGTATGTATGTATATTATTTCTCGAAGAAATGTAAGTTCTATACCACAGAAGACAAAAATTTTTTTGGCAACTTCAGAAAATACATAAACTAATTAAAACACTAAATTTGACATATAATACCAACATTTAGTAATATATTTTCATGTTTTTATTATATGTACATATAAGTACACACCTTTAGTATTGTAATCCATTTTGGTAAAATTTTAAATATAACTAATTAAAAAAATCACTTTTTCCTAATTGCAATTTTTTACCACAGAAAGTTCGCAAACAAAATGTAAACATTCACAGCTGTTTATATTTAAACAGAGTTGCCACTAGCACAAATTTTTGGCACATATGTCGTCGAAGTTTCTGTTCCCCTAGTCACAGCTTAGCAAGAAGACTTGCATAGACTTTTTTTTTACAAGCGAAACTTGAAATTTTGATTTTATGCCGCTAGAACTGAAATTAGACACATAGTGGAAGTTAATGGGAAAATGCGATCACTGTCCATGCATTGATATTGTCACAATTAGGATATTTTAAGGAGTATATAGAAGACTACTGCTCATTCAAACCGTTGCCTAATAGAAATCAGGAATCACAGACGGATCGAAATCGAAACGGAGGATTTTTTATTCCCCATTTCGGGTAAAATAATAGATTCAAGCTTTGACAATAAATTCAAGGCTTTTATTTGGCGCTAAGGTATTATTGGATGTACAATGAATATATTCGACAATAAAGCCACGATAGAACCTCGATTAGTTCTATACACATCTTTTTTGGTTTATGAATATCATTTGTCTCTTAATGAGATGGGGAGATATTCTAACCCAGAGTTAAGACTCAGTTAGGCGAATGTAATGGAATGTAAATGCAACGGTAGGAAACAGCTGATTGATATTATTTGAAAAGTAATGAAAATGGTTGTAGAGATGTAACCGGAATATAAGAATTTGTACATTATTTTTCACATAACAATATTGATCAGCTGTTTCAATTACAGTGAATTGGCTAACTGAGCCTTTAAGCTGGGTACCGTTTAAAGCTCAGGCTGAAAATATTTTTTAACTAACACTTTTTTTAACTTTAAAGCACATTTTCTTCTTCCTAAAGAAGGCCTACTTTATTTAATTTAATTTTAATGTATTTAATTTTACCAAATTTTTACCTTAAAACAGTGCAGCAACTAAAGATTTGTAGTCACCAATATTACAATACTGAAATCAACAGCTGTTAGTTGCTGGTTGCCATGAGTTATAACATTTTCGCAGCTGGCAACGCAACTAAAGTGTGGTTACCAACCATAATCGAGCAATTAGGCTTGTCTTAAGTCCCTAGATCCCTATCTTTCTCTATTTTATATCCAAGTTGCTTCAAGAGAAGTGTATGTAGAATCATCCTGTTTAAGTACAAATTCTTCGATTCGGTTAGTACTTTCTCTCAGTGCTTAATACAAATTTAAAGTACTTTTCTTTCAACATTGTTGGAAGCATTTCAACGAATAAACCGCAAACAGTATTTAAGCATTGTTGTGCCAAATTTCACTAGTTATAAGTTATACTAGTGTTTAACTCCAAGCTTTTACTCGTCATTTAGAAGTCAAAGAATGCACTACGTGCAATTATGTCCTTTTACGAGGTCAACGAAGCACTACGTGCAATTATAAATCCTTTTACGAGGTAAAATTTAAAATAATAAAAAGAGATTTACGTCTCAATAATTATTACAAAATATTAATTCTTGTTTGTTTTATTTGTATATTTATACCTCACCGGATATACGCCGAAACACATCCAAAGAGCTGCATCTGTTGCAGATTGCCGAAGAGTTACAAAGGATGCAAAATACATATTCGAAAATTGTCTGGTTGCCTCGTAATAATAGAACAAGGATTTTAGACTAGCATGACATACAAGATAAATTGTATTTTAGACAGTAACGGCCCTATGTATAATCAAAAACTGGCATGAAGTTAGCATAAGTGGCAAGATTTGACATGGTCATAACGTGTTTTGTCATACAATTTTACATTAAAAATCATGCTAGGATGTTAACTAAATTTCAATGTAAAAATGTATATAGGAACTCGTCAACACGTAGTTAAATTTTGTCACTTATGCTAACTTCATGCCGTAAGTATTTATAAGTTTTTCTGCTATCGTTTCCCTTTTGTTTTAATTTTATAGTAGTTCCCCATACAAGCAAAGTTTAAATTTAATTAAAATAAATAATATATACATATTAAATAAAACAAATAAATTGGGCGTATAGTCATGCCTTATTATTATTATTATTGTTAATGGGACTTTTTAAAGGTTCGCCTAAAAAAGGAGGAATTTTTAAATGGATTCTAAAAGGAGTAAATAAAGAAAACTACCAAGGTCACAATACGATAAATTTATTCTGATATTCAGCATTTAAAATATGTGTCTAAAGGGATTTTTTATTTGAAAATATTAGACTGTCAGAATATTTGAAATACCTTTCGCTTTTATTTCTTGCGGTACTGGAGTGGTGGCTTGAAATATTAATTGTTTTTTTTTAATATAAAATAAAGCTTTCATTTTAATTTAAAACACACAAGACCAAAAAAAATTTAAGTGATGAAAAAACAACAACAAAATATTTCTTTATTTTTTTAATGCAAAAATAAAAAGCAAATAAACCATAAAAACTAACTTTTAAAACACTTGTTAATGTATCAAAATAAACGAAAAAATAAAACTGCACAGCAAGAAGGTGAATAATAAAAATAAAAGCAAATAATATGACTCAAAACAAAACCAAAAAACCTGCTCTATTCTATAAGAAAAGATATTAAAACTTTAATTTTTTAAATTGTTACTAAACTAAGGGCCTTATTTTGTAAAACGCAACGTTAAGACGCAAAGTTTACTTTGCAAAGTCTTGAGTTTGTCAGAGAGAAGAGAAAAGAGAATGTGAGATATTTTCCCTTCTCCCCTACAAACTCAACGCTTTGAAAAGTAAACTTTGCGTGTGTAAAGGCCGTCTAAGCGTTGACGAATTGTATATGAACAAAATTTAAGATTAGTCCTACGATCTCGACAACGTTCGACTTATCGCACATTTACATTTGAAAAAAGGACAAAATCTGAAAATTTATTTATGTTTTGAGTATACAAAAACAAAAAATATACAAAATTTGCCAACGCATAGCGTTCCAATTTACAAAATAAGACACTTAAATTTTATGGATACGAAGTTTTCACTTACACGAATAATACTAGATTTTAAAAATAAAAGGAACTTTGGTCCTACAAAATTTAATAAAACTAATTATTACTGCTTTTTTCAAAGCATCAAAGAATTACTGAAATCTTGTAAATCCTAAAGCATCAGAGTCTAGTATCCTTTCTACTCGTTTTAAAGCAAGTAACTGGCCACCTTACATGTATTTGAAAACTAATTAAAGGATATCTTACTTCTTTTTCGGCGTTATCGAAAGCGCTTCAAAACAGCGCATCTAGAAAGTTAGGATTCTTTTTAGTGCTTTCAGAAATCTGATTTTTTTTCTTCAGATTTTGAAATAAATTATAAGACAGATCAGTATATTGGCATTTGCACGGGAAAGTCCGCTCTTTTGTCGCGTGCGACAACAAGCAATTTAACTTGTATTTCCGAACAATCTGACTCGATGTTTCTTAAAATTTTACCTAATGTAGAGCTGATGACAGCCTACACAAATGTATGTATATATAAGGAAGTAAAAAAAACTTTCGATTTCTTTGAAAAAACAAGGCTATTTATTTAGAGTAGCACGCGACAAAAAGTTGACATTCCTGTGCAAATGCCGATATGCCATTTTATGTGTTAGCTGCGCTTCTTATACAAAGACAACAATATAAGAGATACAAATTTATAAATTTCATTTGAAATAATGCAATTTTGGTCTCATAACGCAGTTATGCATTAAACACATTCACAACAACAGGCTACCGACTGCGAATTATTATTTTCACCACAACACGACCACTTTTGTATCTGTAGCCAACTTAGACTAATTTCTATTTTTGCTAGCGACAATTAGCAAATAGACTGTTGCCAATATAGTACAAAATGTGAAATTAATGATTGCTTAAAATTATTGGAGATTATTTAACAGAAAGAACATCTCAAAGCTCATACAAACAAATAAATGGGTTCGCTTTCTATTTTTAATTGGTATAAGTTCATTTGAAATAAGTATTCTTTTTTATAAATGAGAAATTTTTGAACGTGGCAGGACTGAAATACATACATACATATGTAGATATTCTTCAATATCAATTGATCATGATGTCGCCCTGGCTATAGGGCGACAATTCGCTTTTAGCAGCATTTGAAGTCGAGTAGTCGTGTAGCCTGTTGTACTTAATATGTTTAATGCATTATACGCAGAAAAAAATTATAAGTTTAGTAAAAGAAAATATAACTACATTTATTGAAAAACTGGTTCTTTCAACTATAAATAGCAAAAAAATTTCTTGATAATTTTCTGTTATTTTTTTTTCATAAAAAAAAACTTCTACAGCTTTGCAAATTCTATCAACTCTTTGATAAGAAATCAAGGAGCGTTATCAAGTTAAATACTGTTAAGAGACAGAACAAACACAATTGGCCATACATACACATCGATACTTTAATATAGAAGGGACCTAACTCAATATTTTTTTGAAATCGAGTTTTTTGTATATTTCGATAGAAGAACATCTAATGTATCGAAAAAAGCAAAAATCTCGATTTCCAAAAAAAAAAATAATGAGTTAGGGCCTTTCCATATTAAGGTAGCGATATATGTAAAAGCTTAAAGTAAAAAATATAAACTCAAACGTAAAAATTTAGAAACAAAGCTATTGAATAAAAGACACTCACCTCCTTGCTGATCCTCATCGTTCATGTAGGTGGCCAGGGCGGCCAAGGAACCCAAACGAGCTTCGTTTTTCATGTAGGCCGTTGTAAAAGAACCAACACGGAAATTTGGTTTCATTAAATGGTTTTCCTCCTCACTTTCATTTGTTGCACCACTCACCACAGTGGTCAATTGATGCTGCTGCAGTATACCCGTTGCCATTTCCAACTGTTCCGTGGAATCAGGATTCTGTAATTTCATTAGGGCCTGCGTTATCTCCTGTATTTGCTGAGGTGTCATATTTTCACAGGTTTGCATTAATAAAGTGGGCACTGTTTGCATTGGCGTTAAAGTCACCTCCTCCTCCTCCTGATGAGTGGTGGTGGGATGATGATTGTAATGTACATGATGGTGTTGTGGATTGTTATCTTCGGAGTTGGTGTCGGATTTTTTGCAATTTGCATAGGAAAGTTTCTTCTTGCGCGTTTTACGTCTCTTCAAAGAACCCTTACTGTCATAACTTTTGACTTGGGTAACGGCAGATGAAGAGCACACTCTTGGCCTACCCGGCGAAAGCGAATCCAGGGCCGATTCACTAATGGAGTGGGAAGCTAGGCCAGAATGTACATTGCTAATGGTTTTAACTTTGGCAGCCACTTGATTGGCATCGGTGGTCAATTGGGAGAGGCAGGAGACAGACCAGGGTCTTTCTGATTTGCGTCTATTCGGTTGACGTTTCACCACCTTGACATTTAAACTTTGATTACTGGTAGCAGCATTGACAATGGGTTCAGCTGAACCGCCAATACGTTCTGTGGAATTACCATAAGAATTTGTACTGGTTTGCATGCAAGTCGCTATAGAATCTGATACTTCCGATGTATCGGAGCAATGCTGTGGTACAGAATCCGTTTCGGAAGCTTCACCTGAAGCCTCACAGTCATCGGTGCGTGTTGGGCTGGGAGCTGTACTGGGACTAGGTATTGTTAAATGTCGCTGATGATCATCACTCGAGTGATGATGGCCTGCAGAGGGTTTTTGCGTTTGTGCGGTAGTTGAGGGTTGATGTTCCAACCACTCCTGCGATAAAAATGAGAAAAATGTGTTATTTTTATTTTTTTAATTTTAAAATTTTGCTTACTTGTACTCGTTTGATGGGACCCGGCATTAAAACTTCACGTTTTTTTACGGTTGTGGAAATTTGCACTATATTGCCGCCGCTGGCGTTATTATTATTATTATTGCTGCTATTGCTATTGCTGGAATGCTTTTGTTTGGTTGGTGTTTTCAAAGCTTCGTCACGTACTAAATGCTCTGCTTCAAGTACCAACTGTTTGATGGATTCATGCGATACTTTTCCCTATTGAGAAGGAGAATAAAATAAAAACAGATTTAAGTGAATGTGAGAGAGAGCTTGAGCAAAATTAATAATTAATGAAAATAAATTTAAAAAATATATACTATACATATGTAAGTAAGTATAAGTATATACACACTCGCATACACTCATGCCCACGAAGAGAAGAGTAACAGCAAAGTGGCAAAAAGAAGAAGACCGACCCACTGATCAGGCAATATGCGACCTTAAGTGTACCCTATTTAAATTGGCAAAACACTGAATGAAGTTGAGATAAGTTCAAAGTTTTAAATTATTATTTTAGATTGCTTGACACAGAAACTAAACATATAAAATAGTCTTTCAAATTTCAAATAGGATTTCAGCCAAAATCATTATTATTTACTTATTCCATAAAAATCAAGGATCTTGTTATAATGTCGTATGTCAGTTTTAATGTCCATATGTATTTATTTTTTGTAGTTTTCATCAATAAACACGTATGTACCAAATTTTCTAAGCTTTTTGTTTCACCACCATTTACACAATAATCATAAAATTGGCGTGTAAAAATTTCTATTGAAATTCCTATAAGAATGATATTTTAGTACGATTTTGGAAAAAAAGCTCGTACAGGTAAAAACACTTAACTCTACTTAGAAGTTTGTTATAAAGTGAAAAAGCCTTTATTTGCTCTAATTAAAAAATATTCGAAATATGTACATAAAACTGAACTTTAAATTTTAATATAGGGCTCACGCACAATTTTGTTATTAATTTAATTTTTTTGCAAATTTGAATTTTGTTCCTTTTTTTTAAATAAAAAACCAAAGAAGACAATTTTATTGAGTAAGTAAAAATATATTAGCTCTCATTCTCATTAATTTAAACCTCGTATCTTATCTAAATTTGTATATACATACAAATACAAATGTATTCACGTATATAAAAATGCATGTATAAACGATTCGTTGTTTTGAAAGTGGTATAAGTTCCTTTATCCAAAATATAGTCAAGTCAGCCGCTTAAATAATTACAGCCTTATGTATGACAAATATTTGGCATGAATTTAGCCTATTGATGGTGCATAAGTCTAAGACGCTGTTTAAAGCTGTTGTTGCTAATAAATTGCTAGAGTGTTACTAATGAACTTTAAGGCGTTTGCTAATTGTATATTAACAGCTGATATACAATACATATATCAGAATAAACAACCCTGGGAAAAAACATGAAGAAAATCATTGGAGATCATGTGTTAGTGCGGGAATTTAAATAAATTGATCTTCATTAAAAGGAATGAATCGAACCAATGCATATTCTCTGATTCGTAAACGTGTTTTTATAGGTTAAAAAATAAACATTTTTTTCCTGATTTTAAAGCTTTTTGGACGGAATTTGCTCGGATTTAGGAAAGTGTAAAACATGACTTCACTTCATGTAGTAATTAAGAAGCAGTAAAAAAGATAAGCTCTTTGAACTATTTTAGTTTTTTTGCTGGGCAATGTTAAATAAAAATATATGTGCAAATAAGTTAACAAGACTTATTTCGTTAGACATTAATTAATCCGAGTACATATCTGGCATTTCTCGTGTTGTCATTTTGTGGTGTAATTTTCCAAATGTGTGGAAAGCAATGCCACAAAACGAAATATATCGAAAATGACAAACACTGCCTCCAGTATACAATATTGCGATGATTTTGTGACATAGTGTGTACTTGGCATTACTTTATTAAGTATTACAGTAATAAACCTTCTGTAAAGTTGAAATGCATATTTAATTTAATTTCAATATGAACCAAATCAGAGTTATATTATAAATATCAAAGACAGCGAGCGTATTTAATTGGAAATAGTGAACAAATTATTTCAGGATATAAATATAACTTACAAACCCTATAATAATAATAATTTTTTTCTTGTTATAAGAGACTTGAGTCACTTACGAAATAATTGTCTTGTTTGTAAATACATTTATTTAAATATACATATTTACTATATACATACATATACATATTTTTATAGGTAGTATGTGTTTGTGTATTTTTTTAAATTATTTTCTGGGGAATACAAAACGCTCACTTCAATCCGATTCCACGAGTGGTGCATACTCATGCATTTAGTTATAATAATAACCCAAGTGCTTGAGTTGGCGTTTTGGGTTTATTTGTTCTTACGGGGAAGGACACACAAAAGAAAGCGTTAATAAAGTATTGTATATCTATCTGCCTGTCTTACCAGTATATGCTCACATACGAGGCGTGTTTAAAATGTTCGGAACATATTAAAAAATCTTTTATTCAGCCAGAGAAGCGAAATTCATACGAAATTATAAGCAATTGGCTTCATAAAGAAGAAATCCTCACAAAAACATAAATGTGAAAAAAGGCCAAGTTCCTATCCAAAATTTCGGCCATTAAAAGTAGTGAGATATAAATTTTGACCAAGTTCTTGTTTGGCACAATACCTAACACAGAAATATGCTATGCGTTATATAAATTTGTAATCGCAAGGGTGTCATATAATTTCTAGATAGTCTGCTTACTTGGCAACATTTTTTCCAATAGAAAGAAATAAACAAATACGCATTATTCTCTCCATTTTAGAAAGGTAAAAATATTGCCAAGTAAGCAGGCTATCTAGAAATTATATGACACGATTACAGCGTAAATTTTAGTCGACGTGATCCCGTCTTTTTTCTTGATAAATTTACATATGAAAGTCTGATTAGCCAAAGTACATATATCAAAAGGATATGCCCAATGTGCATGCAAAGTTTCAATAGGGTAGCTGGTGCTTTAATTTTTGGATTTTCTGATTGAGTAAATCAATTACTACCCAGCAAAAAAAGACATGCAAAAGAAATAGTTAATGCGTGGGTTCTACTGCAAATGCATTGGTTCAACTTAGGTGCAGAACGCATGATTTTAACACAGGCGAGTCATTGACGAGCATGGGTTCACATTTAGCAAAACTGCTCATCATTCGAATGAGTGCTTAGAACCCATGCAAGAACCCATGATTCGATGACGTTTGAAATGAGTGCTTAGAACCCATGCAAGAACCTATGATTCGATGACGTTTTTTCACGTAAATACAAAACGAAAAAAAATTTCGCAGTCAGGATACGAACCGTGCTGTTCTGACTGTTAAGGCATACTCTCTACCACTGAGCTATTGCACTCTTGTTATTTGTTGGAGATAAAACTTGTTTTATGAAAATGTTTCAATGTGATGATTTAATTCCGTTTTTGCATGCCTTTTTTGCTGGATATTAATTTCAATGTATGCATGCGTTCGTCGCATGCGTTTTTAATGAGTTCAAAAACTATAGCATTATTAACGTTTTGCGATGCCATTCAGAATGCGTGCGAAGAAACACATGCTCAAGAACTCATGAAACACTACTTCATTTTGAGCTCGTTCATTTATTTTTTGCTGGGTATCTCTATAGTATAATATTACGTAAAATTTTTATGGGCCTGGCCTCGCTGACTTTTATATCTTCTAGTGCTTATGGTTCATGCAAAGTTTGGTATTAAAAAGTTAATGAGATATATATGAGTAATAAATTAAAAACTGCTAAACCGAAGTACATGAAAAAAAATAGAAAAAGCTACGATTTATGGGTGAAGTCACGGCTACTTTTCAAAATAGGGAACTTTTATTTTGGATAAGTGCAATATGTATGAAAAGTTTCAATAAAATTTAATTTTGAATTTGAAGTTCTTATTTCCACACCCTGATAGCAACTTCTGGTTTTTCAGATTTTTCTTAGTGATCTCTGATCTAGATTTATTTGTGTATCAAATTTAAGCTCGCTAGTGCGAATTGGAGTTTTAACGTCGTGGTCCCGTATATCGGGTAAAACTTTTACGTTTTAAGATTTTCCCATTAGCTTACGCAGCTACACTTACTTGTGTATAAAATTTCAGCTCTCCAGCGCGAATTATACCTTTAAATTTTATCAGCATTACCTCTCCCACTATTTTTAACTCAAAATTTTGTTGGGAGCAGCGCTAATTTTCTTCTAAAATATGCTAGACCAAAGTAGATTAAACACAAAGCTAACATTTTATGGAAGTGATCACGCCAACTTTTTAAGGTGATAGTCTAAAGTCTTGTATACGTGCAACGCGTATGCAAGATTTCACTAAATTGGCTTGAATTAAAAGCTGTATATTAAGGTTTTAGTACAAAACAATAATAGCGTGGCCCCGCCCCTTCTGATAAACTTTCTTTGGTTTACAGATTTCAACTAAAATTTCCGTGTTTTCAGATTCTTCTAGTTGGTTTCTCACCTAGACCTACTTGTATATCAAATTTCAGCTCCTTAGCGCAACTTTAAATTTTTAATATTTATGGGCGTAACCCTGCCCACTTTTCCAAACTTAAGATTTTATCGGCCAGTGCTTATTATTCGTGTCAAGTTTCGTTGCAAACGGATAATAATACCCACATAAATAGTATATCTAAATTTGCTGAGCCGTAGTACACGAATATGAGGTTTAAATTATATGGGCGTGTCAAGGCCCACTTTTATAATGAAAAATTGATATCCTTGCATTATCGCAGTATATATGCCAAATTTCAATAAAACACCTTCTTTTAAGCGCCTTATATTAGCTTTTTTAATTCTGACTTTTATGGGCGTAGCCCCGCCCTCCTGGCCAAAATTTCCGGGTTTTCAGATTTTTTTTTATTTTAGTGCTCACCTAGACCTAGCTATGTATCAAATTTCAGCTCACTAGCACAAATTTTAATTTTTATGGGCGTAGCCCCGCCCCCTAGTTAAAATTTCCGTGTTTTCAGATTTTTCTGGTTCATTGCTCACCTAGATCTACTCGTGTACCAAATTTTAGCTTTCTAGAGATAGCGGAAGTGCTTCATCAATTTGATGAGTGTGTCAGTGGTCAGTGGTCAGTGAGTATGTCTTAAAATATGCACTTTTTGCACCTCTATATCTCTGGAACCTTTCATTGTAAAACTTTCAAACTTCGCATGTGAGGTTATATGAATTTATTCTAATTATGGTTTAAGTTCTATAATTTTACGATTGCGGGGAACAAAGTTATGAGGGGGGTAAAAACAGCTCGAATGGCTTCGTGTAAATAAACACACTGCGTGTATTGGCCAGAACTTGGCCTGCCTTGAACTGCCGTGCGCCTAGATGCAAGCTTTTTTATTGCAAAAATGTTATGTGAGATATCATGTATGCATACATTTTTATATGGCTTCATATATTGCATCTTATTTCTATATATGGATCCACATATGAAGAGCTTCATAATTAATTTTCCATATACGAGTTCATATATTATAATACATTTCATATGTAGTCCATATATCAATTCATATATTCATATATTAAAAATATATAGACCATATATAATTTTTTTAGCTGGGCTATTTTATTATTATTATCCTCTAAAATAAAAACCCAGTAAAAAAATTATGAAAAAAGTAGAAAAAGCACCACAACTACTGATACGAACCACTTCAAACTGATTGATTTAAATTCTTAAAAGTACAAAATTCTTTAACTTGAAAAAATTATGGCATTCGATATGGTTCGAAATTTTAAAATGTTTCCATATAAACTTTATTGAAATATTTCGTGATTTCGTTCAATAACGAGTGCCGTAATTTGTCCTCTTCTTATTTTTTGTGAGACAATTATTTTAGTTAGTAGAATACTTTTAGGAATTAAATGGCTTTCCAAGTGGGTTAATAAACAAGTGAACATGTACCACTTCCTAAATCATAGATAAATAACCACATCCTAAATCTGAAATATATTGGATTTGCTACACCAATAAAAATCACATCTTATTTTAGAGTTTTTATAGCAAATAAAAAGTAAATCTTATTCGCTCACGGGTTGGCAAAAACAAAACACTTCGCTCCAATGACACGCTAATGTAAAATTCACTTCTTTTTGCTCGGAGTTTGAAGTGCTTCGTCTTAGTACTTGTGGTGCTTTTTGTACTTTTTTTCATCACTTTGTTTTGCTGGGAAATAAATAAATGCACATTCTACATTTAAGTATTTCTATACGAAACTGAATCATACGATTTTTAAAATAGAGTGGTCGACAAATAGAGTTTATGAAAAAAAATAAAAAAATCCCATTGTGTGCTGCCCAAAACTAAATACTTTTTTCATTAAAATTAAGTTTTTTGGCTGTCGTACTAACTCTGTGCAGACATCTTAGCTTACTGAAAAACAAACAAAGATACAAATTTGGCAAATTCAATTTAAAATTTTTCAAATTTTTTCTCATATTTTAACTTCAATATTTTTTTCCTAGTTTAACAAATATTACAAATTTTTTCCTTTAATATAGTACAACAATATGCAAATCGATAAGCGGTACTCACAAGAAGGTTGTATTGGGATATTAAGATATATTTTTTTAATTTTTCTAGCACACCTCGTATATCGTACTGAGCTAACTAACCACTGTCTACTGCTAAGTGAACGAACATGCATACTTTTATCCAGAAATATTGCATTTGTCTACCATAATAAAACATTTTTTTTTATCACACTTTAGAACGTAAAAAAACTCATCTTTTTTTCGTCCTCTTTCGCCCTTCATTCATCAATGTCGTAAGCTGCGGATTCAGGGGAAAAGATAAAAAGTAGGCTGCCATTATTGGTAGACATTTAAGAGTGTGAAATTTAATTCCTACACTTGTTAATAAGTATGTATTCATTTCACATTTTATAATAATGAAAAATTTATTTATAATTTTTTAAATATGGTTTCTGCATCACAAATAAATAAAAACGCTTAAAATCGCTCATTTAATATGACGTTAGTTAGTCATAACTCAAAAAATACTAATTTTACAGAAAACGAGTTGAAAGTTTTAAATTTACACACAACTTAATGGGACAATAAGATTTTGTTTTTCTTTCAAGAGTGTAGTGCCCAAGATAATTGTATGAAATTTTTACACAATATGTGGATTAATTGCGCATTTTTAACTCAAAAAATCGAATTCTTATGAGTTATGACGTTAGATATACATATCGTTACCTTAATATAGAAAGGTAAATCGATTTAATTGTATATTTCGATAGAAGAACATCTAATGTATTGAAAAATGCAAAAATCTCGATTTCAAATATAATCAGGTATGTAATGAAAAACGATTTAGACACAAAAACAATTTGAAAACGATAAAAGGTGTGATATGTTTCTCATAGTCGTTTTGTCAATAATTGTAAAACTTGTTTTTAATAGTCTTTTCAAACATTTTTGATTAATTTCTCTTCACAGCTCCAATATGTGATTTATGTTTTGTCTGCTAGTGTGCTTTTTAGAAGTCAGGAGTTTAAGATAAGCTCAAAAATTATACTCAAAATCTATCGGAATTCATCACACCTTTTCAAAACGATTGTTTTGAAATCGTTTTGAAAACGATCGTTTTCCATCACATACCTGAATGAGTTGGGCCTTTCTATATTAAGGGAGCGACATGTAACTTTTTCTTTGTTTCGTTTTAACCGAATTACTCAAGTAATGAAATATTGTATTAAAAGTTGTAAAAATTTAACTTTTAAAAAATGTGAAAAAATTTTTATATAAATATTTTTATATTAGAAATTTTTTATAAATAAAATGATTATTGTGGTCACTTCAGGAGCTGCTTCAGCGAAAGAAAGGCAGAATCGGCAGAATACCTTTCATGGGTTTATTCGACGGTAAGCAGACGCTTCTTTCAGCAGCTTTGTCTTCGAACAAAGTGTATTGATAATGCACACCCTTTCAAAATGTTGCACAGTGGGGCCAATTCCTATCTCCACAACTACAATAGTGCGGCGGAGTCAGATATCCCCCATAAAAAGTAATTATTTTTTCCCTTGTCTTCAGAACTACTATAGTTATATTGATAAATCTTAGATATTGATAAATCTTAAAACAAACTGCATGTTCCATTAAAAGGAGTGGGAAAATAAGCACCCACATACAAAGTACTTATTTATTAATCAATTAACATGACTTTTTTTTAATTCGAAAAACCGAAGCAAGAGCAAGTGGCATATAAACGGTGTTTATCCAACAAAACAAGAAAATTTATAATTTTTTTATTCGCGCACGCTCCTGATGAATTAATTGCCTTCCATTGAATGACTTCGGATACGAAGTTTACAAAAATAGTTTTTTTAATAAGCCTAAAAAAGTTATCTAAAATCACAAATGTAATTTTGAAATCGTTATTAAATAAATGCAAATGTTTACAAGCACGATCACGCGTAACTCACTTACCTGAACTTGACGGTTTCATGGTTAGATTTATTACTTCTTTTAAGTTTTTTGAATTCAATAAGATTTAATTACTCAAAATTTTGAGCTTTTTGTGCATATTTTTTCAATTTTCTCTCACAGTGTTAAACTTTAAAGCCTGGTACTCTGTGCAACATTTCACGCGAAATGCTGCCAAAGTACATACAAAAAAAAAATTGACAGGAACTGTTCATGAAAAAATGTTGCAGAAATAGTACTCTGTTTATCTTGGCAAAAACATTTGAAATGTATCTTCAACATTTTAAGTTTTCATGCGAAATAAGTAGAGTGCCACTTGTTTCGTGTGGAGTTTACAACAAACACATGGGGTGTTTCTACAAACATAAGAAATTGTAGCATAGTTTCCGGCGCCAATTAATATTGTTTGCGTGTAAAATTTTTCGTACGAATTAATGTTGATAAACATTTTTCACAAATTTGAAAGAGTACCATGCTTAACGCGTCATTACAAAATCACCGTTACCTATTTGACATTCATTTGTTGCCTAGTGATGTAGAATTTTATGAACTTTATGCAATTACTTTCAGTTTTCACGGTGCTTGAACTTTTTTTTTAATTAATTCGTGAAATTACCCTATGTGAAAGTACTCGTATTAAGAACGCCCTAAGCAAGCAATTTGATTATAATGTTTACAATGTTTGTAAACATTACTACTTTGTATCTACACACGATATAAATACAGCATCAGGAATGTGTACATCTTTGTATTGATACGTTTTTACAATCAATAAATCATAGTACTCTGTTCAAATTTATGAAAAATGTTTATCAAGATTGATTAATTCGTACGAAAAATTTGACACGTAAACAATATTAATGGGCGTCTGAAACTATGCTACAATTTCTTATGTTTGTATAAACACCCCATGTGTTTGTTGTAAATTTCGAATGAAACAAGTGGGACTCTACTTATTTCGCATGAAAACATAAACGGTCTAATTCATAAATGATTATTAACAGTTCAATAACACATTAATAGTCAAAAATCGCTAAATGTGTATTCATAAATGATTAATAGCCTATTAGACGTTTAATAAACGTTTCATAACTCAGAGATTTTTAATGTAGCCTCCATGCTACTTTAAGCGTTTGATAAACAATTATAAATAATATTTTCTTGATTTTTTTATCCCTTATGTGAGATTTTCTGTGGTTTCTCACTTTTATGTTTCTTGTTTATGCATATCTCCTGAATAATGTTCTTGGGCAAATGTATTAATTTATGTAAGTTGGTACATGTATGTATGTATGCATAATTGTACAAAAAGAAAAATACATACATATAAACATCGTTGAAAATTAAAGAAATCCCATTCATTGGCAAAAAGAAAGATAGAATTATAAACATAAGGGCATATGTAAGTACAAGCATACGTATGTTTGTATGGTACTGCATGCTTACATATGTATGTATGTATGTATGTACAATAACATTTTAAAATTAAAACAAAATAGTGATGCATAATCGACCGCTATAAAATGGGTATTTGCCTACCTCTGTACTCACCCGAATATAAATGTGTTTAAATACAATTTTTTGTAACATATACATTTTTTTTGGTTTATTTATTAATAAAAAGTGAAAAGCCTACTTTTTAAGTTATTTTTTAATAACATTATGCGTAATGATTTGCTTTTTTTGACTCAAACATACTACCTAGATAATCGATTCTTCGTTGTATACATCACTAAACATAAAATGAGAGCGAAAGTAGCATGATGTTGCCAACATAAAATTACAAAAGAAGCAAAATCGTTTAATAGTTAATTCACTGATATTAATCAGTTATGAATACAAATTTTTATTAGAGCTTAATAAAGCAAAATCTGTTTCATAAGTAATGTACAGATTAAAGCTGAAATAAGGAATTTTTATGAATTAGACCGAAAATGTTTATAAGAGGCATTTCAAATGTTTTTCCCAAGATAAGCATAGTACTCTGTTCAAATTTGTGAAAAATTGATTAATTCGTACGAAAAATTTGGCATGTAAACAATATTAATTGGCTCCGGAAACTATGCTACAATTTATCATGTTTATAGAAACATTCCATGTGTTTGTTGTAAATTCCGTACGAAACAAGTGGCACTCTACTTATTTCGTGTGAAAACTTACTGCCTGTCCCACGATGTCACTCGCAAACGTTCGAATGACAGCTTATATTGAAAACAACAACAAATTTTATGTTGTAATTGTTGTTTGCAATACAAGTTGTCGATCGAACGTTTGCGAGTGACATCGTGGGACAGGCAGTTAAAATGTTGAGATACATTTCAAATGTTTTTTCCCAAGATAAACAGAGTACTACATCCGCCACATTTTTTCATTAACAATTCGTGTCAATTTTTTTTATATGTACTTTGGCAGCATTTCGCGTGAAATGTTGAAGAGAGTACCAGGCTATAAACAGAGTACAATTTATGCAACATTTTTAACTGAACAATTCGTGTAATTTTTTTACATGTACTTTACCAGCATTTCGCATGAAATGTTGAACAGAGTACCAGGCTTAAGTTACCAAAATTACTTCTAAAAACGAGCACAGCTGAGAAATATCAATAATAATAATAGCACAAATTAAGAAAGAAGTTGACATTGAAATAATGTTTGTATAATTCAACAACATAATTAATTTATTATCACATTTTATGGTCATCCGGGTGGGTACGATAAATGTTTTTTTTTTTACTTTGCTAATAAAATATTCAAAAGATGAGCAATATTTTAGAATAGAGCTGCTGATTCCATTTTGCATTTTTAATACTATTTGTTTTATAAAGATAAAATAACGTTTTTTGTTTGTTTTGTAATTAAATATTTAATTTGGCTTTTTATCGTTATTGTCGTTTCTTTTTAGCACTTTGTTTTGAAAAAACGTTTGCGATAATAGATTGTACGCTCTTTTGGCCGTAATGAAATGACCTCATTTGCGTTCTTTATTTAGTATGAATGTAGACATTGTTTTTCTTGCAAATATTGTCGATTAATAAATCAAATGACAATGTGGAATAAAAAGTAATACTTTTTGCAAACGTTATATAATGCACGTACTAATAAGTTTGAACTGAATTGAATAAAAACTGATAATTACATATGCATAGATAGATATACATATATTCGTATTACATATAAATCAACCACTTAAGAGTTCTTCTTATTAAGAGGGTTAGGAGGGTGTTTCTTTAAGTCTGACTGAACTTATAATTGTAAAAAATAACACACAAAAATAAATTTCAATACTAAAAACTTTTTTTAACATTTGAAAATGATTTCGGGCGTATGGACACCGCGTTTGTTCTTGACCAAGCGCATTCTGTTCATCCAATTTTGTGTGCCACTTTTTAGAGTTCCGTATACCAAAGGTGAAAAGGAGCTCTATTGTTTTCGCTACTATGTTCGTCTGTCCGTCACAGGCTGTTTTCTCGAGAAGAGCTATAGATCTAAAATTTTCACAGATTATGTAAAACTTTGGCATCTACAACAACAAATATATGACAGCTAAAAATTAAAGGGTGATATAAAGCGAGCAACGAAAAATGTTGAAATTATAATGTAATACACATATAATTATATATAGACACTTGCAGAAATTTGCCATTAGTGTATTTTTATACAGATAATAAAATTTAAAAAATCAAAATTAAAGTGTATTCTATCAGTTAAAGTAATTTTTATTACATAATTTTGACAACTTGCTGTATCTTGGAAAGCGTAAGAGGCAAACTTTTCAAATATTCAATAACGCTAAAACTGAAAAATCCCAAAATAAAAAAAATCGCCAAAAATAAAAAATCGCTAAAACCGAATAAATAGCTAAAACGAAAAAAGCGCCAAAACTAAGAAAGAGCGCAAAAACAAAAAAAAAACAAAATTAAGTACATACATACATATGTACTTAATTATTTTTAATTAACTCATTATTTTTTTGAAATCGAGTTTTTTGTATATTTCGATAGAAGAACATCTAATCTATCGAAAAGTGCAAAAGTCTCGATCTCAAAAAAATAATGAGTTAGGGCCTTTTTATATTAAGGTAGCGATATGTGGTGTCCGTACAGAACTTTCGAGTGCGAGTCAAAGTTGAACTTTACTGAATTTATTGTAACATTGCCGTCAGTCACGAACAATGATGAGCAATGTTGGCTTTCAAGGCGTCAATTGTTGCTGGTTTGTCAGCATAAGTCAGTGATTTTACGTGGTCCCTCAAGAAAGAATCGAGAGGTGTCAAATAGCAGGACCTTGGAGACACTTACTGAAATTAACTTATCACAGAATTTTGATTTATACAAGTCAATGGTTGGGGTCCCATATAATACGTGGAGCCATCCTACTGAAAGCACATTTCACCCGGGTCAATGTCATCCATATTTTCAAATAAAAAATCATTAAACATGGAGCGATAACGATTTCCATTGAATATATACGGACCTGCACCTCGTTTATGTAACTTGTGAGAAGTTTTCGCATCGAGAAAAATTAAATAATTATACTGGTTGTCCTATTCTATAAAATGTTATTCAAATAAAAACTTAAATAAAGTTACAAAAAATATGAACAAATACAGGGCAATTATGAATAAAATTCCGCGAGAAATTTCTCCCTCTTCCAATTAGAATTTTTTGTTTTCCCTATTATTTGCTATTAATTAGAATTGTTTCCCGGGAAAATTTTCTCGCGGAATTTTAGTCATAATTGCCCTCATAGAGCCTTTTTCTCACTACTCCTGTGTTTCACAGGTTAATAGCAATTTTTTCGGCTCGAAAAGTTCTCACATTCGTTCTGTGAATCGAATCGATTTAAAATCGCAATATTCTAGAAAACTAGCTCCGCTAATAGGAACATATTCAGGGCAATCATAAATAAAATTCCGCGAGAAAATTTTCCCGGGGAACGATTTCAAACAATAGCAAGTAAAAGGGAAAACAAAAAGTTCTAATTGGAAAAGGGAGAAATTTCTCGCGGAATTTTATTCATGATTGCCCTGATCTTCAGACTTTTTTCATTTTATTATTATTTACATAGAGCCTCAAATATCATATCTGAAAGAAACTTATCGTATTTGATTTTAAGAACGTCGGCAGGAGCAGTATTAATTTTGAAAATCGTACGCTTTCAAATTAATAATGCTGCCAGCGGCTAAACCGCACTAAAAGGTGAATTGTTCTAAATGTAGTGGAGCGTGCAAGGCCTGTTTTGAATTAGTTTTGCTAAACATGGGGCAATTTTGCTAATGATCATCCCGGGACACAGTTCTGCGATAAAACATCGTCTATAAGTTGCGCGAATTGATAAAATCAGCCATCAGTCAAAGTAAATTTGGATAGTTTGGTAGCGTTGTTCAAACGACAATCTATGCATGATGTTTTGTCAGATCATAAACGTCAAAAAGTGAGCAAAGTATGACAGTTCGTTTGGCAGTTAAACCTTCCGTAAGTTATAACTAGCTTTTTAATAGAAGGACCACTGGAATTTTTATACTGATTTAGTATTGAAAATTTAAAATGCTTTTAAATTAAAAGCATTTGCTCTCGTTTCGAAATACAGAGTTGACCCCCGGAAAATTTTGTAATTACGTTATTTTCAATCAGTATATTCTTTCTTCCTATTCTCACTCACAAAATCCCTTTTTCCATTAAATCGCTCTAAGTATTTCCATTCCCGTTCGTTAATTTTTTGGAATTTTCTGCTGCATACTGTCATGTCAGCCACCGCCATACGTTTTCCTGTTTTCACTTTATAACGCATGCAAACGCAAGCGAGCCCATGTTGCTCGTGGTGTTTGTTGGTGTATCTCAATCTAAAAGATGTGATATTTTTGCTTAAGTGTTACTTTTTCTATCTCTAGTTCTGCTTTTTTTTGTTTGTTTGTTTGCTGTTTGTTTTTGTCGCACCAAGTTTAAGCTTAAATTATAGTTAATTGAGTTTAGTTGAGTTTGTTTTTCTCCTTTCGGTTAATTTTCTTTTTTGTCGTGCAATGTCTTAGTAGTTTTTCTTTTCAAACGTCCACAATAAAAAAAATAATAAAAAAATAGAAGCAACAACAAATAAAGTATGTACCATGTTTTATGTCGTTTATGTTTTGTGTTAATTGGCTTAAACTTAAGTTGCTTCTGACCAAATGTGAGCTTCTGTCCGTCCATATGTCTGTCTTTACTACGATTGCCTGTGTTTGCATTTTTACTTGATTTGACTTTATTTCTTATTTCATTTCATACTTTTCTTGTTTGTTTGTTTGTTACGAGTATGTTGCGTTTTTTTGTCATCGTTATCGCAAAGTTAGAGTTTGAAGTTTGTAATAATTGTCATTAATTATCACAAACGCCCAATCTTGTTTTTAATGTTAAATACAAAGAAAAAAATTAACAACTCAGCAAATGAAATACTTTTTCTAAGAGTTTTTCTCACTGATCTTTTCAAGAAATAGGAGTTCATTAAGTGTATGCACCGCGAGAAAAATATGTGTTTTTCTTTTTTTTTAAGATGAATATTAATTGATTTGTCACACCTATGAATTAGAAAAAATATTTATTCATATTAATTTTTTAGTTGAAAATAATTCTCGTATAATATGAATATGAATATATTACACAGTGCAACACGAAAAAATATAACCACATACGGACACCACTACGTGACCAAAAAAAAAAAAAAAAAAAGATCCGTGTCTACCAGTTTTGCCCCAAGTCATGCACTTTTTTTATGGGCCCTCAATTATTTGGGGTCTTGGTGTCATTTTTGCATTTTCTCAGGCTCATATCTTGCAAACCGTTTGGAATTTTTAATTACTTTCTCAGGCAAAGTAGTAGCTCTTCTGTAACTTTCCAGAAGTTTTCGTGTCGAGAAAAATCAAACAATTATATTGAGTCTTCTGTTTTTCACAGGCTGATTCATATAAAACCTGAAAGAAGCTTACAAGCAACATGGGCATGGAACTAAGTTTTTTGATACTCATCCTGTGTTTCACAGAATGATAACAAACTTTTCATCTGGAAAAGTTCTCACCAAAGTTACAGAACATAGGAACAGGTTTATAGTATCAAACCGTTCAAAATTCAAGGAAACAATCAACTACAAAAATGTACCTAAGATCTTTATAAACAACTTTCTAGAACATATGAACTTCCTAGGAATGATTCTTAACATCGTTTAGGTAACGCTTAGGTAGCCGCAAAAGTGAAAAAGTTCCAAACAAAAAAGTGCGTGACTTGAGGCAAAACTGGGAGACACGGGTCTTTTTTTATCACGTAGTGATGTCCGTATATGGTTATATTTCCATGACTTAAAAAATTACACACATTGTTATGTATTTTGGTAATTTATTTTTAATTTTGTATTTTTATAACGGGTGCTTCATTATGAGGTATAAGAGTGTGTGGCACATTATGATGAAAAAATCTTTGGCATGGCTTTTCTGCATGAATTATTTTAGTGAAAATTTATTTTCATGTTATCCAACTCCTAGGTTCGGCATAATCGTTCTTATTGCAGATTGTTCTTTTTTGTTCAGAAAAAATGTACTGAACAATATAAAAATAGCTGAGTAATGTATGGAAATATAAGAGGGCGAAATATGCTAACTTGTTCACACAGTTCACTTCGCTGAATTCTTCATTTGAACTAGGCCGTTCATGAGCAACACAACCCTGTTATGCACACGTGTTTTTAAAGCCTAATAGAACTTAAGAAAGGGTCAACTGTCAAACGAACTTTCATACTGCGCTCACTTTTTGACATTTATGATATGGAAAATCATCATGAATAGATTATCCAGATTTACTTTGCAAATCAGTCATCAATCGATTCGTGCAATTTATAGACTCTGTTTTATTGCAAAATTGTGTTTAGCGATGAGGCACATTTTTGGGTTAATGGGTTTGTTAAGGAACAAAATTGGCACATGTGGAGCAAACCCAATTCACAAAATACCCTTAAAAAAATGCACTGTATGGTTCAGTTTATACGCATGCTGGTGGACTTATTGAACCTTTTTTATTCAATGTAGAGACCGGTACAGCACCATGATACATGGTATTTTGTTTGAAAATATGGATGACATTGAAATGTGTTTTTAACAGAATGGAGCCACGATGGAGTACGTCCCATACGGCGATCTCATTAATTGACTTATTGAAATCAAAATTCGTCGATGAAAGGATTTCGGGAAATTGACTTGTCAGTTGGCCTCCAATAGAGTGGGCGGTCGAAAAAAAGTTGTGCCAGTCACCCCCTAAGATTAAAGATAATGTAAAAACAATTCCGAAAATATTTTATTTTTATTTTTTGCCACGCCTAAAAATATCGCCATTTTAGTATTTTGTTCACTTTGTCGCCATTTTTAATCCGATAATAACATTTTGTATACCAGTGTTCCTGGCTCCGCTCCATAAGGGTTACATTTGTGTCTTTAATAGTTTTTTACTACCACATCATATTCTAATCATGACTTTTAAAAACTCGGTTCGTACTCACCGTAATGCTAAATATTTTTGAACGAAAGTTATGACTGGAACATGACGTGGTAGTAAAAAACTATTAAGGACAGAAATGTAGCCCTTAAATAGCTATGAACACCGGTATACAAAATGTTATGATCTGACTAAAAATTGCAACACAGTGAACAAAATACTAAAAGCGCGGTATTAGTAGGCGTGGCAAAAAAAAAATAAAAAATATATTTTTGGAATTGTTTTTACATTATCTTTAATCCCAGGGGGTGACTGACACAACTTTTTTTTGTGTGGAAGGCGAGCTACTCTAGCCTCCAAGGTCGTGAGATTCGACAATTTTCTCGATTATTTCTTGTAGGATTACGTGAAGTCTCCTCCAAAGTTGGAGGTCCAGAATGCACTTCATCAAGAACAGCCATATGCCCAAATTTTTCTAGTGCTAATACCATGTACTGATCTTTCAAATTAAAGATTTTTAGAGCTATGTTCTTTATGTCAGACACAGGAGCTAGGACGTAATTTTCGTAAAAAAAAATAATCAAAACGTTTTCTTTATTTTCTGTTCGTAAAAAAGGAAATGTCAGATGCCTTACTAATAAGAGCTTTAAAAGAACAGGAGTACTAAGTCTGCGTTTACATATCGTGCCATAAACGCCAAAATAGCTTAAGCAACATAATTTTCAAGCTTCAATTTTTGACCAAAATCGATTATTTGCGATCGTAAATAGTCGATTTTTGTCAAAGAAACGAAGTTAAAAAAATCTGTCGCTTAAGCTATTTTAGCGGTTATGGCTCGATATGCGAAATGTCCACACATGCAAATATTTGCGGAGAATTTATTTTGTTAAAGAAATAATAATACATAAACTAAATAAATTTTATGAATATTAACGGTCTAATTAATAAAAAATATTTTAGGTTTGTTACGATTTTATTTGACAAATTTCCCATAGAAGTATGTCAAATAAGCACTTTATAAACCTGGGGGCAAATCGTTACATACGTGATCGTATCGGCAATCGTACGAAAACAAATTAAGTAATACGTCATTCGTATAAACTGAATGGGATTTCAATACGTTCACGTATGTCATAATCCGAAAATGGTGTTTTTACGTGACGAGTTGTACGTTCACGGATGTGACGATTTGCCCCCTGAAATATTTTTTATGAATAAGGCAGTAAATAAATAGTTTTAAAAATACAAATAGTTTTATTGCATTGTTATTTAACACATGAAATATGTTTTATATAGCAGCATAGCTACATATAATCGGGTGTCGTAAGACACCTCTCTTCTTTTTTTAACTACAGTTTATTTTTGTGTGTTATTTTTTACAATTAAACGTTCTATGGGGCTTAAAATATTATCCTTTATATATGAGTACGCAAGTCTGCCAGAACCAATTTTTCTTCCAAAACAACAAGATTCTAATCACTTTCTGGCAGAGAAGACTTGCAATCTATCACAAACCCTTTTTCCTAAGTTAAGCCCTAAAGCGATACAAAATTTATAAATTCTCCATTAGTTCAGCTGTTTGAGACACATTTTTTTTCAATCACAAAACATTGAATGATCCTAGAGAACCGCTTTGACAAAAACTTGTTGAAAAATCGATTTGACAAGAACTTAAAATTATTTTTCAATCATTTTCGACCACGCAACTCTTAAATTGATCAGTTTAATTTAGTAACAGTTTGTTTACCTTAAGATCTGATTAGATTATGGATTCAAAGATTCAATTTAATTTTTGAGCATTTTCAATATCAATTTTTTTTACTTTCTCACGACGTTTGAGTAGGACCAATCAATTTTTCAGGGATATCGCAATCTACTACTTAAAGTACTTAAAGTCTTTCTTAAGCTAAGTCTAGACGATATGTTGAATCAGCATATTTATGATAAAAAATTTGTTACCAGTGCCAACATATCGTGTAGACACTAAATTTTTTCAACATACGTATTCTTAACGACATATGAAGGGCATTTGTTAACGTTGTCAACAAACGTATTTTCAAGATTTTAGCATATCGTGTAGCCACCATATTTTTCCTTTGTAACAAATTTCCTATGTATGCTGTCAGATATGTTATTTGTTGAAAAGCCTATGTAAGCTTTTCAGCATACGGCAAATTTGATAGCATATAGAATTGATATTTTAACTCTGCTCAGGTATGAACAGTGTTTCCTAATTTGCCATTTTTAAAATAAAAATAACGTAAATATTAAAATAACCAAAATAGTGGAATAAAAGCAAAAAATTCTACATTACGCGAAAAATATACTGCAGAAATGTTCATGGTAAATTCGGGTGAATAAAAAATAAAAGAAATTAAAATTTCATAAAAAAAAAATTCAGGCGATTCTGAAGAAGACAATCAATCTTATTCCAGCAAACTTCGCAATAAAATCGACTTTTTGCATGCTTTCAGCCTCCTAAAAGTTTTGCCGATTTTTAAAAAATATTGGAATTCGTCGACATCCCGCTGTTAGTAACTTTTTGCGAATTTTCGCCATTTTTGCGACTTTTATTGAATTTTTTGTATTCCTTACAGTTTTGGCGATTTTTAATCAATGTTTAAAATTTTGCAACTTCTCGCGACTTTTTGTAGTTCGACATAAAAGCGAATTTTTTGATGCTTTCAGCCTCTTAAAAATTTTGCCGATTTTTAAGAAATATTGGAATTTGTCATCATCCCGCTGTTAGTAACTTTTTGCGAATTTATGTAATTTTCGCGATTTTTGGCGAATTTTTTGCATCCTTACAGTTTTAGCGGTTTTCAATCCATATTATGACTTGCTTAAAATTTTGCCAATTTTTTGCGATTTTTTGCAAAGTTTGCAATAAAGGCGGCTTTTCGCGTGGTTTTTTTTTTAGAAGTTTTAACAATTTTGAAGAGTTTAAAACATTATTAGACTTTGTCATCTTGCTGTTGTAGCTTTTTGCCAATTTCCGTCATTTCGCGAATTTCTTTTTATTTATATACATGTATAATTGCACTAATTTTTATTTTAACCAAAAATATAATTTTTTGTACTGAAAGCGATAATTCATATATGTACATACATAAATTTATAATAAAGAAAAAGAATTGTCAAAATTTATTTTATATCTAAGCAAATGCTCACATGACTCAACATATACATATATTAGAATACGAAATTCAACATATCATGTAGACACAAAAATTTTATGCTAACTCATATGTTGTATTATCATTTGCTGACATATGTTAACTTTTAAAAATGTGGTACTTTCAGCATACTGTGTAGACGGCTAACATATACATATATATACTGACAGCAGGATTTGTTGTTATTTTAAAGCATATGAACATAAGCATACATTTGCTGATTCAACATATCGTCTAGACTTAGCTTTACATAGTTATGAGAGCTTAAAATCTATCTATACACGTGTACACACAAGTACACATTGCTTGTCATTTAATTTTCATTTGATTTCAACTCTAAAATATCTTATTATCTTATTTTATTTTTCGTACCGTGTAATGAGTTTTTAGGTTATATTTCTTTAATTTTTTCCTTTATTACCAAACCAATGATTTTAATCTTAAACGTTTGTAAAGTTACTCTATTTTTTTTCTTCTAACATTTTAGCAAGTTAATGTTTCAACTTATTTTTTTCGTTGAGCAGATTTTCTTGTTGCTGTTGCTGGTGTATTTTTGTAGCCACAAACATTTTCGTAAAATAAATTATTTCCGTTTTGTGAGTGTTTTTAGTTTTTATTTGTTTAAAAAACTGCATTATAAACTCTTGTCACACTTAAAATAATAAACTAAGAAAAAAAATCTAAAAAAGCTGTATTTTTATTTAATTTAATGCGTTGCTCTTATTAAGATGTAAATAGAGATAAAAATTATCTAGTTTCAAGAAAAAAATTAATAAAAGTATAGAAAAATAAACAAGTCATTTTGTTTCAGTTTAAAGGAATTAAATTAGATTCACAATGGGAAAATTTTGAACGAAAATTAATATGAAATTAAGCAATTCATGCTTAATTTTTAACAAATACATAAATATGTATTTACACCGTCAAGGCTGAAATTATACATTATTAATGATTTCTTGATAATATTTTTAATTATTTTAACCAAATTAGCCCTTGAATATTTTAAAGTTTTATTGAATATAATTGCTTTTATTTATCTCCTTCTCTAACAACTATAATTATTTATGACTCCAATAAAATGGTTTTTCGCATTTGTTATAATAACTACTTTCAGTAAACAAATTTTATTTCAAACCAAAAGCCTGACATGACATCACGAGGTTGAGAAGTATATGAGTATTAGGTTGGAATTGCATGAGTTTAAATATTTAATTGGGGGCTAACTCTATAACCACATGTTACATATTTCCAAATAGCCCTTCATTTCCGCTCACAATGAAACCATAAACACATGCACACACACACACACACACACACACACACACACACACACACACATCTGGTTGAAAGTTAATGTTAGCAAAACTCTGTTTTTTAAGCGTGTTCTAATTTTTTTTCATACAAAAGTTTTGTTGCTGGCACACTAAAATTAAAACGACATGTTTCGCTCTAATTACTTTACTAATAATATCTAATTTCATTTTAATTAAAAAAATATTTTCTATTCTATATTTTGTTTGTAATTTTAAAACTATTTGTAACAATTTACAAAAAAACATGTGTACCATCTCCAAAATAACATGGAAGACACATAGAAGCTGATGAAGTACGCACGTGGTCTCACAGACAATAACTCCGTCGCACAGTGGCGCAGAATTGTTTTTCATCGACCAAAAAACTCTGTAACTTTAGAACTGGACAATATTTTTTTGTAGTTCTTTATTTTTACGGGATAAATAACATCTTAAGCCTTTGTCCAAATTTAATATCATTAGAAGCAGTACTGTGGTTGTTGAGAAATTTAAGTTTAAAGTTGAACTTTCGTTTTTCTTTAAAGAAATAGAAAAAGATCTTATAATGAAAATTAAATTATTTTTATAAAAACCACAAAGTCGATTTTTGAAAATTTAAAACATTAGTCCAGTTTTTTCAGTCATAAATAGATTCTAGGATCTTTTGGATACATAAACATACCCAGCAAAAAATATCAAAAAAGGTAATCGAGTTTGGAATTAAGCATTTTTGGTGGAAGCACTTCCCTACTGGATTACCAACTTAATGATTTTAACAAGGCGTGAGACTAAAATAATCGATTCTTGAAAAGTACTTACATTTTTTTTTATTTTTCAACATTTCACGTAATCTATTTCGTCTAAAAAAATCATACTCTTCATTTAGCAACTTGCACGTCATTTTTTTAAATTTTAGGTAATGTGATTTGTAAGAGAGTAATGAAAATTGGCAATCAGAAAAGTAAGTCATTATATGGCAAGTAGTTCTATATGGCAAGTAGTTCTAATGGTAATGTGTAATTTTTTGCTGGCTAAGTAAGTATTTGAGGCATGCCCAGACATAAATAACTGAACAGTTTCTACTACATGAATAGCTGCAAGGCACTGAATTAAAATATTTCTGTAAAAACATTGACTTCAATGCAAAGATTTTATGGAACAAAGATTTTCGAAAAATAAAATTATGGGACCAAGTAAAACCTTTCAAATAAAAAAAAAAATTTAAATCTATTTACATATGACAGTTATGTTTTTGAATGAAAAAGGGGAGATCGAGCCCATTTTCTTATCTATTTTCGAAAAAAAAAATTATGGGTCTAACCTGCAGGCAAACCTTTTCAAACCAAAAAATAATTTTGAAAATCAGTTTGCAAATGACAAACTTATGTGTGAGGGGGAAAATTTCCCCATTGATTTTCGAAAAAAAAAAATTGTAGGACCAAACTGCTGCCAATCCCTTTCAAACAAAAAAAAAAAAAAAAAAAAAAAAAAAGAATCAGTTAACTTAACAGAACAAAAAAAAACGCAGTCCATTATCGATAACAGTTTTCAAGGAATCATAATTTATCAAATACGACAATTGTTTTTTTTTAATTATCATAAATTCTTTCAGCCTTATTTATAGAACTTAAAAAGGCTTTATAAAGACTTTTTAAGAAATATTTTGTATGAAAATTTGTTTAAAAAAATCTTTATAAAGACTTTTTAAGTTTTATAAATAAGGCTGTTTGTGCGAATATTTTGAATATATTGACAGCTAATCAGCTGACAATAAAAAAGAAAACATTAAGCAAATTAGAATCATGGAGTAAAAACTTATTGTAGAATTTAAAAAACACACAGTATTGAATAAAAAAGGAATTGAACATTTTTCAAAATTATTTTTGAATGTACAAATACATAAGTAACAAAATAAGAAAAAGCTGATAGAAAATGCTTGTATAACACGTGTTGTGTAACTTGCCGTTTTTTATGTGCTAAAATTTTCAAACGAATGATATGTTTCCTTTCTGGTGGTCTAAACTTTTTAAGAATCTATTTCTAGAAAAAAGATTGGTTTTGGCCAGTGAAAATTGTTTCTGAACCACCGTGCGCCGTTATTCCATGCTGCTTGTGTTGTTTGAATTACTCAACTTTAGCTGTGTATGCAATTTTCCCCTTCGTAATAATAATAAAAAAATATATTTAAAATTAACAAGCCTGATTTAATAAATTTTCATTATTTACAAACAAAAAATGTCAAACAAACTCTTGTAGACAATATTTAAAATTTTAACATAAATAAAAACATCTAGGGAAATTTATGCATTTGACCTTGATCTAAATGTAATTGCAATAAAGCCCTTCTAAGGAAATGAAATTACTTATGCGGTTAAATGAAACAAACGCTGAAGAGTTAGTTTTTGTGTGTGTTTGGTTAAATAATTTCTGAAACTAAATTTTCTTAATTAACTATTTTGTCGACTACATACATATGCATTAGTGTCCTGCACAAGAGTATTTATAAGACTTTTCAAGACATGAGAGATTTTTTCCAATGCTTTACTACAGCGAAATATTCTAAAAGAATCGCTAAACAACACTGTTGGCAAGACAAACCACCGAAAAAAATTACTTGCCAACAGTGTTGCTTAGCGATTCTTTTAGAATATTTCGCTGTAGTAAAGCATTTGAAAAAATCTCTCATGTCTTGAAAGGTCTTATAAATAGTCTTGTGCAGGACACTAATATGTATTTTACAAGTGCTGGCAAAAGGTATGGTCAGATGGAGCGAGCATATGTATATGAGATGTTGACAATTGAACTTGCAGGCGATCACTGGATTCCCGCTGAGGTTTTAGCAAATAATATAAATCATATAGAATGCGTATCTCATACAAGCTAAAATTTTCTATGACGGGTATTTCCAGTACTACCCGTCCAGCGTACACACTCTCATTTCTTTCTGCAGTGTATGCTACGCTCGCATTGCTGAGAGCAGCGTTGCCGTTGTGACATTAAAGTATCACTTTTGACCCCTTTTCGTGCAAATGGAACTTTTTATGACCCATTTTTCAATTTATACCCATTTTTCAATGTATCATTTTAACAGAATGTATGCCGTAGGGCAATCATATACACAGTTTAGCATATCTGGTATTAGAAAAAGAGCTGTTCGTGCAATTGGCGATATTGGGCTCGATGATGTCGACCATTTTATTGTTTTGGTCGATAGAAAAGCCAATAAATAGTGAAAATATTGCAAAAAATCTGACACCCAAATCCTTGATTCCAAATGCAAATTATTTCTCGGAGTATCACAATTAAAAAATATATATTTTAACTTACTTTCATCTTTAATCTTAATAAAACTTTTTATAAGTTAGTAAGACAGTTTTTATAAAATGTTTATAAGTTAAAATAGGTTCAAATGAAGTAAATTTGGAAGTCAAAATTGGAGACTTAAAGTATACATGTATGTATATAAATGATCAAGTACTCGTACAGACCAAACGGCTGGACCGATTTTGATTTAGTTTTTTTCTGTTTGAAAGGTGACTTGATCGAGAAGTTTCTTATTATTATTATTTATTATTATTTGTTAAAAAGTACCTTTAAAGAGGGAATTTTTAAGAAGAAAAAGTTATGTGCTTAAAATGCATTTTAAAAGAAGATATTTACATTTTGAAACAGTTCCTTTAAAAAAAGGTACATTTTAGCACGAGTAATTTAAAAAAAAGTACTTCAAAACTAAGTACCTTTATAAAGTGGAACAATAAGCTCTTTTTACAATAGCCCCTTTTGAAAAAGGACTTTAAAAATTTAGTTTTTGAGATCTAACCCGGCTAAATAGGAGACAGTTCTGATTTTTAGCATGCAGAACAGTATCATTTACGAAATTTTGCTGGAAAAAGAATATAATGAATATAAGTCCAGTTGTTTATTTGGAATAAAAAAAGTGACACAAGCGCCATGACAAAAATCTACAGTATTAGTCGTATCTGTGAATCGGGGGTGCATTGAAATGTGAGATTTTACCAAAAAATATAATTTTCTGTTTATAAAAGAGAATAAATAGTTCGGCTACAAGAAATCACTGAAACAAGAGAATATTTAAAGAGCCTAAAGCCGAGATCCCACGTCGGCTCACTGAAATAAAATGATAAGTAATAATAAGATAAATTGGCCTTATTACTCAACTAATTGAAATATAAGGACATAATTATATCACACTGCATTGGTAATAAAGCCATATAGACTTATTCCGGAGTTAATTGAGAAATAAGACCGTTTTGGTTTATTACTCAGGACTTAATTGCAGTGAGCCAACGAAAATCGGTACATTGTGCCGATAGTGGGATCTCGGTTTGAAACACTTATTTAGCGAAAATTATTTCTTTTTAAAGTCACAAGTTTTGTAATGGTTATCACAACAATTTTCTATAGAATTATCAATATACTCGTAACAGTGAATTTAGCCAAAAAAATCAAAGCAATCACACTCAAATTATCGTGTCGAATATTTGCTTGAATAGAAACTAGAAAACGTAATATTTTCAAAATACAAGAGACAAAAATAAAACCTAATATAAAATTTCAAAAAAAAAAAAAAACTTTATAATTTTCTGCTCAAATCAAATATCCATATTTACTAAAAGCTTAAAAAATAAATGTAATTATTTACCATTTCATTCAATTCTTTTTGGGTTTATTTCCTTCAATCGTAAATCATATAATTTTGTTATTTTTTATTTCAATTGATATTATTTTTTTTATTGATAACAAAATTTATGTTGAATTGAGCGCTAAAACGTTTGGGTTAAGGCGAATCTATA
The DNA here is from genome assembly GCA_949987645.1 of Tachina grossa. Classification (NCBI taxonomy): domain Eukaryota; kingdom Metazoa; phylum Arthropoda; class Insecta; order Diptera; family Tachinidae; genus Tachina; species Tachina grossa. The sequence goes on along the minus strand of OX465276.1, from coordinate 34,754,783 downwards.
TCGGATGGTATCAGCTGCCCAGATGACTATTGTCGCCGCTTATAATTTGAACATCCCTCAGATGTCAATAAACATTTTCAATAAATTTTTTTGACAATTCAACCATGAATTTTTTCACAACGAATTTAGACGAGTCTACCTTATATGACACCAGTATTAATTTGAAGAAGTTTCCATATTTATGATTTGATTAGGCTAACTCGGAAGTTATTTTAATTTTAAGCATTTTCACTTTAAAGTTTTTTTTTATTAATATTTTTCATTTTCTTTCTCAATTGATGTTAATTTTCAGAACACACACATTTTTTTTATCATGAATCATTCATTCTGTTTTGTTAAGTTTTATGGATTTTTTTAAATAAAATTTAATGAGTAAGACTATTTTGTTTTTGTTGGTTTTTTGTTAACAATCTTTTTTTTTTAATTGAACCAATTTAACACTTGTGCTTTGTGAGTTTTAGTTTTAACAATTTTATTTATTAATATTTTTCAATATTTTTTTGTTGCATTTGCCAAACAAGATTACTGTACGACTAGTTTCAAATTCATTCCGTCCGTCATTGTGGCCGTTTGCTATCCATACAGATACGAAAAAAGACCTCATATCTAAAATGAGCTTTTGCCAAATAACAAACTTCTGTGCTGTTTCTTTTCAAACGCTCACAAAGCAATTTTGTACTACATCAGCTACAAAGCGAGCGAGCGAACGAACAACCGACTAAATTAATGAATAAATATTAAAATTTTAAAAACTTAAATATTATAAACAAATAAAGAAAAGAAAACATTTTTTAATTGTTACTTTACATGCCAAAAATATCTAAGAGAAAAAAATCACCAAAAACCAGAAACACACAAACAAAAAAATAAATATATAACCGGTATGTATAAGATAATTTTTCAGGTGATTGGTGTTGGGGTGCCGAAGTCGAAAATGAAGAGCTACATTTAGTTTGACAGACAAAACCGAAAACGCAACTACCCGATACATATATACATATGTAGACTACTATGTAAGATATAGCGTCCATAGAATATGCCGCGATTTTCTAGTCCGATTTATGCTGAGTACAAATTTGGAATCTCTTTTCTTGTAATTTGTGGTGTCATTCACATTATGTTTTTTATTCGTAACCAAATGAAAAACATCGGAATTGACAAATGTTGCCACTAATACACACTATTGCAATGTCACAAAATGCCGTAATGTTTACTCAAAATTACGTTGCATCGCGTATACATTAACACTGTGTCAAAACGTTATGTTGCCGTTTTAAAAAATATTTTTTATTTATCTTTTTTATAAAATAAAATGGCAACTCTATTTTTGTTCTGAAGCAAAAACAGCTGGGGCCTAATTCTCGCATACGATTGCGAGCGAGTTATTACTCGAATGTTCGAGTTTTTTAACTTTTGGGATTTTCGCATTCGGTTTCGAATAACACATATCGAAATTTCTAATGACAGCATTCGATAACGTGCATACATTCGAATGCAACCGTTCGTGTTTTTACTCGCAAGCAAAAAGGCATTCGAAATCATGTTTAACATAGAAAAAGCGAAGAAAAGGAAAATGTATGTTCAATATTTGACTTATTTATTTATAAATGAATGAATGCACAAATGTACGTATAAAAATACAAATTAAAAAATTTCGGTTAATTTTAATTATTATTCGAACTCCATTTGTTAGAGATGGTAAAATTGAGCTTTCATTACAAAAAAGCTTTCAGCAAATTGAAATAAGATGAATCAAAACAATTCACACATTCCATTTGCAATAATGCTAAGTATATAAAGCAGAAATCTACATCTACTGACACCACACACAGTGGACCAAACACAAAAGAACGCTGATGATGAAGGTTTAGTGGCCTTTGAAAACGGCTGGCTGTTCCGTTCAACTATGTGTTGTTAGTCAGAATATTTACAACAGACTTTCGTGTTATTTGTTCATTAATAATTATCACATGTAATTTGGCTTAAAAAGCAATACGAACCTTAGCACGTTCAAATCACAAATATAAAAATTTCTATATTCTTCAAATATAACAAAATAAACTGACTTGGCAAATAATAAAATAAAATATAAAAAAATCAACCAACTCTGGGAGCATCTAAATAACAAATTAACTGCTTCTGGTCAACCAATAAAAGAATCGAAAATTTGGCTAGTGCTCTATTCTCTAACTTTACACTAATTTATTATTATTAAGTTATTAATTAAATTAAAATTAAAATAACATTTATGTATATTCATTTCTTTTTTCTGCATATACATACGTGTGTATGTACGTACATACATATATTTTTGCACACAAACATATATACGAACATATGCTTTTGCTTACAATTTATTCAGTGTTGTGAAATGAATTTATATATAAATATATTTGCCTTTTTCCAACACTGAAACAAAAACTCGATTCGCTTGGTAGCGAGTGACATCATCATCTTGCCATCGAAATTAATTTCTATTCGAATGCAATTCCGATCACGACTGCAGGAATTAGGCCCCTGACTAGAGTAAACAAAAGAAATTGGGCGCGAAAACATTCATTCGTTTCAAAATATTTAATTGTAAACAAAAATAAACTGTCAGCTCTTGCGTTCTTTAAGTCATGAGTTTATGGGATAGAGTGAAATCAGTGTTGCCATTTTTAACTCCCGACCAAAAAACAGGTGTTCTAAGTTTATAGTGTGTTGCTGTGTGTGTAACGGCGTATCTGTGTGTCTGTCCGAGTCCACGTACAGGCCAAACGGCTAGATCGAGTTTGATTTAGTTTTTTCTGTTTGAAAGGTGACTTGATTGAGAGGGTTCTAACTATGTTTTAAGAAAAACGGTTCAGCCGTTTAGAAAATATCACATCTTTTCTAGATACATTCGGGTTTTTTTTAATTTTTGTTGTTAGGGATAAAATCACAAAAAATCGGCGTTTTATTTCTTAAATCTTCAAAAAATCTACATTTATATACAACTTTTTCTATATTTTATTCAAACAAATTAGAAATTCATAATTTATGTATAGCGAAAAGAGGAGTTATCATATTTTCCTCTGTCGCTCATAAAATAAAAAATTGCGGAACAAAAATTGCACTGTGTGTAATATAAAAAACATTCACAACCGCGATCTGCAACCTAAAAAATTTTAGCTCGTATTATCTGCTAATAGTCTTCTACAAACTGCTTGTTAGATTTTTCACTTCGTTAAGAAAAGCTTTATAGTGTTTTCACACTGATATGGTTTTAATAAAAGTTGGTTTTAACGTTAAAACCAGCTGTTAAAACCTGGTTTTACCATACAAATTGTTTTTGTTAAAATCAAATTAAAACCATTTTTGAATTGGTTTTAAGTTGGTTTTATGAAATGCAACCTTGTTTTTGCTGTGCTAAATTCAGTTCTGCCAAGTTGAATTCACCGACAGCAGCTGATAATGTTTATGCCAGTGAATAACAATAGATGCCGCTTGGAAGATTTTCGAATTGAAAATGGATGCAGCAGCAACAATAATCAAACAATTATGAGAAAAAATAGTTTTTTGGAAGGAAAACAAAGAAAATATTTTCATTGAACTCTGGAAAGTGAAAATAGACAATATGACTGTCATTCATCTGCCTATAAGAAAGGTTTATCTTATAATGTATTTGTGCATTTTTATATATAATAACTTTATTTCCAAGCACTTCTTCATTCTGTATAAGAATTTCCATAATTTAAAATAAATTTTATTTACAAAATATATAATAATTTCCATTTTAGAGCGCATTGTGAAATATCTGTTTTTCATATTAACAAAAACTGTTGTTGTACAGTTTGTCCAACAAGTGTTATTAAAAAGCAGAAAAAATGCAACAACAAATACACGTATTTCTGCAGGAGATTTATTTTATTTTGCGCAAAGTTATTAGACAGCCTGTGAGTTAAAACCTGAATTCAACAAACTTGCAGTGTGAATGCAAAATCAGCTGTTTATGGTTTTAACGTTAAAACCAGGTTTTAACTTTCAGTGTGAAAACACTATTATACACGAATAACTAAAGGATTTCATTAAAAAAAATGTATGGTACAATAATTCGAATACAAGTAACTTTCGGTACTTTTTACTCCACTATAGCACTATTACTTCTAATTGCTTCTACACATTTTTCATTTTACCTATTCTTTCATTAAGCGCTTGCTATATTTAAATTTAAAGAAAGCAAAGTATCTGTCATTTATCATTAACACTTTCGTTTATTTTTTTTTTTTTTCTTGACGTACGCATTCATCCATTGTTGGTAGGATGATTATGGTGACTGCAAAGTGGGCGAAGCACCCGGAAAGTTGTCCGAACAGAATACTAATTTTGATAAAACAATTTTATAATTTGCACGAGTTCTTAAGCACTACCGATCTATGGTGATTCGTCACAACAGACTGAATAGATAGATGACAGCCAATTCGACAGATGTAGCTACAAAAAATTGGTCGCTATCAACCACCAAAATTCGAAAGTCCCCATTGGAAAGCCTTTTATTTATATCAGAGATATTTCCGAGAGTTTTTTTTTATAAAAGAAAGGTAACACTTAGACAATGAATTCCTACTACTATTAACAAGGTATTATCTTATTTAGGAAACGAATACTGATAGAGAAGACAGGTGGTGCAGGAAGAGATAAAGGAAAGCTTCATGCTTTTACAACTCTGCTTCTTACACGTTTTTTTTAATAAATCACTGTTGCAGCGCCTCTGGTGTTAATAAGGCGAATTAAATTTTCGAAGCTGTGTTTAGTAACCATTTTATTGGTTTCTTTACTTCGCCGATGATTCTGGTATACAATACCGACGAAGGAGGGCGCTCTGATGTTACATTAGCCCTTTGTGAAGCAACGTCGAAAAAATAATTTTTCTAGGAGCTCGTAGCACAAGTAAAAAATTTTGTTCTAGGATTTTTTTAAATTGTATTTATTGGAGTGTAAAAGGGTAAAGAATTAAGAGGAAAGAAAGAAATTAGAAATATATTTACTGATAACATTCTAACAATAAAAAAATTAATAATAATACGCTGGAAAAATAAGTTTTTTAAAAAATTGCGCTACGGTAACATTGATTTAGTAAAATCGTAGGTTTATTTTAAATCTGTTGTGATGTAAGAGATACAGTTTTTTATTCACCCCTATTTTGCGTTTCGATTACGTTCCCGCATTCAGTTACGCACGGATCGAAAAGAGGTATTCTGGCAAAAAACTGAATCGAAAGAAAAAGAAGAAGAGAAGAGTATGTTTAAACCTGCTGCTTTGCTATGAAACAGGTGAAATAGGAACAGAAAAATTAAGCAATTTTGCAAAACTTGTAGCAAAAAGTTAAATTTAGTGCAAAAAACAGTGATTTAACATTTCATTAAATAAGCTAACAAACAAAAATTGAAAACGCTCCGCCACTAAAATAACAACTTACAAAAACGTAGTTACGATCGAAATGCAGAATACATAGAATCGAAAAAGAAACCGAAGAACGGAACGCAGAATACCAAAGTTGCCAAACGGAGAAACTTTCGATTCGAATCGAAACGCAGAATAGGGGTGACTAAGAACGAATTTTGCAGTTTGGAACTAGATGTTGTACCAAAGTTATTGGTTTGTTGCATATCTGCAACATGGCGTCACAAAGAGTTAGGATTAGTATCCACTGAAGCCGGTGTAGTTTCAGTGACCAGTACAAATGCCTTCATCTCTTGAACTTTCTTAGAACAACTGATACAGATACTAATCCACTTCAGAAAAATGCGTGGTGTTGTGATTTAATGAGTGTCTCGCACCCAGGACCTTCGGTTTTGTAGTCAACCTGCTAATTACTTCAGACAACGCCACGCCTCTTAAAATATATTAACGAGGCGGAATGCCCTTTATTTAAAGCAGGGCTGGAAATTGAATTTTTTCGTTAGCAGTAAAATATTTAATTGATTCCTAGATTTGTTTTACTTAAAAAGCCAGACGTTTAAAAAATCACCATACAAAAAAAATTTAACGAAGTAACGAAGTTTTTCTGTAGTTTAGCGAATTTAAAAAAAACACAAGCTTTATTACACTTTTCCCATTTCTTTTTTATTTTTGTTTATTTACACAACTTTTTTTTTAAATTTATATTTTCTATTTTTTTTTTACTGAAAATGAACTGATAATTTTCACATCGCCATAAAATCAACCCAATACTAAGAATAAATGCTTTTTTTACAACTTTATGGCACAGATATAATTTTAACACTTCTTTTCTTTTGTTTGTGGTTCAAATTTTGAATTAAAATTTTTTGTTCATTTTTTTTTTTTTTGTATTTATTTTAATTATAAAGTTAAATTTATTGCTTAACACCAATTTCAATTAGAAACTAAAGAAACACACACAAAAACTTAAATGAACCAAAATTTTCCCGCTTGTTTTTCTTGCAACTTCTGTTATACGAATGTGAGTGAAAATTTATTTATTTTTCTTGATGCTACAAGAGTTTAAAATTTATTTTTTCTTTAAATATTTTATAACTACACATGTTTTTCATATCGCGCCATAACCGCTAAAATAGCTTAAGCGACATCATTTTCGAACTTAAATTTTTTACCAAAATCGATTATTTGCGATCGTAAATAATCGATTTTCGTCAAAAAAAAACGAAGTTCAAAAAGTATGTCGCTTAAGCTATTTTAGCGGTTATGGCTCGATATGTATGCTTGTTTGTGTTCGTTTTTGTTGTATTTAAGCGATAAGATAATAAATAGCAAAAAAAAAAAAATATACATGCAAATAACAATTATAAATTAAACCACAAAAATCGATTAAATTTATTATAAATACTCGTATTTTCCTACGTTTACAACACTTCAATTTCATTTATTGTTTGTATTTTTTTTCTTTTATTTTCTGTATTTTATTGTATCTTTTTTTGTATTGAAATTATACGTTAATCAAACAGGGTTGTTGGTTACATATTACTACGTTTTATAGTTTTGTTACTTTGTTTTAGAAATAAAAGAGGTGAAACATTGAAAATAGAAAATAGTTATTACTATTCTAATACTAGGAGGGAAACTATTTGTAGAATCCAAAAAATTTTTCTTATTCAAACTGTACGCTTATAAAATGCGTCCATAAGAACTGTAAATAAATCCTTCGTGAGACTGCTGCCTCAGAATGGTCAGGTAGAAACTGAAAAGGCACCAAGTAACATTTATTTTCAAAAAAAGTGGTGTTTTTCTAATACGAATTTAGAACAGGCATAGTGTAAAACTGATAACACAATATTTGAAGAAGAAAATCTAGACAAAGGAAACTCCAGCATCCTTGTTTTGTTTTTAATTCAAAGGTTTGTTTATGTGTCGTTATTAAGCATTCATGCTGATATTAAAAATTTTACACTGAGAGAAAAAGACGTCGTAAAATCAACAACGCTTGTGTGTGTGACAATAAGTACTCAGAAAAAATATAATTAAATATATAGCCTTACTTTTAGTAACTGCATATAATCATAATTGTAGCGCAAACACTTCGTACGCTGACATATTTTATCTCAAGCAACTATTATTAAGGCCGATTCCAACATACACGAACATATCTAATTCGTTAATGCGAAAAACAAGAATACGCTACAACTAAAAATAAAAAGCACATGCATATCAAACGCATTGACTCCCTGTTGTACTTATTTTTTTTAAACACAAACATTCACCACCGTTTACATACATTTGTGTATATAAAAAAGAATGGAAAATTCGTGGGTGTACCTGTGGCTGTTTGAAAACATCCCAGCGATAAAACTGAGAAGACCTTCTTGGATTCCAACATACAAGAGCATTTCTACTTCGTTTATGTATATAAAATACGCTACAACTAAAAATAAAAAGGCATATGCGTATCAAGCGCATTGACTCCTTGTTATAGTTATGTAAGTATATTCAGAGTATGCTCATACTCACACTGTAAAATAGTACTCGGGATACTTATTAATCATTCGCCGCAGTGTACATACATTTGTGTATATAAAAAGGAATGGAAAATTAGAGCTGCAAAACTATCGATGGTACTATCGATAGTTTTATATTAAGTAGACTATCGATATTTTTTTTCGATAGTGATACTATCGACAAGAACACGCTACTAAAAGAGAAAAAATCAAAGTCAATAAAAACGGAATGATGGCGACTGTGTAATAAAAAATACAACATTCAAATTTCGCCTCCTGTAAACCTTTATAATAATGGTTATCATTACATATGTATATAAATGTGAAAACAAATTAATTAGTTTTGATTTGTTTGAACATAAGATGTCAGTTTTTATCCACTAGATGCAAATTGCATAAAAATACAATTATTATATATATACCAACGGCTTTGATACATGACGAAATTTGACGGCTACTGTCTCCGCTCTTTACTTTTAAATAACAGGTGACGTTAAATAGTTTACTTCTCCTTCTGGTAAACCAATACTTTTTAGCTAACTGCAATAGTTTAAGTAATGATGAAAGATTTTTTTTATTTTATTCCTTTTTAATTTATTTTTTACTGAACCATCTATCTGTTTGCTTTTTCGTTTATTTTTTTATAGAACTGTGAATATATGTTTGTTGAATATGTGTATTAAAAACATTGGAACTAAAAGTTTAAAAAAAATCAAGTTTCTTTTTACTTTATGGAATGATTAAAAAATTCAAGATTTTATATTAGAAAAATACACAATTGATAAGTTTCTAAGAATCAAAAACTATCGATAGTATCGATGGCATAAAAAAATACTATCGAAACTATCGAATGGAGCCACTATCGATAGTTTTGCAGCTCTATGGAAAATGTATGGGTGTTTGAAAACATCCCAGCGATAAAACTCAGAAGACCTTTTTGGTGCAGAATATTTTTGATTCAATTGCTATTCTTACCCAACTGCAAAAGCATGCATCATAAAATGCCTTGGCTATTTCGCATAAAAGTTATGATGATGATACACATTCCATACTTTCTTCTAAAAGAAGGGAGTATAGACGGAGTAATATTTTTTTAACCAAAACAAAAGCAAACTCCATCAATTTGAAGGCCTTCCAGAATCTCTGGCAAAAGAAGCAAGAACAGAAGGCCTCCCCCTCAATGACAACGAGTGTAAAAAAGCTATGAGTATGGAATGGAGCGAGCAGGTCTTGTACATCCAAAATGATGCCTTCTAGAAGGCATCTATACTCAATCTTGTTCCCCCTGGGATGCTTTATGTGTGTATGTAAATAAAATAGCCCTGTATATACGCATGTGTAGCCGATTAATAGTCAGAGTATTTTTATACTCATGTGTATGATTGTAATGGGTGTTTTTTATTTAGGTATAGAACTTTAAGTTGGCATCACTTTTTTAACTGACGGCCATTTTGTCAGCTGTCAAATGATTAATATTTAGTTTGGTTTGCCATTTCATCATGAACAGGTTGACAAAAGAACAACGCTTGCAAATCGTGCAAATTTATTTCGAAAATAATGGTTCAGTTCGCGAAGTTTACCGCAAGCTCCGTCCATTTTATGGTCGACATAATCGTCCATCAGAGCAATTAATTCGGTTAACCATGGATCGTTTTCGCACTACGTTTACTCTATGTGATAATACGCATCCGCAGACATCGAACAGTGCGCACCGAAGAAACAATTGCCGCTGTAGAGCAAAGTGTTGAAGAGGACCCGAATGAATCGATTCGCCACCGTGCACAGCAATTGGAGCTTTGTCCATCAACTTCATGGAAGATTTTGCGCAAAGATCTTGGCTTGCGACCTTACAAGATCCAGCTTGTGCAAGAATTAAAGCCGCGAGACCATGCAATGCGTCGTGATTTTGGTGTATGAGCCGAAAATGAGATTGATCTCGATGCTGATTTTCATCGCAAAATTTTGTTCAGTGATGAGGCTCATTTTTGGTTGAATGGCTACGTCAACAAGCAAAATTGCCGCATTTGGAGTGAAGAGAATCCACATGAGACCCTTGAGACGCCATTACATCCACAAAAACTGACTGTTTGGTGTGCTCTATGGGCTGGTGGAGTCATTGGGCCATACTTCTTCCGAAATAATGCTGGAGAGTCAGTTACCGTTAATGGAGACCGGTATAGAGCCATGATAACCGACTATTTTGTTCCCGAATTGGATGGCATGAATGTGGATGAGTTGTGGTTCCAACAAGACGGCGCTACATGCCACACAGCGCACGTCACAATCGATTTATTGAAGGAAACATTCGATGAGCGCATAATTTCGCGGAATGGACCTGTCAATTGGCCACCAAGATCGTGTGATTTGACACCATTGGATTATTTTCTTTGGGGATATGTGAAGTTGCTCGTCTACGCCAACAAACCAGAAACGTTAGGGGACTTGGAAGCCAACATTCGTGGCGTTATTGCCAACATACTGCCCCATATGCTCGAAAAAGTGGTTGAAAATTGGACCTGTAGAATTGGCTTTATTCGAGCCAGCCGCGGCGGCCACATGCCCGAAATCATATTTAAACATTAATGGCATAAAATTATCCTTCCAATAAAGCCAAATTGATGGACATTAAAACGATTTTCTTGTGTTTTATTTCAATTCGAAGTTCTATACCTCTAAAAAAAACACCCGTTGGTTCATACAGTCCAAAAATTTTAGTTATAGTTGTTTGTGCTACGTAATTTAAAAATGTGTTTAGTTGTTGTATGTTTATAGTTATACGTATTCTATTTAAAATTATTTCGGGTATTTATATATCTATGTTCTTTATTTTTTGGCAAAACTCATTAAGACCATATTCAATTTTGCAACTTATGCTAACTTCATAATATTTTCTCATTATACATAGGGCCGTATGTATGTATGTATTTTTTTAAACAAAAAATATTCGAAACCATATATAAAAAATTCCATTGCAAACGCTTTGATCGTTCCTTATCACAATTTGTATATCCTAGACGGAATATTTTACCTCATAGTTTCAGCTTTTTATCTAACATTTATTTGCTATGAATTCTTTTGTTAAAAGTTTTTCATTTATAAATTTCTCCCTTGTTGTTTATATACTCGTATGAATATGTTTCATGTAATATTTTGTTAAAGAAAATATTATAACGAAATTGCCGCATTTATGACATTTTATCGCTTAACACTGATAATAGTTTCGCATGAAATCAATTTCAAATCATAAACTAAAGCAAATAAACTGGAATTGTGTATGTATATATGTGTTCGTAACTCATCCAACTTTCCAAAGGCGTCATCGTTTTATACGTCATATTTTTCCCGCTCCTCACATTGTCTCACTGTCAGACCGATTAAAATTACATAAATTCATTTACGTTTTTTTTTTCATTATTTTTACTTTTTTCGCGGGATTTTAACTGATTCATATACAAATCACATAAAAGCCATTAAAATGCGTACGTTTTATAAAGTAGCTGATGAAAAAATGCGAATATGATTGCATGGAATATGTGTCCAGCAACTTAAAAAAAAAATACTTGTAATGAAAGAAAAAAGCAACATAATAAATGCAAGTGAGTTAATGGCAGCCAGCAGTTGTAAGTACCTTGTTTTAGGACTTTAAATGGAAATTTTGAGTGTTGTTGCAGCATTGATTGTTGCGCATTGCATGAATGGTATCAAAAATACCTGCACAACACAACGTCACAGGTATTAATGTTAATTTCATTTGTTTTATGTGATTCGGACGCAATTTTGTTGCTGCTGTTGTCTTTGCCTGCGCTTGCGCCTCTCGCGCCAAAAACAGGCGTTTTTCATTTCGTATTTGTGAAAATCGTCATTAATCGTTGTTATCTTGCACTGTGTGCAGGCAATAAATGAAATTTTAATCTAAATAGCCAATCGTTCGCTGTATTGAAATTTAATTAAATAAATAATATATTCGTATATTGTTTGATGGTGATTTGTTTACACGAAATGTGAAATGTTTGCAATTATTTAAGTAAATCATTTTCGGCACTTTTTAACACAACCATAAAATTATCGACATGATATGAAAATAAATTACGTTCAAAGATTACGTGTTAAGATTAGAAATTTTTGTGTTAAATTCTATATATGCTAGAATGGTATGAAATTATGTACGAAAATTGTATCAGAGGTGTGATGTTATAACGATTCGGATGAAAATCTTGTACTTATAAAGGCTGGTACTTACTATCCCACATATACGTTCGATTTCTCCTTTTTTTTAAAGAGAAGTAATATTGTTTACTTTTAAGTATCTCAATATACATTTGCTATTATAGTTATTGAAAATTATTGAACTAATGTGACACGTTCTTATTTTTAAGTTGTTGCTTTTCTCGAGTGTACCACTAGTACTAGGTGTTACCTTTTTTAGGAAAGATAGAGTGATAGCGAGGAAGGAAGAGATAGAGAAAAGCTTCATTCTTTTTAAAACTCTGCTTTTTGTACGTTTCTTAATAATACAGTGTTGCAGCGCTCTGGTGTCAAATGAGGCGTATTAACTTTTTAGAAGCTGTGTTTAGTGGGCTCTATTTACGCCTGCAATATCAAATATTAAAAAATTGTTATGAAAAAGACCTTCATACTCCTGTTGGCGTACTTCAAAGTTAATAAAAACTGCACAAAATTTTAATGATCCTCAATTAATAATATTTGAAAATGATACAAAGCTCAAATTTCTATAAAAAAATTAATGGGTTCGTACAAACTAATATTTTTATCCATTTATTTAAATTTAGTGTAGGATTTATGCATTTATTTATTTAATTTTTTTTTTTGTAAAAATATTCGTATTCGTATTCGCCTGAATTTGACGAATACGAATGATTCGTATTCGAATACGAATACGAATATTCATGTATCACTAGTCGGTATAGTTGAGTGACCAGCGACTATGCATTCAGCACTTGAACTTTCCTGCAACAACTGATACAAAAGGGACACTAATGCACATCAGAAAAATGCATGGTGCTGTAATTTTTAATGACTGTTGGAGATACCTGGCTCGCACCCAGGATGTTCGGTTTTGTAGTCAACGTGCGCTAAGTACTTCAGCCAACGCCACCGTCGTTCTACTTTTGAGAAAATGCAATCCTGACCTAATGAGTTGTTATTGTCTCAATTAGATCGGGGTTGCATTTTCTCAAAAGTTGTTTGACTACGTAGGATAGTAAATACATACTTGCCTTAAGGCTCAGTTTGCCGACTGTAAAGGCTAATGTTAGCCTACTGTAATGGAATGTAACTGTAACGGTTGGGAAACAGCTCATCGATCATTTTATGTGAAAAGTAATAAAAATGGTTATAAAGATGTAACCAGAATGAAAGAATCTGTGTAAATTACTTTTCACATAACAATATCGATCAGCTGTTTCCTAACAGTTGCAGTTACATTCCATTACATTCGGCTAACTGATACTTAATGGAATGTAACTGTAACAGTTGGGAAATAATAGATCGATATTGTTATGTAAAAAGTAATCAAAATGGTTATAGAGATGTAATCGGAATGTAAAGGCTCAGTTAGCCGACTGTAATGGAATGCAACTGTAACGCACGAAACAGCTAATCGACATTTTTATATGAAAGTAGGTTACGTTACATTACATCTCTATAACCATTTTCATTACTTTTCACATAACAATATCGATCAGCTGTTTCCTAACCGTTGCAGTTACATTCCATTACAGTCGGCTAATTGAGCCTTTAAGCAAAGTTTTTGCTGGGTGCATACAATCGTATAAAAATTATTGCAGACATTGTATAAAGCTTTTCTATTCAATACTAGTTTCAAAATTAATTCATGCAATCAACCTTAAAACAGCATTAATAAATCTTAAAAAAAAAACCTAATATAATATTAATAAATTGCACAGTAATTTATTTAAAAATGCTTTCCTTAAATCACAAATAAACTGATTATAAATACAATTCAAATAAGCTCCTTAAGGCCAAACAAATAACCCACTAAAAAATTACTATTTTTCCAACCAAATTAGTAGGCGTTCGTTAGAAAAAGTCATTAAGAAAATAGATGTGAATTTTATACAACAGACACATAAGAAACTCTCGCGACTGTTAAAAATAAAGCCCAAAAAATATCACATAAGTCACCTTGGCAATGACACATGCGTATGCAAATCAAATAAAATCAAATACAAAAAATATTAAAGAAAATAATGGTAAAACCATTTAACGAAGGCGTACAGTGTTGCGTTGATGTTTGAAGTAACAAGTGTCAGCAAAAAAAAAAATAATAATAATATGTAAATAAATAAAAAGATAAAGAAAAGCCAACAAGCCTTGCAACTACGATCACTTATCGAACATAAGAGACATGTACATATATACATACTTACATATGTACGCATGCTGTGGCAGCAACTATGATACAATTTTTCTTAAGGCCAATAAAAAATTGCCAACAATAATAGCAACAATTACATAAAAGAAAACTGAAAAATTTAATTTTTCACTGATTTGGGAAAAAAAAACCTACACAAGCTTTTTATTTGGTGCGTTGCAAGTACATGTGTGCGAGTTTTTTTTTTAATTTTTTTATTTAAAATTCAAATTCCACTGGGAATTAACTATAAATTTATAATTAAATTGCAAACACGATTTCGAACATGCCGTTTTATGTCGGTCTGTATGGAAAAATTAAATATTGAAACTGAAAATTATGCGTAGAGGCGGGCTGATGTGTACACACTATTTTACTCATTATTGCATTTACGATTATGTTTGCATACATTTATTAGGCAAGTACATGCAAAAGAGCGGTAATATATGGCTTTTAGGAATGAGATTAGTCAGACTTTTAGACGAATTATACATATATATACACAGAGCTGTATATATATGTATAAGTACGATTGTTTTAAAAAAATTATTGCTCAAAACCTTAATCAACAAAGAGCTTGGATTTACATAAGGCCCAATTATGAATTTTCCCGGGGAGTTTTTTCTTTTTCCAATCATTTGTTCCCAGGAAAGTATCCCCCAATTCTAAATAGCTGGAGAATAAGCAAATATGAATGAGAGAAAAATCTGGAACAGCTGTTTAATGTTTGGCTTGCAAAGTAAGCTTTGCGTGCACTAAAATTTGAAGGATGTCGTTGGCTGAAATATTTAGCACGTTGACTACAAAACTGAAGGTCTTGGGTTCAAGCCCGGCTTCCGACAGTCATTCAATAACAACATCACGCATTTTTCTGATGTGCATTAGTGTCCCTTTGTATCAGTTGTTGTAGGAAAGTTCAAGTAATGAAGGTATAGACACTGGTCACTGAACTATACCGTCTTCAGCAGATACAAATCCTAATGTAACATCAGAGCGCCCTCATTCGTAGGTATTGTGTAGCAAAAATTATCGGCGAAGTAAAGTAACCAATAAAATGTTTACTAAACACAGCACAAGGCTTGTGTCTGTCTATATCTTAGAAACGAACATTCGCAGTTCTTTCAGACTGCCGAAAGAAAACAGCGTTTTCCAGGCTGAGATCTTAGCGATCCTCCGGGCCACGGAACTGGTGGCCAGGAATGTAGCTGAAGGTTAGAAGGTAACCTTCTACATCGACAGGCAGGCATCGCTAAAAGCTTTGAAGGAACACAATATCAAATCGAAACTTGTTAGTGACTGTAGGAGAGCCCTAAACTTGCTTATGGAAAAATATAGTGTCAGACTATGTTGGGTTCCTGGCCACAGCAGTGTTGAGGGAAATGAAATTGCCGATGAGCTGGCAATAATAGGGTCGGCATTAAATGAGAAAATGTCAGACAGATCGGTGAAATGAACGATAGGTCATTACTATAGGGAACTCAGTAATTGGGTAGAGAGCAGAACGAACAGTTCATTTCGAAGTAGGGAGGATTGTAGAGTCTCGAGAGCTATGTGGCCGAAACTTGACTCAGGAAGATCCAAACTGCTACTGGACATGAATAGGAAGGCGAAGAAACAGATGCACTGAGAGGCGAAATTCGGCCGCTGCATTAACGAGATATGAGAAAAGTTTTTGCAAAAGTTCGTTGAAAGTTTTGTGAAAAGAAAACGTATGTCCACTTCAGGAGCATTAGGTGAACAGTTAGTTGTCAATTTACTATGTAACCTCAAAATTACTAATCTTTTAGTATTTTTCTGCACCAGCTTGACTGATCTCAATACTTTTTTTTACACATGTAAACATTCAAGCGTGTGTGCGTGTTTGTTTTCATGTCACTAAAGTGTAGAAAGACTTGTTCGACATCAATGTCAATGAAAGATAGTAGAAAAAATTAATGTGAATACATACATACATATGTACATACATAAGTACGTAAAATGTTACTACGAGTCCATATATAATTTCCAAGAGACCAAGAGAGGGATCATGCGACCACCATGGCAGTTAACGGGTAAAACACTAAATTTCCACAATTTTCTCATAAATAGAAATCCCAAAAAGCACATTCATACAAACACATACATACATACATACATATGTATGTACGTGAGTCCATGGCAATCATGATGAAAAGGATATACAAATCAAAGCAATATATTATTTGTGTTGATTTGTAGCTAGCGACTACATATGGTGTAAAATTACCTGAACGTAAAAATAGGCCCGTACAAAGAAACTTTTATTTAATTTAGTGAACCATTAAACTAAAAAATTAAATAAAGTTTAACATAGTGGCAGAAAGGCTAAGGTCGAGTTTACATCTGGCACACATGTGCCCAAAAAAGCGTAACCTCTAATTACTAATGAAAAACTGTTTGATTCAGACATTTATTTATTTGTCTTTTCATAATTTCGAGTTATATCGCGAAAATTTAAAAAATTATTTACCAACAGGGATTAAACTGTCATGCGTTAGTCTGATCTGGTAGCTTTATTGACTTTTTGCTTCGCTAGGGTTGCCATTTCAGCATGAGACCTATATAAAGGCTTTTGCTATTTTTCTTTGAATGATGTTATAGTTAAACAATTAAAATTAAGTTCTTTTGTTATCAATATTATTCGCTCAAGTTTTATGGATAAAATCTCGAAATTTGAAACTTGACATCTGGAAAACATTTTTATTAAATAAGCGTTACCACTAAATACTATTGAAAAATCTTTGTTAAAATCTAAACACAGCTTCTGATATATCGGTTCCTTTCCCTGCCTAATAACTAATTTTTTCAAGCCATACATGAGTTTTCCCAAAACTTTTTAGTTTTTGCTTTTAAACTATAATTATTTTTCCTCCCAAAAAGGCGTTTTTTTTTGTTTAAATTGTATTAAAATTTCAAGTCATTTCTATCTCAGACAATTTGAAATTCAAATTCTTGATATTCTGATAATTTGCGAGAATTTAATATTCAATTAACCCTAAACGTATTTTTAGTTTTGTTTATTTCTGGTGTAAAGTAAAATTTTTAGCTTTGTTGTATATATTAAAAGACTTTTAATAGCATTTTATGACGAATATTTTTGTAGAGTATTTGAGGCGGTGGGGATTAGAGCTGTGTCGTTCATGAACGAACGAGTACAAATGAACGAATCAGTAAAATGAACGAAGTGAGCCGGTCACTTTACTGAGCTGTTTTGGCTCAGCAGTGCTGATAAAAAGTACAATTGAACGAAATGAACGAACGAGCGCACTTGGGTGTTTTTGTTTTGCTTTTTTTTTAGCTTTTTCTTTAATCGTGCGAGATTTTTTGTCACATTCTGGTTTTCATTTGCCTGCTTTTAGTAGCAGTATGACCATTATGAAATTAATAAAATTGCCATTAATATTTCTTAAGTTTTTAGAATATATTAAGAGTTTTTTAAACAAATTTACCTATGTAGATAATAATATTATAAACAGTCTATTTTGATTCTTTATATGTGGCTCTTATGCCAATATGAATCTTTTGATTTCTTATTCCTTTAATATTTTAAACATTTTACTTGCTGATTTTTTGTTTGTTTCTTATATTTTCTATTGTTTGTTTTGCTTAGTTTGCTAAACAATTCATAAGAAACTGTCTGGACAAATGCCCTTTTTATTTGACGAATCAGCTTTTGTTTTTTTTTTTGTTTTTATTTCGTTCTATTTCTTGAAAAGAGCAGATGAACGAAATGAACGAACTCGTTCTTTTTTAGAAAATGAACGAAAATGAGCGGTCACTTGAATGAACGATTTGGCACAGCTCTAGTGGGGATCTCACCCCTGGTTACCCTGTTCGAGCTATGCTGCTTAGCTATCTAAAACAAATTTCATGTGTTAAATAACAATGCAATAAAATTACATTATATGATGATGTCAAATTCGCCGCAAATATTTCAAAACATTTCCATTTATTTCCCATTGTTTTCTTTTCTAGCTGCCTAGGATTATGTCATGACGAAAAACAATACAAAGCAAATTGAGTAATCGTTCTTTTTTTTTTTTTTTTTAAATCCCTTCAAACAACGAAACGAAACAAAATCAAGCATTTTATTTCGTTTATTTTCGTGCTCTGCTTTTAAGTACAAGGAAATCAAAACAAAAATAAATTTATAATTGCAATAGTATCGATTTTTTATTTTTTGTCAAGAAAATCACGTCCCAGCTCATGTGCTGTGGAATAAAAGAGCATAGCTCTAAAAAGACCCACAAGAACAAGATATAGAGAGTTACTAAAATGTTCCTTGTACGGTTTTACATAAAAGTGCTGAACACATCCTGTACGTAAAATGCAAGTGTGAACCAGATAAAAAATGAAGCTAATGAATTAGCGGACGCAGAACATATTTCACTGGCAAAAACAGAAACAGCTAAAATAGCTGTACCCCCTGAGGAGTTTAACCCTTTGTTACCACAACACGGAAGAGTAGAAAATTTTTATGAAAATCACTAATTTTTGAGTAATTTTTATACAAACTTTCTAGAAGGGCGTACATTTGTCTCAGAAATGAGAGAGATTTTTAATTATTAAAATAATTGATTCAAATGTTTAGAGATGTGTATTTGATATGTTGATATAAATGATAAATAGTCAAATGAATGCTAAACTGCTAAAATGGACTTGATGTTGGCGTTAAACACCTGCAAGAATGGCAATAAAATGCAAAATTCTGCATTCATTCTCAAAATGAATTATGTCATATTGAATGCACATTTTTTCAACCGTCATGTGTAGTGCTTTAATCATTTCCTATACATCCACTTTAATTTATACGGCCAGGTTCTACATTCCACTACAATATGAAAATGAAAACGTTTTTAATTCCGTAAAGTCGATATCACTGTGTTCTAGAAAAGTAATGAAACTTTTTTTCCACGACGATTTCATTCCCAGTTTATTTCAAATAAATATTTCAAGTAACATGAAAAAAAAAACATTTTATGCTATAAACACAATTGCGACGAACGGCGAACTGGGCATAGTTCGACGAACTTCCCTTCAAGAATTCTTTACGAAAATTCGTCTTTTAAAGCAGAATTAAATTTGTCGACCCAATATTTGTATATATGTATATTCACACCAAAAAAATTATGATTATGAACTTGCAATAAAAATAAATGCAAAAATCTATATTAAGTCTTGAACTTGATTAAAAGTCGAATAAATCACACATTGCGAAAATGTTGAAAATAAACTAAAATTGATTAAACTCGCTGAAACTTTTAGGTTAACTCGGGAGAAAGCGCAAAACATTATGATAATTCGCCAAAGCTTGCAAAAATTTTAATTTTAAGTCCCTAAATATAAATAAGTAAAGAAAGCCAAAAACGTTGCAAAAATTAAAAATAGATAAAGAAAGCCAAAACCGTTGCAAAGACTACATCTGCCGCGAAAATAACAGAAATTTGCAAAAATTTCAAAATTTTAAAAAAGTCATACGCCCAGGTTCTACATTCCACTACAAAATGAAATTGAAAACGTTTTTAATTCCGCAAAGACGATATCACTGTGTTCTAGAAAAGTAATGAAACTTTTTTTCCATGACGATTTTATTCCCAGTTTATTTCAAATAAATATTTCAAGCAACATGGAAAAAAAACATTTTATGCTATAAAAACAATTGCGACGAACGGCGAACTGGGCATAGTTCGATGAAATTGCCTTCTAGAATTCGTCGCTTAAATTAGTCTTTTGAAACAATTAAATTTGACTACCTATCTGTCTACCAATGAATGCCAAAATATGCAAATATTCACTGCGGAAAGAATCAATTGCATATAAGTATATTCACCAAAAAAATAATGGTTATATACTTGTAATAAAAATAAATGCAAAAATCTATATCAAATCATGATAAAAAATATAATAAATCACGTATCGCGAAAATTTAGAAAATTTGCAATATTGGAAACAAGCTCTAAACTAAAATTAATTAAACTCGCTAAAACTGTAAGGTAAGTCGTTAACTCGGGAGAAAGCGCAAAACATTATGAAAATTCGCCAAAGCTTGCAAAAAATTTGAATTTTAAGTCCCTAAATAGAAATAAATAAAGAAAGCCAAAAACGTTGCAAAAATTACATCTTTCGCAAAAACATAGAAATTTGCGAAAAATTGCAAAATTTTAAAGAAGCTATAATTTTTATTAAAATTCGATAAAACTCTAAGAATGCAAAAAATTCGGTAGAAAATCGCAAAATGGCGAAAATTCGCAAAAACTTAATAGCAAAGTCTAATATTATTTAAAATTTGCAAAAAATGCAAAATTTTTGCAAAAATTCGCTTTCGTTGCGAGCAATACAAAAATTCGCGAGAAGTTGCAAAATCGGAAACGAACCTCAAAATTCATTAAAAATTGCCAAAACTGTTATAAATGTATTTTAGCAACGCCTCCTCTTATCCCTTTAAAACAAAAATAAAATCGTTTAGAAAAATAATTTATATACAAATGTTATTTATGTGCCTACATTTTTGTATTTTTGCAATAAAAAGTAACAAAATCATTTTTACTAAAAAGTAACTATTTTCGTTCACAATGTTGTTTGCTGCCGAATTCAGTGAGTGAAATTGGATTGCAGAACACTTCAATTTCGTTTGAAACAAACTGAAAATGAAATTTTATTTTTTAAATACTTTTACGAAATTGAGAACACAAATCAAGAGAAAATTTCACTTTCATTTCATTTTACGAATGTAGAACCTAGGCGATAATTTTTATTAAAAATTGCTAAAACTTTAAGGAATGCTAAAAATTCGGTAAAAAATCGCGAAAATTCACAAAACCTTAATAACAGTGGCATAATACCAAAGTCTAATATTGTTTAAAATTCGCGAAAACTCATAGGAAGCAGAACACTTGCAAAAACTTCATTGCGAACAATGTAAAAATTCGCGAGGTTGCAAAATCGGTAACAAGCTTTGAAATTCATTAGAAGTCGCCAAAGCTTTTAAAAGGAAAATAAACTCGAAAAAAAACGCGAAAAATCGCAAGTTCGCTAAAAATTTCTAAACACATTGAGGAAATCACTTACAGAACCCTTTAGCTAATCGCGAAATTTTTCCACATATTTTAACAACGCCACCTCTTACTCCGGGTTTTTGTTCTTACCCCTTTAAAACACAAATAAAATAAACAATAAAAAGATAATTTATGTACAAATATTATTTATGTGCTTACATTTTCGTATTTTTGCAATAAATAGTTACAAATATTTTATTTTTACCAAAAAGTATTTTCTTTCACAATGTTGTTTGCTGCCGAATTCAAATTACTTTTTTTTGTAGTGAAATTGGATTACAGAACACTTCAATTTCATTTGAAACAAACTGAAAATTAAATTTTACTTTTTAAATCACTTTTACAAAATTGAGAACACAAATCAAGAGAAAATTTCACTTTCATTTCATTTTACGAATGTAGAACCTAGGCGATAGTGTTTTCACACTGGCATGCTTTTAATAAAAGTTAGTTTTAACGTTAAAACCAACTGCTAAAACCTGGTTTTACCATAGAAATTGTTATTGTTAAAACCAAATTAAAACCATTTTTGAATTGGTTTTAAGTTGGTTTTATGAAATGCAACCTTGTTTTCGCTGTGACAAATTCAGTGCTGCCAAGTTGAAATGACCGACAGCAGCTGATAATGTTTATGCCAGTGAATAACAATAGATGGCGGGCGTTTGAAAGATTTTCAACTTGAAAATGAATGCAGCAGCAACAATAATCAAAAAATTATGGTAAAAAGGAGTTTTTTGGAAGGAAAACAAAGAAAATATTTTCATTGTACTCTGGAAAGTGTAAATAGACAATATGACTGCCATTCATCTGCCTATGAAAAAAAGTTTATCTTATAATGTATTTGTGCATTTTTATATGTATATAATAACTATATTTCCAAGCATTTCTTCATTCTGTATAAGAATTTCCATAATTTAAAATAAATTTTATTTACATAATATAAAATAATTTCCATTTTACAGCGCATTGTGAAATATCTCAGTTTTTCACATTAACAAAAACTGTTGTGTACAGTTTGTCCAACAAGTGTTATTAAAAAGCAGAAAAAAATGCAACAACAAATACACGCATTTCTGCAGCATATTTATTTTATTTTGCGCAAAGTTATTAGACAGCCTGTGAGATAAAACCTGAATTTAACAAACTTGCAGTGTGAATGCAAAAGTAGCTGTTTATGGTTTTAACGTTAAAACCAGGTTTTAACTTTCAGTGTGAAAACACTATTAGTGAAAAAATGTGAATGCATATGTTTACGAATTGGATCATTGTGTAAGTTATTTTTTATTTCGTGTGTATTGTGGCGTGAATGCTATCACACTGAATGCTGAATTCAGTGTAGTTGAAAGGAATGAATGCTATCATGAATGCTAGTTCATTAGTTGACAACTGGAATAAGGGTGAATACGTATACATATAAGTTTATTTAACATCTCCAAAAAAAATATATATCTGATTTTCTAGATCACTTTCATTAATTAATGGCCACAATTGCTCTGCAGCGTTTTAAGATGATCACGTTTACGATTTACTTCATTTTTCCATCACTTTAAATCAATCGATCATGATCGTATTTCAACTTCAATTACATTTAAAGCATTAATAACAATAATATTTTTATTATTATTTTTTCTTTAAAATTTATCTCTAAAAAAATCCTCTCTTAGGAGCCAAACAATTTGATACAAACGAAGAAAATAAAAATAAATAAAATATAATCTAGATCACCACTTACCTTAGTGGGTGAAATGGTCGATGTGCTGGTATTTGTGGAAGCATGTGAAATACTTGATTTGGCTGGTGATCGTGGTGGCAGACGTTTGCCAACATTAACATGCAACAAATGTTGAGCGCCATATAAAGGAAATGCTGGTGATCCATTAATATTTGCCAACTGCTGCTGGTGATGGTAGTGATTATTATTGTCATTGCCTTGATTTGGTGTCCTGACGCCGATATTACAAATTTCTGCACGTGTATAGAAGCGTATGTTTTCCTGCAATCACAAAATCACATGAAAATTATTATTTTTTCTTTAATATATTTATTTAACAATAATCTTTAATCGTTAACACGACAAAAACTAAGGCCTTACAAAACAAACCTGCTGGCGTGGTTGACTGTTGGTACTTTCCAAGCGAAAAAGAAAAAAACTTTTTGTTTTTAATGGCAAATGCAGGGGAAGAGCGTATGGAAAACAAAAATAAGATAAATTGTTTATGAAAAATTGTAGCAGGCAGTGCCAATAGCGGCAGCCAAAATAAAAATTTTTAGCAAATTGAAAAGGCAACTGAAAACTATTTCCAGACTTTTGGTGGCAAAGTAACTGCTCAATTGCTTAACTAAATCACAAAATAATCAAGTGAAAAATGTACGACGAAAAAATACATGATTTCCGCTCATTACTACACTACGGCTTCTTTTTTCTACTTAAAATTTCTGTTTTTAAATATCTTTTTTTCATCTCTATGCCAAATTGGCAGCGCTGTTGGTTAAATCATAATCAATGATTTCAGCCATTATTTTTTCCTTCTACTCTTTAGTTCAAAACAGTTTTTGTTTTCTTGTTCGGGTGTCAGTCCGTCATAATGTAACGGAAATCATTTGTTAATTTGTGAAAACGTTTATCAAAATTTAGATCTGGTTTTTCTCATTTCACTGCACTATTTTATTTTTTATACATCCATTAAAAATACTCTGTATGTGATGATTTATTGTTTTAAAAGCGAACAGTCAAGTCAGAGAAGGTATTTGCTTTTCATTTTTTTTTTTGCAAATTAAAAAAAAAACAGTTTTGTTTTTCTTGAGAAGAAAAGTTTTGTTAATTGAAAGAAATCATTTCAAGGATTTTCAAAAATTTGACAGATCAACATGTAACTAAATTTTACTGAAAGAAAAACAAACAAGATAAAAATGGATGACGAGGATATATGTAAATAGATTTTTATCTTGGTTACTATTATAACTACAAATAGGAAAGTAGCTTTTCGTTGCAAATTTATTTAAAGTTTTTTTTTTGTATTTTTCTTTTCAATGTAGAAAATGCGAAAAAATATATTTATGTAACTATAGATTAGCTTAGCCCAGTAAAGTTAAGCAACTCAATATCGTCTAAAATAATGCTACTAGAGACAGTATCGGATTTAGGCCTGCTGCCGCCCTGGGCACTATTTGATATGTCGCCCTTTTTGATTATATGGAAGTGATTATCAAAATTGAGAACGTACATATAATTTTTTAATACATTTGAGGTAGATAGCTTTGAAAGCTCTTAAATTTGTTTTTGTTTCTTTGCAGAGTAAGAGCAAGCATTGGTGTCGCTCTCGTCAGTGTGAATGCACAAAAGCTCTTTACGTCCAAGCCATATTGTGCATATAGCTTGGACGTAGCTGACTTAAATGATTTGACTTTTGATTAATGATTCCTATAAAAGTGGAAGCTTGTGAACTGCTCAAAGATTTTTTGGAAATAATATATCGTTTTCTGTTGAAGTACGAGTAATACATAGCTTTGAAAGCTCTTAAATGTTTTCTTATTTCTTTGTAAATTAAGAGCAAGAGATCTGATTGCCTGTTGTGCTCTCGGCGGTGTGAAAGTACAAAGCTCTTTTGTAAAAGCTCGCACACTGTGCATATGGCTTGGACGTAGCTGACTTATTCCCGGTTCTCACGTTTCAACTTTTGTTGCTCAAGTCGGAGACGCAAGTACAAATATCTCTTTTTTTCTTACAGCTGAATTATGAGTTCAGCAACAAAAGTTGAAACGTGTGAACCGGGACTAAGTCAGCTACGTCCAAGCGTCCAAGCCATATGCACAATGTGCGAGCTTTTACAAAAGAGCTTTGTTCTTATTTCTTTGCAAAGTAAGAGCAAGCATTGTTGCCGACGAGATCTGATTGCCTGTTGTGTTCTCGTCAGTGTGAAAGCACAAAGCTCTTTTGTAAAAGCTCGCACATTGTGTTTATGGCTTGGACGTAGCTGCTCTAAAGAGGCAATTAAAAACTATATCCTGTCATTCACTAAAACAAAGTTTTGAATTTTAACACACAACTTAATGGACCAAGAAATTTTAATTCTTCTCGCCAGAGTTGAATAAAATATATATTAGTATGAAATTTTTACACAACATGAATAACGATATGATGATTGGATCTGCATCACTAACTCGAAAGTTATGAAGTTGTTTGAGTAAATGAGCAATATTTACATCAAATTAGAACATCTCGCAAATTTATATTCACCTTTATCCCAGTTGTCGTCCTCGAGATCACCTTAACACAATACTCGCTCTTGAGAACAATTTTGTGCTACTGACAATCTATTTCGGTTCCCTAAGGTCTAGAAAATAGCATAAATCTGGCAACAGGAGTCAGTTGTTTTCGACAACGGGTATATAAGCACCAAATTTTTGGTATTGTGTTAAAGTGACGTCGATGTCGACAACTGTAATAAGTGTGATTGAAACCCTAGGAAATCATTCGAAATTGCACTACTTCTAGAGTTACAAGCACTGCTTATCTTAATGACTTCTCTTTGGGATGATTTTTTTTTATCATTAAACTAAAATCTTGACAGATTTTTGTGCAAAATTAGGGATGAAACGATACGAGTAAATACAAGTAAGTACTCGGTACTTTTTCTTAGAAACCATGTAGTTTTGGTATCGATACTTTACTACCGAGTACCAAGTAGGTATCGGTAAAAAGTACTCGTATCGATCAAAAATACTCGTTTCTTATTTGCCACAACAATGTTCAACATGACGTCAGTTTAACAAAGTTTCATTTGTTCGTATTAAATATAAATTTATGTTTAGAATATATCTGTGGCAAAAAGGAAAAAGCGCTTAAGTCGATATAATCTGTTCTTAAGTTAACGGTACCCATGTAATATCCGTATTAGAAAGTTCCCCTGGGGAAAATTTCATTTGTTTTGTGCGCTTTTTTAGGAAATTTTAAAAGTGCTCTTGCAGTAGAGCAGTAAAATATGACTTAAGCACTTTTTCCTTATTGTCACAGATATTAAAGTCATTTCAAGAAAATGGGACCCCAAGTTAAGTGTGTGGTTATATTTTATAAAAAGACGATAAAATTGCGAGTTGAAAAAATTGTTTTAAATGCGTGTGTTATTGCGACAAAACATCAAATTTGAACAAACGTTCAAAATGTCATCCCGACTGTACTGCTCCTGTCGGCGAAAATGTTTCGAAGCAAGTACATACAGTGAGTTTCACTAATATTCGGTTTTCAGATTCAGAATCCATAAAGTCTGCCAAACAATGACACATTTTTCAGATTAAAAGATTGCATTGTTTGGCAGACTTTTTTATTGATTCTGAATCTGAAAACCGAATATTAGTGACTCTAACTGTACATACTACATACATATGTATTCTGTTTGTATTGTGTGTATTTACTTTTGTTTCACAAGTTCAAATCATATGAAGAACTTGACCGATACAAGTAAGTATCGATGCTTTTTATTCGATACTGAGTAGGTATCGATACTTTTGAACCGATACCGTATAAAGTAAAAGTATCGATACCTTAGTGGTATCGTTTCATCCCTATGCAAAATAACAGCGTAGCGCACCTATGGATTAATAAAACACAAATTTCAACAAACTTTCCCATACATCGAACATTTCTTTTTAAAGAATGTATAAATTTTTTTCCTATTCTACTTGTATTCTTTCGATTGAAGCCTACCCAATAAGCACTCAAAAAATTAAAATTCAAGCAGTTGAAATTGAACTGTAAACAAAGTTGAATTCAAAAAATTTTTTCAAGTAATTTTCAAGTTTGAAAATATTTTTAAATAAAAAATCAAACAACACACATATATGTTCAAACCTTGTCAACTAGGTAATTTATTTATTATTAAAACTGAATTGTGGTGAAAATATCAAAAATAAATAAATAAAAGTTAATTTGGAAAACAAACGTGAGTAAAATCGTGAAAATAATAGCACAGGCAGATGTGCTGAAAATTGTTATCAGAAAAGAAAGGAATTGCATTTTGCTTTCCATTTTAAAAGCTTTGTTTTTGCAGCTTGAAATACACTTGAATTCAATTGTAATACAAGTTTGAATTGTAGTATAATTCAAGGCTTGAATTACACTGTACTACAACTGAATTGTTCGCATTGAATTCAAGTTCCCTTTTCACTGGAGAATGCTATTGAATTAAAGTGTAAGTCAAGCATAATTCAACCCTTGACAATTGATTGTGTGGCTTGAATAACACTTGTTTTACACTTGATTTCAAGCAAAATTGCTTATTGGGTAAATAATTACGTTGTCAATTTGAAAGCTCGTTTAAGATACAAAAATATTTCAAATATTCTCTTCTGCTAAATAATAGAGATTAAGAAGCTAAGAAAAAAACTTACCTTTTCGTAATTGCCATTCGCATCATTATCGGCTGGGATTGCTGTTGCAACAGCAGAACTGTGCAAAGAAGATGTTTTGGCCGCAGCACAATTGTGGTTTTGCTGTGGAGAATGTGCAGTCGTCAAAGCCCCTGATGATGCTGAGTTGGCACAATTTTTATTATTGTTGTTGTGGTTAATGACAACAAGATGAGGCATATTTGCGGCTGGTGGTGTTGATTTATTATTATTGTTGGCTGTTGTGGATAAAATGTTGTCTTTCATCATTATTTGATGACGATTGTTTGTGTTGTTATTGATTTGTAATTCCATTTCGCTGCGATAGTGAGGAGGATGTTGCTGTTGCTGCTGCTGCTGCTGCTGCTGCTGCTGATCTTGCGTTGGATATTTTAGTATTTGTGTTGTAATTGTTTTTGTAGAGGTGGTTGTTGTTGCTTCAGTAAGCCGATCATTGGATGAACATGAGCTACTGATAATACTACTGCTGGAACTATTGCCACTAGGATGACCACTGCTCGAGGTAGAGGGTTGGTCGTTGTTGCCGTTAGTATCACTACTGCTGCCACTGTTGCTCTCAACTACAGTTGTGCTGGCAACAAATGTCTGATTTGAGCTTAACTGTATTTGCGTTAGAGAACTGGTACAGGCGGCTTTAGTAGCTACTTTACTTTCCTTATCAGAATCGTCAGTTAGTAGAGCGGTACTTGCTGCTACTGCCGCAGCCACAGATGTTGCTGTTGTTGTGGAAGATGAAATCATAGACGATTGTATGCCACTATCTCTAAAGTTTATTTCATGCGAAGCTGCAATTCCTTTTGAAATATGATTGGAATTCAAACTTTCGATACCGCCAAACAAATGCTGTTGTTGTTGCTCATTTGCAACTACTGGAGCTGAAGTATACAGCCAGCCTTCGTCATCCGATGAAACATCGGCGGATTTAAGTAGCTAAATATTCAGTAGTCATCACCACCATTCGATCGATCGTTCATAGTAGATGTTAAGTTTGTTCATAATGAAATTTAATATAGAAAATACACAGATAAGATATAAGTTTTTTTTTTAAATAAAAGAAATATGTATAAAAAACCAATCAGTGAATCGTGAAAATATTTATTAGAAAAAATAATACAAAAGAGAGACAGAGACAGAGAGAAACAAAAACATGATTTATAAGATGAAAAATAAAACCAAAGCTGATGATTTTAAACAAGCGTTGAAGTTTAATTAGCGTTACTTGATGATGATAATAATAACAACATATAAAATGCAACAAATGGCAAATTGCATCCTAAAGATGCCATATCATTACAAACACACATGCAAACACACATACATACATATTTATATACAGACACAGATACACATGCTGATTACATATTTACACTCGCAAAAAGAAGCGGCTGAACAATGCAAGATATTAAAAGAAAAAAAAAGACTCTTCCTTGCAAGAGTTTAAATATTTTTCTCTAGCATTGCAATTGTTGTTATTATTGTTATGAATGTTAAATTAATATTGTTAATGCACAAGGCAATTATAAAAGTTAAAAAGTCTTTTATGCCAAATGATTAATTAGTCTTTATTGCAAATATACAAATATATTCGAAGCATAAAAATTTTAGTTTTTTTTGTCGAAGAGATTTTTAACATTCACATTGTAATTTTTTTAAATATGTTTTTAAGTATATTATTAACCCTATAAGGTAGGAATACATTTTTTTTCGATTGTTATGGAAACCATTGATAAAATTAAATTTGGTTTAACGAAAGAGTTTTGTTTTAGGAAACCAATTTAAAAAATTATTTAAACTTAACAAATCTGTAACAGTAGTTATGGGACTTTCCACCCGTAATTGTGAATATATAATTATTTTTGAAACTACTCCTTCAACAAACTAATTTCTTTGAATTACAAACATTCTGAAGTTCATATATTTGTGATTTGAACAGGCTAAAGTTCGTATCGCTTTTTAAGCCAAATTACATGTGATAATTATTAATGAACAGAACAAATAACACCAAAGTCTGTTGTAAATATTCTGACTAACAACACATAGTTGAACGGAACAGCCAGCCGTTTTCGAAGGCCACTAAACCTTCATCATCAGCGTTCTTTTGTGTTTGGTCCACTGTGTGTGATGTCAGTTGATGTAGATTTCTGCTTTATATACTTAGCATTTTATTGCAAATGGAATATGTGAATTGTTTTGATTCATCGTATTTCAATTTGCTGAAAGCTTTTTTGTATTGTAAGCTTAATTTTACCATCACTATATTTACAACAGTCTTACCATTATCGTTTTGTTCTTTTTACTAATTATACAGATGTTACTTAATTTGCTTATTTTTTGTTCTACTTAAGACAAACTTTTTTGGTTCAATTTTGTTAAAAAAATAGCCAAAATCGATAACAAATTTATTTACAACCAAAAAAAAAAAAATCGCCACTTCGCCATTTCAAAAATTACGAATTAAGCCAAGCAAGTCGAAAAATTGCCACATTTGGCTAGATATCGCATCTGACAACCCATAACATTTTTAGTTAACATTATGTGATTCATAATATTAAAAAAAAATTATTGGGTTGCGTAAAAGTTGGGTTGACTCTCAGGCGAACAAATTGAGTTGAGTTGAGAACTGCAAATAAATATAAATTTAAATTTAATTTAAATAATTTTTTACTCGATATAACCCCATCGGAAATTCCGTTAACTTTAAACTAACTTTAAGCTAACTATTTCACAACTAGTACTGACTGACACTTGGATTAATTTTCAATGTAATCAACTGACTATTTTAACAGTGCGATGTCCTAGGCAGTAGTCAATTGTCTCACTCTGCACTACTTTTCAACTAACTTAAAGTTGACTTTATTTAAGCCACTTGGTAGTCAGTAAATTAAAAAAAAAATCTAGGGTTCGAACTATGTATAATCATACGTTGTATAGTCAACGCGCTACTACCCAGCCAAGGTACCTGATACCATCTAAAATAGTAACAACAAAATGTAAATATAATATTGAAATGAGTTTCAAAGAAGCTGAAAGTAAATTTGTTGGCTATCACAAAATCCGATTACGTACTCAACTAACGAATTAATTTCGGGTCAGTTCTGGATGAAATTGTCTGAGAAAAGTTAACAATAATTTAATTATTTTTGTAGCCAACCACACATTCTCCGGCAGGGAAGATAATAAAGTTTACGTTATTCATAATTTAAAGCACTCAATGGAAAAAAAATCTACTAAAATCTACAATAACTTTAATTGCGAGTTTGCAAAATCGGGAAACCACTGCAATTAGTTTAACTGTGGAGTACATACTCAGTTAAGACAATTTTAGGAGTTTAACTTGTGTTCGTCATTTATTCAAATTGCCAAACTTTTTCCTTGACTTTTAGAGGGTTAAACTTAATATATACAACTTTTTTGAAAAAAAAAAAAAAAAAAAAAAAAAAAATTACCAACAATATAATTACAATTATTATGAAATATTTATGTGTGTGTATTATCATTGCATCTATTAAACATAAAATAATATATATTTACGTTCCATGAGATGAGTGTTTAATTGAAAATTATTTAATTGAATAAATCTTCAAACGCTAAATTTTTATTTTCAAATAAATTTTTGTAATTTTTTAACATTTAATAGGAAACATACATAAGTATTTTTTTATAAAATACTTTTAAAAAATATAATTGAATTGTTTACATACATACATATGCATTTATTTAAAAAAATCATTTCATGAATATTTACTTTAAAATTCGTAAATTCAATATTATTAACATAATATTCTATCACTTATTGATTTAGTTTTTTTCTATCGTAACAATTATTTTCATTTATTGAGCGCACATGGTCTAGTTACCCGGCGCCTTCTGTATATTTTAAAAATTAATTTTTAAGGTATATTATTATAAATAAATAAATAAATAAATAATTGAATTGTCAATGAATAAACACATAAATTAAAGGGCATTCAACTAAGATTTAGGAAAAAAATTTTTTCTTATTTTCGTAATAAAATATAAAAAAATTAATAAACAAAAATAATTTGCTAATTGAGTTTTAATTATCTTCTTTTTGAGTGAGTATAAGGAAAATTAGAAAATGTTAGTATAGTATTCGTTTTTTATTTTTATTTTGCATCGAACTCATTGAGTAGCTCGTTTTTGATATAAATCAGTGATCAAACGCATGTAATTTAAATTGGTTTGATCATACTTGAGGTTTTCACAAGTCAGGCAGACGACTCGTTTACAAAATTTGTATGCAAATCACTCAAACAAATGAGTGCTTTCCATATAAATTTTATGCTCAAGTCGCCGTTTGGATTGTAGAAACAGGGGGATAGGTTTGTTTCCTAAACGAGCTACTGAATGAGTTCGATCCAAGTCTATTTACTGCCACCAATTATTGTAGAAAAGTGGCGACAAACGAAAATCTTGCCTGAATTTTTCTTCAATTATTTAAAAAGTATAAATAAACAGGACTTCAACATCTCTTAACTAAAGTGAATGCGTTCGAATTTGTATGTAAATAACATGCAAGTTCGAAGTCATTTTCTAACTGTTCGAATTACAAAGTAGATTCCCAGAGCCAAACTGGGGAACAAAACTATCAACATTCATTTCAATGAACTGGCAAACAGGTTTGTTGCTTTGTTCGCACACTGAAACTAAAATGATAGTTGTAATTATAAAAGTTCTGTGGAACTACATCGATCTTTTTGGTTCTCACCAACAAGATTCAAAATGACAACAAATTAATAATGTGATTCAAGCTCGCTCATGATTTATATATAAATAATTACAAATATCGCATGGAAAAAACTTAAAGTCCGCCAATTGCAATACTCTATATATAGAAGTAGTATGGCTGTGCTAAAATGCGTTTTAAAACCAGAAGATGGAAGAAATAAATAAATACCTAAATGTATACATAAAGAGAGTAGAAAACCCCAACACCACACAAAAAAATATACAATATATAAGAAAAAAATTAACCAAGTCAACCAACCAACAAAAACAACCAGCAACCAGGAAATACAATGAAGCAAAGATGTTGTATGATTGAAAAAAGCAATAAAACAAATCACACCATAAACAGATGGATGAATGATAAAATGTGGAACATGTGTGTGCATCATTGTTTCATTGTCACATTGTAAATAAATATCTACTCTCAAACACGTAGATTAAATGCAACACTTTACAAAAATGCTACTCTACAGGGGGAAACAAACAGTCGTATTATAAATAACATCGTTTTGTTGGCTTAAATGTAATGGGTAAACAATAAAGCACTGTGGGACAGCACAGAGAGAGCGATGGAAAAATGTGGTAATTTACGTTTTTTTTAAATATTTCATTTCAAAGTAATTTAATTTTAAAACTTAAATATTGCTCAAGAGACTATATATAATATATGTAAATAACTTCCTAGCATCTTCGAATTTTTTTTAAAACTTCGAAATTAAGTTCATAAATTTTAAATTAGAAAAATCTTAAATTCGAAATGACTTTATTTCGTTATTTATAAAATAAATTTCAAAATTTTTTAAACAAAAACCTGATTTATCAGTAGTTTTAATACATGTATGTATGTATTTTTTTTTCGAACATAACTCGAACATAAAACGTACTGAGACGTTGCGAAAATTTCGATATGTTATTCAAATAAAATTTTCATAATTTACGTTTTTTTTTAATATTTTAATATCTAAATTAAAACTAATTTTAAACATATTTCTAGTTTCGAGTTCGAATTCGTATGTTTAAACTTTTTAAAAACTTGAATAATGTTTTACACATAATTCTAATAGTTAACTTTAGACCTCAAACAGATTTTTAGTATATTCGAAATTTTTCGAAATTAAGTTCGAAAAATTTTAAATTCGAAAAGTTTCTACTTCTTTATTTTTTAAACAATTTCTGAAGAAAAATGTTTGATAGTAGTTTTTTAACAGAAGAAAAACTGATTTATCAGGCATGTTCTCAAAATCACATTTTTCGAATCACATGTGATTTTTTTCACTCTTTTTTTAATTTTTCTATACAGCATCAAATATGAAGTGTGAAAGAAATTTATCGCATACGGTGTTAAAAGAAATGGCTGCAGGAACATTATTACTTTTAAAATCTCATGTGATTTGCCTGATAAATCTGTGTTTCTTCTGTTAAAAAAACAAGTATCAGCCATTTTTCAGAACATGCCTGTATGAGCACGCATTTTTAATGCGTTTGCTTTTTTTTCAAACACAACGCGAAGAAATTTCAAAATGCATTTAAAAAATAATAAAAGAAATAATTGACTCTATGGAATTTCGAAAATTTATTCGAAATTAGGGTTAAAAATAGCAAATTTTGAGAAATACTTCAATTGAAAATAACTAGTTTCGAATTAATTAAAAATACTAATTTTAAACTAATTCGAAGTTATATTCGAAAATTACAAATTTCAACAATTGTTTATATGTTTAAAAACTTCAACGAATATCAAATATACCTTAAGATCCCAAGTTATATTCTGTTAAATTTTGCACGTTTATGTTTCCATTTTATATTTTATCACATTTTAAATGTAATTCGAAAAAATTTAAATTTATTTAAAAAAAATTCAATGTTTAAATATGTAATTCGAGCTGTTTATCAAAATTTTTTTAAGAAATTGTTATAATATTTTAGTTTATAGTTTATAATTCAAAAATTATTCTCATGAATAGTAACTGCAGTTACGTGTTATAAATATTTTTTTTTTTAAATAAATTTTTTAAACAACATTTTTGCCTGCCAACACCACTGTAATACACTGAGTGCAAAGGAAACCAATAATAACAACACTGCACATAAAACTGTCACCGCCAAAAAGTATCAAATAAAAATAATAATAAGCTTGAGTGATCTTTAAGAATACTTAGATGATGGGTAATTTTATTTCGTTGCTTTTGATTCGATTACTTACATCACTTGACGATGAGAGTAGGCCACCGATAATATTATCATTACCCATACCATCATCCTCATCAACACCAACACCATCAACATCTCCATAACAATGATCACTGGCGGCATCATCGAGGCTGCAAATACCACTGCAAGCATCACTACAAGTAATAACATGACAATCGTCTTGGCCATCATCGTCACAATTGCTGTTGCTGTAGTTGGTTTCGTTGTCTGTGTCCAAGTGCTTGAAATAGAAAATGGCACAATTTTTCGATTTGCGATTTGAACGATTGAATTTTGAAATATCTGTAGAGTGATGGTGTTCATGATGTTTGCGCAACACTGTAGGCGATTTATTGTTGCTGTTGTTGTTGCCGTGGTGGTGGTGGTGATGATGTGAATGTTTGTTATTGTTAAAGTTTTTGTGACTGTTGGGCGAAATAATGGCAACATTTTTTTGTTTCATTGCAAGACCACCGTTAATTTTATGCTGCTGCTGCTGCTGCTGCTGCTGCTGCTTCTGATGATGATGATGTTGTTGTTGCCTTTCTTGTTGATAGTGCTGGAGATGATGTTGTTGATTACTTTCCTTGTCTGCTAATAATTTTGTTGTTAAATTACTATTGTTGTGTTCGTTGCTTGCAACAACAGCACTTGCCGTAACACCATTTGAGCTGGTATTACTCATGCCGTCACTATTATTACCACTAACACTGTTACTGTTGTTGTTGTTGTTGTTGTTGTTGTTGTTGTTGTTGTTGTTGTTGTTGTTGTTGTTACTTGTTGTGGAAGTGGAAACATTTGAGCCTAAAGACTGTGTTGCTGTGCTTGTGTTTGAACCTGTTGTCATGGTGTTTTTTGCAATTGCCATAAGGGTTACTCTTTGCTGTTGCTGATAACGTTGCTGTTGTTTCTGTTGGTATTTATGTGGCAAGTGTTCATTTAGCACTGTTGATGTTATTGCTGAGGCTCTAGCTGTAGCTGTAGCTGCCGTTGTTTGCATTTCATCTACTTCGCAACTTTCTAGTTCACTAGTGGCATTATTAATGGTCACACTAATGCCAACGGAATTAACTTTTGTTACACTGCCACAAATTGCGGATCGTTTGCTGTGGTGACCCGTTATTAAACTACTACCGTTATTTGTTAAAAATTTGTAAGACATTGGCGTGTAGTGGGTCTTGTTCGTACTACGTTGAGTGCTGAAACGCATACAACGTTGCACAGCCTCTAGATCGGAACTTTCCGAATCAGCCTCGAAATCGGTAAGAGTAACAGAGTTTTTATGTTGAGCGGCTGCCGATGATCGTCCACTGGATCGATCGAATGTGACTAGTAATTTGGTATAACCTAATTTATTTTTATGATTGGGACTATCAATTTCGTCTTCGTCGTCGCCGTCTTCGGCTTCTTCTTCGATTTCGATGTTGTCTTCGTCGTCGTCACCGTCTTCACAATTAATCTAGATGTTATATGTAATTGCGTGGGCATTCCGGATTGGCAATTAAAAATTGTTAGAAACATTCAATTAGGAGGATTCTTTATGAGGGGATGGGGAACTTAAAAAGGTGACTGAACTACTAAATAATATTAAGAGTTGCCATTGAAAAAAAATATTAAACTGTTAAAGAGATTCAACTAAATTATAAAAAATTTCTTTACGATTTTTACCAAAATAATTTTTCTGGCAAAATAAAGGAACGAATAAAACTTTTATATGTTAGTCGTTTGAAAACTTGAATAAAACATGATATTCGATTATTGAATTAATCCCCCTTATTGCGAATGGCGTCGTCGACGTCACATCAAGACGA
The DNA here is from genome assembly GCA_949987645.1 of Tachina grossa. NCBI lineage: Eukaryota > Metazoa > Arthropoda > Insecta > Diptera > Tachinidae > Tachina > Tachina grossa. The sequence goes on along the minus strand of OX465276.1, from coordinate 34,718,227 downwards.
CGGTAAAAATTGTCGTTTGGCTACTCTTTGTCGACAATAATTGACTACTATTAACATGCCACATTAATTTACCTTAGAGGTTGGTAAGAGATTATCAATAATAGCCAATTGGTACCGATAAAGAGTAGACAAGTGACAATATTTACTGTCGATTTGATGTGACGTCGACGACGCCATTCACAATATGGGGGATTTTTTTTAATTTTAATTTGCATACAAAATTTGAATACTGTTTTTAATTTTTATTTGAATGAAACTTTTTAATCTGTACTAATTTGAATATTTGAATAAAATTTACATTTAAAATATCAAAAAAAAAAAAACATCCTATTCGATTATTTAAATTTCTAGATGTTTACATCTATAAATTTTATATTGTAAATGCACTCGAACAATCGAAGATTTTTCTTAATTTATGATTGCGTAAAATATTAATTGTTAAAATTTTCTATTATTATAAATGCATTCGAATAATCGAAAAAATTTCTTTGTTTACTATAAATTCGAATAATTAAACATGTTGTGTAAGATTATTGGATTTATCGTAATATATGATGGAGTAAAATTTTAATCGTTAAGAATTTTTATTCGATTAGTTGAATTCTTTTTTATTTTTGATTAATTAGAATTTTTTGTTGGTTATTTAATCGAGTAATAAAAATAAAAATTGCTATTCGACATTCACTTAAATAATCGAGTAAGCTTTCCATTCGATTTTTTAAATATTTTTTTCTTTCTTTTTCATTGAAAAAGTTATTCGTTTTAGATTTGTGCAAATCAACTGTTCCATTTTCTTATTAGCATATTTGATATAAAAAAATATTTAATTTGAATACAAATTTTTATTCGTTATTCATTCGAATAATCGACAAAAATGCTCATTCGTAAAATTGAGATAAAATTTTTACCAGATTTCTGAAAAAAAATTTGATTAGCATAAAAAAATTGTATTCGTTGTTTATTCAAACAAATTATTTTATTCGGTGAATCGTAAAGTCTGTATTCAACTGTGTAATTACATATATTTTTCAAACAACATTATTATTAGCATGTTTAATAAAATATTTAATTTGATTTGAATATAAATTTTTATTCGTTATTCATTCGAATAATCGAAAAATATTTATCATTCAAAAAAATAATTAAAATTCTTACTACATTTCTAAAAAAAAACTTCTATTAGATTTAAGTAAAATACACAAATTTTTATTCGTTGTTTATTCGAACAAATTATTTTATTCGGTAAATGGTATAGTCTGCATTAAATAATTTTTTTACCCATTACGCATTAAAATAATTTGAAAATTTTCGTTTGTTTTTCATTCGAATAAGAGAATAAGAGTTTTATGCGTTACTCATTCGAATAAAATTTTCTATTTAATTACTTGAGTATTTTTTATTTTTATTTGAATACGATTTTTTATTCGCTCGTATAAGAAAATGAACATTTTTTTCATCGAATCGAATGAAGTTTCTATTCGAGTATTTGAATAAATTTTTCTGTCTTTTTATTAGAACAATAAGAACAGCAAAAATATCCTTTTTCGATAACTTACATGTTGATTTAAATAAACAATTTTACTTTTATTCATTCGAATAATGGAAAAAAAATTGTTTATAGCTCATTCGAAAAATCGGATAAAAATTCTTATTAGATTCTTTAAAAAGGTTTTTATTTTAATTTTATTAGAAGAAAAATTATAATTGCTTATTTATTCGAATAAATAATTTTATTTCTTGCTCATTCGAATAATTGCATAACAATTATTTACACACATAATTTTATAATTCGTTTAACATTCAAATAATGTCATATATTTTGTCTTTATACAAATTTTATTCAATACTCATTCAAATAATCGATTAAAAGAAATTTTATTCGATTCTAATAAGAATAAAATTTTTTATTTAATTCACATTCGAATAATCGAATAAAATTTTCTATTCAATGACTAGAGTATTTGTTTTTTTTTAATTTTATACTTTAATTTGAATGAACAACGAATATAAAATAGTATACGGCCAGGTTCTGAAAACGATTTCGTTTTGAAATCGCAAAGTTTTAAAAATAGAAAACAAACAGTGTTCTCTTTATCAGATAATTTAGTGCATTCTCGAAGATCGGATAAAATTCTCGTATCTAAAGCATATGAAATCTTAAAACCAAATAAAAAGCTGCAGTAAGTGAGACTTCTTGTTTATTTTTTTCCTGAAATTTGTCGGTTTCAAAACGAAATGGTTTTCAGAACCTGGCCGTATACTATTTTTTATTCGTTGTTCATTCAAATAAAAGTATAAAATTTTTGTTTGTTTTTCGTCGAATAAAAGAGTAAGAAATTTTATTCATTATCGTTAATTATTACTAGTTTTTAGTTTTTATCAGAATTGATTTTTTTTTTTTTTGTTTTAATCCGAATTAAATTTTTTCGTTCTACCTTCAGATAATAGAACAAAATTTTGAAGCATTCTAATATGATTTATTCGATTATATGGATATTTTGTTTTTAATTTTCAAAGTTTCTTGCATGAATTATTAATTCCAGCAATCGAATAAAAAATTTTTGCGGTCGTAATATTTTTTTCTCAGGCAATAATTACTTAAATATGGCAACTCTATTACACTATCCATTTAGTTTCCCTTTCTTTACAAGACAATTTATGTGAACACTTCCCTGGTAAATTTTCGAAATTTTATATGTTTCCTACAAATACACTCAACCCAATAAATTAACAGACACTTTTTATTACATTTAACAACGTTGTCAACATTTTTGCTAGACAAAAATTTCAAATAATAAGAGGATTGAAAACTTACAAATTCCATATTGAGTAAAATTTTTAAAAATTTATACAATAAAGTTAGTTTTTGCATCATTAGAAAAAAAAAAGTTGACAATACATACTTTGCATGCATGCATTATTGTTAACTTAAAAAACAAAATCATTTTGTAAACATTTTTCTTCACATCACAAATGCATAAAGGAAAAATAAAACTGAAATATATACGAGATGAAACTCTTGTTTCGAATGCAATTGTTATTTGTCTGCTTTGTTTGTGTTTTTTTTTTTGGCATACATAAATAATTGTTAGGAAAACCAAAAAATAAAAATAAAACATTGTAACTACTTATAGAAGATACAAAAGTAGAAAAAAAAAATGAATAAAACAAATATACAAGTAGTGAACCAAATATGTGTTACGAAACTAAACTTACCTTAGTTTGAATACAATCACGAGAAGATTGAAGATGATGAGAAGACACGTTTATCGTTTGGTTGTTTTCATCGATGTCACTTGAATGACAATGCTGATGTTTTTGTTGCTGTTGTTTCTGCTGTTTCTTGTGGTGATGTTGCAGACGTTTCTGCTGCTGCTGTTGCTGCTGGTGTTTGTTGTAGGTAGGTTGTAGCAAATCGTCGTTATATGACAATGAATTATGTGTTATGTCACTTTCTAAATCGGAAGCAGCATCATTTAAATCATCTTCAGTGGCGCCATCTACGTTGTCATTAGCATCCAGACCATCATCGGAATAATCAGCTGAATCATCAATATCTTCGCTATCTAATTCCTCATTAGTTAAATTGCCCTGCAATTGTAAAAAATGAAATTAAATTAATATTTAGTTTGGAAAAATATAGCTGCCTGTCCCACGATATCACACGCAAACGTTCGATCGACAACTTGTATTGAAAACAAAAATAACATAAGAAAATTTGTTGCTGTTTTCAATGTAAGTTGTCGATCGGTGACATCGTGAGACAGGCAGTAAACTTGTATTTCTATTTATTAAATTTTATTAATTATTAAATTTGCCATTATACGCTTCAACATTTTCTGCAAAATATTTTGCATTTACAATAATACTTTTCTTCTTTTTTACTAAATTTTAAATTTAAATTGCTAAACACATTAGAGAAATACCTTATAAAGCATGACATCTCTACTGTCAAACATTATTTGTACATTTAGGTTTTTAGGTTTGGACTTTAAGCCGAAAATAGCCAAAACGTCTTAAACATTGAAGCCGACACAACAAAAAGTTCCGTCAGTATGTTTGCCAAATTAAGTTGTTGTACACATGTACTCGTAAGTATGGGTTTCTTTTTTCTTTTATACTGTTAAATTTAATCAGATTTGTTAACAATAATAGATTGGTTTTTAGGAAAAACAAATTTCGTTAATGTGAATAAAGCTGTGGGAAAATCTTACTAGTTTACGGACGTTGCAGCAAACGAAATCGATGGAAATGGTCTTCAAATACGATTTCCTTGTTTTTTTATATGTATATGTATGATTTAATGAAGTTTTGCTTTGAGTGCAGCTATTTTAATTGAGTTTTGAGGTCAGTTTGGAAATCTTCTTGTTTGCGTATGATATATTTCAGCTGATATAAACTTGCATCTTGCTTTCTATGGCTACTAAAAATATTGCTTTTAACTCTGTTCTTATAGTTAAACACACACAATCCTATGGCCACATAATAAAGGGCCAATCCCATGATGTCGTCAACGTTCGACTTGTCGCACACATACATTCAAAAAAAAAAAACAAATTTTACTATTTTGTTGTTATTTCAAAGGTAAGTGTGCGACAAGTCGAACGTTGTCGACATCGTGGGACAAGCCCAAAGTGAACCATTCACAAAGTAAAGGGTGTTTTTTATTGAGGTATAGAACTTTAAGTTGGCATCACTTTTTTAACTGGCGGCTATTTTGTCAGCTGTCAAGTGATTAATATTTAGTTTGGTTTGCCATTTCATCATGAACAGGTTGACAAAAGAACAACGCTTGTAAATCGTGCAAATTTATTTCGAAAATAATGGTTCAGTTCGCGAAGTTTACCGCAAGCTCCGTCCATAATCGACATAATCGTCCATCAGAGCAATTAATTCGGTTATTCGGAATGGACCTGTCAATTGGCCACCAAGATCGTGTGATTTGACACCATTGGATTATTTTCTTTGGGGATATGTGAAGTCGCTCGACTACGCCAACAAACCAGAAACGTTAGGGGACTTGGAAGCCAACATTCGTGGCGTTATTGCCAACATACGGCCCCATATGCTCGAAAAAGCGGTTGAAAATTGGACCTGTAGAATTGGCTTTATTCGAGCCAGCCGCGGCGGCCACATGCCCGAAATCATATTTAAACATTAATGGCATAAAATTATCCTTCCAATAAAGCCAAATTGATGGACATTAAGACGATTTTCTTGTGTTTTATTTCAATTCGAAGTTCTATACCTCTAAAAAAAACACCCTATATAAGCTAGCCGGTAGCAGGCAATAACTATTAAGATGATCTAATAGATATCCAAACCCAATACGCTATACGCCGTCTATAAAAACCGATTTATTGTGGCCTTAATTGTCTAATGTTGACATCTGTGACCTTTGGTTTCAGCAAGACGGCGCCACAAGCCACACAGCCGACCAAACAATTCAGTTATTGCATGAGAAATTTCCTGGTTCCCGATATATTACGATATCCATTTGGCAATATCAATTGACCGCCCCTTTCTTGTGATTTAACGCCACGGGATTATTTTCTCTGGGGCCATTTGAAAGACTAGGTCATGATACAATTATACTAGGTACATGCACGACTAAAATAAAAATACAACACCAAAAAACAAATGTATTTTGTTGGTATGAACGATCGAATAATTGTCAGAAACAGATGCCTTTGGTTTTTAAATATAACAATTACAGGGTAACTAAAGCACAATTGCAGACGCAGCATTCCTGCATGATTATAGTTATTCAGTGTTGCCAATCTGTGTGTAGTTAGACAGTGTGTAATTTCTACTCACATGTGTAGGTCATGTAATTAAATTCTTGTATAATCTTTGTAATTCTACTTTTGGTTCTATTTTTATTTATTTTTGTTTTAATTTTAACCTACACAAGAGATGTGTAGTGTAATTTTCTTCGATGTGTAATTGGAGACACTGCCATATGTAAATTCAATGGCAACACTGTAATCATTTGATTCACACACTAACATTTTTGCAGCTTCTAAACAAAGTTTGACAACTATTTGCATTGTATACATTAACAGGCTGGGCTTGTGCATGTACCTGTTATAATTGTATCATGGACTAGATTTACGTGAACAAACCACAAATAAATTACGCTCTGAGAGAAGAAATTCGGCGCTGCATTGGCGAGATAACCGAAGCTTTCTTACAAAATGTGAATCAAAATTTTGTGAAAATAGCAGACGTCTGCCGACGTCCTAGAGGTAGACATTTGCCCAAAATCATATTCGATTAATAATTTTCATATTTCTATATTGGTATCAATAAAATTGATCTTGTCAAAAAAAACGTGTTAAAGCCAATTTAGTTCTCAACCTTAAATTTGCCCACCCTTTACGAATTCATGTACGAGGGATAATCATTAATTCAGTGTCTTTTTGAATATTCCGCCTCTTGGGAACATTGCTCCTGTCAAGAGGCAACTGTCGGTTGACTCTTGTCCAAATTTGAACAAGCTGTGTCATTTAGTTTGTGTTTGGCAGCCGTTGATAACAGACTACCTCGTTTTTTGAGAAGAAAATGGAAAAAGTGAATTTCGTTTGCTCATTAAACATTATTTTTTGCGAAAAAAAAACGTGAAAAATCCATGAATTGGGCTACAAATTGCTACCTCATCCGCTCTATTCTTCAGATTTAGCCCCGAGTTACTATTTATTATTCCCAAACTTGAAGAAAAGGATCGTCGGAAAGAGATTTGACTCCAACAACAAATCATTCCACAAACAAAGGCCCATTTTAAGGACCTGGAAAAATCCTATTTTTCGTTGGACTAAGTGTATTGAGATTGTGTTGAAAAATATATTTTTGTTTTGCAAAAGAAAACAGTGTTTCATTAAAAAAGTCACGGACTTATTGATCCACCCTCGTATATTTTGAAATATTTTTCTTTTTATCATTCGTTACATTCAGTTTAAAATTAATACAGTATTCGCTATATAAGGTGATTAATGTAAAAAAAATATATGAAAGTTCGTTATATCGAATTTTCCTTAAAGCAAGATTCGTTATATCGATATTTGCTTGTATTTAAATTTATTGGCAACGTGCCGACTTTTTATCTGACCCACGTTTTTCCAATAATCGGCTGTTGTAATTACATGACAATCAGGCTTATCATAAACATGATTTCACATGTAAATTTCCGAACGTGTGAACAGTTGGTATCAAAAAACTTCCTACGACTGCGAAATATTTTTGCAATTTATGAAGAAAATTTTTCTCAAAGTTTTGTGTTGGAAAAAAATTAAATTTTTAAGTTTTTAATTTTATTGGAATTGATGATACAAAATTAAAATACATGTGAACGAAAAATTTGATTCGAACATTTTCACATGTGGAATTCATGAGAAGGCTGAATGTGTTGAATATTTCTCCTAAAGTCGTTATCATTCGGAATCTCCGCCATAAATTATTACAAAGCCTAATAATTAATAAAATTTTCCCACTATCTTTTAATGAAACACATTTAGTTTCTAAATTATAAACAAATGTATGTATATAAAGATGTATTATCGATTCCTAAATTATACATAAAATCAACAAAATGATTTATCTTATCCACATTCGAAAGCGGTCATAAGAATACTTTCATGTTTTATGTCACAATTGCTAGCACAAAAAAAAATTTTCTAGGCCCAAATATGTTGGCCAATAAAAATGTTGGCATGGAATTAGTACAGATTACTAACCGTCAACACTTATGAAATCACTCTTCGCAAAGATTTTAAAACAAACAAACAAAAAATATATAAATATAGACCGCTCGAGCATTAAAATTGTTGTTCTTTTTTTTTTCTTATGAAACTCAGACATTTAACATAAAAAAATATAGCGAGACATAAAAAAAGTTATGAAATTTTCTTTTATTTATTACATACAAAGAATTTCTGCTAATCTTAAGTATAATTAATTGCTTTCGTAGAAGGAAAATTTCCATTTAAAAATAAAATATATTTCCTTTTAATGTTTCTTAGCTGCTTAATTATTAATTCCTAAATAGTCTTTTTCATATATTTTTTTTTATTTTATTTTTTTTAAGAGAAGTAACACTCAGGCAATGAATGCCTTCTACTTCTACCAGGTGTTACCTTATTTAAGAAAGGAATAGTGATTGAGAAGAAAGGCGGTGAAGGAAGAGAACAATTTTATATCGGAAATATTCCCCTTTATTGTGAATGGCGGCGTCGACGTCACATCAAGACGACAGCAAATTTTGTCACTTGTATACTCTTTACCGGCAAAAATTGGATATTATTGATAATCTCTTACTAATTTTTAAAGATTTGTAAATTAATGGAACATGTTAATATTAGCCAATTTTTGTCGACAAAGAGTAGACAAGTGACAATTTTTAGTGTCGTCTTAATGCGACGTCGACGACGCCATTTACAATAAGGGGGATTTTCTCTTGCTTCTTTGTAATTTATGGATCTGCATTGCATTGCAGATTCTGCAATATATGATCTAGCTTGCAACTACGTAAACGTTGTTGATACACTTTAAGCACGTGGGGTGTCACTTTTTCTCTGAGTGCATCATTAACTTTGTTAGTATTTTTTTTTTAGGTGACACCCACCACTCCTGAGAAAAATATGCCGAAATATTAAATACAGGGTGGCTGATGAAAGCCGCTACCAAAAAAAAAACTGAATAACTTTTTTCCTATCGAAGTAATCTAGAATTTTATTTTTGGTGTTTGTATATAGATTGATCCTTAGATTTAATAAAAATGGAAAACTAGGACACTGAAAAAAGAATCTGGATTGTCCACCGCTATCGCGCGGAGAGACTAATAAATAACTTTGCAGAGCATGGGGTATTCGTTAGAAGAAATTGAAATCCTTCCCTTTGAACAGAGGAAATTATTGCTGCCGTAACTGCTGCAGTTTCTTCACGAATCAAAACTGACAAATGTTAATGCAACTAAAACAAACCATCAGAGCGACAATAGCTGCAATTCCAGCCGTGCACTAATAAATAACTTTTTGCTAAGGTGCCGCACCTGCATCAACGAGAAGGACGGGCATTTAAATAAAATTATATTTAAGACTAATTAAACTTTTTTTAATAGAATTCAATAAGCTTTCAAATGAAATAAGATTGAATAAATTTCATACATTGCATTTCTTAATGTAGCAAAATTCATCAGCCACCCTTATTCATACATACATACTTATGTATCCAAGATTAAGTATATTTGCTAGAAAACTATTTTAAAAAGCAAATAAGTTTTATAAAATTCATTGAAAGAAATTTTAAATACTTATTATGATTTCTTATATTTTTATTTAACGCGTGTCGAAATGAATACGAATTTACTGCCACTTCCGCTATGTCGAAAGAAAAACTTTGCGAAATAAACATAGTCGCTCGAATTCTAATACATTTTCATTCCACTATGTCGTCAGCTTTCTTTCGCTTGTGATTACGTATGTCATTTTTTATTTTTTATTTTTTATTTTTTGTTTTACGTGTTTATAAATTAAAATAGTGCCAATTTGTATATTTCAAGTATTTCTAGCGATTTTTTTTTAACTTACTAACATTTACATGAAAATAAATGCAACCATATTGAACAACGAAAAAGAATCAACAAAATAGTCGCACAGCAACAGCAAGTTATTGCTGTTTTGCTTTACAACTACATTCGTTTTGTTTAAAATGTGTGAGTACTTTTTATAATGAACATAAAACAATAATCAAAACAAAAGTGTTCAATAATATTTTGATGAATATTTTATGACTTTTCTGTACAAATTTGGCTTAAAAAAGCGATACGAACTTTAGCCCGTACAAATCACAAATATAGAAACAAATGGAGTTCGAATAATAATTAAAATTAACTAAAAAGAAGAAATAGCAATAAAAAAAATTAAAACGTGATATAATAATAATTTTACAAACTTTATTGAATTCTTCGCAAATAAATTTTACTACACGAAAGCAAAATAGCAAGTGAGTTATTTTGACATAGTGTTCGCTTTGTTGACGACTCATTCGAATTAGCGGTATGAAAATTTGTACTAAAACACTTTCATTTTTTTGCGACTTGTCGTTTGAGTCAATGATCGTACAGAAGTAAGATAGAAAATTGGAAATGAGTTTTCTTTCGCTTAGAATGCGAATGAACACCTTCTTTCGAAATAGTGGAAGTGGCGGTTAAATTTTATGAAACTAAAAATAGAAAAATAAAACGTGAAATTTCCATTGAATTTTTTTGTTCCATTTTCATATTATATTTTAGTACAGTAGTTTCCGCCTAGTTGATGCCCCCTTTATTAATCCTTAATTTGCCACCTGATTAATTTCTATTTATAGTTTAATTTTTTTGAGTTTTAGTATGAAATAGAAAAAAATTTTTATTCTTAAACATACAAGATATTTTCCAAAACAAATATTATTTAATTACATACTTTGATCACAAAAAAAAAAATCTGCTACAATTGCTTTAAAATTTTAATACTCGTACCAACATCAACATCTCCCTCTCTGCCTACTTCAAAATTTAGTTTAGACAAAGTGACAGGCAGCCAGTCCAACAGAGACAGCTGGCAGACAAACAATATATAATAAACAGAATTATCTAACACTAACACTTATTTTTAATTTTGACCAAGAACTTGTTGCAAGAACGTGTTTTATGTCATCAAATTTAACACATTTTATTTTCAGTTATTCTTTTTCCCCCTTCGCCAGCTAATAAAAATAAAAAGTCTTAGTGTTTTCATTGTCGTTGTTATCTATTTTTTTTTTCGTTTTCAAGTCCAATGACCTGAGAATGTGTGTTGGAGCAGCGCTTTTTTAACCGGCATTGCCGCATGCAACACAACACAACGCAGCAACAAGATAGACTTAAATTTTTCTTTTCTCGATTTTCTTTGTTTTTAATGTTGTAATAATTTATGACATTATTATGCAGTTTTCCGAAAATAAAATAAATGTTGGTTGCCTTGTTGAGCTTGACTGGCTGCAATGGTATGGTTTCGTTGTGGCAACAAACCAACCAACACACACGCAAACAAACATTCAAATTTTTCACATAGATATTCCACTACTTTGAGTTGGTTTTATTAAACGTCTTTAAGCAAGAGAGCAAGTAAGAAAAGTAAAATACTCGTAACATGAACATGAAAATGCGTGCACGCATTGTTTCATTCCATATGCATGCGGCGGCTACCATCACGATACACACATGTGTTGCAAAACATTCGTACCAAGTTGCTCACTTACGATCAAAACAACTATTTACTGCCTACTTGCTACATTTTGTTACAACTGCTGCAATTGTTTGTTGTTTGTTTAGAGGAAGGACGGACGGACGGACGGACGTCTTCTTATTCAAACATAATGACAACATGAAATAGAATGTTTTACGTTTAGAAAGAAGAAAACTTGTTTTTGCCAAAGACTTTCTTTAGAATACATTTTGGTTTAATTTGCTAAAAGATTAATAGCATAGACAGACGACAGCGTTAATTTGCATTAACTGTCTTAATGCAAATTAACTTGTGAATTATCCTCATTTGTAAATGCACTAAATGACAGTGAATTAATACTGAATTTAGCTATATGATAACACAGTCCTAATATGGTAACACCGTCAACAATCAATCAAATATTGACCAATTGTTTTGGTTTTCAAAATTAAAATGCGATTCATTCAGAAAATATAAGTTATTTTAATTGTTTTTAGAAAAAGAACAAAGAAATATTAAAATCGAGACATATTTTTTCCATTTTAAAATTATCGAAGTGTGTGGCACGAAAGGTATGTAAAGATTTTGTTTACTTAATGCAAATACTGTCGTCTGTCAGGGTAAATTTTTAATTCACATTAGTGGTATTTTGATGCAAATTAACGCTGTCGTCTGCCTACGCTATTAGAAGCCAATTCATAAACACATACAGTAACTTCCGCTTAAACGATTTTTGAAAAATTCCTGGTTTTTAAAGTAATTCACTGGGTAAATCTTTAACGCGTTACTTTAATTAATTAAATAATCGCAGTTCGCTTAAGCGGTAACTACTAGAGATGTGCAAATGTCGTGATTTTATCGTGTCACGCGTGAATCACGTGTGAATCACGCATGATCGTGATCAAATTTATAATTAATCAAGCGTGAGTGCGTGAGCGTGACTTAAAAAGAAATTACTCGTGCGTGATCGTGCGTGAGCTATTTTTATTAATCACGCACGAATTCTCACGCTCTCACAAGATATCATTTCTGAATAGGTGAGTGTCAAAATACTATACTATTTTGCACACGCTACGATGCAAGACCATTTGCAGAAGATTGTGTATTGGGCTATTGTTATAATATTTTCAGGCGTAGTAAACTGGCTCATATGAAATTCAAATATACCAATGTAGAAAAATAAAATTATTTTGATATATTTTTTATGTTACACAACTATATTTTCCCTAAATTCTGACTTTTTTCAGAAAAACTTCGCGTACATCCGCATTTATGAAAAGGCACTCTTAAATTTTAGTTAAAAGTGTTTAAAACTATCTACATAATAAAATCTTATAGTTGAAACTTTTAAAATCTACCGTCACAACTTTTTATAACACAAAAAATAATTTTAAAATTTACCCTACATTCAGCAATATCCTAATTGCTGAATGTAGGGTACATGTCTAAAATACAAAATAATTGGTTCTAAGCACATTCTTAATGTATTATCCTTAGCGCTATGTAATTAAAAAATTAAAAATGTATTAAACAAAGTTTTTGCAAAACTGAAAATAATGAAGATACATACTTAAAAACATACATGCCTTTTTCAGAGAAATTTTAAAATTTGGATTTGTTAGCTTTTTCTCGATTTCACGAATGGAAATGTTAATAAATTTATTTTCCTATTTTTATTTAAAATTTTGTCAAAAATTTAATGCTGTCTTTTAACTTAAAATCCAACAATGAACTAAAAAGTAATAGGCGAAATATATAAAAACATCAAGGGAAAAAAATTTATTTGTCTTAAGTAAAATATCTTATGAGAGATACGGAAGCACATCTTGGGAAATTATTTCTTAAGAATTTCAAGTTTATGTCAAAATTCTTTATCCGGTAAAAATCGGATAATTTTTAAAAAAGTTACAAGCTTCAGAAGTTTTTTTTGAGTAAGAGGTAGTCAACTTTGGGCCACTGTAACTCATGTCCAGCTCAAGCCAGAAGGCTGTCATGACATGTGTTATAAAGCCTAAGTCCTCCTCTACGGATGTTACGAGTTTCATATAATTCCAATCAGTAGTTTAGAAGTTCCAGATTTATTGCCATTTACTTTGTAAAAGTCCCCACTGTGCAATGTAAATTTTACATACACACGTGCATACATATCGTCACCTAAAATCCAAAAGGCCGTATCAACCAAAAAATTCAAAATATACTTTTTGATTGATTATGATGTGATTAACCAAAATACATATTTTCCTAAAATTTTACTCACATATGTTCAAAAACACCGATTTTATTCATTTTTCAATTTGGCACCTTACATATAAATAGTATTAAATTTAGGAAGTTTTTTGCCTCTCCTGTAAAATAGTACAAAGTGTACTTACGGCCTTTTGGATTTTAGGTGACGATATGTACATACATACATATATACATATGTAAGTGTAAAAACCTATATTTCAACCCAAAAAAAGATACAAATTTGATTATATACTCTTTCGTGAGTGTGCGTGATCGTGATAAGTTGTAAACCACTCGTGCCTGATTAAGAATATTTTGTTCGTGAGCGTGCGTGATCGTGAAAATTTCCAATATCATTCGTGCGTGAAAGTGAGTGAGTAAAAAATTTTTCTGCGTGAGCGTGCGTGTCGTGAGTCAAAAAACGCTCACGTGCACATCTCTAGTAACTACTGTAATAGCTTTAGAGAAAGCTTGAGATCTTTAAAGCTTTCTTTGTTTTATAACCTAGTTTAATTTAAGATATTTAAAAGGTTTATTTTATATATCACAGATTATACAGAAATGCGATACTCTACTAATTCAATTCACCAGCACAATTGCACGAATTTTATATTAATTAAGCGGTTAAGGCCTAATAAATCAGTCAAAAGTTTAAACGCTGGTTTAGTTAAACTAAACTCAAATTTATTTGTAGTTTAAACTAAACAGCCAGCAGTAAATCAGTGAACCCTTACTTTATGTGTAGTTAAAAAATAATATTGTGGCAGCACTAGTAGAATAAATGTCAAAAACAAGAAAACCTCAATTATATGTCGCCAAATTGTACCAAGAAAGGAATTATGTATATGCTTGGCGAAGTAGAATAGTATAAAAGAATACTATAGAGTGTAAGAAAACAGGTCGAACAAGATCTGAAGAAAAAGAGGAGGCTTGGAAAAAAGTTGAAAGCTCTTTCAATGCAAAACATATGGCCTATAAGTAACAAAACCATATGGCCTGTATTGGTAGTTTAAACGCCCAATTTTATGCGTTTACAGATGGTTTAAATACTGTATTGATTTATAGGTTTGCTAGTTTAAACACATTTTAAACCAAAAATGGAGATTAATTTGCACTGATTTATTAGCCCTAAATCAGTTAACCGGAGTTCAGTTAAGCGGAGACTACTGTAATAGTTATGGAGAAGGCTTGAGAGCTTTTTTTTTTTTTTTGATAAACTTATTTGATTTAATATAAATGAAAAGTTTTCCAAACCACGGTTGGACCGATTTTGATTTAATTATTTCTGTTTAAAAGGTGATTTATCAAAACTTTGTATGTTTATAGCAGCTATGGCCAGGCCATATTCATAATGTTTGTTTGTTTGTTTGTTTAATTTTAAGTTACTTCACCAACGACTAAAAGCCCCTAGTGAAGGATTATTTCGCCTCGAAGATAAAATTCATAACGAATTCGGCAATACTGGTGCCATGCACTAAAATTTCAAAGTACGCTTTCTTAGAAAGCTAGGCATGTTATCAAAGATAAAGTTTGCGATTAAAAACCAACGGCACGAAGCAGTAACTCGGTAAGGTTAACTGACGCCAACCATTAATCACACCCGGTGGTGACACGCCAAACTCTCGAAGGCCAATAGACGAACAGTGGTGGCCTGGTTGCATTTACGAAGTAATTGCCAACGACGCATGATGTTAAGTCGCCCAGAGCCGCTTGACGACTCCATATGCACAATGTGCGAGCTTTTAAAAAAGAGCTTTGTGCTTTCACAACTACGGAAGCACAACAGCCAATCAGATCTCGGCGACAACAATGCTTGCTGCTTACATAAAGAAGAACAATTTGTAAGAGCTCTGAAAGTTGTTTACCTCAAATGTAAACGTCACAGTATGTGTGTTTAGGCGTAGCTGGTTTATAGAAAAACCAGCGTTGCCATATTTTTTTCTCAAAAACCTTCAAGTCGAATAAAAAAAATCTTTTTTCCCATTAAAAATCTTTTTTTTAGTGATTTTACTCAAAATATATTAATATGCATTGATTTTACTGAACTCAGATTCAGGAAAAATTTATTTTGTTTCAAATGAACTAACAAACGTAAAGGTAAATAATACAAAATATTTACTGAATAGAACATGTATAATACATACTTTTGAAGAAGGAAAGAAGAAACAAAGTCAGTACTTAAGTCAAAAGAACCTTAAATAATATAATAAAAGTACCAAATATTATATTCTTAAAAATCTTATTTTTAACAAAGAAATATTTTAGTCTTTCTAACATCCCTAAAAACTTCGAATATAATATAAATCTTCACATACATATGGTAACGCTGAGAAAAACTCTCAAAATGCTATGGAGAATTACGAGAAGGTATTTTTATTCAAAATATGATACTTTAATTCCTATTTGTGTATTTTATTTGTTGTGCAATATTTTAATTTAAGGATACGAATTTTCGAGCGGATATATTATCAAATTTAATTTTTTTTACTCTGTCATTTTAAACAAGTACATATTTTATTATTTTACGATTTTGTATTATATTATTTCCAAAGACATTTTCGAACAAGGTGTGTCCTATCTAATAATTTTTAATTTTGCAACGACACTGAGGATATTATAAGTAGTTTGTGTAAGAAATTTCATGAATTTACAATTATTATTTTTCGACCTATTAATTTTTTTAATTAAGGAGTCTATGGCAAGGACACAGATCCTTGCACTGATATTCATCAAACTTAATATTTATATACTGCTGCTCCATTAAAGTGAACGTGCTAAATTTCATTACTCTAGGATAACAGCTTCTATTTTTGGCCGCTCAAGCAAGCGACCAATTCTTGTCAAAACCAGTATTTTCTCTGGGCATTTTTTTAATCGGTATGAATACCCAGCAAAAAATTTCAAAAAAGGTAATCGAGTTTGGAATTAAGCATTTTTGGTGGAAGTTCTTCCCTACTGGATTACCAACTTAATGATTTTAATAAGGCGTGAGACTAAAATAATCGATTCTTGAGAAGTACTTACTTTTTTATATGGAAACTTGTAGAGGTAATCTATTTCATCTGAAAAAATCATTCTCTTCATTGAGCAACTTATACATAATTTTTTTTTTTAATTTAAGGTAATGTGATTTGTAAGCGAGTAATGAACTTTGGCAATCAGAAAAGTAAGTAAGTAGTTCTAACGGTAATCGGCCCTGTTCTGTAAACCGAATCCGAGTAAATTTCTCGTTTTCAAAATATTACTAAAGGTCCTGCAGACGTGTTGAAAATCATACACGATAATTTTCTTTCAGATATGATATTTGAGAATCTATATAATGGAAAAATTACAAAAAGTCTGAAAAAATATTTCTCTTAACGGAGTTAGTTTTGTAAAATCGTTCGATTTCAAATCGATTCGGTTTACAGAACAGGGCCGAATGTGTAATTTTTTGCTGGGTACATATGTATATGGAGATTATAAAAATATTAATACATACATACATACATATTTATGTTTAGCATATATGTACTTTTAATTCTGAGATTTTTTTGCTTTTGTTTACAGAATTTTTTTGGTCACATTTTTTTTTTCAAACGCTAAAATTTTTTCAACTTTAAAAAGATAAAATAAATTTCCGAAAAATTGAGGCTTACACAATCTTGTACAGTAACCGTTCTGTAATAAACAAAAATTAATTTCATGAAAAATTCTCGTTCTATACAGGATGTATAGAGTAACAAAAAGATAAACATAGAAAGACCATAAATTTTTTCCTGTTTTAAATGTTTTACAACGTGATTACATGTCACATCAAAAACTTTAAATTGAAGTGATGAAACGAGAACAAAATCATGGAAATACTTTCAAACATTCATAAAATACGATTATGAGCTTAACTTTTTTTTCTTTTAAACGTGTAACATAAAAACGTGATAAAGATTAAGACAAACTGGAAAATAAACATGCCAACTTAAAAAAATGATGACAATAAATAAATTTTCAAATGAATTCAGAAAAACAAGAACTCCAACTAAGGAATATAAAAAGAGGTTAAATAAAAGTATAAAGAAAAAAAATTTTCATATGAAAATGCTACGTACAAAATCTGAGTGGAGAAAAAGTTTTTATTTTTTTTTTTAATTTATATTAAAAATAATTGAAATGCTAGTTAGTTTTTGTGTTAATACAAGTTTTGTTTAGTTTCATCTTAAAATTAATTACAAAGATTTATTTCAATAACAGCAATAAACTGATGATTGCCTTGCTTTAAATGACATCTGGTTTCGATGTTAATAAAGTAAGTAAAAATATTATGACAAGCAAGCGGGTTGCTTAATGTATTTATTAATACGTTGCTAGCGCATACACATAAAATCGTACGAGTACATTAGTATATTTTTTTTTGTGAATTATGTACAACATGCCAAAAATCACATTGGAAAAGCTTTAACTATTTATGACAATAACTGACACCTACAATAACAAGACTTTAAAGCTTTATTTTCCCAATAAATTATTAAAACCGACCAGAGATCTTTTACTAATGCGGGCAATCACATTTTCTGTATCGACTGTTAGTATTACGAAGGTGATTCCAAAATTTATAGCCAGTTAAATTTTGAATTTTATGAAAAATCTTTTTGGAGCTCTAAGATCAATTGAAACCAGGGATGATAAATGAGAAAACTAATTTCGTACCAATTAGCTTTTAAAATTGTACTTTTTCGATCCCAATAGTACTAAACTAGGTTTTTTGATTTAAGTTTTTTTATTATATTTTTATTTACTCAAATAACGTCATAACCAGGGACAGGGACTTCATGCGCTTAAAAAAGGCATTTTAGGCGCTTAAAATATGATATCAAAAACGCAAAATATGCACTTAAAACAATAAAATATGCACATATTTAAAAAATAATGTATTTAAAAAAAGTTTTCGATTTACATACAATTAAGTAAAGATGTAAAAATATTTTCTTTTCTCAATATCAATATGATATAAAGATTTTTTCTGCATTATTAACTCCAAACACCCATTTTTCGAGATATGTTTATAAAAATAGGAAGAAGTGTTGTAATATATTTATTTTCATTTAAAAATTTATTTTTTTTTTATTTTTTCGAATGTGAAGTTCAATCAATTTGTTCTTAGAAAGCTTTTGTGCATTGTAAAGGTCTGTGGATTTAATCGGTTCAAATTGAAATAATTCTTTGTATATGTTACATATGTATTTATTTAACTCAACCATCACAGTGAATTGAATACTAGCTATTAGATTTATTTTTTAAATCCGTTATCATTTTTAAAAACAATATCATGTTTCTGCAGAATTGTGTCACTACTCTCAGCTTTAATAGCAGACAATTTCTTCTTGAAATCATCAAAATTATAATATAATATAAGAGGCAGTAAATACATATCGCTGGTATTAAATAGAAATGCCCTAACTCAAATAATTGTTATTTTACAAAAGAAAGTAAAAACAAAATAAAAACTGTAATATTCTTTATGCAACATTTTTGTAAAACCGATTGTAAAAGCGTTATTTTTTACACTATTGGAACAAATTTTTGTGACGAGGTGTATCTTCATAAAAAATACGAGTTATTGCCTTTCAAGAAGTCTTTTGTTTGTATTAGACTTTCGCGTCTTCGTTTTGATTATGAAAATATTCCTTCCACATTCGCCGATGAGTGTGGAATTGACAATATTCTCCTGATAACTTTTGCTACGGAAACATTAGCTCATTCAATTAATTTTTCAGAGCTCGAAACTTGTTATTTATAGTATCATAATATCCATTTTCTTTTGGAAATATTTTTTAATAAAAAAAAGTACTATACTACTAACATTTTTGGGAATGAATTTTGTTAGCCAGTTTAAAATTTCGTCATGAAAAGTAACTTTATTTAGTTTCGCAAAAAGTTATATAGTGCTGTTCATTTCCTTCAAAATCCATAACTATACAACTTTCAATTTTATTTCTATATATGTATAAAGTCTTCCATTTCAAAGTAAATTTTAGCTGGTTACAAATGAATGCACATATATAGCAATTTTTTTTTTTCTTATCAGCATTATTTATAAAAATTATTGAAACATATTTTCAAACAAAGTTTTTCTTATGAAGCCTTTATAAAGCCCTAATAATTTTTATAAATAAGCCTGTATAAATTTTAAATTAGTACAAAAGATAAAATAAATGAAGACACACTATCATATTGAAAACGAAACACCGGTAAAGTCAGATGTAGTTCTTTATAATAAATCAAACAACTGGAATGCATATCTAACAAAGTAGTCGCTCTCAACAACAAATCAAATTCACTATTTTTATGTCAAACAGGATATACTGTAAAATTATCGCTATTTATTTTTTGTATAAAGTAAAAAATAAGAGATAGTCTCGCAAATTTTTCAAATAGTACTAAATGAGTCACGGGAGTACCAACGTACTTTTAAGGTTTGAACTGTATCAAAAAAAAAAGTACAATTGTACCAACTTTATCATCCCTGATTGAAACTAAAGATGAGTGCGTGTCGTGTTTTTTCGTGACACGAACACGATCGACTCAACACGAACACGAAAAAACAAGAAATGATTTTATATGTAAAATGTGTATGCATTAATTTAAAGCAAAGAAAAAATTTAACCACCTGTTTCTAATACCCGAACGATCGATTTGAGTAGAAAACTTCTATGAAAAGCACTAATTTCTTTGAGTGATTTTTATAAAAAAATTTTAGATGAGTAGTAAGTTGCCTGCCTGAATTGTGGAAATAGAATATAATATTTTGTATTGTCAAATACGCAACACGAACAAATTTGTTGATAGTGATGGGTCTCTTACTTGGAGGCTACACGTTCAATGTTTTCTTCAATTTTTATTTCAAAGTTCAATACATTCACACTTTTTTACTACCACACTCATACATTTGGGAATTGAATACCAGGTGGACTTCAATTTTTCTTTCAACGCTTCATTCAATTTTTCTTTTAATTTAACAACTAGAGTTGGGCAAAATCGTTCTTTTTGTGGAATCGTTCCGACCGATCCAAAAGACTCAAGGAACTAGGTCGGGTCGTTCCTTTCGTTCATCGTTCCGGTCTTATACTTTTAACATTTAATGAACGAGGAACGAGAGAATGTGCCTGTTGCTCGTAAAAACGTCAACAGAAATTTTTTATGTTTTATTTTAATTTTCTTACAAACTAAGAAAAAATAATTCTTTGTTTTCATAAAATATTTGTAAAAAAAATAACAGCCAACAATAAGCAATAAACTTTTGAAATTAGCAAAATTTATCATAAACATTAAAAATAAGTGAACGAAACAAATGTAATATACGTTCTTAAACGTTTGTCTTTGACGTTTGTCAAAACAAATTAATTGCACCTCAAGACGATTTGCAATTACAGAACGAGGAACGATAAAAAAGAACCTTTAAAAAGTCCGCACTGTTCTTTTTTAGGAATCGTTCCGCACCGATCTAATTAGGGAATCGTTCCATGGAACTAGTTCGTTCCGGAACGACACAACTCTATTAACAACTGTTTTAAAATAATTTTGTGTTTGTAAAAAATTTAAGACAGAATTAATTTTCTTTGGTGAAATAAGATATGTAGGCGAAAATTTTTAATTGTTTCCTCGACGACGGCATTTTGAACATAAAATTGATAATCAAATTGTATGCAGCCTACGTCACAGCTTCAATTTTAGCAAACTTGGACAAGCCATGCGTGTGAAAAATTTAAAGCAATTTATTTATTGGTTATGCTTAAAGTTGTGAAATTAAGGCCCCTATTATGATTTATAACTACATTGATAGTCCACAGTGAGACAATTGCTTTTTATCAGTTGTATTTTGGTTTCTATTTCGACTATTGTATTAGTTTTGCTTCATTATTCCAGACGCCAGCCAATCCCATTTGTCAATCAATATTGTTGCCATGTTCAAGAAAATATAGTAAGGCCAAAACTAAAAATATTTAAAATATTTTGTGATTGCTACTATGGTTTCAAAAAACATAGCATAAATAAGAACCTTTCTTTCTTTTTTTGAAGACAACTAAAATTAGTTGTAATTCAGAGTACCAAAAAATAGTTAAGTTGTTTTAAAATAACAAAAATTAAAAATTTTAAAAACCCCCGACTTTTTTCAGAAAAGATGTTATATCTTCTAAACGCCTGGACCGATTTTCTTCAAACATAGCTAAGAACCCTCTCGATCAAGTCATCTTTCAAACAGAAAAAAATTAAATGAAAATCGGTCCAGCCGTTTGGCCTGTGCGTGGACACGGACAGACACACAGACACAAAGACACACAGACACACACTACAAACTTATAACACCCCTTTTTTAGTCGGGGGTTAATTAAGTTGTTTCAGTTTCAATTCAACTTAGTTGAGTTGTAAACCATAATAAGGGCATAAACAACAAGAAGTAATTAAAAAAATCTAAAAACCCGACTGCGACCAACTTTGAAGCGTTAGATATATTGAATGGCCATTCGAAACGAGAAATCATAAGAGAAATTCAAAGATGATTTTAAAATACCTGTCGACTGATACCCATTTTGATATACTTATGTATGTAGTTCACCAACTTTTTGTTTTTTTCGTATTTATAAAATGGAGTCCGCCGTATTGAGTTTTGACAACTGACATATCCTTAGTGACACTAGCGGGATTAAGACAATTGACGTAAGAATTGTCAAAATCGGTCCATGCGTGTTCGGTTTATATAGTGCGGCAAAGTAACACAAATACATACATACCTAGGCTAATAAACACAATACTCTTGTTTGCGTCGCGCAGTCGGTTAAGAAAGAGTATTTAAAAATTTTCACGCGTGAATATGCCAATATCGAAAATCAATTTGTTTTTAAGTCCAGTTTAAAACAAAAGTTTTTTGAGGCATGTTTAAACCAAATTAAAAGGTTAAAAAAGGAGTTTATAAAAATTATCACGCGTGAGACTACGTGAGAGTGGGTGAAAAAGTAATTTTTTGATTTAATATAAAAAGAATAACAAAGAAATAACCTCTTTTAAATTTTTTTTTTTTGGGAATTTTGATTTGCTGTCTGTCACTTTGTAAAGTGTTTGGTTTCTGACCTCAACTAACGATTGAGTGTAGTGAAGGTTTTCATAATAAAAATTTATAGTTTTTGAAAATTAAAAAAAAAATTAAAATAATGTCGATGGTGAGTGTATTATTAATATTAGTCAAAAGTTGTCGAAATATGACGTGAGCGTGCGTGATAAAAAATAATGATCGAATGTACTGAAAGTTTTCATAATAAAAAATTATAGTTTTTGAAAATTTAAGTTAAAATAATGTCGTAGATGTAGAGTGTATATCTAATACCAGTCAAAAGTTGTCACGCGTGAGTGATACAAAATTTTTTCTTCCTAAAAATTAAGTGATAAAAACATTAAGAGGGACACTTTTTGATTCCAAAAACTCATTTCATATCGCTCTTGTCGTTCGTCTGCAATTAATTACGCCTCCAAAATGGATAATATTTCTTATAGTAGATTCTACTGGTATGGTTGTAGTCCAAGCAGCCACGGAAAATAACCAATCTGAAAATATTTCTATTAATTAAAAAAAAATTCACACTGAAATACTGAATGGAAAGCAAAATTTTGTAAATTTTGATCGATAGAAAATTCAATGTTACCATATCATCAAAACAACAACAAAAAAACTATCGAATGCAAGTGATAAGTAATTTTTCGCACTTCGAATTAAATATTAAGAACAGTAGCGGAGTTATGTATAATCAAAAATTGGCATGAAGTTAGCATAAGTGACAAAATTGAACTACTTGTTGACGAGTTTCTCTATACAATTTGACATTAAAAATCACCGCATAATGTAGATTTAACACACGATTACACTCCAGCATGATTTTTAATGTAAAATTGCATGGCAAAACACGTTAAGACCATGTGCAATTTTGCCACTTGTGCTAACTTCATGCAAATTTTTGATTATACATAAATAGTTGTTTACAGACAGCCGCCAGCATACAGAAGTGTGAACAGTGACAGGTGAAAGAAGTTAGAATCAGAAGGCGAATCGATAGCGAACAAATTTTCATTCAATTTTAATTGTGTTTGTATGAAAATTTCGATTGATATCGTATGCCGTAATTTGCCGCCTGATTTTTTAAAATTCGTGGAGAAAAGAGACAAATATAGCTTATTTGTTATTATAGCATATTATTACTTACCAATTAAAACAGCTAATAAAACTTAAAATTTTATTGCATTAGAAAGACAGAAATCAAGTCAAATGAAAGAACACAATTATCTTCCGTCTTGTGTCACATTTGCATACTTTATAGGGCCACTGTGCTTATTTTTGAACTTAAGGTTGAATCACTTTAAGTCCTATTACAATAATAAACTTTTGACTTATGAAAAAATATCTAAGCAAAATTCAAATAAACTTAACTATTCAGTAACTAAATTGACATCTCACTACTTCCAAATGCCAACGAAATATCGAAATCTATTCAAACTAGTATGACTGACTGCATTTGCAAACTTGAAAACATTTGAAAAATTGATAACTTAAACAATTTGATATTTAGCAAAAAGTGCTAACAAAATCTCAAAAACAGTTCGGCAAGGCCACATATCCAAATGCCACTTAGCTAAATAATCATTCTAAATTCAAATAAATACACGTATTGATGGAAAATTTCTAAAATTGACTTTACGTGATGGCTGCAGGAAATATAGCAAAAACAGGGTATATATAATTTGTGTCAAGATTCAAGAAACTTTGTATTTAATTACAAATTGAGCGGCAATACGAGAGAGAGAGCACTTTATCACTTTACAACAAAAAAAATAAAAAATAAAAAAATAGAAGAAACCGAAAGCAATAAACTTCAATAATGCAAAACAGTTCATGATTGATCGTAATGACAACTGCGAGACGACGACTTTGTGCACCTCGTTCAGCAACATTTCCATCCCAGACATTTGCAGCAATTTAGAGTCAAATGCAAGTGTTGCATGAAAATGCCCATAAGGAAATCCATATACGATACATACAAAAAATCTGCTTACAGCTTGGCAAAAAGATTTAAATAAACTGATTTGTGTTGCATGTGTCAGCAGGTAAAAGGTAGATCGTGTAAAATCATTTTTTGCTATTTTGCATATTATAATTTTGTTTTTTTTTTTTTTTTTTTTTGTAGAATGAATGTAAGATTTTTGCATGATTAGCAATAGACGGCAATCGATCAATCATTAGAGTATGTTTTTCCAATATTAAAAGTAATTTAAAACACTTTTTATTTTACAGCAGCAGGTATATGCAGTAAACCAAGTAATAGCTTAAAAAAAGGGGGGGGGGGGGACTTTAAACACTCATTATTTAACTTAAGGGCAATTTGAGATGAAAACTTAGTAACCCAGATTTTTTCTACTTACGAGTATAAACTTCTTTTCATCACAATTGCAAGAATTATCTTAAAGTACTTAGAAAATTGTTTGCTAGTGTTGTTAAATGTAAAAAGATTAGAAACAATTGGGTTAAATGGAAAACGAAATTTCTAATTTGAACAAATTATTTGGAAATGGTTAACCTGCTTCTTCGTTTTATATAGATTAGGGCACACTTGTATAACAAAAAATTTAAATCATTAGCGGAACAGGTTTTTTTAAGCATTAACAGATGAAAGAGAGTTCATATTGGAGTTTTAATTGAAAGTTTTTATGTGATTTTAATTTTTGATTTTCCGGCATAAAATCCTATTCTATCCATAGCCCTTGCTTTGGTTTTCTATTACAAAACCCGGTTTTTTGGTACTCAAAATTTCCTCATAAAAAACAGGCATTTATAGACCTTAGGTGATGATTTTCTTTTAAAAAAATTTATTTATTTGGCATTCAAAAAATCTACATGAGATAAGAACATTAAATGCAAACCGAGTTTAAACCGGATTTATTGCTCTGGCACCGGTTCCCTAGTGCAAAAAAACTATTCTATAAAAAAACAAATTTACATAATAGACTGTTTCATCCAAATCCAAGCTTTAACTATAAGAAATTCATCTTAAACGAACTTAACGGTTCAAGACCCGGTTTTCAAACCGGTTGCCAAACCGAACAAAAAGCCGGATTTTTATAAAAAAAAAATACATTGAATACTATTCCAGTCAAAAGCCAACTTTACCATCAATTAAAAATGAATTCATGAAAATAGCACAAGCTTGCTATTGCAAAAATCGGTTTTTTGGCATACGAAATTTAGATACTAGGAAAAGGAAAAATAAATATAAAAAAAAAACTTTCAGGAAATTGAAATAAGATGAATCAAAATAATTCATATATTCCATTTGCAATAATGGCTAAGTATATAAAGCGGAAATCTACATCAAATGACACCACATACAGTGGACCAAACACAGAAGAACGCTGATTATGAAGGTTTAGTGGCCTTCGAAAACGGCTGGCTGTTTCGTTCAACTATGTGTTGTTAGAATATTTACAACTAACTTTGATGTTATTTGTTCATTAATAATTATCACATGTAATATGGCTTAAAAAGCGATACGAACTTTAGCCTGTTCAAATCATAAATAAAGAAACAAATGAAGTTTGAACAATAATAATTAAATTAACTATAAACGAGTATTTTTTTACAAGAAATATTTGGATGTTTTCCTAATCTTAAAGAGGAGGATGTTTCATTAATAATGGAAAACAATATCAGTTAAATAGTCGCCTCGCATACGCTTGCAGGCTATTTTTCTTTTCACGAAATTTGTTTTCGATAACTTCACGAATTCCATCTGGATTGTGGACACTTTTCATAGACCTTATCTTTTACGTATCTCCAAAGAACAAAGTCAAAAAGTGTTAAATCACAAGGCCTCGGTGCCACTTCGAGATCTCACGCGGTCAGAAAACACTTCACAACAAAGAGCGATGGTATCGTTAGTTGTGTGGCAAGTAGAGCCGTTATATCTTCCATACGAAATCATTAATCATCGTTCGATAGCGGAATCCATTCACAGTAACAGTAGCTCCAGCTTTACGTCTTATTGGAACACCTGTTAGTCCTTAACCTTACCCTAGCATAAATTTTTTGGCAAACCGGTTTAAGGACTGGTTGAAAAGCTCACAAACGCCAATTTTCTAGTGCTAAAAAAATTATTTTGGCATTCAAAAAATCTAAATTGGATAAAATGAATAACAAACAGTTGATTGAATAAATTCAGTAAAGTGCGACTTTGACTCGTACACGAAGGTTTCCGTAAGGACACTACACATGCATGAAGTCATTCATTAAAAAATTTCAAGTACCAGGTAATCTATTTTTTTCGGATTTTGGCGATTTTTTACTGTTGGCGTTTTTTAGTTTTAGGGTTTTTTTTTTTTTTTTTTTTTTTTTTTTTTTTTTTTTTGGTTTGACAATTTTGTGGTTTTTGGCGATTTATTTTAGTTTTAGCAATTTTTTTTTTTATTTCGGCGCTTTTTTCGGTTTTTGGGGATTTTTTATTTTTGGCGATTTTCTTAGTTTTGGGATTTTTTAGTTTGAGCAATTTGTTTTTAGTTTTGGTGCTTATTTCGTTTTTGCGATTTTCTTCCGGTTTTTGACGATTTTCATAATTTGGCGATTTTTTTTTTTAATTTTGGGAATTTTTAGTTTTAGTGCTTTTTAAGTTTCAAGAATTTGCCTCTTACAGTGGTTTCCAAGATACATCAAGTTTTCGAAATTACATAGTCAAAATGACAGTAACTGATAGAATACCGTTTAATTTTGATTTTTTTTTATTAAATTGGAGTTAACTATGAAAATTTCAAGTATTTATATACAATTATCTGTATATTACATAGGATTTTAAAATTTTTCACTGCACGCTTTCAAATATCCTTTAATTCTTAAATGTCATGTGCATATTGTTTGTTGTAGCGGCCAAAGATTTGCATATTTTGTAAAAATATCAGGTGCGTAGCTCTTATGGTTCTCTAGAAAACAACCTATGACAGATAGATGGACGGACATCCTAAGGATATTGTAAGGATCCCTAAAGCAAGTTTTTGGTCTTAGCACCTTTTTCCTAAATCTAAAAACTGGACTGTACTCATAAGTTTTTTTCCACTCCCCACTTGCATATGAAATTAACAAGTTTCACATAATTGACGTAATAAAACAATCAAATAATTAACACCTCTTCTTATATAGAAATTTAATTTTCCAACAAAATCTATATCAATAGGAATATTGAGTGAGTACTTGTGTAAATTAAAAATTTAATTGTATAAACTATTGTAATCGAACACCATTAATAATACAAAAAAAATATACATACAATATTTTTAACTTAAGGAATGAATAAAAATTAAACAGCGATTAAACGCTTTAAAACACGGAAGTTTTTTTTTTATATTTTCAGTCACACAATTATTTTGCGGTGTTTGCTGTCCAGTCCAACAGTCAAGTCAATCAATCGGCTGTTTATCAAATAACCAGGGAAATTTTAAAACTTTTTTTTTAACTTTTCATTCAATTTAACTTAAAACATTCAATACCATTATTGTTAGTCTAAATTAAGCGCCAGAATTGTTATAATATTAACTAAAGGGAAAGTATATATTTCTCTGTTTGTTATTGTTGTTGTTTTCGTTGATGTTGTTGGTTGTTGCATAATTAGCAAAATCCCAAGAGCGAGGGGTGGGGATGGGGGAAAGGAAAATATAACCAGTGAACAACGGTTCACATTAAACAAACAATTTAGTTTAAATTCGAATGAAACCATATAAATGTTGTTTTTCTTTCTGAAGAAATGAATGAAGGGATTGTAATAATGTTCCATCGCAATGACTGCTACAAAATGATTTTGTACTTTCAAATCATTGTACAAATTTACATAAGTACTGCAAATTCAATGAACTTTTAGTGTTAAAGGAATTGCGAAATATATACAAGTTTTTTTTTTCAAAATATACTTACAATTCAATGAAAACTTTGGTGGCTAAACGTTGATTTGATTTTGCAGTGCAAAAGAAGCGACGTACGTATGATGAAGCAGATTCTCTTTCTTTGTATTTCTGCGAAAAGATTTATTTGTTTTGTTTGTTGATTTGTTTACAAATGGAAGGCAGCAAGATTTTTTTTAAAGCGATTGCCCGTTGCTTAATTAGAAATTTTTGCTTTTTTTGTGTGTTAAGCATCGTCTATATGCATTTCTTTTTTGCTTAAAAAACTCTTCAGTAGACTTTAAATCAGTATTTTTGAAATAAGCAAAAACGACGTTGCTTATAGTAAATTTTCAAAATCAAATATCATAGATACTAATGGTTTGTTCTACGATGTCGAAAAGTTATATTCGTTATAAATGTTATTGCCAATACTCTGTGAGTCCAATCGTTTTTAAAAACTATAAATTTTCAAAAAATAGTAAATACACAAAAAAGTATCAGTGTAAAATCACCATGCAAATATTAATCTATTAAATTTACAAGAAATAATATGTCGTTAAAAAAACTTTGCAGTTTTTTTTTTTAACTATAACTTTCATTTCAAATAAATTTAATTAAAATGGTATTATGAGGGTATATATTTTGCTTGAATCTAAAGCCGCGTTCAGACTATTATACTTTGTATTTATACTTGTCAAAAATTCAAATAATACGTGCAAGTGTGATAGTCTGAACGCAAAATGTCCTCAAAGTGGCAAATAATACGATAAAAATTTTGACATCCCATAAGACTTTTTCCTTTTTAGAAAATTTTCTAAACGATAATACTTTTCATTAGATCAGGGTTGCATTTTCACACAAACCAAATTTCCAAGTCGGCTGTTTCGCCGCCGATAGCGTGTCGTCATTGATGTAATGTTTTGTCACATTTATATCGGCTCAAAATTTTGAATAAGTGAATCGTATGGAAGTATATTTCATTGACGTAATTTTTTAACGTTTTTGTAATATCTTTTCTTAAATTTTTTTCTTTTATTTACATAGAATATTTTTAACTGCTGAATTTTTTCAAGTGTCGGCACGTCCCCGCCTGCATGAAACCGTTTTGCCGCCGCTAGTAAATGAATAGCACAGACATTTTCATTGAACAGCTGTTTTGTTTTCTACTTGTATTACACATTTGATTTGAAGTGTGATGGTCTGAACACAATATGTGATTTTACGTTAGATTTTTTTGACAGTCGCAACGAATGTATTTAGATTTCTGTATCGTAAAATGTGATGAAAGTATTAATACTTGTATAATAGTCTGAACGCGGCTTAAATAACATTTAAGTATGTTATGGCTACAGCGTTAAGCGAGTTGACTACCACGCGATGAGTTCGAATTCAAATCTTGGCCGTGGAAGCCAACACACAAACATTTTCCTGATGCCTGTGCCAATACAAACAATAACGTAAGTTAATCAATTAATTAAATACAACGGCTAAAGTAAAATAAATTCATGTCGCTTTTTAAGCCAAATTACATGTGATAATTATTAATGAACAAATAACACCAAAGTCTGTTGTAAATATTCTGACTAACAACACATAGTTGAACGGAACAGCCAGCCGTTTTCGAAGGCCACTAAACCTTCATCATCAGCGTTCTTTTGTGTTTGGTCCACTGTGTGTGGTGTCAGTTGATGTAGATTTCTGCTTTATATACTTAGCATTTTATTGCAAATGGAATATGTGAATTGTTTGTGTGTTTGTTTGTTTGTGTTATTTGTTCATTAATAATTATCACATGTAATTTGGCTTAAAAAGCGATACGAACTTTATCCCGTTCAAATCACATATATAGAAACAAATGGAGTTCGAATAATAATTAAAATTAACTAAAATAAATTCATGTTATTTCAACTTGAAAGAATTTTAATTGAACTTGGTTCTTTGTGTTATTTCACTATCGAATTAACATTGTTCCAACTTGAAATAACTTAGATTCAAGATGATTCTTCTCCTCACAATAGAGATGAACGTGTGTCGTGCTTTTTTTTATCACAAAAACACGCGCGAGTGACAGAAAGTCGCATTACGTGCGAGTTGGGGTCGTATCGTGGTGTGCAAAATTGAAACGAGAAAACACGAAACGATTTTAGGTGTAAAATATGTATGCATGAATTTCTAGTAAAAAACAATTGAAGCATAGCCGCGAATAACGTTGTAAAAGACAATTTTTACAAAACCAGTTTTTTTTACAGATTATTGTTAACATTACTCTGTTGTATTGTTGAAACATCAAACAATCCAAAATTTTGCATCTTATCGCCGTCAAAATGCAATTACCAGCAGTCAATCAGTAAGAGAACTTTGTAAGTAACTGACAAAATTGTGAAACGAAATTGTCGAAAATAATTGATAAATGTAACAGAGATACAAAAAGAAACGTTGATGCTAATTATCATTATTTTCGATAAGCTAACAAAAAAAAACAAATGAAAAAACAATCTTCCTTTAAAATACGTTTTTTGGCTCTCCTGAAAAATTATTATTTTATCATTTAATAGAGGGGTGTCTTAAGCTTAAATTTGTGAATTTGAACAAAAAATGCTTTTTGCTATTCAATACAAAAATTCTTTTTTGCTGCTCAATTAAATTTTGTGTGTGTTGTGCAGTTTTGTATTGGGAAATTTCTTGCGTACTTATTTCATACGTGTTGGACATCTTGGGTAATCGTGTTCGGGTCGTATCGCCCTTCTAATAAATAATAATAATAATAATAATAATAGTTAAATATTTATCGTTTGTGTTAAATGTTAAAAGTGAAAGTATAAATTATTATGGACCATAAAGAAGCAATTGCAATGATTTTTTCTGCATATATTTTATCATAAATTTTTTCTTTAAAATCAAGCATGTGCAGTGTTGCCCATAGAAAGAATTCTCTTACAGATGCTAGTCTTGCAATGGACTGACAATGATTTTTCTAGCAACGACGTCTGACAAAAATTGTCAGTTCACACGGTTGTAAGAAATTTTGAGCACATTTTACTGGCAATATTGTAAGATCTGACAACCGTCTGTACATAGCTTAAGTTTTAATTATTTTTAAGCATTCTTCGGTTGGTAAATGGCAAACATTTCACTAAATAAATGACACTTCATATGACAGATATTAAACAGCTGACAGCCTTGCCAGAGCGGCGGTTTCGAAACCCCTGAATGGATAACCCTGTATTACGAATCAAATGTTGGCACTTATTTTTATTAATAATCTCACTTTAATTCTTTTACAATTTTCAATTTATCACATTTTATTATTAACAATTTCCCCTATTGCCACTTTTACAGCACAAATTTAATTTAAATATATTTCTTTTAATTCAATTTTTCATGAATTAATAAAGTTTTCCTACATTTAAACAGCCATCATTAATTATTAAGTTATTTAACAAATTAATTAATAAATAGTAAGCATTAGACTACTTAAGCCAGGCAGACAGACATAAAACAACCAGCGCAACCACCAACGTATTTATTGTGGTACAACTCTTGAGGTGCAAATACAATTGTATAGTGTGTTGTAACCTTAATCGTACGTACAAACATAAGTACGTACATAAGCAGTGAGTGGTATTCAGAAAAAAATATATACATATAAGCATAATCATAATTTTCGTAACTCTTTCAAAAGTGACATTTTTCAAAATGTCATTTAAAAACAAGTTGCACCTTCTTTTTATCTGTCTGTCTGCATGTCTGTCTCTCTGTCTTGTTGTAGAATGTGTAGTTTTAGTTGAGTCAACTCATTCATCGTATGTTGGGAGACTTTTTTTTTGCTTGTCTTATTAATAAAGTTAGTAGTATAATAATAGGTAGCATTCGTTGTAAATTAATTTGTGTGTAATATAGTGGAAAATTGCCACTTATTAAGGCAACAATAGAATATATTGCTTAGTTAAGTTGGATGATTATCTACTGAAAATAAAAAAATACATTTTCGCACCTCAACAACCCAACAACATTGTCGACAACACCGACCGAACGACATCATCAGCAACAACATCATCATCAGCAAGATTACCATCATAAATAAACTCTAGTCACTTTTTTAAAATATTTTTTATTTTTTTTTTGTTATTAACCATTACAGGTGTCAACTTTATGCTTTCCAATACCAAGTCACAGGAGGTGAGGAAACTTTACTTATATAAAATTTTATTGTCAACGCCACCTTAAGTTTGTCATCATCATCATCATCATCGTCAGTAGTTATTTTTGTGTATATCATTCATTTATAATGTGTGACAAAATTCATGATAGTAAATAAATAATGTTTTTAAAACATTTATACAGGGTGGGCCAAAAAAACCAAGGGGTGTAAAAGTTTAATAACTTTTTTTGTTTATTAATTTTTTTTTTATTTTTTCTTTCAGATTATATAGACAACACTTAGAGAATTTATAATGGAGAGGTTCACAACTGAACAGAGAACCAGAACAATAGAATTTTATTATTTAAACCAGAGATGAAAATTTGATTATGAGTGATGAAGCTCATTTTCATTTGAATGGCTTTGTTAATAAGCAGAACTGTAGGTTCTGGGGTTCTCAAAATCCAAGAGCCATTCATCAACGCCAATTGCACCGCATCAGGTGTACAGTATGGTGTGGGATCACATCTGAAAATGTCATTGGGCCCTACTTCTTCGAGAATGAAGGTGGAAGTGCTGTAACCGTAAATGGAGAGCGGTATCGGTTTATGATAGAAATTTTTTTACGTCCTGCTCTTGAAAACAGACCTGGTATGTGGTTTCAGCAGGACGGAGCCACTGCCCATACTGCCCGAGACACAATGGCACTTTTAAGTCAAATTTTTGGAGAGCGAATAATTTCTCGAAATTCGGAAATTATTTGGCCAGCGCGATCGCCAGATTTGACAGCACCCGACTATTTTCTTTGGAGTTTTTTGAAGGAGCGAGTGTATGTGAACAAGCCAGTGACAATCCTTGAACTCAAGGCAAACATTGTTGCAGAAATTCGAACGCTACAGCCACAAGTTTTGAAAGATGTTATGGAAAATGCTCTAAAAAGAGACCATCAGTGCGAAGCTGAAAACGGTGGTCATTTAAGAGACATCATTTTTCATACTTAGTGTAAAAAAATTTCCATTTTGTATATTATATAATCTGAAAGAAAAAATAAAAAAAAAGTTAATAAACAAAAAAGTTATTAAACTTTTACACCCCTTGGTTTCTTTTGGCCCACCCTGTATTTATGACGGAGTTTTTTTTTAATTGTTTCCTACTGAAAATGATGTAATGGAAATGACTAATTGAGGTAAATGAGCTTTATAGACGAAGTATGATGCATAAAAAATTTTCTAAATGCTGCTGCATTTACTAGGGAAAATTGTCTTGTAATAAACCATGGAAATTACCAATTCTGATTTATAATTTTGTTTTATTTATGCTTACTGGTTTAATTTGTAATTTAAAATTGCTGTTTTTTGTGATAAGCGAACAGTGTTCCGTTTCCATGTAGCAAAATTAGAAAAATTATTTGAAAATACATAAAGTTTAGGAAGATGGCGTTTAGTCCCAAATCACACTGTGCAAGTCTTATTGCTAAGCTGATTAGTTTCATGGAGAGAGAGACGAGGGGAACAGCAACGTTTCTTTTCCCCCCGTCTTTCTCCTAATAAACTAATCAGCTCAGCAATAAGACTTGCATGGTGTAAATAGGGACTTAATACTAAAGTTAAAACAATTCTTAGGATGCAAAAGTATAAATACCTCCTCAAGTGATAATAAAGTTCTATAGAATTTTTTAGAAGAAATATTAAAAAATGGTTTTTCTTTGGCATATAAATTTCAAAAATTATGAAAATAGAAATCTCCAAAAAGAGAAAAAAAATTTTACAGCCAATCCCACGATGTCACTCATTTTCGTTAGTGCCCTTTTACATTTGGGAAATTGAAAGACAGACAGACGAAGTTTGTGGAAGAAGGGGCGAAGATGCAGAGTGTGTAGTACACAACCCTCTGTCACAGAATACACAGAAGTGTCACGAGACGGAAGATATGGGTATTTTTCTGTTTGTCTCGTTTTCCCTCAAATTTTGTCGTCGTTTTTGTTTTGCACCGTCTTTCTAGTGCAATAAATTTTTATTAGCTGTGTTAATTGGTAAGTATGTAGTAATACACTACAGTATCAAATACACTATGCTTTTCTCTTTTTTCTACGAATTTTAACAAAAACCTGATTGGAGCTTTTTTTACCTGTCACTTTCTTCACTTCTGTGTATTCTGTGCCTCTGTACCGGACAGCGTTGTCAACTTTTAAATTTCAAAAAGCACTGAAACCAGGAAAAAAACGCGTAATTTAAGTAAAAAAGCACTAAATTAAAATTTTTTGTTGTATAAAAAAAAAAAATTTGTATATAAAAAATATAGAAATCGGTTGACCTTGCATTTTATCCCTAAAACTTCAAATTTGAAGCATCCGATACACATTTTGATTTTGTGAGAATCAGTGAATTCTAAAATTAGTTTGACGAAACCTTTTTAAGTTATTATAAAAAATTTAATTTTTTCGTCAACGAAGAAACAAATCACCTGAAATTAGTAAAATTAGCAGCAATTGGCAAGTCTTTTTGAGTTGCTGATTAGATTTTGAACTCGATGGGAGTAGCAGTTAATTTTTTTCAAAACCAAGACTTTCAAAATTTTATTAAACAATGCAGTGGAAACATTCTTTCACAGCAAACGCAATATTCACAACAAAGTTACAAAATTAAAAAAAAAAGTAATTTGCAAGTTATCCAAGTTATATAAACTTAAATTATATGTACTATTATTTTAGGAAAAAGGAACGAAGTAGGTTATAAATATGTAACCTAAAACGGCAGCTCTATTAGGAACACAATTTTCTCCCATATGTCCTTTATTTATACAAAAAAAAAATAAATTCCAGCTTTAAAATGCAGCATACAACTTCAAAAATAGTTTTTCTGAAAAAACAAAATTAATTTTATATTTTTGAGGAGTTTTATGCAATTCGGTCTTTAAAATTCGAAGAAATTTTAAACAAGGATATGTCACTCCCATATATCCTTTATATAAAAAAAAATTGTTTCATCTACAATTATGATCACTACCCACAACCTTGAAATCTTTGTTGAATTTAATTTCAATAGTCGCAAGGACTTAATCAAAAAAAAAAAATTACTTTTAGGCAATATTACGATCTCAATACAGATATATATTTTATCTTATTTTTTAATTAGGCATTAAAGTATTTCATTTTAATCAGGGTAAGAACTTGGTTGTCTTCCATATATCCTTAATTAAAAAAATTGATATTACCTACAATTATGAGTACTATGCAGTGAAAGTTTATAACTATTTCTGGAATTCTATTGTTTAGCTTTCGAGGTAAATTTCATAATAATCAGTGCAGAGACTCGTCTACCTCTCACATGTCCTTTATTTGAAAAAAAAAATAATAATAATTTCAGCTCAAAATGCAGCAAAACTTTCAAGCATTAAGATTATCGTTAAATTTCATTACCTCCAACACATTCTTAATTTTAAATATTAAATGTTTGCAAACTTTTCTCATCCGATACTTTGTTCAATAAAAATGTAAAAATAAAGTAAATGTAGTGGCATCATGAAGCAGATCTGCCGCAACATATTAAAACTCTACATAATGATAAAAATTAAAGAATTTACTAACGCTGTTTTCGATTCTTATAAACTTTTTTTGTAAACTTATCGGTATGTTTTAAGAAATCGTATAGTCGTAAATTGTTAGACTTACTTCAAACCTCACATTTATTTCCTTCTCTTTGAAAAGGCAAAATTTTTGCTCTTATTTTTGGGAAAGAAAATATTGTATTTAATTAATTTAATCTTTAGTACAGCATTTTCGAATGTTTAGTATTTTCCTTATTAAAATCAAAGCGATTCTTGAATGCTGCCACTCAAAGAAAATAAAAATAAACCTTTTTTTTCATTTAGTAAATTTGCTAAAAAAAAAACAACTGTCAAATTAAGTCTATTGTATTTAATGGTTGTAAATCATTATTTTAATTACAACACGGCAAACCAACTTCAATCACTTTAGATATTACAATCAACAGCAGAAATGAAATGTCGCCAAAAAATTTTAAATTTTAAGCAATTCGCTTCAAAAGTCATAATAAAAAATTAAATGAAGTGACATTAAAACTCAGCAAAATGTCATTTTCAAATCTTTCTTTTGCTAACAGCAAAGCAAGAAAGAGAGAAAGAGAAGGAAAACGTAAACTAAACTAAAATTAATATCTTTCAATACAAATTTAATTTATTGAATCAACTAACTGCCTGCTAAACAGGCAATTTGAAGGATCATTAATTATCTGCAACAGGAGAGATTCAAATAAAAAAAAATATATATACAAACAAGACGCAATAAGAAAAGGAAAACACAAGCGGCGACAGTCAGTAGTTTTAGTCATTGAAAAGATACTCGCATTTAAAAGAAATTGGACATTGATAAAAACATGACACATTTTAAATGTCACTTTTTGTTTCATTTGTTGTTTTTTTCCTTTATTAGATACTTTTTCAAAAAGTTTTCCGTATTAGTTGAAAGAAAAAAAATTATATTGATTACGTATTGAATAAACATTTGAGCCCTCGATTTTTATGTTTATTGGCTGCCAGACATAAAACTTTACTACGTGTTTAACAACTTGGAACAGAAATTGAAGTAAAACAAAAAATCAGAAATTAAAAAAAAAAATTGTTCAGCAAATAGAAAAATCACCGTCCAAATGTAAATAATTTTTTTTTTCATAAAACATTTTAAAACTCACTGGTTTTATTTTAAGTATATTTTCTTCTTCTTTTTTAACAGAAAATGTTAAAAAAAGAGTGCAGATTTGAAAGTAAAAGTTTAAGTTTAATTTATGTTTATGTTTGTTTTTTTTTCTCTCTGGAAATCTACTTAAAAACAATACAGTTCAATATTGTATTATTGTTTTTTTTTTTGTTCACATATGCTGGTGTGATGATGTTAATGTTAAGGTTTTCTGCTGTTTTTATTATTGTTTTTTATTCATTGTAAATTTTGATGTGATTTTGTACAACATAAATTTTGGTACTTTTTATGCTTGAATTTTTAGTTTCTTTTTGGCTCTCGTTTGTCGTTAAAATGTTCCAAAAATTTGTTGCGGTCGTTAATTTTTGTTGCTACATAAAAAAAAAACGGATAATAAACACAAATTTACGGAAAATTAAAATTAAAATAGGAAGAAAAAATTCTTAAGAAAGCAACAGTGAAGCTAAAGGCCCTTATTATGAGGAGTTGCATTTGATTTCCGATATTCGTTGGCTTTTGAAAATAAAAGTAAAGTAAAGTAAAAATTCATATCGAGCCATAACTGCCAAAAAAAGCTTAACCGGCACATTTTTTGGACCTCATTTTTTTTCTTTAGATGAATTATTTTCCTTTAGCTAATAAGGCCTATGAGGATTTATGTTAATAAAAATTCATATTTATTTCATATTTTCCCGACGTTTCGTGAATTTTATGTTCACTTTTTCAAGGGATTAATCTATTTGAATAAAAATTTTTTTTAAACATCAAATATATTGTTGCGAACATTTATATATTAATCTACTTACAATAAAATAATAATATTCACATAACAAAATACATATAAAAACTAAAAACGAATATTGTTATTGAACCAAAATTTTTTCTTTCAAATGGCGACCGTATTTAATTGCGCTGGCTATTTTCAATGACAACTCTGTAGTTGGGGCTTAATTTGTCAGTGTCTTCTTTTTTGTTCATTGTTAGGTTTATTTTTTGTTGAATCCTTAAGCTTTCTGTTATGTATCGTTTTCTTTCATTATTTTCTTTGTCAAGTATTTTTATGTTGTCAAAGTCTGGCTTGTGGTCATTTTGTAACATATGTTGGGATAATGCAGTGTTTTCTTTATTTTTATTTATAATGTCTGCCTTATGTTCGTTTATTCTTATTTCCAAATTTCTCTTTGTTGTGCCAATATAAACTAAAGGGGCCCATACACTACAATAGCATGCATGCGCAATCAAGTGTTTGTGCCAGCGGTTTGGTCGTGTATGGGCATTTTGTGCGATTGTACGGTTTGCTGTAGCGATGTCAAGTAGAGTTTGATATTTTGCTGATGGTATCAGCTCGCTGGTGTGGTATATGGTGGAATTAGCTCAGTTGAGCAAAGTTGTCATGGAGCAAACATGCATTTAAGTAATATAATTGGTTGAAATATAATTTGTTTCAATAGTAAACATAATTTTAGAACTTTAGTTATACATAGCTGCTAATTTTAACAACATACCAATAATAATTGCAACAAAATATGTGTCACTATTCATAACCACCCTTCCCGAAATTTTTTAAGAAATGAATATTGTACCAGCTTGCTGGTATGTTGTGCGGTTCGAGCATGAATGCTCAATCGCTTGATTGTGCGTGCATGCTATTGTAGTGTATGGGCCGCTTAAGTTACAGTTGCTATTGTTGTTTCCCTTGCATGGAATTTCATAAACAACATTGCTTAGTTGTGATTTTGATAATGGCATTTTAATGTTTGTGAATATTATGTTTAGTGTTTGGTTAGATGTGTAAGCAAAGTTCATGTCATTTTTGTTTATTGTCCATTTCATATTTTTCGTACCAGTGAGACCTGGTATGTATTTTACACTGTAAAAATGTTTTTCTCCTTTGTTAGGGTTTTCACTCTTGGCATTTTTGGTAATTTGGTACGACGTAATGAGGGATTTTATTAAACCTGTGGGAAAACTATTCATCATTAAAATATTAGTTATTTTCTTAATGTTTTCTGTATGAAATCTTTCGTCACTAACGCCAAGGACTCTTTGAATGAAATTTCTT
This sequence comes from Tachina grossa, assembly GCA_949987645.1. NCBI lineage: Eukaryota > Metazoa > Arthropoda > Insecta > Diptera > Tachinidae > Tachina > Tachina grossa. Next base: position 34,678,907 of record OX465276.1, on the reverse strand, counting down.
GCTGTATTTATGATTTGGTTTTTCGGCTGTGTCGAGTTAAAGTTTATAATTCTTCCTTTTTTTTATATGCGATCGATTATTTACGATCGCATATGATCGCTTTTAATTAAAAAATTTAGTTGGAAAATTATGTGGCTTAAGGTTTTTTTTGGCGTTTTTGGCGCGATATTATTACGGCTGAGGTTACACCTGGCATTCCTTTTTGTGTCATTTGCCCAAAAAAGCGTAACCAATTAATTACTAATGAAAAACTGTTTGATTCAGACATATATATATATATGTATATATACATATATGTATATATATGTTGGATTCTATAAAATCGTCTATTAGTTATGCATGAAACTGTTTAACTTAATAAATACGTGTCTGAATCAAACTGTTTTTCATTAGTAATTAGTGGTTATGATTTTTTACGCTTGTGTGGCAAATGGCACACAGATGGATACCCGGCCTACCAAATTTTCAATATTCTGTACAGCAGGGGTTTTCAACCTTTTTGAAGCCGCGACCCCGAAATGATTATCAAAAAATCTAGCGACCCCTTAACGTATTTGCTTTCACAGTTTGAAAATATGTACTATTATTACATTATTATTACAATAACAAAAATTAAAAATTTTAAAAACCACCGACTTTTTTCAGAAAAGATGTTATATCTTCTAAACGGCTATCTTCAAACATAGCTAAGAACCCTCTCGATCAAGTCATCTTTCAAACACAAAAAACTAAATGAAAATCGGTCCAGCCGTTTGGCCTGTACGTGGACACGGACAGACACACAGATACAAAGACACACAGCCACACACTACAAACTTATAACACCCCTTTTTTTAGTCGGGGGTTAAAAACAAAATTCAATGAAAATAAAGCAAAAACATTACACTGCGTATTTGCTATTCTTTCAATAGACACTTAACGGTATTTGATTGTTGCTTTTTATACCCTTCACCACTTGTTTGTTTACACATCGGTATGATGTCGTAGTTGTTGTAGACTTTAAAAATATAACTGTAAACACAACATAATACTACAAAAGTAGTAGACAAAGACAATCAGAGGATTTTAAACGCTAAAATTTTCACTTGCTTGTGAACAGTAGACAAGCCGCGTTTGAATTATAAATGGATAATTTTCTTAAAAGAGCTGTGGAACCGTGTACCTCAGGTGCAAGTGAATTAAAAACAAACAAAAAAGCAAAGAAAAGAAATTATGAGAATGAATATTTAAAATACGGTTTCACTGTTATTGACAACAAACCATAGTGTGTGATTTGTGGTGTACAGCGGACAGTATGCTCAAAATGGAATATTTATCTCAAAATAGTTCAACATTTTGGCTAAAGTGAAAGACGGAATACCCCGAGCTAGCTAAGAAAGCACTTAAAATATTAATTAAATTTTCAACATCTTATCTGTGCGAAATGACTTTTTCACAAATGGTGAATAGTAAAACAAAAAACAGGAATAAACTTAATCTAGAAAATGATTTGATTGTTTGCGTGTCACAATTGCAACCACGTTTTTCGCATTTAATTAAAAATAAGCAAGCCCAGCGTTCACATTGATATACATAAGTACTTTTATGTTTTTGAATTAAAATTTTTTTATGATTTTAAATTAAAAGAATTAAATATTTAAAAACAATCAATGTGTTTTATTTAGATCAGCTCGCGACCCCCGAGATAGGTCGCTGCGATCCTCCAGTGGGTCGCGACCCACCGGTTGAAAACCACTGCTGTACAGAAAAAATGATGGCAGTTTTTTATATATACATATACGTTTTTGAAACTGATTTAAGTTTTATTATTTCTGTATTTGGTTTGATGAATGCGTTTTCCATTTTATTAAATTTTTACAAATTTTGGTATTTGGTTTTAACGAATTTTGTGGTGATAGGTCCTATTTTCAGTATAGTAATTGAATACCAAATAATTGTTTTTTCTGTGTATGTTTCAAAATCTTAAGAAATTATACTGAAATATATTTTAGTCCATTTATTATTTCGTGATTTCGGTCGAAATCAAGTTGAAATTAAGTGATTTCCCATATATTAAGTTATTTTACCTGATTTCGATGAAATTAACAAAAACAACGCTGTTTTTTACTAAAACTACTTTTTTTCAAACATGAATAAATTTACAACTATGAGTAACAAATAAAAGAAATGAAAATTTTTAAATTCAATATGAAATTAAAAAAATATTGAAAATTATTATATTTGTGAAGATTTTTGCAAGAAATATTTGTATAAGTGTAAAAAAAATTCATTGAACTGAAAAATGTACTTCAATGTATTCCGCAAAGAATAATATGCTTGCGAAATCAAGTCAAACGTCATTCAGTACATGTCTGAACACTTTTGATTTCGTTTGTAATTTCAACTTGAAATTACTTAATTACATACGTGTCAGCCTGAATGGACTATTAGGAAGAATTTGTTTTGACATCTTTTATTTTCATTATCAGCTGATGAATTTTATGAACAATCACAGTGAGTGTTATTCACAATAGCGACACTCTTCGTCGAATGCTCGTCATAATACCAAATGTATAAAAAAATATTTTTAAATCTCTTACAAATAGTTTATTATTGCTTTTGAATCTATGTATATAACATAATTTTCAATTTTCATTTCATTAGAATACTAGACTAAGTTTAGAACATCAGAACAATCGGTGCCAGGAATCTTAATAATCGTATTGGGGGAGCGAAAAGTCATGTCTATTAGTAAGTGTTTGAGATTGTAGTTGGTCGCAGACATCTCTTACTAAAAAGACACCACTTTCCGTCATACCTAACGTGACAAGATGTATTTTGCAAAAAGCGTCACATGATCAATCAAAAAAAGCGGGATTTTGAGGAAAATACCGCCAAAAAGCGGAATTATCAAAAATATTTTTTAGAAAGCGGGATGTATAACATTCATATCCAAAAGTTCCTATGTACTTAGCAAACACAATTTTTAACTCAAAAGAAACGCTTTTAAATAAACAAAATTATTTATAAACAAAATTATTGTTACGTTTTTACCCTTTAAAAACGGTTTTCTGTGGACTCGAAGATTTGCAAATTTTTTTAATAAAAGTGCTCAGTAATTAGGGTTAAGAATGACACTTTATTTACTAAATAAATAACAATCAAGAGCTTAAATACGGTGGGGAACCACACCGTAGAGAACATGTTTATTTAAAAAAATATTTTGGAAACTAATACAGTGAGAATTTTGACTATCATGACTATTTATAATGAGAATTTTCTTCTACATAATTCCTTCTGGCCAAAAAACAAACCGACTTCAAGGCAAAGATTTGATAGAAGAAGATAAGAAGTACGGGAAATATAAAATTAAATTTTAATGGGAGTACCTCCTCCCATTTTTTAAATGCAAGATTGTGTTTTTAGAGCTCGGGGTGAAGTAGAACCAGTTAAAATAAAATTTTAAATCTGAATGGGCGTGACTCCACCCATTTTTTAAATGAAGGATTTTGTCTATTTTAGAGCTCAAATTATGTGTGGTTAGTTTCGTAAAAATCGATTAAGTGAAGTATTATAATAAATTTTTCGAATTGTGCAATTACAAGAACCAAAGGGGTTTTATAGGTTTCGCAGCAATCATAAAATTAAATTAACAAAATGTGAGCATTTCTCGCCCACTTTTTTTACAATGGGACCATTGAGAAGCTATACCCTCTCACCAAAAAAAATTTATTTTTGCAATTGGTCTAATATGTTCCAAGCACCGCAAAAAAAAGATGAGAGTTGTCTTTGCACACCCAGTTATAGCTTTGCTGCGTAGTTATATACAGGGTGGCGCAAAAATAACCTCTTGGTGGTGATCAAGGATGGCTTGAGCGTATGTTAGACGCGATTGGCGGTCAGCAGCTAACAGCTGATGCACCGTCTGGACTTTGTACGGAAACATCTTCAAATCTTGTACCAAAATTCGCTGTAAAGACCGTCGACTGATACCCATTTGCGTGGCACGTCGTCTGGTCGATGTCGACGGCGCTTCCATGACATCCCTGGCTACAGCAGCAATATTCTCTGCAGAACGGCTACTCCGGGGTCTGCCACGCCTGGCAGCATCTCGTGTTGTGCCAGTCTCTTCGAGGCGAAGGGCTAAACGTCGCAGTGTTTCACCAGTAGGCGTTGGACGGCCAGGTAATCTGCGACGAAATTCACGACCGATTATTGGTCAAATAAATAGTCACCAATATTCCGCGTTCTGGAGCAGTGTAGCGTAACATTGTTTTTTAACGTGTATTTCGCATGTGTTTACTACACAAATGTCAAAACAGAACTGACATTAGGCGCCAATCGCAAAATTTATAGCATTTTCTGATAGGAGGATTACTTTTGCGCCACCTTGTAAAACAAATTTCATGTGTGAAATAACAATAAAACAAAGTTAAATTATATGATGAGTTCAAATTCTCGGCAAATATTTCAAAAGTTTCCATTTATTCCCTTTATTTTTTTTTATCGGCGTACGATTAAATTAATGTATAGTTTATGGCCGGTGGCGGCTATTAGCCGGCTTACAGCCGATCGGCTGTGTTCTCTGGTTTGTGCTCATGTCCAAAAACAATACAAAAATAAATTGAACTCGTTCTCATTGTTTTTGTTTCACTCACTTCAAAGAACGAAACAAAACAAAATCAAACAATTTGTTTCGTTTATTTTCGTACTCTGCTTATAAGCACAAAGAAATCAAAACAAAAATAAATTTATAACTATAATAGTGTCGATTATTTTTGTTACGAAAATCATGCCCTAAGTCCTGTATAGCGCAATAAATAGCAAAGCTATAGTAGAGACGAATTATTACCCTCCTCCTTGTTTTGAAGTCGTTGCCTGTTACATCTAAATAAATTTCAACACGTTGAAAATGTTCTTTTAACGACTACTGATGTAATCGGGACATCGTCCATCACAAACAGCAAAACTAATTTTTTTTATTAAAATTAACGTCCAATGCTTTTATTAAATCGTCAAAAAGTTAGGTAATCGTGGAGTGATTGGTTTTTTTTCAAAGCAACTGTCTTTATAAAAACTTTTGACTGAATACTTTTTTGTAAGATTATTGAATACCCAACAATAACATTTGTGAAATTTTTTCGAGTAGTATCGGTAGTTTCATCTGTTTAAATCCATAAATATTGTTTTTTTATGAATTTGCCATGTTATTTAAACATTTCTCGTAAATACTTTTTACATATTTTTAAAGTAAATAGAAAATTGTTTAATATATCAAAAGATACCGTAAAAGCATTAAATATATTCTTAAAATTCGAAAAAATGCTAAAATATGTCTGCAAGACTGAAATATGCCCAAAAGGCTTAAATATGCAAACATTTGCACTAACAAATCGATGCCAAAATTCATAAAAAGTTATGGAGAAACATATATGTAAATATCGTATCCTAGCATTAATACTTCACACAAGAAAAAACATGCAGTTGCATATTTGCGGTTTCCCTGATAATAACACTATCTGTCAAATTGCCGAAAACAAAAAGTGCACGTTAAACTCACATGAAACATACAACACTGTTAACTTTTAAAGCGTTTTATGTCTTCATTAAAATGCCGGCGAATAGAGAGAAAAAAAAAGAAATTAAAATAATTTAAATCTCAATTAACATGACCGCTATTTAAAAGTGCAACAACAATGTCCACCATTTGACCAGGCATGTTACAACAAATGCCTCCATGGATGCATATCAATGTAGATAGTACTCGTATGTTGCATGCAACACTCATAAGTATGCAGTCGCTCATTTGCAAACAGAGTGTAATGAACAAACAGCAACATACAAATGAATGAACAATTTTTTGGACACATGTAACATGTGAGTTACATGTACAGATTAACATCAATTTTAGTGTTGTCCATTCGCCTGTTCGACTGTCAGTTTGGTTTGTTGTTGCAGCGTTTGTTGTAACTACTCGTACATATTGTTAAGCACTGTTAAGTGTTGTAAGTTTTGTTGTAAAAATAAATTTTTACATCAAAATTTTTTTCGTCTATTTTTATTTTTGAACATTGGCATTTGCTGTATTTATTTATTGATGAAAGAGACTTTTGCAAAGTAGTATTGTTGGTTGTGTTCATAATTTTTAAAGGTTCATAAATCACACATTTCATGGCTTTCTTCTTTTTATTTATGAAATAAACTGCTAAAATGTGTTTTTATGCTGCATTTGCATCCACATATGTACTCGTTTGTACCAGCGAATGAATGATGCCCCCACGTTTTACCATGAACATAAATTTATGTACGAGTACGTATTACTTAAAGAGTCCAAGAAAATATGTGTATACAATTTTGTTTTCATTTTCTAGGAAAATATTCATAATCTGGTTGTTTGGCTGGTCTGGAGTCAAAATGCAACAATTGTAATTTAGTGTTTTAAAATTTATTTTTAAAATATTTTTTCCAGACATTATAAACAGGAAGAACTTTTGCAACATGTTATTATTTTTGTTTGTTTTTTTGTGTGTAATTTTATTTCGGTTTTAGTGTTAGAAAATATGTTTACAAATTTCTCTGGTGGATTCGAATCAAATAAAGAACATCACCGCTAACACATTTGCTCTACATAAAAGAAGTCGTATACTATTTTGTTAAGAGATATTATTAGAAATATAAATTTGTAGAGGAAAAAAAAAGTTCGCTTAAGCTGAAAGAATTTGCTGTAAATTTGTTGTCTGAAATATTTGTGAAATAGATGGTAAACATTTTTGGGAGATATTGTATTATTTTTAGTGAGTCTTGGATATAAAAATTTAGCCGAAAAAAATTAAAAAAAAATAATTTTAAAAGAAATAATGAGACTTAATGGCGGTTGCAGTTATGACATTTTGGTCTTAGATTGAAACAAATATGTATGTTGCAGAGTCGAAATGCGATAAGGGGCCTTCTACATAAATTGAATGAAAAATTATTTTGTTTATGAAAAATACAATTTTACAAAAAAAAAAGCGAACAAACGTCAACTACAATAAATTCAGTAAAGTGCGACTTAGAGCTGCAAAACTATCGATAGTCGCTCCACTCGATAGTTTCGATAGTTTTATGTAAAACTATCGATACTATCGATAGTATCGAATAGTTTTATAAAAGTTGCTACATAAACTACATTTGAGTCGAAAAAAATCCAGAGTCCTCAACATTTTCATTAGTATATAAAAATATATCACGCCTTTTTTCGATTTTATCGTAAGCGGCATATTATCAAAAATATATTTTTATTGAACTTAAAATTTTATGGGCCTACCCATGGTTTAGAATTATCAAAATGCGAAAATTGTTGATAACTTTTAAGACACTAACTGTAAAGTTTTATCGTAAGAGACGATTGGCGGCCGTCGCGATATCAGTACCACCAAAATTTATCTTTGTGTCGACGATGTTGAATTTATTAAGATACTTGTGACTACTATTTGTCGAATAACACTTGGATTTATAAATAAATTCATATACATACATATATATTTAAGTACTTGTATACAGAAGCAGGGATGCGATGTCATATTTACAAATTGCACTAACTTTCAAAAAAATTTAAATTTTTTCAGTACGATTGTACCTAATTCTTTATTTATATTTTTTTAATACTTGTAATTTTTAATTAGCTAAAAATCAATTAACAAAACGCCAGAAGGTGCACAAAGAATATTAGTTGCTGGGATCTGAATATAAAAGTAACATTTACGATATACTACGTTTATAACCTTTTTTTATTCGATTGTTCACAGTCGATGCAAATAGTCGGCTTCTCTCCTTGGTAGGAAAATAAAATTTCCACATTTGCAGATGAATTTGGAATAAATAACATTCCTCCAGCAATTCTTTAAGTACCGGAAAACATCGTTTGATTTACTTAATTTTCTAATACCTTCGAGCTAAAGATTAAACCCCTTCTGCAAAAAAATATGTAAGTGAACGTTAAAACCGGGTTTTCTATGGAAATTTTTTTTAATGTACACTTCAAGCACGCATTATTTTTTGCATAAGTTGGTTAATATATTTTAATGCTATTTTTGGCATGTAATATAATATAAAGAGATTCCAGTAGTGCTAAATGGGTCATTGCGGTGCTACGGTACTTTTGGCATTCAAATAGCGCTAAAATTATACAATTGTACCAACTTTTGCATCGCTGTACAAAAGCATAAATCAACTACGGATAATTTGCTTCAAAGCTGCCGGCTACTGTTTACTGACTTCGATTATTTTTACTCTTTTAATTACTTGTTTTTTTTGCCGATAGTGTCGATAGTGGAAAAAACTATCGATATTTCATTTACAACAAAACTATCGATACTATCGATAGTTTTGCAGCTCTAGTGCGACTCTGACTCGCGCACGAAGGGTTCCGTACGAACACTAGATATGTAATTTAATACAAACTTCATCCTATATAATATATAGTTTTGGAATTTTTCTTCGTTTTTGGGGTCTTTTCGGTTTTTTTGTTTTGGCGTTTTTTCGGTTCTGGCGATTTTTTTAAGTTTTGGATCTTTTTTTAGTTTTGACACTTTATTTTCTTGTTTTGGCGATTTTTTTTTCGGTTTTTGGCGTTTTTTCATTTTGGCGATTTTTTTTTAATTTTTGGCGATTTTTTTCATTTTTGCGATTTTTTTTATATAAAATTTTTTTTTTAGTTTTGGCGACATTTTCGCGTTTTGGCGATTTTTTTCGATTTTTGGTGTTTTTTTTTCATTTTTTCGTTTTGGCGATTTTTTTTATTTTTTGGCGTTTTTTTTTTGGTTTGGCGATTTTATAATTTTCGGATTTTTTTAGTTTTACCGTTTTTGAAAATTTCATGTGTTTGCCACTTACGGTTTCCAAGATATAGCAAATTGTCAAAATTACATAGTCAAAATTGCATTAACTGATGGACCACCCTTTAATTTTAGTTTTTTTTTAATTTTGTTTGTTGTTTGTAGTCTGTATAAAAATACACTAATTTTACAAATTTCAAGTTTCAATATACATATGTTCATACAATTGTATGTATATTACATGGGATTTTAAACTTTTTCGTTGCTCGTTTTGGAACACCCTTTAATTTTTAATTCTCATGTATTTGTTGTTGTAGCGGCCAAGGTTCTACATACTCTGTCCAAATTTCGGGTCTGTAGCTCTTACGGTTCCTGAGAAAATACCGTGTGACGGACAGACGGACAGACGGACAGCGTAGCGAAAACAATAGGGTTCTTTTTCACTTTTGGTGTACGGAACCCTAAAAATCCAGAAATTTTAAACACCTTTATCGTGAAAAAAATTTCCCTTTTAACAACAAAATGGCTATCTTAAATTCTGCTAACGTGAACATCTGGCAACTTTGAAAAATATTCCCTCTCTATTATGAATAATTTTTCATGGAAATTTCTTCGCCATTTTAATATTGTTATAGTGATTGTTCCATATGATTTGATCATTTTATATTAATAATTGAAAAAAAATTTTAAAAAGCCAATTGATATACATATTTTTGCTAAGGATGCGAGAAAAGTCCTACACAGCTGGAGGTGTTACACCAAAGATTCTAAGGAAGTATGTAGGTAGTAATAAATGTTGAGCAGAGTTGCTCTTTTATTTGCGATGGCTAAAATATCTATGTTTTACACATTTGCACTTACATGCAGAAATTTCGAAAGCGCTTTTCTGACCGTGGATTGAGCAATTGCTATCTCGCAATCACTGCTGACACCCTTTTAATTACACACCTTCAGCACTTTACAAATTCCAAAGCAGCTCTTAATTTTCTTCATAAACATATTTCTTTCCATTAATTTACGTAAATTTTCTTCTTCCAATTATGTTAAAAGAAATTGTAATACGAGTTTTCTAAACATTTTGAATTTTCATCATTCTAAACATTTTTTCATTACAAGTTTATTCAAACAGTTTATAACATACTAGCTCTGTTTAAATAATTCTGCAAAAAAAAAACCAATTTCAATAGAAAGATCTAATAGAACATTTTTGAAAAAAAATTTATGGGACATAAAATTAAATTTTAATGGGCGTAACTCCGCCCATTTTTCAAATGGAATATTGTGTCTATTTCTGAGCTCAAGGTGTGTGGTAAGTTTCATAAAAATCGGTTTGCCCATTTTTGCAACTTTAAAATTGTTTAATTGCAAGAACCAAATGTGTTTCCTAGGTTTCGCAGCAAGGAAATAAGCAGAATATCATAAAATTAAATAAAAAATTGTGGCCATGTACCCGCCCATTTTTTTTTTTTTTATGAAGTAACTCCCAAAAAAAAAAAAATAAATAGAGACTAATTGATAACCTCCTCCTTTTTTTAAGTCGGTTGAAAATACATAAGAACCGGTTTAAAACTGGTTAAACTATCAAACCCGAAACGAAAATTAACCTAACCAGTCCAAAAATGTGTTTTTCGGAAAAATCCGTACCAAATATAAAAAACCGGTTCCAAACCAGATAAGAAGTTTTAAACATTTTTTGTCGCTCAATTACTTTTTTCTGAATCTTAACTTTAACAAGCTACAAAATAAATTGTAATACCAGTTGCAATTAGTGTGTTCGGATCAGTTTGGGAACATTACCCTATTCTGCGTCCATTTCACCGATAATCACAATCGTCCATTCGAGCGACTAATTCCATTAACTAGTTATGGCTTCTCCACATGTACACTTATCCCTCGATTTACACGATATTTTCTTTCATACGATTTCACTTTTACACGGCTTTCGTATAAATTGAGGGATTTATGAAATACATACCTCGATTTACACAATTTTTTATGTGTTTTGAGTAAACGCTTCTGATATTTTTAATTTTGTTTTTGTTTTTATGAATAGCATTTATTTTGTTTAATGAATAAAGGTTTATTTTTATGTGTTTTGAGTAAACGCTTCTGATATTTTAAAAACTAAGTTGAAATACATAAATATATAATTTCTTAATAAAAATCAATTTTTTACGCGATTCTGTCTTTATTTTCGATTTACACGATTTTTCATACAAATTTTAAAATTTCGATTTACACGACTTTCTCAGGAACGCATCTAACGTGTAAATCGGGGGATAGGTGTATTATCTGAAACAAATTATGCAGTGCCGCTGTCAGTATGCTAACTATGTTGTAGCTACACAAACATTTTCAAATTTCCACACGCAACCAGCGTTACCATATATGAAGATTTTCTTATTTTCTAAAAAATTTCTTTGTTAAAAATAAGATTTTTAAGAATATGATATGTGCTACTTTTATTATATTATTTAAGATCTTTTTGACTAAATTTTTGACATATTTTCTTCTTTCCTTCATCAAAAGTATGAATTATGTGCATACATATATTTATCTTATACATGTTCTATTCAGTAAATACTTTGTGCTATTTACCTTTTCATTTCTTAGTTAATTTGAAACAAAATAAATTTTTCCTGAATTTGAATTCAGTAAAATCAATGCATATTAATATATTTTGAGTAAAATCACTGAAAAAAAATATTTTTAATGAGAAAAAAAAATATTTTTTGTTCGACTTGAAGGTTTTTGAGAAAAAAAATATGGCAACGCTGCACGCAACATACATAAATATCGCTCATACATATACTCAAACAACGTCATGATTAAAAAAAAAACTAGTTTGCCAGAAAACGAGTTGAAAGTTTAAACTCTTAATGGAAATTGATAATAATTTGTATTACTTTCAAGAGTTGAAATTTTTACACAATACAAAGAACGATTTGAAAATTAATTATGCATCATTAACTCAAAATGTCCATTTTATGAGTTATGACGTTGTTTGAGTAAATGAGCGATATGTACAATAATTGAGGTTGAGTGCAACGAGATAAATGCACTGACATAATAAAATATTTTTTACTATAATTTAAAAACTAAAATCGATTCTAGTATAATAATACATATTTTTATCAAAACTTCCACTCGAAATATTTGGCCTTCAAATATAATTAAAAATGAATTTCTTCCAAACAAAAAAATCTATTGTGATTCGCAAACAAAAAGCTCTTGAAAAGCTAAAAAAAAAATATTACAAAAATGCACGTTGAAAAGATAAAATAAAAACTAAATAAAACCAGACGCCAACTGACGCACACAATCGACATGTAGGGAGATACATTACAAACTTGAACTTGAAATGTGCCAACATAGAGGAAGAAAAGAAACTGAAAATTAATTTATTATCTAAAGAAAACTCAAAATCAATAGGAGGAAAAAGTTTCAAAGAAACTGAAAAATAGACAAACAAATTAACACTCACTCACTCAGTTATTTAGTAATTTCTTTCTTAGTACTCACTCCACGTTGCTTGCACTCGCCCAACAAAAAATTCAAAATAGGTGAGGTGACAACAATGAAGTTGAAAGGCATTGAACTAAATTATAAAGATATAAAATGAGCAACCAACAACATTCGAAGTGTTGCATACTAAATAAAATGTCGTAGCGCGGAACAGCATGTTGCATTGATATTTTAATTTTACTCGAGGCAGCATCGCCTGGGGAAATTTTGTGAACGAATGTTGTCTGCAAAGCAATATTAGTACATATGAACGAGTTTTTTTTTTTTGTCTTCTAATAAATTTTATTGTCAAATTAAATCGGATATTTATTAATCATTTAAAAGTAAGATTTGATATTTTTTTTTAAATATATGGACCAGCATACGATACAAATGAAAATGCATGGAGATAGGGGCACCGCTCGTGTGATTAGCGTTAAACTATGTACAGATTAGTCTCCTGCACAAGACATCTTATAAGAACTTTCAAGACATGAAGGATTTTTCAAATGCTTTACTAGAGCGAAATCTTATAAAACAAACGTTAACAACATTGTTTGCAAGAAATTTGTTTGAGTATTGTAGGTATAAGAGTAAAGAAGAAAACACTTCGTGACGGAAGAATTTGTGATAAATTTTTTTTTCTACGCATGAGCGCGTATACAAACGTCATGCATGTATGTGTGTATGATTTTTTATTTTTCTGCGCACATGCAAAGGCACACACATGTATTAACATTACTTGTATGCGGTTAACCACATGATATACACATACACCAAGACATCCATGTTGCTTCGCTTATACAGGGTGGGCCAAAAGAAACCAAGGGGTGTAAAAGTTTAATAACTTTTTTGTTTATTAATTTTTTTTATTTTTTCTTTCAGATTATATAGACAACACTTGGAGAATTTATAATGGAGAGGTTCACAACTGAACAGAGAACCAGAACAATAGAATTTTATTATTTAAACCAGAGATCAATTATTTTAACGCAAAGAGCATATCGTCGACATTTTAACGTCAGAATTTCGCCCTCTGAAGCGATGATTCGTTGCTTAGTTAATCGTCATCACCAACATGGCAGCGTAAGAGATTTGCCTCGAACCGGTAGACCACGTTTAAGTCGCACTGCGGAAAATATTGAACGAGTACAGCAAAGTGTTAACGAAGCACCAGAAACATCTGGCAGAAGGCGTTCTGCTCAGTTAGAAATGTCTCGCACGTCACTACGGCGCATTTTAAAAAAAGATTTACAGTTATACCCATATAAGGTGCAATTGGTCCAAGAATTAAAACCCGCAGATCATCGGCAACGTCTAAATTTTGCAGTTAAATTTCAAGAGTTGGCCAGAAATGAAATCAACTTTATTGAAAATTTGATTATGAGTGATGAAGCTCATTTTCATTTGAATGTCTTTGTTAATAAGCAGAACTGTAGGTTCTGGGGTTCTCAAAATCCAAGAGCCATTCATCAACGCCAATTGCACCCCATCAGGTGTACAATATGGTGTGGGATCACATCTGAAAATGTCATTGGGCCCTACTTCTTCGAGAATGAAGATGGAAGTGCTGTAACCGTAAATGGAGAGCGGTATCGGTTTATGATAGAAAATTTTTTACGTCCTGCTCTTGAAAACAGACCTGGTATGTGGTTTCAGCAGGACGAAGCCACTGCCCATACTGCCCGAGACACAATGGCACTTTTAAGTCAAATTTTTGGAGAGCGAATAATTTCTCGAAATTCGGAAATTATTTGGCCAGCGCGATCGCCAGATTTGACAGCACCCGACTATTTTCTTTGGGGTTTTTTGAAGGAGCGAGTGTATGTGAACAAGCCAGAGACAATCCTTGAACTCAAGGCAAACATTGTTGCAGAAATTCGAGCGCTACAGCCACAAGTTTTGAAAGATGTTATGGAAAATGCTCTAAAAAGAGCCCATCAGTGCGAAGCTGAAAACGGTGGTCATTTAAGAGACATCATTTTTCATACTTAGTGTAAAAAAATTTCCATTTTTTATATTATATAATCTGAAAGAAAAAATAAAAAAAAGTTAATAAACAAAAAAGTTATTAAACTTTTACACCCCTTGGTTTCTTTTGGCCCACCCTGTCGCACGACAGCATTTATTATTGGTTTAGTATAATACATGCGACGTGAATACATTTAAAAATCATGACGTTTTTACATTTCAAGACTGTTTACGCAGCTCTCTAGTACAGATGATTGTCAGATCTGGAAATATGCTGACAATGAATTGACAATAAAAAAAATGCCAGCACAAAGTAGATTGTCCGTTCAAACTAGAGATGGGCGCGTGTGGTATTTTTTCGTAACACGAACACGCAACACACAAACAACTTTGTCTTATAAGTTTTTTTTTGCCATTCTTCACTGTATATACACAGAAAAAAATATCATCGAATTGTAACCAACAAAACAAATTGTTAATATTTAATTTAAAAATTAACAATGATCATTGTTGATATAACAAATTTTAATTTTTGTAGTCAATTAAATTACTTAACAAAATTATTTGTTAAATTATATCATAACGGAATGCGCACATGTAGAAGAAACAAGAAATCATATTTTGTGTGTATTCATTATTAGCGTATCTAATAAAATGTTGCTCTCTAGCTGAGAGGCAAGTAAGTTGGTTTATTAGTTTTGAGGTTGCCAGTTCAACTCTGCCCAAAGACATTTAGTGTTTTTCGCAGACAAGCAAAAAATCGTTTCGAGGATTGTGATTGTGTATAAGAAACATTGTTAATATAACAATTATGATAATCAAAATTTGTACAAAAACTCAACAATTCGCATTGTTAGTATAACAATAACTTTAATTGTAATAACTTTGAAATCTAACAAAAATTAATGTTGAAAAAATAAATCAATGTCAACAAAATATTTGTTGATAAATTTAATTGAAAATATTTTTCAGATTTTCCTTTAACTTACAATTTCGTTAATTGTATTTACAAAAATCGTTGTAGGTTCAAAATCAATTAATTATTTAATTGATATAACAAAAAAATTAATTGTATTTACAAATCATTTTTTTCTGTGTACGCAACTGCAAAGAACTTTTTCTCTTTTTTCTTTGTATGTATTGGTTTTTACAACAACCCAGCGGTAAAACTCAGAAGACCTTCTTGGTACAGGCCTTATTAAAGGACTCTTTCGCATAAAATATACGATACACATTCCACACTCGATTCTATGAGAAGGGAACAAGAGAACATGTTTTGTTTTGTTTTTTTTTACCAAAGCAAAAACAAAATTTATTAGTTTGAAGGCCTTCCAGAATCACTGGCAAAAGAAGCAAAAACAGAAGGCCTGCTCCGCAATGACAACGCGTATAAAAAAGATATGAGTATGGAATGGAGCGAGTAGGCCTTCTACATCCAAAAGAAGGCGTACAGAGGCCTTCTAGAAGGCATCCCTACTCCTTCTAGTTCCCAGTGGGAAGAAATTTATTTATTTATTTATTTCATAAATACTTAGAAAAATAAATTTGCAAAGTTATGTTGCACAAATATGGGCGGAGTAACTAGGCCATATGCCCAAGATGGTATTAACCCTAGACGCTCTTTCTTCGTCGAATCGACGAACATCGTTTACGATTTCTCATTTATTTTCTTTGTTACTCATTGCTGTGTGCTCATTTTTCTTATAGCTCTAGTCATTGCCAATCTGCTGAAGTGTGCACATGTGCAATCAGGGTGACCGATGACATTTTTCAAAAAGTGGCACCAAATAGGGGATTTATCAAAAAAAAGGGGCAAAATTAAAAAAAAAAAGAGAAAACTGCACTAAACTTTTTATTTTTAATGTATTTTCATATAACTCACCCTAAATAAAGGGGGTCAAAAAGTGGCAAGGCAGTCGAAAAAGGGGAAACGCAGTCGAAAAAGTAGCAAATTGCCACTTTAGTCGGTCAAACGGTCACGCTGTGTGCAATCTCGTTAGACGTGTGTAAGTATGTTTTAAGTTTGTGTTCGTCAAATCGACGATTGATCTCTGTGCCTCTTGCACTAAATGACTGAAAATTCCAACCAAACTAAGTTTATTTTTTAGTTTTAAGTGTCAGTTTTAAGATTTTAACAAATCCCTGAAATAATTTTTTATTTTAAATACCGCCTTTTGTGAATTTTTTTTACTATTTAAAAAAAAAAGTAAAAAAAAAAACTTAAAGTAATTTTTTTTTGTTTATTAGTTTTGAGTTGCATTGAAATAAGCAAACTTTATGTTTAATACGAATAAAAACTAAATTGTTTTTCCAATAAAACCAAAATTTTATATTTTTTTTAATTGGGAGCGTTTGGGGCCAGATAAAAAATGCACTTCGTCGATTCGACGAAGAAAGTGCTTATAGGTATAAAAATAAGAAAGAGCGTCTAGGGTTAACAGTATTTTAAAAGGTTTTGTGACTGACTGTACACGACCTATGCCTTCACATAGGAAGTATCAACGTGGTTGTTAAAGAAATTCCACAAAAAACCGCAAGATTGTACGGTTATCCGTGGCAGATCAGTCAAGCAGTGCGAGCGAGACGAAAAACTCTCGAAGGCCAAACAACATGCACAAGCCTGACCGCATTTAAGAAATAATTACGATGACGCGAGAGATGTTCCTCAACCCAGAGCTGCTTAACGACTGATGGGAAGAAATATTGAATAAAAATAAGTTTTCCTTTAAATATATTGGTGTTTACTCTTCCATAAAGAATTTTTGGGCACCACTGGTATATATTATAAACATTCTGTTCATCATGATAATTTTACTAAATTCCGTTTGGCTTTAAATTGTACAACTTTTCATAAATAAGTTTGTTTATCAAATTCCTAGAGCTTGTTATGCACATTGTTTCTCTTTTAGGCGAGACAAACAATATTCGTTACAAGAAATTTTTCATTCGTGTCAATTGTAGTCATTGCATTAATCAAAAATTTAAAAAAATCAGAAGCATTTTAAGAATATTTTCTCAAAAAAAAAAAGAATTAAATCAAATATGCACTTTTCAATAATAAATTAATATGTATAAACAAAAGAAAAGATATAAAAAAACATTTTTTTTTTCAAAAACTTACCACAGATGAGCTTTTCTTGCGCAACAGGCCATCCAGCCACAATTGAACTTCGAAAGCTTTCAAATACAGCAAATGATAGCGATTTTGTAAACGTTCTAAGCTGTTGTTATCCGACTTTTTCGACGTATGCACTGATGCTGCAGTTGTAGTTGTTGCTGTTGCAGCTGAATTGGGACTAATTTGATGATCAGATAATGTTGTGGCTGTTGAACAAACAACACCTGATGATGATTTTGTTGTTGTTGCTGCCGATGACGAGTATACAGTTGTATTTATGGTGTTGGCGGTGGTGGTGGTGTTGGTGGATGTATCGTCTGTTGATGAAAGTGAGGAATTAGTTTGTTCCGCAATTAAACTGGCATCTGTATTATATGAATCGTGCTGTTGCTGTTGCAGTTGCAGTTGTTCCAACTCTTCTTGCTGCTGTTGGATTTGTTTCTGTTGCTTTTGTTCCTTTTCAGATGCAGCTCTTATACAGGCACTTACTACTCGAGCGTGTGATACTATTTCATGGTATAACACCTGAAACAAACAAAAAAAATTTATGAACAAATAAAAAAAAATCATTAATTTTCTTTATTTTATTGCTGCAAATGCCACCGCTACCGCGCGCTGGTTGCTGTTGCAAGAAGTGAAAATTAATGCATAAAAAATTTATGATGATGATGATGATGATGTTTGAAAATGGAAACAAAGAGTTGTTTTCATTTTATTTATGTCTAAAAACAAATGAAATTAGCATTAAATTTATAATAAAAAATAAAATCTGATGTAAAAGTATTGCAAATTTGCAGAATGGCAGCACGTTTGAAATTAAAAAAAAAGGAAAGAAAAAAGAAGCGAATAAACAATAGAAAGTGGAACGAACTTTAAGAGAAACTTTAAGAGTAAAACTAAAGTTGACTAATTTTTTTTAGTTCTATTCAAGATATTGATAAAGATTTTATTTATTTTTTAGTTAATTTTAATTATTATGTTTGTGATTTGAACGGGCTAAGGTTCGTATTGCTTTTTTTTTAAGCCAAATTACATGTGATAATTATTAATGAACAAATAACACCAAAGTTTATTGTAAATTAGTGTTGTAAAAAGCGGCTTCTTTTGAATACTCAGTACTACTTGATACTTTTTCAATTGGGTACTCGATACTACTCAATACTTTATATATGTATGTATAAGGGAAGTAAAAATTATTATTTATATTATTTTAATGATAATGTGCAATATGGAAAAAAAACTAAGATTAAATACAAGTATATTTAAATCAATTTATAACAAATGAAAATAAATAAGTTTGAAGATTAATTTTTGTACATAAAAATTTTTTTAACGTACTCTTAACACTTCTATTGCATTAATCTCTTAAATTATCTTCTAAATATTTTTTAATTAACATTTTTTTTCACAATTGATGTTATTATTTAGTCATTGTTGAAATGTAGAAATAAAATTTTACTGACATTGAAAGAATTTAAAATATTTTTCATGTTTGTGAAGAGCTGACTTGCTGGTCACGTGCCTTCCTTCCACTATTCTAAAGGATCACTTTTTCTGTCCAATAGTATTTGTGAATGACTGTAGTAGTTCAATAATATATTTTGTAGTACTTTTTTTTGTGCCTGTTTTCGTATCAAAATAATTCCTAACAGAATTGATATTTGTTACACTAACTCCATGAGGTTCAGAGTCATATTTGTTGTATAATTTTGGTGTAATTTAAAGGAAGACTTTCGCTTGAATACTACAAAATGCAACCCTGAAAGTATTGAGTAGTTACTTTTGTGTATTGAGTATCGGGAAAAACTCCCGGTATTGAGTAGTCAATACTCAAATACTCAACACTTTTACAACACTATTGTAAATATTCTGACTAACAACACATAGTTGAACGGAACACCCAGCCGTTTTCGAAGGCCACTAAACCTTCATCATCAGCGTTCTTTTGTGTTTGGTCCACTGTGTGTGGTGTCAGTAGATGTAGATTTCTGCTTTATATAATTAGCATTATTGCAAATGGAATGTGTGAATTGTTTCAATTTTACCATCTCTATATTTACAACAGTCTTACCATTGTCGTTTGTTCTTTTACTAATTATACACATGTTAGTTAATTTGCTTATTTTTGTTCTACTTAAGACAAACTTTTTTGGTTTGTTACTATTAAGTATATTTTTTAATTTTTAATTTTTGCCACAGGCCCATGGCTATTAATTTTAGTTAATTTTAATTATTATTCGAACTCCATTTCTTTCTATATTTGTGATTTGAACGGGCTAAGGTTCGTATTGCTTTTTAAGCCAAATTAATTAAATTAATTAAATTTAATTATTATGGTTCGAACTTCATTTGTTTCTATATTTATGATTTTTGATCAGAAATTGTTAATGAAGAAATAACACCAAAGTTAGTTGGAAATATTCTGGCAAACACTTAGTAGAACGGAACAACTAGCTGTTTTCGAAGGCCACTATACCTTCATCATCAGCGTTCTTCCGTGTTTGGTCTACTGTGTGCGGTGTCAGTTGATGTAGATTTCTGCTTTATATACGCAAGTTTTATTGCAAATGGAATACACGTATTCGATACGAAAAAAATAAAAAGTCGGGGAACTATATGAAAATGGGTATCATTCGACAGATATTTTAAAATCATCTTTAGGTTTCTCTTATGATTTTTCATTTCGAATGACCATTTAGGATATTTAACGAATTAAAGTAAATCGCAGTCGTGGGCTTTAATATTTTTTTTTTTAATAAGTACTTGTTTATTTGACAGATTAGTATTTTGGGATACCGAAAAATACAGCGCTACTATGCCATGCCCTCCTTCATTACCGTCCAAAGGAATTTTGGCGGAGTTTGGCTTTGTTCATAGCTGCAATACACTTTTGTACTTAGTTGAGTGAGTTGTTTTTGTATTGTTGTTTTTTTATGTTAATAAACAGCCGACAAGCTGCTGCTGGCTGGTACTGTACTAGTCTTGTAGTCGCAGGATCGCAGATTCAAATCCTGGAGTCAACTCAAAGTATTTTTTTTTTAAGTAAAACTTTCAAGTCAAAGTATTTTGTATTTTTTTTAACTAAAACTTTTCAAATAAATTGTGAGTTAAATGATCACTTAAAAAATTTTGATTTTAACTTTTATTCATGATGGTACATAATTATTTAGTGTGTATCTAGAGACTATTTAAAGTTGTTGTGGATGCAGAGGTAAGCACGTTGACTACCACGAATTCAAATCTTGGCCGGGGAAGGCAAATTTATATATACAAACAAACATTTTTCTGATAACTATGTCAACCACACGTAAATTAAATAATTAATAAAACCCAATTACTAATTAAATTAAATTCGTGTTGTTCCAACTTGAAATAAGTTTGATTCAACACGATTCCTCATTTCAAAGTGCGTAAATGTAAAATCAACTTGAAATAAAGTTATTTCAAAAGGAAACATTTTATTTGAAAATTACTATAAATCATGTTAGATTAACATGAAACACATATGAAGCAAAATCATTGCCGAAAAAGATTAGATTAACCTTGTTTACGTAGATTTTAAGTTGAAATTTTTCTGTGTGTACCATCGAGATCGCTATGTTCGGGTTAAAGACACAATTGCAACTGTATCATTGCCACTTCAGGAAAATCCAACAGTTTCGATTCGAAACTTATCGGCGCAAATTGGACTTAGCAGACGGTTATTACAACGGGTAATTTATGACGACTTAAACTAGTTCCCGTGCAAAGTCTAAATTACAAACAAAATGAGCCCAGTGGGTTTGCCATTCGCCTGGAATTTTTTCAAAAATATGATTAAATAGATTGATTATCTATCATCTTCAAAAATAATTTGTTATACATATGTATAAAATAAAATTGAATTTTCTATACAATAAAAAATATAAATGAAATACATTGATTAAAAAAAAAGTTTTTTGAATTTCTTATTGTATCACAATTGGTGCGTCAATCTATATTACTTCCTTATCTTTCTCATACAAACTCAAAATTTGATGTGTATGAACCAGAAGATTTTTAAATTTAAATGAGATGGTGTTAATAAACGATTTTTTCGAATTCAAAACTATGGGGATAAATTTTTTGTTTACAATATATCTTAAAATTAAGTCCGAATATTTACATATTATGAACTCAAATGTAATAAAAACTGCTAATTTATTATTTTTTTAACACAAATTACTGAGACATTAATTTTTTTTTTTAATTTTTGAGAGCGATATTATGAATTTTCATTATATAATTAGCTACAAATTAATTTAATACCAATCAACGTTTGCTTTTCCCCTCTTTTGGTACTTGAAAAAATTTTCAGCAATTGCATTAAAAGTTTACAACATCTTTAGCATTTCTTTTTCTCTAATCCGAACCAATGTGCAATGCAAAAAAGCAACAACAAGAACACAAACACACTTTATTCGATTAGAGCCTTTATGCAATTATTTATTTACATACAGATTCATTTCTGGAATTAATTTTTTTTTTCTCTTCTCGCTTACAACTCAAATTACACGGTCTAAACAAGATACAACCCACATGTTTATGTAACATAACAACACATATCCGTAATGTGTATAATAAAGAATAATAATGGGTTGGTTAGACACAGGCTTAGCATTCTTACAACATCGTCGTCATTGTGATCGTCATCATCATCATCATTTTGATCATAATTTACAGTATAGAACAGTAAATCATAAAATCATCATCATTGGCGTTGACTGCAAATGCGCTGCCTGCCATTTTCGGTTGCGGTCGTCATTATAAATTTAAAGCCACGCATATTTTTTTTGGGTTCGGTTTGTCTGTCGGTCTCTGGATGTCTGCAATTTTTGCGTGTGCAGATGGATAATGACGACGATATTACAGCATCATTAGGTATCGAGAATATTATTGCAATTATCTTATTATGTTTCTCTTGCTGCATGTTGATTTTCAGTTTAAGAATATGAAATTGTTTAATAAAATAATTGCATTAGATTGTGATTGTGGGTAAAAACAAAAATATGGCGAAAAGTTATTGCCTAGGCAAGAGGTCAAAGTTAAAAATAATTTTCTATTTTAGTTTTCAGATTAGGTCAGTTTACAAAATACTTACACACATGTACATATACATATATGTATGTACATATGTATTAGTGTATGTATAAACAACCCAGCTAGCCAAGAGCTGTATATAAAACTCCTAAACGAATCTCCTGATGATTATTTGGAGAGTGATATTGTACACTTTATGTTTAACTTATAACCAGGGAAAGCGCAAATATGCAATTGCATGTTTTTTCTGGTGTGACGTATTAATGCGAGGACGCGATATTTATCCGTTTCAGAACTTTTTATGAATTTTGACATCGATTTGTTAGTGCATATTTTTGCATATTTTACCCTTTAAGGCATGTTTTCGCATATATCAGTCTTAAACGCATATTTTTGGCATATTTTTTTTTAACTTTAAGAGCATAATTTACGCTTTTAGGGCATATTTTGATACTTTATAGAATTTTTTTTAATATGCTTACAAGCTTATCTGTTGGTAAAAATTTTTATTTTTTGTTTGTATACATATATAAATTTTTCTTATATTTATATTACGTAGTTATTATGGATGTTAGTTTCAATAAAAATTCGGTTTGCTAGTTGTGACGGACTCTGCCCCGAGTAGACGTTTAAGGAACATTGTGTGTATCAAAGTTTACTAAGATGTGACAGGCATCGATTTTTATTTGAAAATCTAGCTCAATATTTTGTATATTTACATTGCAATAAAAATATAATAAAAATTTTGTCTTTTTTCTACAAAACACAGTTCCAAAGTTTTAACTCTGATATCGTGATCTCTTTTGAAATTGAAGTTAAATTTTAACGAGTATCCAACATAAAAAAAAATAGTTTGTATTATTTTTTAGTGAAAATTTATATGGCAATTTTATTTTAACGTGCACTTCAAGCTCAAATTATTGTTTTTAATATGGCAGTTATTCTTTGTTAATGTTTCTATTATTTATTTTATTTTTGTATTATTTTATATGGAAATGTTTAATTTTTGTATTAAAAATGTATTTTCGTTGAAAAATAAACTAATTTATTTTATTTTTAAGAGCATATTTTTTTAGTTTTTAGTGCATATTTTCAAGTTTTTAGTGCATATTGAATGCGCATAAAACAGTTTTTTAGAGCATATTTCTGGTTTCCCTGCTTATAACTTATAAACTTTCAGCCTCATTTTTAAAAATTATTAATGCTTTCAAAAGGGGTTTTAAAACAAATTTTCAATAAAAAAAATTTTCTTATTAAGCCTTTGTATTTCATTTATATTTTTTTATTGCATCAATCAATCAATTCAATAGTTTTTTTGTACAAATTCCAGGCGAAGATGTGAATTCGGTGATTTTATTTTGCTTGTAATTTAGACTTTGTGCGGGAACTAGTTTAAGTCATCATGAATTACCTGTTGTAATGACCGTCTCCCAAGTCCAATTTGCGCCAATAAGTTTCGAGTCGAAACTGTTGAATTTGCCTGAATTGACAATGATGATTGTGTCTTTAACCCAAACATGGGTTACTGGTTGCGTTTAATCCAAATGGCTCAATTTTAGCTCTACTTTCTCGAAATAAAGTTATTCTGGATGATTTTGAATGGTTATGCTGTTTATTTTATTTTTTTATTTAAGGAAAAACAGATACATATTTATATTAACACGCAATCTTTTTGGCAACTAAAGCTTAAAATTTTTATTAAATCCCCACGAATACTTAAACAACACATTGGTCAAACAACAATATAAACACTTTATTAAATTTCTTTTACTGAATTTAGGCGTCAGTACAGAATAAAATGTAAATATTAAACAGCTGATCCAGATTTTAGTCGCTCCCGTATTTGCTTATTAGGATAGGAGGATTTTTTCCCCGGCATTATATGTATGCTAGGGCAAAGAAAAAACTCCCCGGGATAGTTCGTAAATGGGCTGATATTTTTTTAAATGTTTACTTTAACATTATTTAAATTTTTTTTCTGACATTTTCAAAACCAAAACTTAAATATTGTGACAAAAACTTAATAAAAAAGTGTTAAAAGAGTTTAATAAAAACTTAAAACCTCAATAAAAAATATTCATGTTCACAAAAGGAAGTTTCCCCGAAAGCATGTACTACATTCGCCTCTCTCACCAACAAACCCAAAGTTTTTGAAAGAAAAAATTCATAGTGTGCATAGTGTGAACTGTGACTGTAGTTAATAAATTATTGAAATTTCCACAAAATTTCGATATCAAAGAAATCCCCAATCTCAAATACCTGCAAACCATAAAACTTCAGCTGTGATTGGCATCTCTGGCAAATACCAAATGTTGTTCCAAATTTACGTAAAATATATAACGATACACATTTGATCATACTTTCCTTGTTTGTTTTTTATTTCTTCTTTTTTTTAAATTTCCTGAAAAAAAACTACTTAATGATCTGTCTATTTTTAAAAAGCTCTATAACAATCTTTTGCTCATTTCTTTTTATTTAGAATATGTAATATGAAAAAGAAAAGAAAAATATCTGCTGCCTAAAATGTTTGGCAAATGCCTTTTGAATTAGATTTTTTTTTTTTTTTTTTTTTTTTTTGTAAAAGTAGAGTGAGTGTCTAAGATTTTTGTGTGTTCATTTCTTATTTTTAATTCACAAATAATTGCGTGGCATACGCAATGGACAGAAAAAGAACGCACACTTGTATTGAGAGCAGGGTTGGCAAATTGAAATTTTGCAAATGGTACACTTTTATAATAGAGAAATTATTTATACCCAGTAAAAAAAAACTTGGAAGTCATTTTTAAGGAACTTCATACATTTTCATTGCTTTCAAGGAATATATATAAAATCTGTTTAAAAATAATCTAATACAAAAATTTGTAATTCCGTAATAGTTTAAGAAAATGTCCACAATGACTTTAAAAAAAGTTATTTTTTTTAAAAGAAATTTAAGAACTTTGGGCCTGTGCCAAACGGTAGCAAAGTAAAGGGTGTTTTTTATTGAGGTATAGAACTTTAAGTTGGCATCACTTTTTTAACTGGCGGCCATTTTGTCAGCTGTCAAGTGATTAATATTTAGTTTGGTTTGCCATTTCATCATGAACAGGTTGACAAAAGAACAACGCTTGCAAATCGTGCAAATTTATTTCGAAAATAATGGTTCAGTTCGCGAAGTTTACCGCAAGCTCCGTCTATTTTATGGTCGACATAATCGTCCATCAGAGCAATTAATTCGGTTAACCATGGATCGTTTTCGCACTACGTTTACTCTATGTGATAATACGCATCCGCAGAGACGTCGAACAGTGCGCACCGAAGAAACAATTGCCGCTGTAGAGCAAAGTGTTGAAGAGGACCCGAATGAATCGATTCGCCACCGTGCACAGCAATTGGAGCCGACTAACCGACTATTTTGTTCCCGAATTGGATGGCATGAATGTGGATGAGTTGTGGTTCCAACAAGACGGCGCTACATGCCACACAGCGCACGTCACAATCGATTTATTGAAGGAAACATTCGATGAGCGCATAATTTCGCGGAATGGACCTGTCAATTGGCCACCAAGATCGTGTGATTTGACACCATTGGATTATTTTCTTTGGGGATATGTGAAGTCGCTCGTCTACGCCAACAAACCAGAAACGTTAGGGGACTTGGAAGCCAACATTCGTGGCGTTATTGCCAACATACGGCCCCATATGCTCGAAAAAGTGGTTGAAAATTGGACCTGTAGAATTGGCTTTATTCGAGCCAGCCGCGGCGGCCTTATGCCCGAAATCATATTTAAACATTAATGGCATAAAATTATCCTTCCAATAAAGCCAAATTAATGGACATTAAAACGATTTTCTTGTGTTTTATTTCAATTCAAAGTTCTATACCTCTTTAAAAAACACCTTATACTAGTGTAAGTAAAATTTTGACACTTCTGAGGTGAATAAAATTTCACTAGCCCTGGGGGCTAGTAGAATTTTTGACACAACATATAAATTTTTCACAAGCAGCAAATAAGAAGCATGGTATCATAAAAGGTAAAACCACCGCCGACGCTTCGACCCGTCGCCCAATATCTAGATTTTTACGACTCTTAAATGTATTTAGACTGTGAAAAATGCATTGTTTATTATAATATGCGAAACATTTTGTGTGTGCGTGCTTTTCCAAATTAAAATACAATTGAAAACAAATAACAATTCCTTATTGTATTGCTGCTGAGCAACTGTTTGATCTGTTTTTGCTCAAAAAATACATATTGTAATACAATTATATGAAAAAACCACTATTGAAACAAATACATGATGTGCAGATGTATGTGCGGACGTTCGTTATCTTATTTTGTGGCGCAGCCAGTATTACCATATGTGAAGATTTATCTTATTTTTGAAGTTTTTAGACATGTGAAAACGACAAAAAAAAGATTTCTTATCTAAAAATAATGGCTCGATTATGGATGGCAACCGTACTTTGGTTGCGTTGCTAGTTGCCGAAATGGTATTACGGATGGCAACTGGCAACTAACAGCTGGTAATTTCAGTTGCCATATTGGCAACCACAAATTTGTAGTTGCTGCATAGTTTAAAAGCAAAAAAATTTAAAAATTAAACAGTAGTTGCAATATTATTTTCATTTTTGAATTTCTTTTTCTGCATATTTAAGGAAAATATGCTTTACAGCTAAAACAGAGATTGTTCAAACTTATGTTAGGCAACAACATTTACTCACAGCAGAGGCGGTAATTCTAAAGAGTCGTCTAATAGATTAAACTTTTGAACTTCCTTCTCTTCACCAATAATTAATTTCACTTAACTAATAATTTTTATGATCAGTAATATTTTTAAGCACATTTACTCAATAATTTTCTTTTTAGCACATGTATTTCTTATATTTGTTTATATTATTTTTAGTTGCCAATCTGTCATAATCGTATTTTCGATAACTTCTTGGCAACTGGAGGAAGTTGCCATACATAATACAAATTTTAAGTTCAGTTGCGTTGCTAGTTAACTCGGCAACTAAAGTTCGGTTGCCATCAATAATCGAGCCATAAGATTTTTAAAATTTTTTACTTTTGGTACTTTTAATATATTATTGGGTGATTTTTTGACTAAACTACCTGCAAATTTACTGATTTGCTTCATAATGATCTTACACATATTTTACACAGCAAATATTTTGTGTTATTTGGCTTTACTTTTAATATTTCACAAGAAACAAGATAAATTTTAACTCATTTTTATTCAATCAAATAACAAAAAATATTTTTGGTAACAAAAAAAGATTTTTTTTGCTTGACTTGAAGATTTTTGAAAAATAAATATGGCAACACTGGGCGCAGCCAAAGTATAGAGAGAGAAAGAGACAATTTTGCTCTGAGAGTAATTACAAATGCAAGTGTTTCATGTACATGTATCATTTACTTACATATGTATGTGCAATTTTGCTTTCATTCATTCATTCATCAGCCAATTACATTATTTCTCAACACATCATAAGGCACTTATGTATGGTAAAAGCAGTTTTATGTATCTTATTTGCCTTAGAAAAACAAAAAAAAAAAAAAATAAATGTGTTGTTTTCATTTGCTCATTGCCCAACCATACAATAATTGTTTAAAAAATTAACATTTACAACTAGTAACAGAAAACGATAAATAACATATTTGTTCATACGAGAACCAAAAAACACGCAAAACTAGTGCAAACTGATGTATCTGTGCAATGCTATACAACATATATGTAGACTTAGTGCCGGCCAAGACTTGAAATTTTTTATTTGTTAGTGCAAAAGTGCGAGAGAGAAATATTAAATGTATATATTTCTATTTCAATACTCTGCCACATATTCAAGAATCGCTGCAACAAACTTATTAAAAACTTATCTTAAAGTACGATATAACATACGGATATTTTCTCAGAATCACATCGCTTCAAATCACATGTGATTTTAAAATTAGTAATAGTCATGCAGATATTTTTTCATTGTTTTTTTTTTAATTTTCTATTGTATAGAGCACCAATCAAATACGATTTCTGAAAATAAATTTATTGTATATGATTTTAAAACCATCCAAAGGGCCATTATTGATTTTAAAATCACATGTGATTTGAGGCCATGTGATTTTCACAACATGCCTGATAGTACTGAATTTTCCATCCCTGATTGAGATTTTCCAAGTTGACTATAAATTACAAGAAAGAAAAAAAAAACTTTTTCAAAAAGAGGCTACATATAAACGTAAAAGAAAAATAAACATTAACATAAATATAACGTACGATTAGATGAGATGTTCGAGCTGGTTGTTATTGTGCGATTTTGAGGTTCGTTGACTCATCGTGACAAATACGGCGCGGGTTTCTGTGTTTTTCAAATAAATATGCCATATTGTAGGCAGGGCTGCCAGAAGCTTTGCGAAGAAAATCATCATTTGTCGGAAAGAAAATCATATTTTGAAGAAATAAATCACACAAGTCCAATTTTTTTCAAATATCAAAAGTAACAACAATTGACATATTTACAGTGGACAAAAAAAAAACTATTCGCAATACAGCAACGTTATTTTGTTTTCATCTATAAAAAAGTATTTACTGTCTTATTTTAAAAAAATTGTTTTAAAAGCATTTTATTGAGGAACTTCAAATTGTAACCAATAAAAAAAAATTAGATGATAAAAGTAAGTAATATAAATATTTTATTAAATAAAAAATTAGCTAAGAAATTCAAACAAAAAAGTATTCGACATTGCTAATATTCTTACCATATAAAGTATGTAACAGTTGTGTATAAAAGACAAATTGCTTTTCCTTGGCAACGAATGTCTTCTTTAAAACGATTCGGTATAGATTTGTCCAAGATTTGAGCATATTCCTGACCGATTGTTTCTTACTTCTCTATGATGACTTTTTTCTTTTTATTTTTGTTTGTAAAGTGAAGTTTTCTTGTTCTTTTTTTTCAAACGACCCCGGAAGAGGAGAAAGAGTTGTGCTCTATCTCCCTTACCAACCTGCTCCAAGGTAGACGAATCTTTTCGCTGGGACAAAACTGTTTTTCTTATAGGTATAAAGCTATTGATAAACTTTGTAGAACAACAAAGAAAATTGTACATACATACATATGTATTGAAAGTAAAAATCATAATTTGCAAAATTAAAAATCATCATTCGAGAAAAAACATCTTGAAATCATATTTTGGTCCAAAAATCATCAAAAATATGATAAAATCATCATTCTGGCAGCACTGATTGTAGGAAAGAACTTTTATGTACAATTTTTTCATAGCAAAGCTATTTTTCTAATTTTTTTTCTTTAAAAAACTACAATTTTAATTGATCTTTAAATACAAAATGAGACTTTATATTTTAAATTTGAGCAGAGAGAAAGAAGTTGTTAAACTGTGATTAATTGACCTCGACATTGTCTGGCTAAAATGTAATCAGCTTTCGTTTAGCATTCGCAAATAGATTTTTTTTTTTTGCCAATTAGTTTAGAATCTATTGGAAGAATACACAGAAAAAACTAAATTTCGTTTTCAGTAACCAAATTCATTGAATCAGTAAATTTTTTGTGTGAATGCGGACCTACAAAGAAATTTGTAGATTCTGATAACAATTTTGTAAAAATTTAACTGAAAATAAAAAAATTTATTTTTAGTTAACATATTATGGCATTAGAGAAAAAATTTAACTGAAACTCAAAATATTTTCAGTCAAATTTATTAATAGGAACAGAAAACCATTTTTGCAGATTTTTTTGTATTATTCAGCAATTTTTTTTTTTATAATTTACAAGCACATTCACTAAAATTTTTCGTATTATCAGAAAATAACTTAACTGAATCAATAACAATTCTAAAAAAAAAATTTTAAAAATTAGTAAAAGTTTATAATGCGTTTTTTATAGAATTACTCTATGCAGGCTTCCAAGGTCATTCAAATTGATTCAAATGCAAATAATAAATAATAAATAAAAAATAGTAAAAGTTTTATTTGAAAAAAATAACTGAATCAAATGAAAGGTTCAACTATTTTTTCTTACTTTCAAAAATTGGCTTGTTTTTATGGTTAAGCATTTCGTTCCCGCTTTTGGAACTCGTTAGTAGACTTCAGCCCAAAAAATTTTTCAATTTAGCTAACAAACTCCGTATGTTTATAGTAATACTCTTAATACTATATTGAGAATCACAATATACAAACAGAATAAGTTTGAAAACTGCAAACAAAAATCTTTAAAAAAAAATAAAATTTTTTTATATCTATAAAATAATTTTAAAAAATGAGACAAATATTTTTACAGTATATAAAAATAAATTTAACTGAAAATAACAAATTTAAATATAAAAAAAAAAATAAATCTAAAAATTTTTTTTTACAAATTTTACTTTATATAGATAATTTTCATTATATACAGTTTTTTTTACATAAAGTAAAATTGGAACAAATAATTTACTGGAACAGTAAAAAATATTTACTGAAACTAAATTATATTTCAAAACACACGTTCGTTTGAAAATTTTTTGGGAATAATTCTTTCTGTGTAGTTTATGGTGTTGTAAATAATTCAAAGCTAAATTATTCATTCGGATTTATTCCCTGAAATTTTTTAAGTATTTGGTTGAATTTTTTTAATCATAATTAACTGAGAGTAATATTTAGATTTCGGTGCGTTTTTTTGTTGCTTTATATTTTTATTATTATTAAATCAATATTTAATCAATATTTAAGAAATTTATTATTTGACATTTTGGCATAAGTTTATTTTAATTGAAATTTATTTGCATAAGAGTATGCTTAACCACCAGCAAATAAATTTCAATTGAAATTAACTTATGACAATTAAATTTGGATTTTATTTTTCATTTTGCCATATAATAATACGTTTATTGTTATTGTTTATAAAGGTGTAGAAAAATATAATAGATTCATATCGTGTATAAATTATTTTGTACATTTTTCTTAGCCTATTAGGCTTATTTTATTCTTTAGTGGTTTTCAAAAATACTATTATTTGTGAATGCTCAAATGGTTTTAGAAAGTCTGTGCAGGAGATTAGAGGTTTGTAATTGTTCGAAATGTGTGGTTAAAGTCTACTGGGACCTAATTCCCGCATTCGATTGCGAGCGAGTTATTACTCGAATGTGCGAGTTTTTTAACTTTTGGGATTTTCGCATTCGGTTTCGAATAACACATATCGAAATTTCTAATGACAGCATTCGATAACTTGCATATATTCGAATGCAACCGTTCGTATTTTTACTCGCAAGCAAAAATGCATTCGAAATCATGTTTAACATAGAGAAAAAGCGAAGAAAAAGAAAATGTATGTTCAATATTTGACTTTTTTTTATATAATTGAATGAATGCACAAATGTTCGTATAAAAAAATACAAATTAAAGAATTTCTAGTTAATTTTAATTATTATTCGAACTCCATTTGTTTCTATATTTGTGATTTGAACGGGCTAAAGTTCGTATCGCTTTTTAAGCCAAATTACATGTGATAATTATTAATGAACAAATAACACCAAAGTCTGTTGTAAATATTCTGACTAACAACACATAGTTGAACGGAACAGCCAGCCGTTTTCGAAGGCTACTAAACCTTCATCATCAGCGTTCTTTTGTGTTTGGTCCACTGTGTGGTGTCAGTTGATGTAGATTTCTGCTTTATATACTTAGCATTTTATTGCAAATGGAATATGTGAATTGTTGAAACCAAAAAAGTTTGTCTTAAGTAGAACAAAAAAATAGCAAATTAAGTAACATGTGTATAATTAGTAAAAAGAACAAAACGACAATGCTAAGACTGTTGTAAATATAGTGATGGTAAAATTGAGCTTACAATACAAAAAAGCTTTCAGCAAATTGAAATACGATGAATCAAAACAATTCACATATTCCATTTGCAATAAAATGCTAAGTATATAAAGCAGAAATCTACATCAACTGACACCACACACAGTGGACCAAACACAAAAGAACGCTGATGATGAAGGTTTAGTGGCCTTCGAAAACGGCTGGCTGTTCCGTTCAACTATGTGTTGTTAGTCAGAATATTTACAACAGACTTTGGTGTTATTTGTTCTGTTCATTAATAATTATCACATGTAATTTGGCTTAAAAAGCGATACGAACTTTAGCCCGTTCAAATCACAAATATGTAAAGAATTTCTAGTTGACTTTAAATGTAACAAAACACACTGACTTGGCAAATAATATTTTACCTAAGAGTTGTCGGGGAAAATAAAAAAATCAACCAACTCTGGGAGCATCTAAATAACAAATCTAATAACTGCTCCTGGTCAAACCAATAAAAGAATCGAAAATGTGAGTAGTGCTCTATTCTCTAACCTTACACTAATTTATTATTACTAAAGTATTAATTAAATTAAAATGAAAATAACATTTATGTATATTCGTTTCTTTTTTCTGCATATACGTGTGTATGTACGTACATACATATATTTTTGCACACAAACATATGTGAAATAAATTTATATATAAATATATTTGCCTTTTCCAACACTGAAACAAAAACTCGATTCGCTTGGTAACGAGTGACATCATCAGAAAATTTCTTGCCATCGAAATTAATTTCTATTCGAATGCAATTCTGATCACGAGTGCAGGAATTAGGCCCCTGATGATTTGGCAAGGCACCAATGAAATGCGTATATAGCATGCTTAACCACCAGCAAATAAATTTCAATTATTTAATCAATGTCGTAATTTTCATAGAGTTTTACCTAAGCAATAACCAAATTTGGTCTTTTATTTCGTTTTATTAATTTAAGCAAAATTTGTTAAAATGATTTTATTTGTTTTCCATATACAGGCAAATCTTGGTATAACCAATCTCGCTTTAACGAAAATCCAATGTAACGAACGTCCAAATTTTTTACATTAGCAACCTTATATAGCGAATAATATCCCAATTTTGTACTGGATATAACGAATGATAAAGGAAAAATGGCAAAATAAAAAACAAAAACTTGCTAAAGCCCTTATGACACTTCATTTTTTCTTCATTGATTTGATATTGAATTGATAGAAAGAAATAATAAATGTTAGAAAGAATAATGTATATATAAAACGGAAACAAAATGTTTAAATGTTGTCAAATTTTCGTAACTAGAAACCGCTAGTATTAAGATAAAACAAACTAAAAACCGCTATGTTTAACCATAAATCGCTAATTAACCAACACTTTTATGTTTCAAGCTTGAAATGTCAATTTTAAGTTGAAAAATTTTACATTTTTTTTTCAGAGATCTTCATTTGTTATCGATAACTTTAGTCAAGTTGTTGACATTATTTCATTTTTCTTAATATAG
This sequence comes from Tachina grossa, assembly GCA_949987645.1. Classification (NCBI taxonomy): domain Eukaryota; kingdom Metazoa; phylum Arthropoda; class Insecta; order Diptera; family Tachinidae; genus Tachina; species Tachina grossa. Next base: position 34,645,152 of record OX465276.1, on the reverse strand, counting down.
CTGAACCCTTTGCACCTGTTGATTTTTCCTATTACAATATGTTTGCACTTTTCTCTAAAACTTGATAAATGAAAGAATAAATTCAGTAAAGTGCGACTATGACTCGCGCACATAGGGTTCCGTACGAACACTAGATATGTAATTTAATACAAACTTCATCCTATATAATATATAGTTTTGGCATTTTTTTCGTTTTTGGGGTCTTTTCGGTTTTTTTGTTTTGTCGTTTTTTGCGTTTTTTTTCGGTTTTGGCGATTTTTTTAAGTTTTGGCTCTTTTTTAGTTTAGACACTTTATTTTCTTGTTTTGGCGATTTTTTCTGTTTTTTTGGCGTTTTTTATTTTTGGCGCTTTTTTTTAATTTTTGCGATTTTTTGTTTATTTAAATTTTTTTTTAGTTTTGGCGACATTTTCGCGTTCTGGCGATTTTTTTCAATTTTTTTCATTCTGGCGTTTTTTTTTTCATTTTGGCGATTTTTTCGAATTTGGCGATTTATTTTAGTGTTAGAATTTTTTTTAATTTTGGCGATTTTTTTCGTTTTGGCGATTTTTTTTAATTTTTGGCGATTTTTTTTTTGTTTGGCGATTTTATAATTTTCGGTTTTTTTTAGTTTTACCGTTTTTGAAAATTTCAAGTGTTTGCCTCTTACGGTTTCCAAGATATAGCAAATTGTCAAAATTACATAGTCAAAATTGCATTAACTGATGGACCACCCTTTAATTTAAATTTTTTAAATTTTAGTGTTAATTGTTGTAGTCTGTATAAAAATACACTAATTTTACAAATTTCAAGTTTCAATATACATATGTTCATACAATTGTATGTATATTACATGGGATTTTAACATATTTCATTGCTCGTTTTGGAACACCCTTTAATTTTTAATTCTCATGTATTTGTTGTTGTAGCGGCCAAGGTTCTACATACTGTGTCCGAATTTCAGGTCCGTAGCTCTTACGGTTCCTGAGAAAATACCGTGTGACGGACAGACGGACAGCGTAGCGAAAGCAATAGGGTTCCTTTTCACCTTTGGTGTACGGAACCCTAAAAATAAAGTGTCATATGGGCTTAAGAACATATTTCTAGCATTTATTTCTACATTATATAGCGAATGCTTTGATAAATGTGCGTTCGGTATGACGAACGGCGAAAAAATAATATTAAACAAAATCTTCAGCTTCAATGTTAATGCCAAAATAATGTGATACCGTTAGTTTGTAATATAGTAGCTTACTTGAAAAAAAATTGCCCTCATTATTTTAATTGTCTACAATAATAATAGTTAAAATAACACCTGAAAAAAACTTTGCGATACAACGAATTTTTCGGTATAACGAATGGGCCTGACATTATATCGTTCGTTATACCGGGATTTGCCTGTATATGGAAAACAAAAAATCTTTTTAGCAAATTTTGCTGGATAGCTGTTTTATACCACTAGGCCTCGCAAGTGTCAAGCCACATGAAATTTTATATCATTAAAATGCAGTGAAAATAACATCTTAGTTCGACATCAAAACATACAAATGACACCTGAAATATCAAATGGTCACGCTGTGACTTCAACAAAATGAAAAAAATATATGAATGTAGCCTTCAATATTATTCTTTTTATTGTGATTTTGTGTTTACATATATACATTTTTTATATCTCCTGATATTTTTCTTCAGTGTTAACAACTTCAACGGCTATAGCCATGCAACAAAAACAAACATCTTGTTTAAATAATCAAAATTTTGTTGTTAAGATGTCTTTCCTTTTTATTTCGTCACAAAATATTAATCATCCAATGAACCCTTTAGGTTAAAGTTCAAACTTTATTTATCATTCCGATCCCAGATTGCAATTAGGGAGTGTATTTTTTATTTGATGAATTATTATTGCCCAATAGATTTTGTATTTCTATGAAACAAACTATCACCTCAAACCATCTAAACAAGAAAACGTCAAACGTCACCATCACCATCAACAACCAGCCAAAATAAATATAATCATCATTTATAACATTTTTACCAACCAACCACATGTCAATATTATTTTTTTTTCAAAATTATTTTTATCTTGATAAAATTAAAACAAACAAACAAAAACTTAAATCCGACATCAAGTGAATGAACACAATCACACTTTTGAGAAGAAGAAACAAAACAAACAACAACAAAAAACCTAAAGAAAAAGGGAATCAAATGAGTGAAAAACTAAACAAAGTTGTTTTATTTTCAACTTTTTTTTTTGATTGCAAACATGACATGACTTTAAATAGACAAAAGGAAAAATAAAAATAATTTGTAGAAAAATAATCATTTTTTATAACGTACTCTCTTCACGCCTCCTGTAAGAAACTTAAAACTCACAGCACAAGTCAAAGTCGCAACAATTGCACATATAAACAATAGCAAAAGAAAAAAAAATAAAACTACAAAAAATGCCGATTTTAAAAGATCTCAAGGAAAAAATTAACACAAACAAACAAAAAAAAAACGCGCTTAAATAATAGTCATAATGGGCACGTTACCAAACACAAATAATTACTAATATGCGTTTATCATTTAGTTACCCACCGTCACACCATAACTGGCCAGTGCAGACCCGAACAAACAAAGCTTAGGCTTCAACAGCTTCAACTTCAAAACATTACGATATTTTTTCTTGTCTTTGTTCCTAAAGAAAAAAAAAAGACATTTGGCCAGCGGTGGGGTTAAACTTTTGAACTCTTGCATCACATACGAAACATTAGTTTTCTATCTCTGTAAGTTTTAGTTTTATAAAGTTGTAAAAATTGTTGCTTGTTTGGTAGTTTGCCAACAAAAAGAAATAACTTTAAATAAAAGTAAAATTTCATTGACCAGTCGCAGAGTAAATGAATGGCATTTTGCTTAGATTATGATAGATGTCTGCGAAGGTTAAAGAATGAATGAATAAGTGTGAAATTTAATTTGCTATGCCGGAAAAAAACTGAAAGCACTTTTTTGTTGCCCACATACAAAAAAGAAAAAAAAAATCAATGTGAGTCCGACCACAGAGGAGATGTGTAAACATCTAGTAATGAAATTTTTTTCAAGTTGGAAGTACTTATGCTTTTAGTATCTTTTTTTAAATTAATTAATTAAAAGTATCAAAACTTTCAATATTGTAAATACATATGAATTTGTTGGTTTTTGTTTGTTTTATTAAACTTATTTGGTTAGTAAATGGGCACACTGCAGTATATGTATATGTACTGCATTCAAAATTGCAGTAAGCAGTAAATTTACTGATTACTAAAAAAATTCAGTAAATTTTTACTGCTAATGAAATTTAATTTGCATGACTAGTAAAATCGTAGGGCCGTAATCATAATAAAATTGTAGCAAGTGGCAAAGTTTTTTCATTCAAATTTTGAAACTTTTGTATGAAAAACATTTAGCCACTTGGTAGAATTTCATTATGAATACGGGCATTACTGATTACTGAAAATTCAATGCACCTCATCATATAACAAATCATTTAGGCAATTTATAAAAATTGTAGAAAAAAATTTTAGTAATCAGTAAATTTTTTTTTGTTTTTACTGAAACTTTAGTGGTACTGCAGTGCTCATCTATGGTAAATGCCTTTACTTTTACTTTTTAATTTTTAATTCCTCGTTTAATTCATCGTTTATTTGTTGCTGTTATTGTTGTTGTGTACGCATTGCAATTAAAATAAATTCAGTAAAGTGCGACTTTGACTCGCGCACATTCGGTTTTGATCTTTTTTTTTTTTTTTTGATTTAGCTTTCTTCCCTTTTTAAGTTTTTTCAGTTTAAACGATTTTTTTTCAGTTTTGTCGCTTTCTTCTCGTTTTGGCGTTTTTTTTTCTCTTTTTGGGTTTTTTTAATTTTCCTAATTTTTTTTCATTTTGGCGAGTTTTTCATTTTGGCGATTTTTTTCTGTTTTTTGGGGGTTTTTTTAATTTGGGCGATTTTTTCTGTTTTTTGGGTTTTTTTATTTAGGAGATTTTTTCATTTAGGCGATTTTTTCATTTTGACGATTTTTTTCTTTTTGGCAATTTTTGCGGTTTTTCGCGATTTATTTTAGCCCTAGAGATTTGTTTTAATTTGGTGCTTTTTTCGTTTTGGCGATTTTTTTATATTTGGCGATTTTATATTTTTTTTGATTTTTTAGTTTTGCCGTTTTTGAAAATTTCAAGAGTTTTGCTCTTACGGTTTCCAAGATACAGCAAGTTGTCAGAATTACAAAGTCAAAATTGCATTAACTGATGGAACACCCATTGATTTAAATTTTTTAAATTTAGTGTTAATTGTTGTAGTCTGTATAAAAATACACTAACTTTTAAAATTTCAAGTGTATATATATATGTACATACAATTGTATGTATATTACATGGGATTTTAACATTTTTCGTTGCTCGTTTTGGAACACCCTTTAGTTTTTAACATTCATGTATTTGTTGTTGTAGTGGCCATATGTCTAGATATTGTGTCCAAATTTCAAGTCCGTAGCTCTTACGGTTCATTTTCACCTTTGGTGTATGGAAATATACAGAAAAATAACCGGCGGCGGCGCACCGTCGGCTTCGAGCCGGTCGACTTGTTTCTCTGCTTGGTATTGCTTCTTTCAAACACTAATACACTCATACATAGCTCACACCGATTTGACAATGCAAAGCAAAAGCAAAGAAATCTCAGCAAAGAAATCAAAGTCAAAAGATTTTTACCCCCTACCGTATAGATGTTTACACATCAAAAGTAAAAACTATTTATTATACAAATCACCCCTATTCTGCGTTTCGATTCGAATCGAAAGTTTCTCCGTTTGGCAACTTTGGTATTCTGCGTTCCGTTCTTCGATTCTATGTATTCTGCATTTCGATCGTAACTACGTTTTTGTAAGTTGTTATTTTAGTGGCGGAGCGTTTTCAATTTTTGTTTGTTTAGCTTTAAAAAGTGATTAATTAAAAAAATAATGCAAGTATTAAATGAAAGAAGGTTTAATTAATGAACTAAACAGTTTGTTTTGTTTTTCTGTACTGAAATGCGATTTTTATTTAGTTTATTACAGGTAGAACAGTTGACACATACATACCTATTTAATGGCAACGAAAAACGATTTTGTCTACGGATTTAATTAAATTTAAACAAATAAACTTTATTTTTGTGTTACAATTATGTGTAAAAAATTAAAATATCATCTCCGTCGCGACAGGATTCTTCAGACTGGAAAAGTTTGGCCACAAATATCTCTTGCTTATCCCGTTTTTTTTTAACTCTCTGTACTTAAATTTGCAAGAGTTTATTTAATGAAAATTTTCAAAATATTTAATTATTATTTGTTTTAATTGTTAAATCACTGTTTTTTGCACTAAATTTAACTTTCTGCTAAAAATTTTGCAAAATTGCTTAGTTTTACTGTTCCTATTTCACCCGTTTCAAAGCAAAGCAGCAGGTTTAAACATACTTTTCTCTTCTTCTTTTTCTTTCGATTCAGTTTTTTGGCAGAATACCTCTTTTTGATCCGGGCGTAACTGAATGCGGGAACGTAATCGAAACGCAGAATAGGGGTGAAATATGTAATTGTAAAGGAATGCAAAGGTCGATGATTTCGTAAAACGGTTAGTAGGCAATCAGAGTTGTTTTGGAAAAAATCAGATTTATTAAAAAATTTACTTAGTTTTCAAATTGCACAAGTGCAGCTACGTGCGAGCTTTTACAAAACAGCTTTGTGCTTTCACACCGAAGAGAGGAGAACAGCCAATCAGATCTCGGGGACAATAATGACTGCGGCTTATTTGGCACAGAAACACGAACAAATTGTAAGAGCTTTCAAAGCTGTTTATCTCAAACAGCGATGCCAACTTGGTGCTTTTGGCACTATTTTGAGTGCTTTTTGAAGATTCAAAACGCCAAATTTTTAACGTTAGTGCAAAACTAAGGGAAAGCACCAAGTAGTGCTTTTAAGAAATTTGTGAATTTCTTAAAATTATTTTAATAAAAACTTGGCGTATTTATTTTTTCAGTGTAAAGCATACCTTTTTTGTATGATATATTTCAATAATTAGAGAATAGCTTAGAAAATTTTAAACATTACTAAACTTCACATTAATTCATGTTATGGATCTTCAATCGATTTTCACGTAAGTGCTTTTTACGCTTTTTAGATATCAAAATTAGGCTTTTTAGCCCTTTTTTTAAAATTTGATGTGCTTTTAGAGCCAAAAAAGTTGGCATCGCTGATCGCAAATGCAAATATCAGAGTGTGTTTTAACGTAGCTGCTCTAGTGGGAGAAATATGACAAATTTTAGCTCTCATGAGGCAACATTTATTTATTGCAAATTTTGCAACATTTGCTATCACAAAATATTAATAATTTTATTATTTAAATTCTTAAAAATTCAAGCGACTTTGGCTGCAGTGTGTAGCTAAATTCTTAAGTTCAAGGCTCACGGTCTGACAACAGACCAAAACAATATGCTCGTAGTGAGCCAAAATTACAGCCCAGAACGTTAACGTATGGATATTTACACAATCGCTCATATTCAGAAACAGTTTGCGCAACATTTAGTATAATACTGAACTTGTGGCTGTTTGGAAAAACAAAAGGAAAATAACACATTTCTTTACAAAATCTTTACGCATTTGGAGCTTAAAAGCTGCAAAGTGTGCTTGAAAAATTATTACATCCAAAAGTATGAAGAAATATTTAAGAACAAATATAATGTAACAAAAGTTTTAAGTATTGAAAATGAAAGAAGTTTTATAATTTAGTTATTTCAAAGAATTCTATTCAGTTCTGATTAAATTACAACTACATTAGTATATTATAAAGCTTTAAAATATTTGCTTTTCCATTAAAAGTTGAGGAGCTGGCGAACAAAACTAGACATGTCCTCAGTTAATGATTTTTTAAACTTTTTTCGGACTCTATAAGTACAAATGTATGAAGTCACGAAATATTTTCATGCAAAACCAGTTCGATCCTGCCCTAAAAAAATAACGAAAACACACTTTTCCTTGCTTTTCCCTATCTAAAAAGTTCAGTAATTTGCATGTCCTGTAAAAAACAGTTAACTAGACTAGTCTGGTTTAGTTCGCAAGTTCCTCAGTTGAAAATTTTCCAAATTGGATGATGTGTAAAAATATATTAAAAATAATTTCTTTTTAAATGATTATGACGTTTTCTATTAAACGAAATAAGAACTTAAGCAAGCTTTGTAGGACAATTTATTTTTTAACTTTAAGAATATATGGAAGGTGGACATGTTTTAGTGCATAACAGCACAAAGAGGAAGATATTTCCTTGCAATAATTGCAATACTTCCCAGGGACTTTAACTAATTGATTCTACAATTAGTAGATATTTTTGTTGCACTCTGATCATAATTGAACTAAAAATTCAATTTCTAAATAAAAGGATATATGGGAGGCAAGCATATCCTTGCATCGATTATAATGAAATTTAGTAGGGAGTTTGATTTATCAATTTTATTAGTTCTAACAAAAATTTGTTTTATTCGGCTCATAATTGTAGCAAAATTTTAATATTTATGCTAAAGGATATACGAGAGCTAAACATATTATTGCATCAATTACAATGAAACTTTCAAAAGAGCTTCCGTATCTCATTTCGTATGTACTCACAAAATTTTGTTGAACTCTGACTATAATTGTAGTAAAAATTAAATTTTTATAAAAAAGGATATATGGGAGGTATCAATGTCCTTTCAACTACTGTAATAAAACTTGTCAGAACGCTTAGATAATTCATTTTAAAAGTAGTAATAAAATTTTATTGCACTTTAATTATAATTGTACAAAAAAATCCAATTTTTATATGAAAGGACGCATGGGAGGTAGGCATGTCCTTGCACCGATTGCAATGAAATTAAGTAGAGAATTGTATTGCTAATTTATACTAGTTATAACAGAAAATTGGTGCATTCTTTTCAAAATTGTACCAAAAGTTCCAAATTGAAACTAAAGGACATACGGGAGATAAACATTTTCTTGCACCGATTGCAATGAAACTTTGCAAAGAACTTATTAAACTCATTCAGTAAGTAGTCACAAAATATTGTTGCACACTGTCTATAATTGTAGCAAATATTAAATTTTTATATAAAAGGATATATGGGGGGTAATCATGTCCTTGCACTGATCATAACAAAACTTGCCAAAGAGCTCAAATAATAAATTTTACAACTAGTAACGACATTTTTTTTTGCATTCTAATATTAATTTTAGAAAAAATTAAATTTTTATATAAAAGGACATGCAGGAGGTAGGCATGTCCTTGCACCGATTGTAATGAAATTAATTAGAGAATTGTATTGATCAGTTTTACTAGTTGTTAAAAAAATTTGTTGTATTCTGATCAAAATTTTACCAAAACTTCAACATTTAAACTAAAGGACATACGGAAAATAAGCATTTTTTTATACCGATGGCAATGAAATTTTCCAAAGAGCTTTCTTAATGCATTCAATAAGTAGTCACAAAATTTTGCTGCATTCTAAGCGTAGTTATAGTTGAAAGTCAGTTTTTATATATAAAGGATATATGGGGAGCAGACAATTCCTTGCACTGATTGCAATAAAACTTGTCAGGGAGCTTAATTAGTTCATTTTACAACTAGTAAGTTGCACTCTGATATTAATTGTAGCAAAAAATAAATTTTTATATAAAAGATAATGCGAGAGGTACCCATGTCCTCGCGCCGATTCTAATGAAATTAAGTAGAGAGTTGTATTGATCAATATTATTTTAGTTTAAGGATATATGGGAGTTGGTCATGTCCTTGCAATGATTTTAATAAAAATTCAGCGCAGAGTCTTAATTCATTAGTTTTACAAATATTAAATAACTTTGTTGCATTGTGGCTGAAATTCTTCTTACTTTGATTTTCTTAAAAATTGGAATTTTCCTCAATTTACATATATATCGTGCACCATTTTACCAATTTTATCTACGAGTATCTATAATAATTCCTTGCATTTCTGCATATTCCTTCTATGAAAAAAAGCAATATGCGGATTCACTAGACACAGAGACGACTAGAGATGAACGACCACCATTGCTCGACTTAGAGATGACAATAGGCCGCCTGCCTCTTGTGATTTAACGCCGTTGTACAACTAGGGATATTTTAAGGGTTGGAGTTACGTAAAAATCAATAAACATCTTATGCTCTGAAAGACGAAATTCGACGCTAAATTCAAATAATAAATAAAAATCTTTTTTAACACGAAGTTCAAGCTTTCAACTGAGTTTAAAAAAAACAGCTGATGCCTGCAGCAGAGCGAGATATTAATATTTCCTCGACATTATGTTCCAATATTATAGCTAATATTTCTACTATGCATGAAAACAATTAAAAGAGAATTGAAAAAAACAATTTAAGCTTTATTTTTTTTACAAAATTCTGAATTTTTTTTTGCATTGACCGACTTTGGTTCTTTGAAATTGAAGTGATTTCTTCGGCGCCAAAGACATAAACAAACACAAACATTTCTGTTATTTTGATTGCAATAAAAATTCGTGAAAGGAATCAAATCAAACAATTCACATTTACAATCACTTTTAGAATGTGGGTGAGTTTCATGCAACAAAATTAAAATCATTACCAAGTCATAATTTAAAAATTGCCAAAAAAAAAAAATTAATCATAATAATAAAAGAGTAAATAAAAAAACCCCGTTGTCAATAATCATAACAATACTTGTAACAACTTTTCTTTAAAAGCTCCAATTTTGTTTTTTTCTTAATCCTAAGGATACATTTGCATACGACGAATGATTTAGATTTCAATTTAAACGAAAATATAAATGAAAAAAAAAACACATTTCAATTCGTTTTGATTTTTCAAATAGTATTTATGTTGATTAGTCACGAGTTTGGTACCAAAAAATATAAAAAATTCTGTTGAAAAATATATTTAAAAAAAATTAAATACAAAAAAAAAATAAAACTTTCAAAGAACTTGAAAAATCGTGCTTTATAACCACTGCAGAAAAGTATGGCAAAATGAAAATAATATTTATAGACAAAAAAAAAAGAGTCCCCAATAATATGTATCTGAATGTTGAAAGAAGGTGTGGTGTGGTTGTGTTTGGTTTCAATTTGTTGGTTGAAACATTTTCAACTCAATTTAGCAAGTTTTTTTTTTTTGCTTATTATGGGACAAAGAGAAAGGAAACATTACGGTTGGCAATAAGAAAAGAAATAAATATATCCATTTCAAAACAGGTTAGGGCAGCGCTCTAAGGGGCGAAATACCCCACACATTAAGGAAGGGAAGAAGCCAAATCTTGCTGTCAATTACTTGCAAAACAAGGAAATTACTAATTACTCTTATCGTGGTTCAAAAATTTATTAAGCAGGGCAACTGGTGTGTACACTTAATTCGAATGCGCTGAATTTTTTTAGGTTAGCTATTAGAGATGGGCAAAAAATATCAATATATCAAAATATCGATATTTGAGAAAATAAATATCGATATATATCGCCGATATTTCAAAAACCGATATATAGATACATCGATTCTTACGAGTATCGGGTTTCGATATTTTTAAGAGCTCTATAAATTTTTGCCGTTTTTCAACTATACGGTAGCAAAAATGCGAAAAAAAGATAAATAAATCTCATAACATCCAAGGCGCATCTAAAGGGTGTCCCAATAAGAACGCAAGATTTAAATTTTAAATAAAACACAGATATTAAAAAAAAAATTGTGAAACTTTATTATATCGTAAAGTAGACAAAATGAGGTTATGTATGGAACAACAAATCGGGCAGATGGCCGCCGCGGCTTTGCTGGCACACATGCGATCTTTTAATGAAATTTTCAATGGCCGTTTTGCATAAATGCTGCGGTATTTCATTAATGCAGCGTCCAATTTCCTCTTTTAAGGCTTGAGTCGTCGTCGGCTTATTCGCGTAAACCATCGACTTCAAAAAACCCCAAAAGAAAAAAGTCTAATGGTGTTAAATCGCACGATCTAGGCAGCCAATTCTGGTCTCCAAAACGCGAAATAACACGACCGGGAAATGACTGATGTAGCAATTGAATTGTTTCTCTGGCTGTATGACATGTGGCGCCGTCTTGTTGAAACCACATGCCCTCCACATTCATTTCTTCAATTCTAGGCACGAAAAAACTGGTTATCATTTCACGATACCGAACACCATTGATTGTTTGCGCTTGACCTGCGTATGAGCGACATCACGTACAGCTGCGACATTTTCGGTCGATCGACCTGGTCGAAGGCGCGTTGTTGTCTTTACATCACTAAATTTATCCATTAATCTCTTTACAGTTGACTCTTTTGGAGCATTATTGTGACCCCAAATTGATCGCAAATTTGCGAACTGTAGCCGCAAAACTTTCACCATTTTGGTAAAACAATTTCACAATGTTCATTCGTGTAGCGCTCCATTTTTACTAACCTCGTACCTTCTACTAGCAAACAATAACAATTGTTCAAATGTCAAACAATGACACTTCGAATGGCGCCAAATTTAAATCTTGCGTTCTTGTTGGGACACCCTTTATAAGGTGACCACACTAAGCCAAGTGACTTTTATTTCTTAACTAGGCTAACTGCCAAATTTGGTTTGTGGTGTGGGTATAAGCCTAAAGCAGAATAACTTTTTAATTTCTGTTCTGTTACGAATCAGCTGACTCCTTTTTGTTTCAGAAATCTTATACCAGCCGTTAGTTTTATATACTCCTTCTTTTGGATGTAAAGGGTGTCTCAGTGAGAGTGCACTTTTTAAAATTGGAACATTTTTTTCATGCAAGTGGCAACTCTGAAATTTGACAGCTGTCACCTCTGTTGTTTATTCCGATTATTAAAAATGGAGCGCTTTTCGAAAGAACAACGCGTTATAATTGTGAAAACTCATTACAAAAGTCGATGCCAATTTTTCGAAAAAAGTCATTTTCTCCAATCAAGCGCATTTCCATATGAATGGCTTCGTGAATACAGAAAACTGTCGAATTTGGGACTCAGAAAATCCTCATGCAATCCATGAGAAACAAATGCGCCCACAACGAGTAACTGTCTGGTGCGGATTTTGGTCAGGCGGCGTGATTGGACCTTACTTTTTTGAAAATGAGCCTGAAATTGCAGTATCTGAGCGGCATTCGTTACAAGAATATTATAATGGACTTCTTGTGGCCTCAACTGGACGGCATGAATCTGGACAACATGTGGTTTCAGCAGGACGGCGCAACCTGCCACACCGCGCATGAAACAGTCGACTTATTGCAGCAACGATTTCCAGAACACATTATCTCACGAAATTCTGATATCAACTGGCCACCAAGATCGTGCGATTTATTGCCGAGCGATTTTTTTCTTTGGGGTTTTGTGAAATCTCAGGCTTATGTGAATAAGCCCGCAACAATTCCTGAGCTAAAATCGGAAATCCAACGCGTCATCGGTGAGATATAGCCAAATCTCTGTGCAAAAGCCATAAAAAATTTCATGAAAAGAGTAAAGGCCTGTCATCGGAGCCGTGGGGAATATTTGCCGGATATTTTATTCCATACTTAATCGGAACATGTCTTCTTTACAATACAATAAAAATATCACAACTCTGTCATAAAATACTTGTTTTTATTTTAAAATGAAAAAGTGCACTCTTACTGAGACGCCCTTTACAAGCCTGCTCCCTCCATTCCATACTCATATCTTTTTTACACGCGTTGTCAGTGCAGGGCAGGCCTTCTGTTCTTGCTTCTTTCGCCAGAGATTCTGGAAGTCCTTCAAATTAATGGATTTTGCATATTTTGTTTCTATTTTATTGTTTATATTAATTTTTTTTATTATTTATATTGAATTTTGTTATTGTTTTTATTGAACTATTTGATAAATACTCGTAAATACTGAATTTTGAATTATAAAGTGATGTAACATATTTGTACATATAAAGCCATAACCACCAAAATAAAGCTTAACCGACACAATTCTTGGACCTCGTTTTTTTTTTCGACGAAAATCATTTGTATGCAAAAAATATCGATATATCGAAATATCGATGTTTTAGCAAAATATATATCGATACTGTGCAAAAATACCGATACGATATATATATCGATCATAGCTGTTAAGTAATGATTACACTAGGCAACAGCCATTTTGTTATTTGGTTCTAGCATACTTTTTCTCATGGATTTGGACCTACTGAACACGAAAATGACTTTTAAAAATTTTTCTGTCGATTGGTTTGCGAGATACAAATTTTTAATTTTTTTTTTTTAATTTTTGGAGGTACACTTACTATTTTGAGCATATCTTTAGTCTTCTTTGACCTATTTTATCCTACTACTACTCAAATTAAAGACAATTGAGCCGTCTACAACTTATTCTCAGAAAATTTTCAAATCGGGTTAGTAGTTTTGATGTTGGCGGCTTAAAAAGGTTAAAAAACTGGGTTTTTTTAGTAAAAATGTGGCTGAAAAATTCATATAAAAATTCATATAAAATATAAAACGCGATGTTAACAGCGATTTTAATTTTTTACGTATAGCTGACACTTTTCCAAAGAAAATAAGCCCTTACTTAACAAAATCTGATGACAAATGGCCGACTTATTATTTTTTTGGTAAACGACCGAAATTCCGCTATTTCACGATTTTTTGATTTTCATTATTTGCACAGCTTAGCTACCCAACGCAAACGAATAAATACATTTGAACTTAATTTAAAATAAACAAATTAGTCTTCGTATATTATTTTTTAATTTATTTACATATATATATTTACAGCACTACATGCTCATACATATTTAAACATAAGGAGACACGGTTATCAATTGCATTTCAAAACTGTCTGTGAAAGTGTAAAGAAGTTAATATTTAGAAAACGCAAGGAAGACAATGAGTAAAAGACTACGTGTGTTCGAGTGTTTGAACGATCCAGACAATTTCTGCAATGTTTGTGGCCAGTTTATAAAAAAAAATCACGCACACAAGTTTACTCCAGCAGTACAATTGCACTATTTGAATTATTTTGGTATTTCACCAAATATCACAGAACCATGGACACCTAAGTCGCTGTGTGATCTTTGCTATATAACCTTAACCAACTGGGCAGCTGGCGGAAGGTAAGAATTTTTATTTAAACACATTATACATAGCGAATATAGTAATTTATTTTAATTTTAGCCGCCATATGAAATTCGATACACCAATGATGTGGAAAAAGCCGCTATGCCATTCCACAGACTGTTATTTTTGCCTCACCACAAACAGTGGGGTAGGAAGATTTTTTAAATGGAACTACGCTCAAGTGGGATCGTTTGCGCTTCCAGTACCACATTCGCATGATGTGCCATATCCAGTGTGCCCTGGTGCATCTCTTCAAAAAGCAGAATCGTCAGAAGAAGAGTCCGAGTCAAATGCAAGCGAATTTGAGCCGGGTGCAAAGCGAAAATTACTGTCACAGGCCGAACTAAACGATTGGGTGCGCGATTTTGGTCTCACTAAGGAGAAATCCGAACTTTTTGCGTCTCGGATGATACAGTGTGGATTTGCGGCTTCAGAAGTGAAAGTATCAGCGTACAGAAACCGTCACAAGGAGTATGCAAAATTTTATACAAAGAAAGACCAAATATGTTTTTGCAGCGACATTTCAGGCTTGTTCCAAGAGCTTCACCAAATTCACAACCCCAACGAATGGAGGTTGTTTATTGACAGCAACAAAGAGAGCTTGAAGGCAGTTCTCTTACATAATGGGAATGAAAAGCCATCTGTTCCTATTGCTCATGCGGTTCATTCAAAGGAGAACTATGAAACTATGGACATTTTTGCCCGAATTATAAGGACATAGTTGAGGATCTGGTAAAGAACTATGAAGCCATGGGAGTGCACATGTCACTTAAAATACACTTTCTGCATTCTCATTTGGATTTTTTCCCTGAGAATTTAGGAGACGTGAGCGACGAACACGGCGAGCGCTTTCATCAGGAATTGAAGGCTATGGAACGACGCTATCAGGGCATCTATGACACGGCTATGATGGGTGACTATATTTGGACCCTAATACGTGAGACCGATTGCAGCGAATACAAAAAACAAAGAAGAAGTCAGCAGTTTTTCCACACGGCATAAAATGTACACTTATATCTTTGTTTTTACTCATTTTTTTGTGCGTTGATTTGCTTAATTTAATTAGTTAGTTTAATTTCGTTAGTTTAGCTAATTGTGCGATACATTGAGCATGTAGTGCTGTAAATAAATTAAAAAATAATATACGAAGACTAATTTGTTTATTTTAAATTAAGTTCAAATGTATTTATTCGTTTGCGTTGGGTAGGTAAGCTGTGCAAATAATGAAAATCAAAAAATCGTGAAATAGCGGAATTTCGGTCGTTTACCAAAAAAATAATAAGTCGGCCATTTGTCATCAGATTTTGTTAAGTAAGGGCTTATTTTCTTTGGAAAAGTGTCAGCTATACGTAAAAAATTAAAATCGCTGTTAACATCGCGTTTTATATTTTATATGAATTTTTATATGAATTTTTCAGCCACATTTTTACTAAAAAAACCCAGTTTTTTAGCCTTTTTAAGCCGCCAACATCAAAACTACTAACCCGATTTGAAAATTTTCTGAGAATAAGTTGTAGACGGCTCAATTGTCTTTAATTTGAGTATTAGTAGGATAAAATAGGTCAAAGAAGACTAAAGATATGCTCAAAATAGTAAGTGTACCTCCAAAAATTAAAAAAAAAAAATTAAAAAATTTGTATCTCGCAAACCAATCGACAGAAAAATTTTTAAAAGTCATTTTCGTGTTCAGTAGGTCCAAATCCATGAGAAAAAGTATGCTAGAAACAAATAACAGACAAAAGTTTGTTATTTG
Source organism: Tachina grossa (assembly GCA_949987645.1). Classification (NCBI taxonomy): domain Eukaryota; kingdom Metazoa; phylum Arthropoda; class Insecta; order Diptera; family Tachinidae; genus Tachina; species Tachina grossa. Next base: position 34,629,308 of record OX465276.1, on the reverse strand, counting down.
TGACCTAGTGTTAGTAATCGTAATGATTACTAATTTGATTACTTTTTTTTTAAAGGTGAAGTAATGATTAAATTACGATTAAATTCAGTTTCGCACTTAGTAATCATGATTACGATTACTAATAATGGAAAAGTAATCTAAATTACTTGAAATTACTACAAAATAATAAAAAAAAAAATCAAAAGTATTAAAAAAATAATCCAATTACTTCTAAGGATTACTTTTAATTCTTTTTTATTATTTATTAAGTTTATTGCATTTCACTTATACAGGGTGGGCCAAAAGAAACCAAGGGGTGTAAAAGTTTAATAACTTTTTTGTTTATTAACTTTTTTTTATTTTTTCTTTCAGATTATATAATATACAAAATGGAAATTTTTTTACACTAATTATGAAAAATGATGTCTATTAAATGACCACCGTTTTCAGCTTCGCACTGATGGGCTCCTTTTAGAGCATTTTCCATAACATCTTTTAAAACTTGTGGCTGTAGCGTTCGAATTTCTGCAACAATGTTTGCCTTGAGTTCAAGGATTGTCTCTGGCTTGTTCACATACACTCGCTCCTTCAAAAAACCCCAAAGAAAATAGTCGGGTGCTGTCAAATCTAGCGAACGCGCTGGCCAAATAATTTCCGAATTTCGAGAAATTATTCGCTCTCCAAAAATTTGACTTAAAAGTGCCATTGTGTCTCGGGCAGTATGGGCAGTGGCTCCGTCCTGCTGAAACCACATACCAGGTCTGTTTTCAAGAGCAGGACGTAAAAAATTTTCAATCATAAACCGATACCGCTCTCCATTTACGGTTACAGCACTTCCATCTTCATTCTCGAAGAAGTAGGGCCCAATGACATTTTCAGATGTGATCCCACACCATACTGTACACCTGATGGGGTGCAATTGGCGTTGATGAATGGCTTTTGGATTTTGAGAACCCCAGAACCTACAGTTCTGCTTATTAACAAAGCCAATCAAATAAAAATGAGCTTCATCACTCATAATCAAATTTTCAATACAGTTGATTTCATTTATTCATTTCTTATTTTCTGATTTTCATTTATTATTTTCATTCATTATAAATTCTCCAAGTGTTGTCTATATAATCTGAAAGAAAAAATACAAAAAAAATTAATAAACAAAAAAGTTATTAAACTTTTACACCCCTTGGTTTCTTTTGGCCAACCCTGTATTAAAATTTAAAATATTTAATAATTTGACAAATGTGAAAAAGATTGCAAGACATCTGTTGATACGTTTTTATAGTCTTTCAAAAAATTGGCGTTTATATGTTTTTTTTCTTTTGTGATTTTCAAAAATATTTTTTGTGAATTCTCAAATCATTTTTTAAAAGTCTGTGAATAAGATAAGAAGTTTGTGACTGTTCAAATTGTGTGGTTTGAAGTCTAATGACGTTTTGTCGAAGCGACAATGAAATGCATACAGACAATGCTTAACCACCAGCAAAAAATTTCACTTTATGTTTTTTTTTATATTTTTTTCTCAGATTGATATTATTAATTTTGTTATAAAAACGGATATGTTAAGAATTTTTTAAACAAAAAACATCTAATTATATAAATTTCTTTCGAACTTTTTCAAAATTCAAATGTTTGAAAATAATCAAAAAGAATCAAAAGTAATCTTTTTAAGTAATCGGATTACTTTTTGTTTACTTTTGATTCTTTTTGATTATTTTGTAGTAATTTAAAGTAATTCAGATTACTTTTCGATTATTAGTAATCGTAATCAATTATTTATCAGGAATTATTTTAAAGGCAATTATACAATAATCATTACAATTCTTTTTAAAATGTAAGCAAATTGATTACTAATCGTAATCGTAATTTAACAGCTCTGATATCGATACATTTTTTTAATTTTCCCATCTCTATTAGCTATAGTTTAAAAAATAATTAAGATTGAAAACTTGGTTAAAAGTACCTACAAATTGCAATTATTCCCAGTTTTCCACCATGTATTCATTTTTATATCGATTAAAAGAATATATCGATCATTTACTCAAAGAATGCAATAACTCAAAAAATTGGAATTATTGTGTTAATGATGCAGAATTAACCCATATCGTTCTTCATATTGTGTAAAAAATTCATACACATATCTCTTTCTCTCAACTCTCGAGAGAATAAATTTGAAACTTCAAAATCGTTTTCTGACAAACTTGTTTCGATATTATGAATGTTAATGATGCAGAATTAACCCATATCGTTCTTCATATTGTGTAAAAAATTCATACACATATCTCTTTCTCTCAACTCTCGACGAGAATAAATTTGAAACTTCAAAATCGTTTTCTGACAAACGATATTATGAATGAACATGCGTCCTAAAGAAATTTTTGAAAAAAAAAAATTGCGAAAAATATACAAAAAAAAATTGCCTAAATTAAAAAAAATCCCCATTTTTTAAAGCAAAAAAAATATAAAAAAATAAAGTTCGTTATATCGGATTTTCGTTAAAGCGAGATTCGATGTGCCGAAATTTGCCTGTTTATAAATATTTATTTTTTTTGCAGCTTTAACAATGAACTTAAAATAAAATTTAAAAAAGTTTTAACTCTTTGCTGCACTTATACGAAGTTAAATACTCGTACTTGTAAATTTCAATGATTTTTTGTATCTTTTTTTATTACTATTTAATAAGCTGCACTAGCAATAACCTAACAAGCTATCCAGCTATGCTTACCCTTGCCGCAACACTAAATTTAACTGCAACAACACAACAACATTGAAACAGGCAAGCCAAGATAATAATAAAGTTTTTAATTTTGTCTCTGCAGCAACATTAACATGATAAAATGTTGTAATAAAAATTGTAATAATAATAATGATTTGAAGGTTATTGTTTGCACAAAAAAAAAATAATAATAATAAAAACTAACAAGTTATACGAACCTTAGTAAAATAATAATAAACAAAAAAAAAAATTGTTTGCAGTTTTGCTAACAATAATTTAAATAGCAGTGGACGAAAAAGCAAACCTCTAAGCAAACAGTGATTGAAAAAAAAGTAATTTCCCATGAATCTTCCAAAGGCAGAGACTCCTCGACATTAACTTTAAGTCCCAAATCACACTGTGCAAGTCTTATTGCTAAGCTGATTAGTTTCAGGGAGAGAGAGACGAGGGGAACAGCAACGTTTCTTTTCCCCCCGTCTCTCTCTCCTAATAAACTAATCAGCTTAGCAATAAGACTTGCATAGTGTAAATAGGGACTAACCAACGTTTAATGTCAACAATATGCAAAAATTTGGTGACGATGATCAAGAAGGAGGCTTTTAACTTCAACTTAAACTTTAAACACTACTGCTAAGCATGACAGTTTTTTTTTATATTTGTCACTAAAGAAAAAACAAAAATTAAATTAAATAATGCACTACTACTATGAAAACAGTGGGATCAAAAGGGGAAAAATATGATTTTTATATATAATATTAATTTATTAATTAATGTGTTTAACACATTAATGTGTTAAAAAAAATAAGAAATGAGAAATCAAGGCAATTTAAAAAAAAAATTATATTATGTACTTGAAACATCAGATTGCTTACTGTAACTAATTTAAAACCGAGTACGAAAACAACGTTTGCTTTCATTTTATTTTTTTCTTTGATGTAAGTTGATCGAAAACAAAACAAACACAATTAGAACGATTGCGCAGAAGTACAGTCACACAGATAATAAAACGTAGCCCATTGAAAGATTTTGTTATGATCAACAAGAGGGTATTAACTCAAAATTTTTAAAATTTAACTTTTTTGCAAGAAATATACTAAAAACATCAATATCTATCTATCTATCTACTGTAAAAATTTAAAAGTATTCCGATTACTCTTTCATCTCTAAAACTACATTTGAGACTGTCTTTGTGATAGTGTAGTGACTACGTTTATATCACCATATAGGTATTATAAAGTACTTTAAAACAAAAGTGGTAGAGAAATGTATGGTATGATTTCATAAAAAATTTATTATTTTGATTTGAATCTTTATTCACGTTAAAAATTATCAAATTGTTAATTTAACCACAAACAGTTTTTCATCTCTACTGAAAATTTAAAAATTTTGAGTTAATACCCTCTTGTTGATTAACATCCCTTTTCACAATGTATGATTAAGAGTTAATGTGAACTTTAAATAACAGTTCTTCATACAAAACTTGCCGTTAAAGTCCCTATTAGCTTTTAATTGTACATTTTGAAAAGGGCCGTAAGTGTGATATGTTTTTAATTAAAGTTTGATTCTAAATTTGAATTTTATTGCGTGCATTGCTTGTTTTATATAAATATTCACACTGGTCTTGTCAAAAGCAAATAAATAAATATCGGCATTTTTTTTTTTCTAAAATTTTCTCCCTCACACTGCATTTCTTTATTTATGACAATTAAAATCAGGTAAAATAAACTTGTTATTTAAACGTGATATATTAAAGATCAGCGAATACTGACTGAATGGTATGAAAAAAATCAATTCTCTCATGCTGCATCATTTCACTCCTTGTGTTATAACGATATTGTAATAACAGAGTGCGTACGAGCAATCAATAAATCGCAATGAATTGTATCATAGCAATTACATTTGTTATTGTTGTCTAAATGCATGGCAAAAGCAACGAATTTATGAATTGTTAGCAAATGCGAATTGTTTCATTCTGTGCTCTGTTCTGTATTCCATGTGATATTGGGCGCATTCATAAGACGTAGCTGTTGAGCTCAACAGTTGTGAAACTGTTGGCAACTGTTGGCCCCAACAATTACGTCTTTGAAACGGCTTGATGGATATAATTTAATCTTATATCTTTATTTTGTTACTTCATCGCATTTGTAATGTAAAATTTAACAAATATTTGCTCCTGTCACCTAACAAATCATATAAAAATAAAGCTCTATTCGATCAGCTGTTCAGACTGAGCACAACATGTTGACTATGGGTAGCGAAAAAATTTTATGATGGAAAATTACTCAACTGTTGAGTGGAGCGGAACTACTCAACTATGCGTTTCTAAGACAAACACTCAACGGTTTCTAAACAGCTACGTCTTATGAATGCACCCATGCCATTGTTGATATAAATACATACATACATATTTCCAACAATTTAATGGCAACTCCGCACGTTTAAATGTCATGTGGAATATATGTAGAACATATGCGATTATATTCAGTCAATGTGTGCCACATTTACGATGCAAAAATTGATATTTTTTCATACACACACAGAAAAAAGTATTCACCAATTAATATTTTCATAAGAATTAAATTAATTCAATTAAAATTTTAATTGTATTATATAATTTGAGTGGAAAAACTTAACTGATATATAACATATTGTTTAAAGGTGAAAATCTAATTAATTTTTTAATTGATATTACAAATATTTTAATTGATATTACAAAATTATTATATTACTTTTTTGTATGCAGATTTACATCAAATAATTTTTGTTTAAAATTTTTTTCTACTTTTGCACCACTGTATACATACTTTATTATAATTTTTTGTTACTTCTTACAATTCAAACACTACAAGTGGCAAAGTGATAACATTTTAACCCTTTTTGTAAACAAATTCCTCACTCTGGTGTGTTTAAGCTTTAGTGTTCGTGGTTGGTGGTGACTGACTTGTCTAACGATGACTGACTGGCTGGCGGTGTTTGAATGATGGAGAGTTGAATGCATGAACAAAAACGAAGCCTTAAATTGTAAAAATTAATGAAAGTGAGTAACTTTTTTTTTCTTCTTTTCTTAACTCCTGTTTGTAAACGAGTGTTTGTGTGGGTGAAAATTATGCATGTTAGAAAACATAAATGTAATTTTTCTTGCTTTAAGAGATAATGACAGATAAGTACAAAAATAAAAATTCAGACAAAAAAAAAACAATGTTTCTTTCCTAAATTTAAATGTGTATAGAAATTGATTATTTGCTTTAAGGCGAGAAATAATGCACTCAGGAAGATGAAGCGTCGGCAGCCAGTCACAGCACAAGACATAACAAAACAAATCAAAACAACAAACATGGCTTAAAGAAAACACTTTCTTTCTTTCTTTCTTACGATTTGGAAAATTAATAGTTTTCCATGTATTTTGCATTAGTTATAAAAAATCTCAACAAAAGCCTGTAAAATGTAGTTTCTTCTCCTTTTTTCCTCTTGGATTCCTTTCGGCATTAAGTCAAGGGTGCATCTTGATGATAATTTGTCATGACATCAAGGTAGACTTGAACGAAAAAAGTGTATGTGTGTGTGTGTGTTTTTTTGTTTTTTTTTGCTTGTAAAATTAAAAGTATTTTGCATACATGCTGAAGTCATTGGCACCTGTTTGTGATTTAACAAAAAATTTCTCGACGTAAAGGAAGAAGAAGGTTGAAAGGAGGAATTAAAGTTAAATGGTAAGAAATATGTCTATATTGAAACGCATTAGATGGAGCATATTAAAAACAATAGCCGAATTCACAATCTTGTGCAAATGGTCTTGCGTCGTTGCATGTTCAAAATGGTATAGTAGTTATATTGATACTCACCACTAGGAATTTTTAAGTGTTGAGTAACAATATACTATAACATTTTCCACATGCTACGATGCAAGACCCATTTGCACAAGATTGTGAATTGGGCTAATGTTTTTTACTTTTTTTAGTAAGAGAAGTAATACTCGGGCAGTTAGAGGGTGTTTCTATAAGACATTTCATTTTGAAAAGACCGCCATTTTGCCACATGCCATGACACCAGTACCTGGATTCAGTAACTTTTTGCTAACCGAAAATCGTAATATTTATCGACATATTTATTTGCTTCCGATAACGATAATATGATTCTGTAATTTCTTTTTTACGATAGTCTCTCTCCCGCTTTAACTTATTCACTATTTAATTTATAGAAAATGTGAAAATAAGCGAAAAGCACAAAGAATAATAAAAAAAAAACTCAACAAATTTGATTTTGTGACTTAATTTTTTTTCTCCAACCGACTGCGAATATCGTTAAAATATGTAACTGAATAGCAAGGTCGATAAATTTTCGTTATATTTATTATAACGATACGATTATCGTAATAAGTTACTGAATCCAGGTACAGCTGTTAACTACTTGACAGATGACAGATGGTAAAAACTATTCCATTAAAAAGAGTAATGATATACGCTTCAACAACGCATTAGAATGTTTGAAATCACTACAAAAATGGCGAAAATCTCGCGGTTACGCTTCACAAAACTAAACAAAAGAGTAACGATATAGTTTGCGAAAACTTTTTTCCCGTAAAACTTTGCTTTTTTGTAAAACTATTCAGCTTTTATTGCCGATAATGGCCATTATCACCAATAGATTGTTATGAAACTTTCCATTTAATTAACCACGCTATTTTCAGTTCTTCCTTGGCACGCACTAAGCATATGGAAAAAAATGTCATACTTTGCCAACAGCTGCATAATTTGCACGAACTCATGTGGATTTTAAGAAAATTAAAATGGAATTTTAAAATAAAATAAAATATTGTATGAAAAATACAGTGGAATCTCCCTTAACGGACACCTCCTATAGGCGGACACCCCCTTTAGACGGACACTTTTGACAGGTCCTGGCAGCGCTTCATAAGAAAAGCATTGCTTTCTCTTGAGCGGGCAGTCCTTTTGTGCGGACACATTTCAATGGTTCCTTCGGTGTCCGCTTAAGAAAGATTCCGCTGTATTTCAAAATTTGCAGCAACAAAAGAGTTATACACGAATTTCTTTTTATATTTTCAACATTTCGAAATTTCAATGCAGTCTTTTCACTTACAATGAAATAAAACGATCATGAAATGGAATAACATGAAAACATTTCGCAAATAAAAGTGAACGTTTTTTAAACGTAAAAAAGTGAAGATTTGAAATACATTTTCAACTTAACATCCGCATTACTTGCCATTAACAACAGCACAGACAGCATCACGCAGCGCCAGATGTGTGTCTGTTGAGGAAAAGAAGTTCTTAATTTATACCAGAGTTGTGCTAGTGCGATTCGTCAATCACGTTGGCGTTTAATAGTGATTGATTCAAAAAATTTTAAGTATTAGGAAGAAATTGTATTTTAATTTAAAGCACATCGCGTGAACAATATATATATTTCTGAAGCCTGAATACAGGCGATTTCATGCGAAAGCCTTCCCAGCTAGCATTTGGGTGATCATTTTTTGCAGAAATCTCTTATATGAATCTCCTCAGATCGCTTTTGATGATTAAAACCAAAGAATATAAATCATATAGAATGCGCATCTCATACAAGCTAAAATTTTCTATGACGGGTATTTCCAGTACTACCCGTCCAGCATACACACTCTCATTTCTTTCTGCAGAGTGTATGCTACGCTCGCATTTCTGAGAGCAGCGTTGCCGTTGTGACATTAAAGTATCACTTTTGAACCCCCTTTTCGTGACAATGAAACTTTTTATGACCCTTTTTTCAATTTATCCCTTTGCATCATTTTAACAGAATGTATGCCGTAGGGCAATCATATACACAGTTTAGCATATCTGGTATTAGAAAAAGAGCTGTTCGTCCAGTTGGCGATATTCGGCTCGATGATGTCGATCATTTTATTGTTTTGGTCGATAGAAAAGCCAATAAATGGTGAAAATATTGAAAAAAATCTGACACCCAAATCCTTGATTCCAAATGCAAATTATTTAACTTACTTTCATCTTTAATCTTAATAAAACTTTTTATAAATGTTTATAAGTTAGTAAGTTTTTATAAAATGTTTATAAGTTAAAATAGCTTCAAATGAAGTAAATTTGGAAGCCAAAATTGGGGCCTTAAAGTACACATGTATGTATATAAATAATCAGCATCAAAAAAAGTAAAGTAAAATATAGATAGAAAAACTGAAGTTAATTCATTTTCTTTTGATTATAGTTTTTAACCCCCGACTAAAAAAAAAGGGGTGTTATAAGTTTATAGTGTGTGTCTGTGTGTCTGTCCATGTCCACGTACAGGCGAAACGGCTGGACCGATTTTCATTTAGTTTTTTTTCTGTTTGAAAGATGACTTGATCGAGAGGGTTCTTAGCTATGTTTGAAGATTTGAAGTCCAGCCGTTTAGAAGATAAAACATCTTTCCTGAAAAAAGTCGGGGGTTTTTAAAATTTTTAATTTTTGTTATTCATTTATAAATGAAAAAAGTAAAAATAATTCAAATGATTTATTTTCTTTCTATAATACCGGCTAGTAGAGTATTTGCAAATACAGTTTTTATTTGCAAATAAGACGAGTATAAACGTATTATAGATAGCTACTAAATATAAAAAATCATGAAATCTAAAAAAGGAGTGGTCAAGTTGCGGCATTTCATATCGAATGAAATTCCAATCGAAATTAAATGCATATTTCCTAATTTCTGTAATTTACCCAATTACTTAAGATTGATAAAAAAAATTAGAGACCGTAAAAACATAAATATGTACATATATTGGACATGGTTCATCTCACTTATTTACTTAACGAATGAAATTCCAATCGAAATTAAATGCATATTTCCTACGATATCGAATTCTGTAATTTACCCAATTACTTAAGATTGATAAAAAAAAATTAGAGACCGTAAAAACATAAATATGTACATATATTGGACATGGTTCATCTCACTTATTTACTTAACAACCAGTATAACTGAAAAAATTTACTTTGATGAAAAACCATTTAAAATTTGTAGAAAATTTTAAAATTCGATTCTAAAGAGGATAATATACTTATGCTATTCTTTTAAGGCATTATGCATAATTTATGTTTATACTTTTTTTTTTTTTTTTTTTTTTTTTTTTTTTTTGTAAATTATATTTTATAAAGATGAAGAAATAAGGTGTGATTCACTGATTTTACAACTGCAGAATTTGGAAACTTATCATCCTTAAAACAAGCTTTATTTCAACAACAGCAACTTTCCTCCGAAAATCGGTATTTTTTGTTGTAAAAACTCGGATATTTTTACATCGTTTTTTTTTGCAATTGGCCGTATGTTTGGCTCTCGAAAAAGTAGTAAAATGCGACTTAAGTCGCACAACGGTAACGCTGGTGATAAGAGCAAAGAATATAATGCTCTCAGTGCGTGTTTTCTTGCGCTTTATACTTTCCCCCCGCATCTGAAGCGTAAGCAAAAAATGTTTAATTTTTTAGCTCAGATGCGCATTCTATACAATTTATATTCTTTGTTAAAACTGATTTATCACTTGAGTGATTTAAAAATTATTAACTTATGATTCATCTATATGATCAAATATTGATTTCTTGAAAATAGAGGAACAAAATGCAAAGCAACCGCAAAAAAGGTGATTTAATAATATAATACTAGCAGAAAATTGCTCAATAATTAATCAGCAAATCGTATCATAAATGTTTCTTTGGTATCATTCATCTGTAGGATACCATTTTCTCACAACGGGAGTATCATTTCTGATCGACAAATGAACTCATATGCGCTTATTTTTCCCGCCAAGCTGCTTCGGAAAAGATTCGATTATGATACAAAATGCTAGCTGGGTTGAAGCCAATTAATTGCAATACTTCTGGTATATTAAATAACTTAAATTCTTTCGAACGATTTTCTGTGTTTTCTAAATCACCAAAAAAATTCTTGGTAAAGGAGAGAATCTGCTTTAATACAAGACTAGGGTAAGTAATATCCAGAAGTTTCACATTTTTAATATGTTATTGCATATATAAGAATAAGGTAACTTACTGACTGACTAAGGGCCATTATTACAACTTACAAATAGTTAATTTTAGGATGTTATCTGACAGGTAAATATATTTTGATTATTACAAGTAAACATTAATGTAAAAGTGACTGATAAGCTAACAGCAGGTTTATCCTCATGGTAACTTTCAAAGTGAACTTTAAGCATTTTAACAGTCAAAGTAGCCGGTATCTACACCAGTGTTGCCACAATACATCATTTGTATTACTTATTTTACCGGACAGTTGTAATAATGAAAAAAATTAATGGTCACTTTATCGTTCACGTTAGCTAATGTTAAGGTTAAATATCAGGAACTTTATCTTTAGGTTGTAATAATGGCCCTAAATGGTATATCACCTCCTAGCCTAAACGATAGAGAACCTAGTTGTATAATTCGGTTTGTAGCTTCCCATCGGAAAGAAGAAAATGGAAAAAGTGAATTTCGTGTGCTCATTAAACATTATTTTTTGCGAAAAAAAAACATCAATCAAACCAAGGAAAAGCTCGATAAATACTATGGGGACCCTGGGGACCCATAGATTTCAATTGTGAAAAAGTGGTTTACTAACTTTCGTTGTGGTCGCTCAAGTACAAATGACGCTGAACGTTTTGGACGGCCAATCGAGGTCAGTACACCCGAAAATGTCGTAAAAATCTACGATATGATATTGGCCGATCGAAGAGTAAAAGTGCGCGAGATTGTTGATGTCATAGGCATTTCATATGGCAGTGTGTTGTTTTCGATTTTAAATGATCAGCTGGGTTTAAGAAAGTTGTCTGCAAGATGGGTGCCGCATTTGCTCTCAATTGCCCATAAACGTAAACGTGTAACAACTACAAACGATTGTTTGGAGTTGTTTAACCGCAATCTGAATGAGTTTTTGCGACGTTTTGTAACTGTGGATGAAACATTTATCCATTACTGTACTTCGGAGACAAAGCAGCAGTCTAAACCTGCTCCGAAGAAACGGGAAAAACAATAAACGGCGAATATTACGCCAACTTTTTAGACCGATTTAATGAGGATTTAGAAAGAAAACGACCCCATATGGCCAAAGAAAAAAGTTCTTTTTCATCAAGATAATGCACGAGTGCGCACGTGTGTAGTCTCAATGGCAAAACTCTATGAATTTGGCTGCGAATTGGTACCCCATGCGCCATATTCTCCGGATTTAGCCCCTAGTGACTAGTTCCTATTTCCAAACCTAAAGAAATGGCTCGGTGGAAAGAAAATTAGCTCCAACGATGAATTAATTGCCTATGTGAAGGACATCGAAAAATCCTATTTTTTGGAAGGGATACAGAAAACTGAAGAAACGTTGGACTAAGTGTATTGAGTTAAAAGGAGATTGTGTTGACAAATAAATTTTTGTTGTGCAAAAAAACTGTGTTTCATTCAAAAAATCACGGACCTATTGATCCGCCCTCGTATTATATTTTTAAAATTAAGCGAACACAATAAAATACTCACGAGCTTATCACAAATGTATTCTTCCATTTCACTGCTTCGAACACAACAAACATTGGAAGCATCAAAACAGAAATTGACGCCACACACATTAACCAAAAATGCGACTGCTACCATTGCATTCAACAAATAAAATACATTGGCAGAATTCAGAAAAAATTACAAAAAAAAATAACTTTTTACATGATCACGATCATGAAACAAGAACGTACGAGTACTTACTAACATGATGTCTGAAGAGAAAGAACAATAGGGAAAGTTTCCAACAACGGTAATGATTTGCTTCTGTTTCTCTTTTTTGTAATTTATGAAAGAAAAAAAATAATTCTTCATTTATTATCATGCATCTTCGCATACTTATAAACATACATACATACCTAAATATGTATGTATAAATGCATCCCATGTATATCGTGTTGCATGTAGCAAGAAAGAATTTTCACCATTATACGAAAAAACATTCTAGCAAATCACAAAAGGCCAAAAAGGAAGTCATTTCAGATCATTTCAGCCAAGTTCAAATCACACACATGTGCTATAAAATAATCAACTACAGACTTCTGCTGCTGCAATGAAGTGAACTGCTGCTTGTTGTCTTAATTTTTTTTTCATAAAAGTGAGAAAATCCAGTAAATACAACAAAAAAAAATAAAATAAATGAAAGTTCTTGGCTCAACTAAAAGAAAATCCTTTACAACAATTTGGTATTTATAAAGTTGCGAACAAATAGTTGAAACAAATTATAAGTCAAGCGGCACATAATGGCAACATTGCAGCGAATAGAACGTAGGACAGTCGCACGCACAGACGGACGGATGAACATACATATCGTTAACTTAATACGAAAAGGCCCTAACTCATGTTTTTCATACTTTACAGGAGGAGGAAAAAACTAAATAAAAAAGGATGCAATATTGATACAAAATTTTTTTAAACGCAATTTTTATTAAAAAAAAACTTTACATAAGCACATAATATTAAGTTAACGATATATACGTTCTGTCAGTTAGACAAAAAGAGATAAATATAAACTAGAGAGCTGCGTAAACAGTCTTGAAATGTAAAAACGTCATCATTTTTAAATGTACTAGATATACCAAACGGACGACACACTCGTTCGTATTCTAGAATCAAAATGTAAATAATTTAAGATTCAAAGAAAATGTACCTATCTAAACGTCATAAAAAATTCATTAAAACACAGCCACACACAAACTTACATACATATGCAAGAAGCATAATTAAATAATACATGAAATTAAAAAAAAAACAAAACAAAATCCCTTCAACCAAGCTAATTCACATCGTTGTCAAGTTGGTGCTTTTCACACCGTTTTTAGTGCTTTTTGAAATTTTCGAAGCGAAAAATTTTGAAGTTAGTGCTCGGTGCTTTTTTAAACTAATTTTTGGTGCTTTTTATTTCTTGGCGGTGGCACTAAAACCAAATTTCAAACAGAATTTTCCTTGTATAATATACATATATATATTTTTTTGAAGAAGTCTAAAATTTAAAAAACATAAGCACTGAAGTTAAATGGAACGTTTCAAAATATTCTAATAAGATTGTACAAAACTGCTGTTATTAATATTGCGTTTGCTGTGAAAGAATGTTTCCACAGCATTGTTTAATAAAAATCAAATTTTGAAAGTCTTGATTTTAAAAAAAATTAATTACTACTCGACTACAAAATCTAATCAGCAAGTCAAAAAGACTTGCCAATTGCTGCTAATTTGACGAATTTCAGATGATTTGTTTCTTCGTTGACGAAAAAAATTAAATTTTTTATAATAACTTAAAATTTATCAAATTTATTTTAGAATTCACTGATTCTCATAGAATCAAAATGTGTATCGAATGCTTCAAATTCAGGGATAAAATGAAAGGTCAACTGATTTCTAAATTTTTTATGTACAAATTTTTTTTTATAAAACAAAAAATTTTAATTTAGTGCTTTTTTACTTAAATTACGCGTTTTTTTCCTGATTTCAGTGCTCTTTGAAATTTAAAAGTTGACAACGCTGCTAATTCACTTTATTCAATTCTCTTCCTTTAAGTATTATGGCTTTCATACAACAACAAATAAGAGAAAAAAATTGTTAGATCAACACACACACACACACTCATGTTTTGTTTCTTTTTTACTTGTAAGCTAATAAATGCGTGTGTAATATGTGTGCATGTAGTAGTAGCAACTTTAAACGCTTATAGCTCCCAAAATACGAACCCGATTTCAATAAAATATAGATTCTGCACATCTGTACAGAAATTCCTTTAAAACCATATAAATCTTTTTAAAATCGGTGCAGTGGTACCAGCGTAAAAGGGATTACAAAAAACATGTTCGCCTATTAATTATATAGATTCATGTCGCATGTATTATACTAAACCAATAATAAATGCTGTCGTACTATAAACGAAGCACGATGGATGTATTGATGTATGTGTATACCAGTTGTAACAAGCGATGTCGCAAGCAGAGAAATAAGTCGACCGGCGCGCCGCCGCTGGTTATTTTTCTGTATATCAAGCCGCCGCCGATTGTATCGGCTCGCATCGGCTTAAAACCAGCCGAAATTTTGTCTGCTCACAAAGACAAATTTCCGAAAAAAAAATTTTGAAAATCAATTTTCAGTTTCAATTTTTATTTTCTCTTTAAATTTTCATATAGTTATTTGCGCCGCCGGTAATTTTACCTCGACTTGTTTCTCTGGTCGCAAGACAGCTTGTTTGTAACAAACACTCAAAAGAAGTACTGTTGATTAGTGTATGCTTGTTATTTTTCACATTGTACGTTTGAGTGTGTGTGTAATATGTAGATGGTAAGCTATTGTGTGGTTAACCGCATACAACTAATGTTAATGCATGTGTGTGCCTTTGCATGTGCGCAGAAAAATAAAAGATCATACGCACATACATGCATGACGTTTGTACACGCGCTCATGCGTAGAAAGAAGCAAGTATCACAAATTCTTCCGTCACGAAGTGTTTTCTTCATTACTCTTATATCTACAATACTCAAATAAATTTCTTGCAAACAGTGTTGTTAACGTTTGTTTTATAAGATTTCGCTGTAGTAGAACATTTGAAAAATCTCTCATGTCTTGAAAGTTCTCATAAGATGTCTTATGCAGGAGACTAATATAAACGTACATTTTGTTGTTACTTGAGGCGACACATATGTATGTAGATAACAGTCGTATCACACATAAGCAAACATAAATATTTGCAGCACACAATGTACAATAAAATGCATCCAAACATACTCGTACATACATAAATGCATTATTATTAATCTATAAATTATTTGTTAATACCCAGCAAAAAATTACACATTACCATTAGAACTACTTGCCATATAATGACTTACTTTTCTGATTGCCAGATTACGTCAAATGTTGACAAATAAAAAAAAGTGTAAGTACTTCTCAAGAATCGATTATTTTAGTCTCACGCCTTGTTAAAATCATTAAGTTGGTAATCCAGTATGGAAGTGCTTCCACCAAAAATGCTTAATTCCAAACTCGATTACCTTTTTTGAAATTTTTTGCTGGGTACTTTTTGTACACTTCACATGTTTTCGGTATGTGTTTATTTCCTTCATTTTATTTCTATTTCACAGGTATTGTGGTTTTCATCCATTTTCCTCTCTTGTAAAGTTGTATGCATACAGCAGTTGGGTTCTTGCCCCCCAAAACAGCCATCGTCTCTTGCGTCTTCTGTTCAAGAAAAACTTGCTTAATATGCTTGACCCACAAACTCGATTCGACAGAACAGAATGTTGTCTTGGTTTTGCTTGTTTATGTTGTTGCATGTTATTTAGCTAAATAAATTAACCGAATACATGCCACATGTGCACACACTCATTCATAATCATTTTTATAGAGAAATAGGAAAAGAAACAAATAGTTTTGAAATCATAGAACTCGACTCTTATTTCAAAGCACATTAATATAAAAAAAAGTTAAAGTGTTAAAGTAAAATAAACAAAGTGAACTGGTTAGAGCAACTTTCAGTCATTAACAAAGGGGCCTGTTTCCCATGTAATTTGGATGAAATAACTTTTATTAACAAAATCGTACAGCTTTAATAAAATATAACGAAAATTTATCGACTTTGTTATCCAGTAACATATTTTAACGATATTTGTTGTCGGTTAAAGTATAGAAAGTAAAATCATAAGCTCAAGTTCATTTAGCCTTTCTTTAATTCTTCTTTGTGCTTTTCGCTTATTATGACATTTTGTATGCAGAGATGCCACATGATATAAAGGGTGTCCCAAAAAGAACGCAAGATTTAAATTTTAAATAAAACACAGATATTTAAAAAAAAAATTGTGAAACTTTATTATATCGCAAAGTAGACAAAATGAGGTTATTTATGGAACAACAAAGCGGGCATCGGGCAAACACGCGATCTTTTAATGAAATTTTCAATGGCCGTTTTGCATAAATGCTGCGGTATTTTATTAATGCAGCGTCCAATTTCCTCTTTTAAGGTTTGAGTCGTCGTCGGCTTATTCTCGTAAACCATCGACTTCAAAAAAAACCCGAAGAAAAAAAAGTCTAATGGTGTTAAATCGCACGATCTAGGCGGCCAATTCTGGTCTCCAAAACGCGCCCACCAGGGGAGTCTATTTTTGACTACGGGTGTGGCAACCCCGGGGCCCCAGCTGGGGTGATGTGGCTTTTTCCATTGACGTACCTTTGGTACATTACCCATAGAACTTATGTGTTACTACCCGATCTCTGAACACAAACAGAGCAAAGGATGTGCACATATTTATAACAAAAGGAAGACAGGTCCTGTTGATGTCAGTTAGGTGCAGCGTCACCTAGAACTGCCCCTGAGTTCAAAAGACGATAGAGGTGAAGCCCATGTGGTGGAACTTCGAGGTCTGACCAGAGGCTACTTCTGGTGCCACGGGTGCCGGTTGCCCGACAGTCGAGCTGCTTTGAAGTTTTGAGTGCATGTAGCGGTCGTCAGTTTCCTTTGCTAAAATGCCTACCCCTTGGGGTTAAAGGGATGATTTTGGTATGTGTGGAGTAGGCACTGGTTATTTGGCGACAGAGGCATGGGTTCATCTCGGATGAGTGGTTGAGCTGTGCCGGCAATGGTTGAGGAATTCTCTTGGGGACCTCACTATGGGTGTATACACAACACCTTAGCGTGGAAGCCGGAGAATTATCGTGGTGGATGTGGTTGCTACCAAAATCGCTGGGAGAATAGTCTTGACTTCCCAGTGTGAAATCAATGCTAGTGATTGGTCTGACGCGGTCAGCCAGACACTATTCTAGGTGCTGTTGCCATTCAACAGAAGCTGCTATGGGCACGGACGTAGCAGCAGAGTTTAGATAGCTCAAATTACCTCAGCAAGGTACTTGAATATAGAACAGGGATAACTATATTCAAAGATTGCAACCTATGTGCCTTATGGAGTGGGCCATAGGTTCATTCTAAAAGGGTGCATGGGGGCGTTGGTCTGGCGTCTAACCCACACCCGGTGCTTTGGCACACGTGAGATAAGGCCGTAACGGCAGGTACTCACGTAAAGCAATTGCACATCTGTCTCCAAAACGCGAAATAACACGACCGGGAAATGACTGATGTAGCAATTGAATTGTTTCTCTGGCTGTATGACATGTGGCGCCGTCTTGTTGAAACCACATGCCCTCCACATTCATTTCTTCAATTCTAGGCACGAAAAAACTGGTTATCATTTCACGATACCGAACACCATTGACTGTTTGCGCTTGACCTGCGTTTGAGCGACATCATCACGTACAGCTGCGACATTTTCGGTCGATCGACCTGTTCGAAGGCGCGTTGTTGTCTTTACATCACTAACAATCCCAGTTTCGGCAAAGTTATCCATTAATGTCTTTACAGTTGACTCTTTTGGAGCATTATGGTGACCCCAAATTGATCACAAATTTTGCGAACTGTAGCCGCAAAACTTTCACCATTTTGGTAAAACAATTTCACAATGAGAATGCGTTGTTCATTCGTGTAGCACTCCATTTTTACTAACCTCGTACCTTCTACTAGCAAACAATAACAATTGTTCAAATGTCAAACAATGACACTTCGAATGGCGCCAAATTTAAATCTTGCGTTCTTGTTGGGACACCCTTTACAATTAAATGGTGATTAAATTACAGATGTACACTATCGTAAAAATGAAATTAAAGAATTACATTACCGTTACGGCAATCGAATATATATATCGATAAACATTACAATTTTCTAGTTCGCAAAAAGTTACTGAATCCAGGTATAGGTGCAGATCTGGCAAATTGTAAGTACAAACGGTTATACCAAACTTGTCGGACAATCTTGCAATTTATTGCCAGACGATTGTATGACAATAAGGGCCTGTCCCATGATGTAGACAACGCTCGACTTGTTACACAAATTTAAAATTTCAAAATTTTAACATTTTGTTTTTGTTTCAACTGTAAGTGTGCGACAAGTCGAACGTTGTCGACATAGTGGGCTAGGCCCTAAATTTAAGTGACAACATCGTCAGTTAGAAAATTTTCAGTTGTCATATACAAAACTTTTTAAATATCTGTTGTGATGCGTTGCCGGACTCAAAGTATTCAACAGAAATTGTCCAGTCTGCTGTGATGGGTTGCCAGACTCAAAGCATTTGGTAGCAACTGTCAATTATCGATCGTTTGGCGTTATATGTAAAAATTGAAGATATAAAATATTACGAATCATAAAGAAAGCGATTTCAATGATTTTGGCTGCGCAAATATTTTATTACATTTTTGCACAAGGTGTGTGCAATGTCAAGATATATAAAATTCGATAATCTGAAAATATTAAAATGTCTAACTAATATCTGACAATAATTTGACAATGGCAATGAGATGTATTCACACGATTGTTGGATGTCTGACAATTTATTGTCGAACTGGTAGTCTTGCAACTAACGGGCAAGGCTTCTTCTGGCAACGTTGCTAGAAAAAAGTGGTCAGTTCACACGGTTCTAAGAAATTTTAGCGCATTTTATCGACAATCGTCTGTAAATAGCTTTTAATACATTTTATTTGTCTCTAAATTTTATTGTTCAAAGTCGTATTTGCGTTAATTAGCCGCCAAACGTGCCGGCGATTCAATACTAAAGGTTGGAGAACCCTGAGAGGAAATCATTGGATGTTTTATTTAATTTCAAAGAAGAGGTTATGCCATTAGCGGCTTCGCTAGCAGGATCATATGCTTTTGATAAAATTTTCCATTACAAAGTCGCACATTTGCGCCTGTTTGACCTCGATAACTTCAGAAAATCCATATTTGTGGTATTGAATCGAAGGGTCATTGGAATAGACCCCAAATTTTGATTTGTCATCCCCGAAAATCCCCACATTGAGCTTTTTTGATACAAATTTTTTAAAAAATTTTTTTTTTTCATTTCAGCAGAATTAAATTTGTCACAACAAATTGAATTATTTATATATAGGAAGTGCTTCCAACAAGACATATTGCATTTTGTTACGTATTTTTATTTTGGTAGTGTTCATTATTGGTTAATCTGCCTTGATACTTCTTCTTTATTAGAAACAATTCACTATAAATAATAACACACATTTTAAGACTTGCCAGATGCGAATTTCTTAGCTCATAAAAAAAATCCCCTAAACTTTGGTTATCATCCCTAACAAATCCTAAGATCCCTAACACGAAAATTGTATTCCCAATGGCTGAAAAAATTCGTAACTTGGAGACAAACTCCCTAAACTCGCAACACTGATAGACATTATCTTTGACACAGCCTCAAAGAAAAACATCTAAAGGTGCTAAACGACAAGATCTCGTTGACCAATTATGATTGTTTCTACGAAAACTCACACGTTCAAAGAAAAAAACAAACTTTTCAAGCAAAAGAGTGATGGTATCGTTACTTGCGTCGTCTTCTTCTAAGTTATAAAATAATTCCTCGAAGTTGTCAAAAAAAAACATCATTATGTCATAATTTTATTGACCTTTTATGCAAATTCCCTCATTTAATCGTGATTTATTTATTTAATCACATTTCAGGCCGTTTTAAAGTGTTAAAATAAAATATTTCCTATTAAGAAAAAAAAATAAATAAATTAATAATAATAAATCAATGACATGTTTTAATTATTTATCTCTATATTTTTCCATTTAACACGCAATCAAAATTCATGTCAAACATAAATTATAAAAAAAAATAATGACACAACATGAACTAATTAATCACTAATTTCATTTCATTTTGAAAGCAAACTCGTTTTATTTCATTTCTTTAAATAATTTTTATTGATAATAAAAATTAATTTTTGGAATGGATAAAAGTCACCGTTAATATAAACAAACAAACACAGACGTGAGTGTGAGTGACACCTTGTGCTTGTACTTGTGTTGTTTTAAGGTGTCATATATTACGCTGCATTTTAATGAATGTTGAATTTGAAGAAAAAAAAATTAATTGCACATTGTTACCAAAATTGAACGTGACTGCAACACCATAATGAGGTTAGATCATGTCAACTTAAGACGATGTACGTGAACAATAATGTTAATTTTATTTTAAAATTACACTTTACTACAACACAAAAAAATGATGACAAGACTCTAATGGAGAATACGACGCCAGAGTTTACAATGAGGGATTACTAATGGTCTGCGGAGTCGGCTCTGGAGTCTCTTCAGACGATCTTGGTATAGAATGCTCCTTCTGTCTCCGTAACGAAGCCACTGTATTTCAGCTCGAAATTTTGGCTGTAAAGTCGATATCTTTATCGAGAGCCAAGCAGCGCTTGTGTCTCTAAGATCATATATTTACCACTTCCTCTATTCTAGTTGAACAGTGTCAGAATGTACTATCTAGACTGGATGGTCAGGATGACCTCACCCTCATCGGAGTTTCAACACATAGCAATATCCAACCCCGAATCGGTAGCCATGCTATTTGGTACTACATAAAGGGTCCGCGAGATAACTTTTTTTTTTGAAAATGCTATAAAAAAAAACTATTGAAGCTTCGGCTGTGTGGCACGTAGCGCCGTCCTGTTGAAACCAAATGTTCCTCCTCTTAAATTTTTGTGAACAAAAATTTGTTCAACATGGCCCGATAACGATCGCCATTAACTGTAACGGCCACTTCTTGCTCAATATCCCAATTATGCCTCTGGACAAAAATCCGCACCAAACAGTGACTCGTTTTGGGTGCGTCGGCTTTTCAATGTATGCGTGCGGATTTTCTGTGCCCCAAATGTGACAATTTTGCTTGTTTACATACCCGCCAAGATCAAAATGAGCTTCATCTGAAAAGTTAATTTTTTTTTTTGGCAAAATCGACATCTTCTGTAAGTCGATCGCAGGCCCACTTAGCGAAGCGAAAACGCATTGGATGGTCAGTTGGCTCGTTCAGTAGAAGGATAAAACTAATTATCTGTCAAATCAGACATGAGCTAAGTGTTACCATTCACGAAATAAGCACTAGTTGAAAAAAAACGTTAGATGGCGGACCCTTTATTAGAAACTGCATCTACAAGCATTATCTCTATAAGTCGGAATACAGGTGGCACTAAAGCGATTAGACCCTGCTACAATGATAGACGCTTAATAAAATTAATACGTAGGAACCATAGGGACATCTTGAGGCTCGTTGCAATCGCTGGATGGGGCACTGGACGGTTGACAGACATGCAAGTATGATAGGCCTGTCATATCGTCGCTGTTTTAACTAACTGACCTAACTAACATTTTAAGTATTTAACAGGAGAGCAGCTTTTATGGTTGTTTTATACATTCATTCTTATGGCTGCGTCAGAAATCTTTTTTCTTATATAGGCACAAAAGTAATGCTTACAGTCGTGAAAATTGTAGACAATGTGTATTATGACTTATAAAGTCTAGTATAGGACTTAACTCATTTTTCAAAAAAATTTCAATTAGGTCGGTTAGTTAAAACAGCGACGATATAATGAGTTCTGAAAAAGTTGTCGAGAAGAAAGCAAAGAAGAGACATTCTTCCACTTTTTTTTTCGAATTGCGGCTTTGCGTCCCTTGAGACACAAGTTTTTTGTTTAGCAGATTTCAGATTTATCAGAGATTGGGTTGAGTGACCTTATCAGATATCTCAATGCAACGGTTTGGATCTAGTACCAATCACCGTATCCGAACACTTAGAAACGGTTATACATAAGTTGAAATCGACCAGCAGAGTGTTTTTTTTTTCAAAAAAGAATTATATAAATTCTACTTGAATGCCTGCGTGAAAAAGGCAGCCACGTAAACCAACCATCCAACCAGGTTCTAATGCACAAAGTAGAGATAAGGGTGAATCTACTTGTACTCCTCTCGAAGAAATTGTGTAATTCAATTCCGTAATTTAGCGAAATTAAGCAAGTGGCTCTGGATATCTCCGAAACGTTTGATAGAGTGTGGGTGGCATGGTACACTTTTGCTTTCGATGGCGGTGTGATCACGTCTTTCGATTTTCATAGAACTTTCTCAGCGCTGGATCTCACCAAATGGATTTAAGGTTCGGTGTGTTAATATCTAGTCGAACGTTGTCGACATAGACAAACCGGTCCCAAGGATCCGTTCTTTCTCCAACTTCATTCCTTATGTTTCGAAATAACCTTCTATGTTAAACTTCTTTTATAACTTATCTACTCTATCGCGGATGACAGTAAGCCTTCAGTAGATTTATGCTGAGGCAAAATATGAATGATACTTTAAATTATGATTTAATAAAAATCTCGGAATGGGGTCATGCGAATGAGCTTTACGCTCAAATCTTAAACGAAGCCTTTAAGTACTTAGGTTTTACGAAGCGGTGTAAAAAATACTCGATCTGAGGTTCTACTCTGTAATTTGAAACGAAAGAAAATGACTTGGAATTTTCATGCTATTAACATACAAATTCGAAAGCATTTTCTTTCGTTTCAAATTACATAGTAGAACCCCCCAATCCACTATTTATAATACCTATAACCATTTTAAAATGAAATAAAAATTCTATATGTGGGCTGGCGAGTCAAAGTCGCATAGAGGAGAGGTCGAAGAAGCTCATTGGTGGCAGTAGGCTATCCAACTCTATTAATTCACTGAGCATCGACAGAATTTGGGGTGCATTTTCTTGTTCTAGCGCTACTATAATGGAATGTGTTTTATTGAAGTCAGGGAAGTTGTTTCCGAAAATCCGCACATTTGTGGCCGATTGGCCACTAAATCGCACTACGCATTACAGAGAAAATTCGTTTTGTTAGCCGTACTGTTGGTTGAGAGCACTTTCCTGTCACTTTCAATTCTCTCTATCCTACTTCCCACAACATATTTTACTAGTTCTGGCACAATGAAATGCTGGAGTAGGGATCATCCCTTGAGTTGTGATTCTATAAAAAAAATTAAAACAAAGAAAAAATTTGTTTCGATTTGTTAACATCTTTCTACCTGTTGATTATAACCAAAAAACTTTTAATTCCCGCAAAGACTATGTTATTATTGTGTAGCAATATTTTCAAACTTTGATCCTGACTACACTGTAAAACAGTGAAAAATCTACAGGATCTTGACAGTATAGGTTCGATATTACTACCAAAGGGTAGTAAACCCCTATTTTCAGTTTGGGGATTTTGGCGACCAATTTTTTTACGAGCCTCCAAATATTTCAAAAATTAGTGCGCTAAAAAATGGTGATAGCGCTTAACTATATATGACAAATAATGTAGCTAAGAGTCTACCAAACAAATCTTGTTAACATCTTATGACAAAAAAATCACTTATTTGTGCATTTTTTTTTTTTTTTTTGGCAAAAATTAAGGAAAAAACCTTTTACACCTTTTTCAGCATAACTTCCAGGGACTCCTGAATTTTGCTAACATTATTTGGCAAAATTGTAGCTGCGCTAAAACTAAACAATTTTTGTGATTATATCGAAACGATTTGAACGTGTCTAGGCACCAGTGATGCCAGAATTCCTTTACCAAAAATGGCTAAATATAGACAAAAAGATGGCTAAAAAAATGGCTAAGTGAAGTCGAATGCAAAAATCGTGAACTTTAGCAAAAACAAGAAGGTATTTTATATATATATTTTTTTAAGTCGGGAACTTTTTTTAAGTGATTGATTGATATTATAAACCACCAATTATACCCTACAACTTATAACAAAATTACAACGATTATAAGAATTCAGTAGGAAATCTTATTGTTACCAATTGAGCCATCTCTTACATATAAGCGCTTTAAGATTGGTTCAACAAAAATGATAATTTTGAACCGGGATTTATAGATATTAATGAGAAAACAATAACATATTACTCTGTTGCGAGTTAAAATTTTTAAGGAAAAATCACAAACAAATTTCATGTTTGGAAAAATAGCTAAAAAATATCTAGATTAAAATAAAAATGGCTAAAAAAATAGCTAATAGCTAAACTCACTTTCCTTCCGGCTAAATGGGATGAAAAATGGCTAAATTTAGCCAGAAAATGGCTAAATTGGCATCACTGCTAGGCACCCTAATAGCTCAGAAATACCACTTTTTACCTAAAAAAATTGTCAAGCATGCCTGACAAACTAGAAGTTTATACATATGTATATAATTAAGCTTTTTGATATTTTTTTGTAATAATTAGTTAGAAACTTAATTATTTTTAACTTCTATTTTTTGAGTGGGAATTAACGAGGGACTACTGTAACATTATCTTAATCATTCATCCACTAGTATTATATAATATGCTATTTTATTATGTAGCGAACAAGAAGCCAAAATACCAATTATTATCAAACTTCCTTTCTAACTCCAACTAAAATTAGCAATCACGATGCAGTACAAGCCGAAGCTGCTGTAAACATTTTTATGGCCGATTGCCCTCGAACTTTCAGCCAAGAAGTTATAAAATGTGAAAAGTACTAATGAGCTTAAATTATAACGCCATTTATTGATGGTGTTTCGTTATTGTCAGTGGTGGCCCCGTTAAGCTTTTTATAAATAAGTGGTGGAAAATAATAATAAAATGCTGGTAGCAAATCACGTTTCCATTAGATTAGAAAAAAAAAAATACTTTTCAAAGGCTTCTAAAAAATAACAAAACAAAAAAAAAATAAAAGTTTTATCTAATGGTCATCAGTGGAGTTGAGCGAAGTTTGAGTTGAGTTAGTTGGTTGTTGTTAGTTGTTTTTTAACACTTGGTTGGCAGTGGACTTTTACTTTTTTCCTTAGCCGGCTTTTAAGTTGGCAGGAAAGGAGAGCATGTGAGTGTAAAAGAGAAGGAGGAGAAGAGAAGGGGCATGAATATTTAAAGTTTATTAATGAAGCGTTTTATTTTTGGGGGTAATTTGTCCTTTACTCCCGCCACTGTTAAGTAGATGCGATTAGTTGCCATTACTCTGGGGAGTTCCATAAATCAATTTTCCCAAGCAGAAACTACCGCTATGCGCTCTCTTCGCTAATGAATCATTTTTTTTTTTTTTTGTATTTTTGTTGTAAAGATATAATCATTTTAATGCGATGGATTGCCCAAATGGATGGACGGATGGATGCATCATTCCTTATTTAGTTTTATCTTCAACTAACAGGTGTTTTATTACTTTTTAAGAGGGTTTCCAACATGCAACAAGCTGCTGTTAAAGTTATTGGCTCTAAGTGCTAAATAAACCACAAAAATTCGATTACAAGAGTTTACCAACGTCACAAGCCGCCACCATTATGATCATCATTATGGTTATTTCTACTTTACTCGTACTGGAAAATGGTTAACAACAATTTTTGGTTTTATTTTATTTTGAAAACGTTTTGTTTTTCCTACTTTTTAAAGCTGACACGCGCGCGCGTCTTTTAAAATTTTTGACCTTTTTTTTACATGTTTTCCGTTTTTACAATGTTGTATTAAATTCCTCAATTAATGTTGGAACTGAGTTTTAGTTTTAGTTTTGGTTTTTTTTTTTTTTTTTTTTTTTTTTGCTTAACATCCGTTTTGTTTTTCCTTTTAAGAGGAGGGTTTTTCAGCAGGTCATTGTGTGGTCAATGTAAATTTTTCTTAAGTTTTTAGCTTCTGGTTATTTTTTCATTTTTAAATTTATAGTTTTATTACATGCTTTATTATTGCTTTGTTTTTCCTTCTCATTTCTGGCAGTTTTTCGTTTTATAAATGTGCTGTAATTTAATCTAAATGACCTTTTTTAATAATTTTAACATGAGTTTTTATTTCCCCCTCCCAAAAGCAAAATTAAGAAAATGGTAACAAAATGTAACAACGATTTGGAGAAAGTTAAAAAAAATAGATTGTAGGTTTTTATCTATTATTTTTTGGGGGAAAAATATAAGTTTTGAAATTTAAGAAAATTACATTTTATTTAAATTTTTTTAATTTAAAATTTATTTTGCACTATGGAGTGTGTCATTAACAAACTACTATAACTAAAGTTACTTCTTATAGTGTTTGCAAACTGACATGGTTTTAATTAAAGTTGGTTTTAACGTTAAAACCAACTTTTAAAACCTGGTTTTACGATACAAATTGTTTTTGTTAAAACCAACTTAAAACCATTTTTGAATGGATTTTATAAAAGGCAACCTTGTTTTTGCTGTGGTAAATTCAGTGCTGCCAAGTTAAAATGACCGGAAGCAGCTGATAACACAGTCGTACAAAATTGAATGAAATAGAAAAACCTGGGTAGTGGTATGTTTTTTCTTGCAGGTCTTGTCGAGTTAAAGAAGAAACCAATAGTGAAATATGCCGGACACCTCCAAAATCCGGATTTACGGTTAAAAAAATCGGTTTTTTTACCTTTGCACACTTATAAGCCTGTAACTTTGTTGATAATGATCCGATTTTCAATTTCTTACTAGATTTGGAAAGAAGAAACTGAATAACTCAGTCAATTACTTATCTATTTTTAACCCCAAATATACATTGTAATCGTAAATAAAGGTAGTTTTTGAATAAATTCAATAGTATTATAGTTTCTTAATAAAATAATGTATAAAAACGTCACCAAGGTTGAAAATTTTTTTAAAAATCTACAAAATTTGTGTTTGCTGGACAATAACACCCAAATTTCTCAAGTTTTCTTATGGCGTTTTCTTTTCTAAAAGAAAACTTTTCTAAAAGAAAAGTGTAACATATATGTTAAATGAGATTTTGCAACATTTTTAAATGCTCACCTAATTTTTAAGAAGTGTTGCATATTTTACGTTTACAAAAGAACAATTTCCCAACAACTTTCTGCATAAAACAATGACGAACTGGAAAATGATTTGTTTTTTCATAAACAATAACAAAAACAGCTGTTAAAATAATGCTGCACTCATGCCCCTTTAATGAAAATGAGTGTTGAACATGTAACATTTTTCTTCTCTTCAAGGGTAACATTATGAGAATAGAACGCGTTCCATTTTTAAAATAATAGATACTTTTCAGAAAAGAACACAAATAAATGTAAAATGCAGTATAAATGCAGCATATTGCTCAGAAAAGAAAACGCCATTAGATAAATTATATATTATTCGTAAGATCTCAGTTTCTTCTTTCCAAATCTAGTAAGAAATTGAAAATCGAATCATTATCAACAAAGTTACAGGCTAATAAGTGCGCAAAGGTAAAAAAAACTTTTTTTAAAGTGTAATCCGGATTTTGGAGGTGTCCGGCATATTGGACTGTCGCACCGTGTAATGCTTATGCCAGTGAATAACAATAGATACCGCTCGAAAGATTTTCAACTTAAAAATGAATGCAGCAGCAACAATAATCACAAAATTATGGAAAGAGTTTTTTGGAAGGAAAACAATGAAAATATTTTCATTGACCGCAGCGAAGTGAAAATAGACGATATGACTGACATCAATCCGCCGATAAAAAACAGTTTTATTTTGTGATGCATTTGTGAATTTTTAATATGCAATAATTTGATTCCCAAGCACTTCTTCACTTTGTATTACTAGTTCCATAATTTTAAAATATTTATTTGCAAAATATAAAATAATTTCCATTTTACAACGCGTTATAAAATTAACGAATTTTTTATACAAACAAAATTAGTTGTTGTACAGTTTGTCAAATAAGTGCTATAAAAAGTAACAAAAAAAAAAAAAAAAAAAAAAAAAAAAAAAAATACAACAACATATACACGCATTTCTGCAGGAGATTTATTTTATTTTTGAGCAAAGTTATTAGACAGTCTATGAGTTAAAACCTGAATTTAACAAACTTAGAGTGTGAATGCAAAATCAGCTGCTTATGGTTTTAACGTTTAAACCAGACATAAAAAACCATTCTAAAGGACTTTTTTTTAAAGAGAAGTAAGCTCAAACTATTACTAGGAAAGGGATAGTGATAGAGGAGACAGTTGGTAAAGGAAGATATTGAGGAAAGCTTCATTATTTTACAACTATGCTTTAATGCACATTTCTAATAATGCAAATTTGCAGCGCCTCTGGTGTCAATGAGACGTAGTAAATTTTTAAAGCTAACCATTTTATTGGTTATTTTAGTTCGCCGATGATTCTGCTGCACAATACCGCCGAAAAAGGGTACTCTGATATTGCATTCGGATTAGTGTCCGCTGAATGTATGTAGTTCAGTGAGCAGTGTCTATGCCTTCATCACTTGAACTCTCCTACAACAACTGATACAAAGGGACACTAATGCAAATCAGAAAAATTCGTGGTTTTGTTACTTAATGACTGTCGTAGAATAGGATCGAACCCAGGACCGTCGGTTTTGTAGTCAACGTGCGCTAACTACTTCAGCCAACGTCACGAAATTGTACACTCAGAAAAATTTCATATTAAAATCTACGAAAACAAGGTTAATTAAATATTTTTCGCCAATGATTTTGCTTCATATATGTTTCATGTTAATTCAACATGATTTATAGAAACCTAAGAAGAAAATGTTTTCCACAATTTGAAGCTAAAAAAAGTCAGCCAATGTAGCAATAGTAAGAAAATAAAAAACACGTTGATTATTGAGTTCTTCTTTCAACTCTATAATTTGTTAATGTAGTTTTATAGATATTGTATCTAGTCAGGCTTTCAAGGTCATTAAATTTCCTCAAAATGTAAATAAAAGACGTTTTTATTTCATTTTTAATGTATCCGACGTTTCGTTGGGATTTTCCAACATCTTCAGGGAACATTATTTTTATTGAAATATATTTTATCTTTTATTCCAATTTACTTTAAGAGACATAAAATGTACAACATAAAACACATAACGTAAAAAATAATTGCAAATATAAATAAAATAAAATAAAATATCACAGCCTTTTTTTAACTTCTAATATCACAGTTGGAATTACACAATTTGTTGTTGAGCTTCTCATTTCTTTAAATCAAAGTTTATAACATAATAACTCTAGTTGTTCTAAGAAACTTTGGGTAAAGGTTCCCTGATGATCTGCATTAGCAACAGTGAAATGCGCATAGGATCCAGCTAAACCCCTCAATAATCAATTTCAATGTATTTTTAACAAAAAAAAAATATTTTACTTAATAAGTAAAATAATGTATGATTAAGAGTGAACTTTAACTGACAGTTCTTCATACAAAACTTGTCGTTACAATCTCTGTTAGATTTTAATTGTTCATTGTGAAAAGGGCCGTTAGTGTGTTAAAAAATCTTAAGCTTAAATTGTAACAATTCCCATAACAAACACTGAAAATGTTTCCTTTTGAAATAACTTTATTTAATGTTGATTTAACATTCCAGTACTTTTAATCAAAAATTAAGAATCATGTTGAATCAAAGTTATTTCAAATTGAAACAACGAGAATTTAATTTATTGTAGCTATTTTATTTTATTAATTATTAGTTTAGCCCGGCAAACCTTTTCTTATTCTCAATTAATTTATTTTTTTACCCTGTGCGTTTTCTTTACGCTGATCTATTTTTGATTAAAATTTCAGCCCAGTTGCTTAGATATGCATTTTCCTATTTCGAGCGGTCAGCTAGACTGGAAGAGGAATGATGGGAGAACAGAATACTCACGTTAAAATGTCTTTGTTTTGCTTTTGAGGATAGGGGGTCTAGTGCCCCTAGCTCCTTTCCTAAAGAACCTTACATACCCTATGTCCGTAAACAGGTCCAATTCTTCGTTTTATTGAAACATACAAAATCCTCTTCTACTTTATAATATTAGTATAGATTTACCTTACGTTTTCATTTCTAATAAATTCAATATGATTGGCATGTTGATTTTACATTGTGATTTTTTTTTTTTTTTTTTTTTTTTTTTTTTTTTTTTGTCTGAAGCAATGTTGTTGTGTAGCCTGCTGTATTATATGTGTTTAATGCATAAGTATTTCATTACAAGTTATACTCTTAAGTTACGAGTATAATGAAATATTTAAGAACAATAAGAAAAAATATCATAATAAAAAATTACGTGCAAACAAAAGCTCAATCAGCTGTAGCTAATATAAAAGTAATGATTGAAATTAAACCTTTTCATAACTTGGCCGCACATAATTCTACAAAAAAAAACAAAGAAGCATGAAGGACGGTTTTGTAATCCAACATACCTAGAATGGCAAAGACATAAATACACAAAAAAAATTCATGTAATTTAATATTAATTACCGTAAAAAAATATGCCAGTAATTGTAGATTTTTTGATCTACCTTTTTTTTAAACTATAATTATCATGAATAATGACTGGAAAAAAATTATATTGATTACAAAAAAAAAAATAGTTATTTCGTGCTGAAAGCATTCAGATACTTCAACAAATATTTTAATATTTTTTTAAGTCTTATACAATTTTATTATATTTTTTCCAAACATTTTGTAGAAACAAAAAAATTATAACTATTTATTTTTGTAATAATTTACTTCTGTAGTTGTCATGAATAACAGTGTGTCTAATAACCAGATAACGAGGGCGGTTCGGAAACTTCTTAGCCTAGCACAAAAAGCGCGGTATAAACAGAAAAAAGTTAAGTGTTTTGGAAACTTCCATCTCTGCTATGAACACATATTAAATTTTGTTTCGATCTGGCAACTCCTTCATATAGAAACAGGTGTTCACAAAAGACGCATCCGCGATTTTTTTACAATGGAAAAATTAGAAATGCGTGGTGTCATTAAATATTTACATAAAAAAGGTTTATCGGGACAAGAAATTCATAATGATATGGTGAATGTGTTAGGTGAAAGTGTTCCTTCATATGCAACAGTAAAAAATTGGGTTGCTAAATTTAAACGTGGTCGTACAAGCATTGAAAATGAACCACGTAGTGGACGTCCAAAAACAGCAACAACAACAGAAATTGTAGCCAAAGTGCATGATATGGTATTAAATGATCGACGAATAAAAGTGCGTGAAATACCTAATATCATGGGCATCTCAAATGATCGAGTCCATTTAATTTTGCATGAAGAACTACAGATGAAAAAGCTTTCTGCAAGATGGGTGCCGGATTTGTTAACAGTCGACCAAAAATGCATAAGAATGAACATTTCTCAAGCTTGTTTGGATCGTTTTAAGCGAAATAAAATGGATTTTAAGCGTCGTTTCATAACTGTTGATGAGACATGGATCCACCACTATATTCCAGAGACAAAAGAACAATCCAAACAATGGACTGAAGCTGGAGGAAGTGCCCCAAAGAAGGCAAAAACAATTCAATCAGCTGGTAAGGTTATGGCAACGGTTTTTTGGGACTTCAAAGGTATTTTATTGATTGACTATCTGCAAAAGGGTAAAACAATAAATTCAGAGTACTATTGCAACCTTTTGGATCAATTAAATGTACAAATTCGAGAAAAACGTCCTGGCTTACAACACAAAAAAGTTATTTTTCATCAAGACAACGCACCAGCGCACAAGAGTGTTTTAACAATGGCTAAAATCAACGAATTAAAGTACGAGTTGCTTGACCACCCACCTTATTCTCCTGATTTAGCTCCCAGTGACTTTTACCTGTTCCCAAATCTAAAAAAATTCCTTGCTGGCAAGCGTTTTACCTCAAATGAAGATGCAATTATAGTTGTAAACCACTATTTTGAAGACCTTGAGGAAAACTATTTTAATCAAGGGATAGAATTGCTAGAAAAGCGTTGGACTAAGTGTATTGAAGTTTAAGGAGATTATATTGAAAAATAAAAATATTTTTGAAAAACTAACTATTCTCTTTCATTGATAGGCTAAGAAGTTTCCGAACCGCCCGGTTTGACTAGTGTCAAACAACTATGAATGTGTACAGCTAAAAATACAAAACACGGTCATATACAAACAAATGCATTACTTTTTAAACAAAATACGTACAACTATAAACATTCAACCAATATTTTTATACACTTTTTTTTCAATTACGCAGCATAAGCAACTATAACTAAAATTTATAGAATGTGTGAGCTGCAATCATACGCATGAGTATAAAAATACTCTGAATATTAATCGGCTATATATGCGTATATACACGGCTATTTTATTTACAAACACGTAAGCATGTTTTCAAACAGCCACACATACATCTACGTATTTTTCATTCCATTTTATGTATATACACAAATGTATGTATACGGTGGCGAATGATGAATAAATATCCCGAGTATAAGAGTATTTCTTTTTTGACCGATTGTATGTCAATAGTCTGAGTATAAACAAACTCAGACTGTAAGAATGGGAGAGACTCAATGCGTCTGATATGCATTTGCCTTTTTATTACTAAAATAGAGACCACATATTTACTTAATAAGTATACACTTAGTTCAGAATTGAATTTTTACACAAGACAAAATGCGATATGACCAATTATTTTGCATTATTAAATACACACAAACGCATTTTTTGAGATATGACTTTGTTGCAGTAAAGGAGCGCTGACATTAGTTTTATTATTTTAGTTTTTTGTTTTTTTTTTTAATTTCATACATTTCTTGACTAACAAAAAGCTGAACAGCTGCACCACCACACACTGGCCAGTCACTGACTGCTTGGTCACTCAGTGTTCGTGTCAAAGCCAACAATTATAGACAATATTTGCATGAAAAGGTTTTTCATAAGAAAAAAAAAAAGAAAACGGAAAAAATTGATAATGATAATGAATGATTTTTAGGTTTTATTCCTTTACACTGGATATGAAGTGAATGACGAACATTTTTTTGCAGCAATACACAACTGCATTCAATGGAAAATCATACAACATAAAAATTACTCTTGCTACAGACAGACGGCAAATAGTCAGTCCAGCCCAATACTTTACTGTTGGTGTCAGTTTACTTAGAAAGAAATACTTTAGCTACGTGACATGAAGTGAAAAAATGGCTAAAAACTATGCGAGGATTATTTAGCTGTCACGGACGAAGAAGGCTCAGTCAGGCATACACATAAGGAATTGCAAATATTGTGTTTTTAGACATACATACATACATACATATGTATGTATAAATAAGCCCAGCAGTTTTAGAAATTTAAATGTATATATATTTTTTTAAGTTTCAGGTTACTTAAATGATAAATTTTTTATTAAGTTCGGTAGATTTAAATCTTATGGTTTTTTCTATTGAATTTAACAAGAATTGTTTATGAGCTTCGAAAAGCTTCCAACTTCAGATATATAGGTCATTTATTTTTAAATACTTTATGGGCCATTATTACAACTTGGCGTTAGTTGAAGTTAGAATTTTATAAGACGTATTAAAAGTTTTTCATTATTACAATTTTACTTAACCTAACCTGAGCGCTAAGTTAAAGGTAAAGTCCAGCCTAACTTGTAGGTTAAAGTAAAGTTGTAATAATGAATAACTTTTTATAAGTACGTCCGATAAAATCCTACCTTTAACTAACGCCAAGTTGTAATAATGTCCCTAAACTCTAAATGGCAAAGTTTAAGAACAAAAGTCATCAGAACTGCCGGGTTTACATGTATTTTGGCTTCTAAATAATAATGCAAATGAGATTGTTGCTCATTTTCTTTGACCAGCTTCGAGAATGGTCTTTTTATTGCGGTTTGTGGTTCTTTGCTCTAGCAAAACATAAACAACAACAACAAGAAAAAACAACAACACAAGAGTGGCCATTTAGTGAAGTGCATGACCTTTAAGCAGCTTTAAGTCTGCCACTTCAAAATACAAAAACTTACAATTAGGACAGAGATTTCATTTCATTTAATTCGAAATGTTATATTTTCTAATGGCCTGTTTTTAGAATGCGTCTCATTGCTAATACATATTACTAAAACATTAAACATATTAGCGACTTTTGACGATTTTTATAAACCAAACAGCTGTCTTTGTTTGGTTTTGATTAAGCTAACAGCTGTCAATTTATTTATTTATTTATTTTTTAAATAGGAACAACACTCAGGGGATAACCCATACTCATGCAATGCATTGTGCTAGAACTAGGAAAACAGGTTATAGGGAAGGAGGATAGAGGGAGTAGTGTCTGTGGACATTCGATTTAAACCTTCCCACGCTGGTAGTGGCAGGAAAGACCTCGTAGCGCGATGCATTGGCCAATCGACCACAAAGGGATGTGCTCTGAATGAGGCACGTGTTGTACGTATAAATGTGCGGGTTTCAGGAACAAGTTTCCTAATTTCATTGGAACACATTCCGTTGTAGTAACGATAGAACAATGAAATGCACCCCACATTGCGTCGATGCTCCAATGAATCAATAGAGTTGGATACCCTACTGTCACCGATGAGCTTCTCCGCCCTCTCCTGTACGCGGTCGAGCAGCCCCAAAATAGACTTTGAAGCGCCGGCCCATACATGATAGTTGTATTCCATTTTCGGACGGATATAAGTGGTATAAATAGTAAGGAGATCAGATGGGGTGAAATATCGTTTGCAACGTTTCAAAAAGCCGAGGCACTTGAATGCTTCTTTTGCAATTTGAAAAATGTGTTCAGTCCAACGAACATCACACTGTATTTTCATGCCAAGAACATCAAGAGAATCTGATTCCTTAATACTTATAACCCCCATAGTTACAGAGGCAACAGCATTGCGTCTATGTGTAACCATGCAACATTGGGTCTTACGGGCGTTAAAGTCGACCCTGTTCGCATGACCCCATTCAGAAATTTTTTCTAAATCATTCATTGTTTGACGCATGACCTCAACCTGCGGCAGACTAGGTCTATTGCTGAATGAATGGCAAATGCTGCTGTCGTCCGCGAAAGAGTAGATAGGGTTGAAAGTTTTACATAGGAGTCGTTTATAAAGATAAGGAATTGAGTTGGTGAAAGAACGGAACCTTGCGGTATCCCTGAATTTAACTTGAACTCATTTGATGAGATCCCATCTATAACAACTCTTATAGTGCAATCCCTGAGTAAACTCGATAACAAACGAGAGAAATTATCACCGACACCAATGGCAATACATTTTGATAAAAGTGCACCACACTCTATCAAACGCCTTGGAGATATCTAGAGCCACCACCTTACTTTCGCCAAAATGGTGGACTGAATTACACCATTTCTCCGAGAGGAGGGCTAGTAGGTCTCCCGTAGAGCGGCCTCTACGAAATCCATACTGCCGGTCGTTGAGTAAGCTGTTGGACTCCAAATACCTTACAAGATGGAAATTTACCATACTTTCCATCACTTTGGAAAGTGCAGAGCATATTGCGATTGGGCGATAATTTTCAGGGTTAGTAGCTTCTCCTTTTTTAGGGATTGGCGTAACATTAGCAATTTTCCAACACACTGGGAACTCACCAAAATAGTACAACGTGCTGAAGAGGTTAGCTAATGGACGTGCTAGCGTCGAGGAGCACTATTTCAACACCAGTGCTGGAATGCCATCCGGCCCGGGAGACTTGTTTATGTTGAGTTCCGACAAAACCCTTTTTACTGCCCGAGCTCGAAAGAATATCTTAGGCATAGTAGTGGATACTCTCCCTAGCATAGGCAGAGGCTGATTGCTTTCCGGCAAGTAGGAATTACTTGCAAATATTTCAGCCAGTAGGTTAGCTTTATCGGCCGGGTCAGTGAATATTAAGTCATCCTTTAAAAGAGTCGGAATTGAAGAACTAGCATTATTCTTTACTCTTTTAACGAATGACCAGAAGCTCTTACTACCCCGAGGGGCAGCAAGAACTTTAGCACGGAGACGATTCTCGTAAAGAGCTTTTTCACGCCTCAGTACTTTGGCACACGAAGATCTCGCCCTTTTGCGTAGCAAATCAGTATAGGCATTTTGATTATATTGTGACATAACCGCCAAAAAAGCTTAACGACATAATTTTCGAACTTAATTTTGTTTACCATCGTAAATAGTAGTTTTTTTTCAAAAAATTTAGTCCAAAAAATGTGTTGCTTATACTATTTCAGCGGTTACGGCTCGATATCATGCTTTGGCTCGTCATAAACGTCAATGTAGGTGTGTAAAAAAAATTTTAGTCTTGTTCAAAAAATAAATTCACCAAAATAAATGAAATACGAATAATACACACACACATACATACAGGCCCTTATAATGAGCAACTTTCGATCTTCGATCTGTCGAATGCAACTCATAATAGGGCCTACAGTTACTTGTTTTAAGAAAAAACATATGGAGGTACCCCTTTCCATCCTCCTATACCACCCACATTTTGGTGAAACATTTACTTTCCACATCAAATTTAGTGACCCTTACTATTATAACTCTGGACATATGAATTAAAGGGTTTGGCCCCACTGTGCAACGTAAAAAAAACACACGACAAAATCGCGGCTTGTTGTATGTACACTATTTTTTACGTAGACGTCTATATATCGGCTGATCGCATTTCAGTTTTGTCGTCTTCTGCAAACTGCCTGTACGATTATTCCAATTCAAAAATGTTTAACTGCCCATATACATATACTACTGGTATTTCAAAAAATTGTATTTTATATATTTTTTCGAAGCTTAACGATTTTTCGCATTTTCGTAAACACTAACAATTTTCTTTTTCACATTTTCACAGGAGCCTTTCTTGCTCATGCAATGGTTTGAGCAAATCGACCGCAAATGGATGAGCTTTTAGTGAATAGCGTATTGCAAAAATTTCTTCAATGCGCGGTAGATTGACTTGTAGATTGATTTACATTTTTATTATAGTTTATTTCTTAAAAAAATTTGATTTTTCTGAAATTTGAAATATAATTCTGAGGTTGGAACATACTCGTATTCAAGGCGGAGAGGCAAGAGAGCAAGCCATACCGCCGACAAAATAAAATAATGGTTAGTCGGTAAAATCCTAGACCAAAGGAAAATCCAACTACGTCGATAAATTTTAAACTTTTAGTCAGTCATCAAAAATTATTAATCGGCTTGCTTTCCAGCAGGTCGTAAACAGCTGATGCGACTGTGAGACCCAATTTCAAAATGTTTAATTACAACAAGAAGGGTACTTCGAAACGTTCATATTGTGCCGAGATTTTCTTAAAATTTTAAATTCAACATTAACATAAAAACGTACGTATATACATATGTAATTAAAACAATGCTGGCCAGAGAAGCGCCAGAGTGCCGAACATCAATCGGCTTTTTGTGCAAACGAATGCACATACGCTTCTACAGGGTGGGCCAAAAGAAACCAAGGGGTGTAAAAGTTTAACGACTTTTTTGTTTATTAACTTTTTTTATTTTTTCTTTCAGATTATATAATATACAAAATGGAAATTTTTTTACACTAAGTATGAAAAATGATGTCTCTTAAATGACCACCGTTTTCAGCTTCGAACTGATGGGCTCTTTTTAGAGCATTTTCCATAACATCTTTCAAAACTTGTGGCTGTAGCGTTCGAATTTCTGCAACAATGTTTGCCTTGAGTTCAAGGATTGTCTTTGGCTTGTTCACATACACTCGCTCCTTCAAAAATCCCCAAAGAAAATAGTCGGGTGCTGTCAAATCTGGCGATCGCGCTGGCCAAATAATTTCCGAGTTTCGAGAAATTATTCGCTCTCCAAAAATTTGACTTAAAAGTGCCATTGTGTCTCGGGCAGTATGGGCAGTGGCTCCGTCCTGCTGAAACCACATACCAGGTCTGTTTTAAAGAGCAGGACGTAAAAAATTTTCAATCATAAACCGATACCGCTCTCCATTTACGGTTACAGCACTTCCATCTTCATTCTCGAAGAAGTAGGGCCCAATGACATTTTCAGATGTTATCCCACACCATACTGTACACCTGATGGGGTGCAATTGGCGTTGATGAATGGCTCTTGGATTTTGAGAACCCCAGAACCTACAGTTCTGCTTATTAACAAAGCCATTCAAATGAAAATGAGCTTCATCACTCATAATCAAATTTTCAATAAAGTTGATTTCATTTCTGGCCAACTTTTGAAATTTAACTGCAAAATTTAGAAGTTGCCGATGATCTGCGGGTTTTAATTCTTGGACCAATTGCACCTTATATGGGTATAACTGTAAATCTTTTTTTAAAATGCGCCGTAGTGACGTACGAGACATTTCTAGCTGAGCAGAACGCCTTCTGCCAGATGTTTCTGGTGCTTCGTTAACACTTTGCTGTACTCGTTCAATATTTTCCGCAGTGCGACTTAAACGTGGTCTACCGGTTCGAGGCAAATCTCTTACGCTGCCATGTTGGTGATGACGATTAACTAAGCAACGAATCATCGCTTCAGAGGGCGAAATTCTGACGTTAAAATGTCGACGATATGCTCTTTGCGTTAAAATAATTGATCTCTGGTTTAAATAATAAAATTCTATTGTTCTGGTTCTCTGTTCAGTTGTGAACCTCTCCATTATAAATTCTCCAAGTGTTGTCTATATAATCTGAAAGAAAAAATAAAAAAAAATTAATAAACAAAAAAGTTGTTAAACTTTTACACCCCTTGGTTTCTTTTGGCCCACCCTGTACATTACTCTCGGTTTTCTCTCTGTGGGCAGCATTGAAGTAAAACGACAACAATTAACTTAATTATGTCTGTAATATAATAAAATAAATAAAAACAACAACAACAACAACATTAAAGAAAATTTACTTGTTAAGCAACGGAATTCTATGTTTTTACGTACAAGCACTTTTTTACGAGTACAAGTTTTTCAATTCGAAATTAACTCAACTGGTTGTTAACTTGGTAATTCAATTCATTTTATCAAGTTGCTACTGTTGTTGTTGTTGTTTGTTGCTGTTGTTGTTATTGCTGGCATTGTTGCATTGCGTACCGGGGTAATTAAACTTATTTATTTTTTGTTTGTTTCTGCTGCCGTTTAAACATAAATGTTTGAATAGTTTTTTTTTTTTTTTTTTTTTTTTTTTTTTTTTTTTTTTGAAGCAAATGTGTCTTTTTTTCTTTTCAAGGACTGCGTAAAATGTTTGTAACTTAAGATATTTTGCTACCAACATAAGAATTTCCATAAGATTTTGTAATTTAATACAAAATGACACAGTTTTTATGGCATTTCATGAATATTTTAAAGTGAACTGTATGTAATAGTTGCCCTTGTTTGTTTAATTTTTACCAGAACCATTGTTTGAAATTTTCATATGTAAATACATATATATTTTTTTTTTCATTTTCAACACGTGAGTTTTTTCAGTAACTTTTTTTGACCAAAGAAAATATGTAAATAATTATGTACATATTAGGGAGGTAACAAATACCAGTTTAGCGAATGGGAATGCGAAAGCGAATGCAAATACTTAAAATACGATAAAAATCACATGAAACTTAATTTTTTGAAGAACATGAAGTTGTATTATATAAATAGATGCAATACATATACAGCCGTATTCATAAAAAAAGTTGATTGAGGTTTAAAATTCATATTAGTTAAAAAACGTTTTAAAGCTAAATAACGTTTTTTAAACATTGGTATTCATAATCAGTTTTTTTAACTAAAAATCAATTAACTAGATTTTTCTAAAATATCGTGGCAACACTGTATTCTTTATTTGTCACTTGCATTTAGTTCTGCAAAACAACGATTGTTAACTCACAAAGTACTCGTGTCTCTTTTGTTTATTTGTCGGTTTTCAGAGAAATATTGTTTCTATAAAATAAAAGATATGTTCCAACTTGTATTTAATAAAATAATAAAAAAAAGTTCACAACAAATCTTTGTTAAAAGTGCTTTTTATATTATTTATTTTATTGCAGATAAAGAAGCACTAGAATAACGAGCTTTATTTTGTTTGTTTTGAGTGTTTATACATCACTAGTTAATTTTCTACAATTATACTATTTTTGTTAACATATAAAATGAGAAAACAATGACTGGGAATGGAAACTGGATCGCTCCTTTTCTTTTAAATATTCTTTGGAGTATATTTGTTATTTCGGCAATAGTTTCTATAAAAAAAAATTAGATTGTTTTCTTCTAAATAACACTGGCATATGCATACATACATGCATACATAAGTAATTATATACATACATACACACATATGTACATACAGGTAAAGTTCAAAATGTAAACAAAAACGAAGCAAAATTACAACAACGTCACCTTAAAATTGGTTTAAACATGGGGGCAGGCAGTCAATTTTAAAATTTGCTGATTTACGCAAGGTTTAAAAAGCGTTTTTAAGCTGAAATTCTATTATGAATACAATTTTAGCGAATTTTGCTTAAACAATATTTGAAACGCGGTTTAAAATTTTTATGAATACGGCTGATAGCATTTTATTTAAATTGAGTCTTTAATTAAAAAAAAATTACAAATCAATCAACCCATTCCTATTTGGGCCCAAAGCCTGGTACTCTGTTCAACATTTCATTTGAAATGCTGTCAAAATATATATTAAGAAAATTGAAAAATCTTGGAAAAATAGTACTATTTTCATTTTGGGAAAAAAATATATGAAATATATCTTCAACATTTTAAGATTTCATGTGAAATAATATACGTGGCACTTGTTTAGCATGGAATTTACAACAAACAAGGACTGGTTAATATTGTTAGCATTTAAAATTTTCTGTACCAAGTGATGAATGGTACTCAAAATTTTTCCAAAGGTTTGAACAGACTACAAAACACAGCTAGATTTTGGATCCATTCTGATAATTATCATTTATAGAAAAGCTTTAAAGCTTTCTTTGGAATCGTAAACTATTTTCGTAAAAGAAGTACAAATTTTGTTGTCTTTAGTATTCGCTTGAAATATTCTCATACAGTTTAGCGAATGCAAAAGCGAATGCGAATAGCAAAAGTAAGCGAATCATTTGCGAATGCGAACATTCGTTACATCCCTAGTACATATCGTTAGCTTAATATAGAAAGGGCCCAACTCATTATTTTTCCGAAATGGAAATTTTTGCATTTTTCGATATGTTAGATGTTCTTCTATCGAAATATAAAAAAAAACTCGATAAAAAAAAATATAATGAGTTAGGGTCTTACTAACGATATGTACGAAAGCACTGCACTGAATACTCGAGCAATGTTCACGAGTAATCTACTCTCAGTAATTTTCTCTTTTGCCTATATGAATTATACTAACCTGAAAACTCATTGGCATGCTCATGATGTTGCTCGTGCAACGCTCTAAGATGTACATTAAATTAAATTTGATTAATATTTGTAAGGGGTGATTCATTAGAAGGCATTTGAAAACTACAATTTATTCAGGTGCTTTCTTCAAATTTACTTTTTTTTTGTTGTTTATTCAAATGTTAGCTCCATGAGCGGTTTAGCTTGGATGTATGTATTACTTTGTGATCGCATATCTGAAGCTCAATTCAAATAATAATTAATTATAAAATTTTGTTTTAATTAACTGTTTGCCTAGTGAAATTTTATTTTAAAACTAATAAGTATGTTAATGGTTTTTTTTAATTGGTTTTGCAGAGTTATCTATTGATTTTAAATGAAAATATAAAATGGTAAAATATAATTATCACTATTATTGTTTCAACCTTAACTCAGTTTAATAGTCTGAGTCAAGCGGACTTTCAAATTAGTATTACTATTCACAACTTAAATAACCGTTGAATTTGCAGTTGTCTTGTGTCAGGTTAAAATTTTAGTGATTCACAATACCAAAAAATAATTTGATTGTGTGTGACTCTTACACAATCAAACTGAGTTGAGTTGAGAACGACAATAAGAGCGTATTAAATACGAATTGTATGTAAACAATAAAAAAAAAAGCATTGCCACACAAATATCTTTGACCGGGTGCAGTCAAGTTAGTAACATTGTGCTAGTTCAGAAATGACCTGGTGAATACGAATACGCTGAATCTAATGTCGCTAACCATTTTTTTTAAGTTAGCTCTTGTTTACAAATAATCAAGATTAAAAATTATGGTTAAACGTACCTAAAGATCAAAATTTTTCCAGTTTTCTACCATTTATTAACCCTTATATATAGATTAAAAAACATATTTACATATAGAGCCATAACCGCTAAAATAGCGTAAGCAACATTTTTCGGACTTCCCTAATTTGACGAAAATTTACGATCGCAAATAATCGATTTTGGTCAAAAATGATGTTCGAAAATATGTCGCTTAGCTATTTTAGCGGTCATGGCACAATATATTGATGAACATGCGTCCCAAGGAAACTAAAAAAAATAAAAAAAAAATGGAAATTTTTAAACATTGAAATAAATGACATTTTGTTAATTTGGGCAATTTTTTAATTTTCTTTTTTTGCATTTTTTACTCAAGAATTTATTTAGGACGCATGTGCGTCAATATCACATATTAGAGGCCTGCGTAAATATTCTTGAAATGCAAATACGTCTTGCTTTTTAAATGTATTGCCGTGGCATGTATTATACTAAACCAACAAACAATAAATGCTGTCGTATAATAAGCTATGGATGTAGTGATGTTCATGTATATATGTAAGTGTTTACAAGTGATGTCGCGAACACTTCTTGTTCGTAGCAAACACTTCAAATACCACAAGAAGTAGTGTCTTCACCTTGTTACAAATACTGATAAAAACTACATAACATGATGGTGCTGTCACTGCGGATTTGTCTTAGCTAAAAGGTTCGTGATTTGAATAAGTAGCTCGTGGCATTGATAACTGAAGGTGCCGCTGCTAAAATAAAAGAACATGCTATGCAACATCAATGCTGGCCACCGAGAGAAATGTCTTAGCATGTATAAGAAACTGATTGATGTTGGGCACTCTGGTACCACTTTGGAACTGTGAAAAATCTCCAAAAATAAATTTTTAAATAGCTTATCTGATAGAAACTTGAAAGATAAAAAAAAATTAACAAAAACATTGGCTGCGACCCATATCCCCGAGTTATTTAATACACTATCATCTCATTCCTTAAAAGGTTTTTTTTACATAAAAGACATTGAATGTCGCGGAAAGTATTGGTGATCATAGAATATTTTTCTCATACCATTTTTTTTCTTTCACGCATGTGTTATCGTGTGTGATTTTAGCTAGCACAATTGTGCTATGAAACTGACATCAATGCTATATGCCCACAATAACTGAAACAAATGTCTTTCAAACAATGTTGTTCAGTGTTGTTTTTCTTTTCAAGACTTCGCTACAGCAAAGTATTTGAAAAATCCTTCATGTCTTGAAAGTTCTTTTAAATGGCTTTATGCAGGGCTCTAATACATATGTTCTTTTAATCATTTTTCTACCATTTATTCATTTAAATGGTAGAAAACTGACGAAAATTGCGATTTTTAGATACTTTTATTTTTGGTGTTA
Organism: Tachina grossa; assembly: GCA_949987645.1. Lineage (NCBI taxonomy): Eukaryota > Metazoa > Arthropoda > Insecta > Diptera > Tachinidae > Tachina > Tachina grossa. The sequence goes on along the minus strand of OX465276.1, from coordinate 34,585,540 downwards.
TTTGTTCGTTAAAAATGATCACAAGTAATTTGAACTTTAGCCTAAATAATAAGACCAAATAAGCAATAACAAAAATTAAAAATTTTAAAAACCTCTGATATATCTAGAAAAGATGAGATATGTTCATGTATGGGCAAATGCAAAATGAAAATGCAAAAAGAGCGAACGATGTGTACATACACAAAATTGATGAGCGAAGCAGAGGAATGATATTGTGCTTAGTCTAGCAAAAAATTTCGATCGAAGCAGACGTGCATCGGATCTCACTAAATGAGAAAAATAAAAAACCAATACAATGCCACACATGCTAAGCTTTCAATGTAGTGGTGCCCATACCTGGATATGTTCGAAGTGGCTGAACCAATTTTCTTCAAACTTAGCTAAGAACACTATCAATCAAGTCACCTTCCAAACAGAAAAAAAACGAAATCAAATTCATTCCAGCTGTTTGGTCTGCACGTGGACTCGTGCATCCATACACATAGATACACAGACATTCACTACAAACACCCTTTTTTTGGTCGGGGGCTAAAAATAAGTTTGAACAGAAATTAACAGAAAACATTTGGTTTATAAATTCTCACGAAACAGAAATATTTTATTAAATGTATTGTGTTCAATATTTTGAAAATGTTCAACAGATAATTGCCTTTGAAGTCAGCCAGATCCTCTTTAATTACTCGTAGACACATAATTAATATGTTTGTAATTTGAAATGCCTTGTTTTCTTGTTTAACTTCTAATTGATCTATGTTCGGCATTAATTTTTTAAATTTATATTCAGAACCTAAATGTCTTACAAGTACATAACAGCTACCAGCATTTCGCAGATCCATTAAATATATTTACAAAACTTTAATGTTTGATTCATCCTCCTCTTTAAAAAGAAAAAAAAAAAAAATAAACCTAATCTATCTTTGTTAATAAACAAAAATTAATAACAATTAAAAAAAAACAATTAGTGATTGAAAGAAGAAAAAAAATATATTCCCATAAAAGCTAAAATAACTGGGGAACAACAGAAAATGCGAAATAAGTACGTACGTCTTATGAATTTGTAATAACAAACTGTGCACATTAATAATTGAGCTTTTTTTATTTTAAGAAATTAATGGCAACATCTTTATCATTGTTGATACAGTGATAAAGACAAGTATGCATATTTAATTGAAAATACAAACAGTAATAAAGTGGTAACAAAATTTTATAGTGCCAAATCTGAAATTGGAGAAGTAGGTTTATGGCGTTTTTTTTCTTACATGAGCTGTATGTACGTAGAATTATGGCGATAACTATAATATTATTATGGTTTTTTCTTTTCTTTTTTTTACTAATGGTCATAAACTTAATGACCACCTTCATGGAGTATTTTTTTTTTTTTTTTTTTTTTGAAATTTGTAGACAGACAAACAAACTTTAAAGTTAAATATTTTTCTTTTCTGGTTTCGTTTTAATAGACTCGTAAAAAAAACTACTTTAGTTTGCAGTTGCAATAAAAGAAAAACTTTTTCTCTACATATCAAATGTGAATTGAAACAGTAACAAACTGAAAATAAAATTTTATGTGTGTTCCATTCAGTAAGAGAAAGAAAAAAATCCAATACCGAGAAACGTTAAAAAGGTGGGCCTGGCCTGGCCTGGCTTTACTTTGCTTGAAATTTCTTTTCATGTTAATTTGTTGATTTTACAAACTCTTGCACATCTCAACACAAGAAAAGTTTTTTCCTTCAACACCGATTTAATTAAGTTTTTAACTTGTATTAGAGAACTTACTACTTACAACTTACTGTTTAATGTTTTTATAGTTATGGCGGGTTTTTGTTTTTATTATTGAATTTTATTGACTTAAGAAAAGCAGTTGTACTTTTGTTATTATTGTACTCATATCTTGAAGTAAGTTATTGCAATTGCTATTGAACTAATTCATTGGCAATTTAACGGCTTTAAATGGTTTTAACTTAATGGCAGGCAGCTCTTCATTTCACTTTATTTTATTTCTCGTAAATAATTTGTCTTCTTATTTAAATGGTGTTGAAATCAAATAACAAACATTTTATCTGAGAAATCTCATTAGGAGAAAATTACTGACGAACACTTTATCAAAATAGGAGTGAAGAATTTTTATTTGAAGATATCTGCAATTGATCGAATTAAAGTGGAATGCGATTGTATAGTGGTTGCTTGCACACCTTGAAATTTAAAACATTTTAATACTCAAAATCAAAAACAATGTTTGCAAAAGTTTATATTTTGAAAAGTTATAATTTTTATTGGTTGCAACTCTCTGAGTTATTACAATAGATTTATCCTATACAGAGAAAATAATTGTTAAGTTTTTTTTTAATTAACTGTTTACTCAAAAATTCTTTTATCAGTTAATATTTTAATAGAACCCACCTTTCTTTTTAATTAATTTTGCTGATAGTATAAAACAGTTCTAACAAAGGGGTTTTGCATCAAAATACAGTAGAGCTGTGTCCAACTCGTTCAATTAATCATTTTAGACACAAATCTATGATCAAACCCATATGGTTTTGATGCAAGGTTTGTGTCTAAAATTCAGCCTAGTGGTTCAAATATTTTTGAATAACTTAATAAATTCAGTGAAGTGCGACTTTGACACACGCACGAAGGGTTCCGTATGGACACTAGACATGTAATTCAATACGAATTTTAGCCTATATAATAGTTTTGGCTTTTTTTCGTTTTTGGGTTTTGAGCGTTTTTTTTAGTTTTGGCGTTTCTTCGGTTTTGGCGATTTTTTTTAGTTTACTTTAAAAATTTTTGAAAATTTCAAGAGTTTAACTCTTACGGTTTCCAAGATATAGCAAGTTGTCAAAATTACATAGTAAAAATTACATTAACTGATGGAACGCCCTTTAATTTAAATTTTTTTAAATTTTAGTGTTAATTGTTGTAGCCTGTATAAAAATACACTAATTTTGCAAATTTCAAGTGTCAATATACAATTATATGCATATTACACGGGATTTTAAAAATTTTCGTCGCTCGTTTTGGAACACCCTTTAATTTTTAACTCTCAATGTATTTGTTGTCGTAGCGGCCAAGCAGTCTGTCCGAATTTCGGGTCCGTAGCTCTTACGGTTCCTGAGCAAATAGCCTGTGACGGACAGTGTAGCGAAAACAATAGGTTTCCTTATTTCAGCTTTGATGTACGGAACCCTAAAAATGCGAAATTCAAATAGAACTGGGAAGAACTTCATTCGGTGGTTTGACCGACTGCATGAGTTGGACCCAAGTCTAGTCGCATCGTTTTGCTTTTGACGTTCGAATAGTACACAAATTCAATAGAGATTAGACTTGTGCCCAATAGAGTTGGGTCCAACTCGTTCAATCGTTCATTTTTGCCACAAACCTTCGATAAAACCCAGCTCTATTTCTTTTTCAACTAAGTTTGAGAGCGTTTGAATCAAAAGTTGTTTCAAACCCATTTAGTTTACATTGATGATTTTGACATGACTTTAGACTTGGGTCCAACTCGTTCACTAGTTCATTTTTGCCACAAACCACTGATCAAACCCATTTAAATTACATGGGTTTCATCATTGGTTTGTGGCAAAAATGAACTAGTGAACGAGTTCGACCCAAGTCTACATGACTTGTGTCCAACTGAACGAACTAGTTCAAACAGAACTATTGGACACAATTCTAAATGGAGATAGAGCAGGGCCAACTCGTTCAGTCGGTAATTTTAAACACAAATCTAAAACCAAACTCATGTAATTCACATGGGTTGTGTCCAACAGCTCTTTTGAACTAAAATGAGCCTTTGGACACAAGTCCGGCTAAAAAAATTAATCTAAATTAAATGGGTTTGAAACAACTTTTGATTCGAACGCACTAGACTTGGGTCGAACTCGTTCACTAGTTCATTTTTGCCACAAACCAATGATCAAACCCATGTAATTTAAATGGGTTTGATAATTGGTTTGTGGCAAAAATGAACTAGTGAACGAGTTCGACCCAAGTATATTTCAAAAAGAGATGTTGGACACAACTCTTAATTCGTAGACTTGTATCGAACTTGTTCAGTATAGACTTGTATCGAACTCTTTCGGTATGTCGTTTTAGACACAAATAGACAAATAGACCCAAGTCTAGACACAAATCTATAATCAAACCTATTTAAATTACGAGTATATGAGTTTGAAGCCTAGAGATTCAACAATATTTTTTTCTGTGTAAGGATCTGTTAATTATTTTCACTTAGTCATTAAACAAAATGATGTCAACAACAAATTTTTGTTTATGCTTCGAAAGTTTTATTATTGTTATTATTATTATTATTATTATTATTATTATTATTATTATTGAATTAATTCAATTTGGAAAAAAAATGCAGGTCATTCACATCGATTACGCACCGAAGTTTTTCCCGAATATGTTCCATCGATTTCAACGCGCGAGAGATCAAGATTAGTGAGCTGCAATGGGTAGTAAAATTTAGATCCGGGTACAACTCGTTCGAACTCGTTCAGTCGATTGTTTTAGACACAAACCCATTTAAATTATAAGGTTTGTGTCTAAAACTACAGACTGAACGAGTTCGAACGAGTTGCACCCAGTTTTACCCAACTGTGCTACTCCCTGTATCCTCTGCCGCACAACCCAGATTTCTAGTTCTAGCATTGCATGAGTGGATATCATTCCCTGAGTGCTAAACCTACTTTCCAAAAAAAGGTCTAAATTTGCGTTTCAATTGCTTCAAATCATGTTTTTTTTTAGTATTAACAGCTCTTAGTCCTCCCATAGATGAGAAATGTATATTTCATAGTTTATAATAGTAAAAGAAAAAAATCAGATAATATTACTGAAAGCTGAATAATTGTGAAAAATCACACCTGTTTGAAAAAACAAAAATTTGCATGAGCTTTTTTGGTTGGTTTTAAACATGCCAATACCATTCACAATGTGTGAAAACAAACAATTGCTGTTGGAGGTTGAGAATTAATAATTGCACGAATTGGTTATTTGTTTTATCATTTCGATTTGCTAAAAAAAACCCAACAGGGTGTTTTCTTATAAAATAAATTGAAGACTCTGCTGAAGTTGTTGCTGCCAAAGACTCTGGTCTGTGGCAAATTCAATTAGATTACAATTTGCAATTGTATTTTTAATGCAAAATAAATAAGTAAATAAAATGTTTTGGCAGTTTTAAAGAACAAATATGTCTGAATTAAAATTTCAGATTTTTATTTCCTCGAAAAAAATCTGCACTATAGGACAATTTAACATGCAATAGTGAAAGAGATGTTCCAATTTACACTTTGGTTGGGGAAGCAATTTGAAAAATAAAAATATATTTTATACTTCCCACAAAAATAACTTCAAAACAAATACTAAAGACTTTCTAAGTCTATCGGCACACGTGTTTTAGTTTTTGTTTTATCATGGAGGAGGAGGTGGTTGGTTGCTAGAGATGCGGTCATATTGCCAACACCAACACCAACACCAACATCACTGTTCCATATGGTGTGTAAAACTTCTGTGTAAACATTTTGTTCACACTCAAACGACCATTAGAAAAATATACAAAGAAAAAAATTTGAATGCAAAAAATAATATTCACATTTTCTTGTTGTTTATTTTTTGTTTAATAGTTTAAAGTTGCATTTGTTTTTTGGTCTAACGAAAAAACTAAAATTCGATGTTTACATAATCAATTTTCATTGAAATGGACAAAAGGCAATTTATGTACACATATTTTTCCTTTAGTTTACTTGTTTAATAAAAACTAAAAAAAAAATTAAACCAATTATATTTTACGTCGATTACTTTATCGTTTTTTGTTTGTTTCTTTTTAAATATTTTCAAACAAAGTATAACTTTCACTTTAAGGTCTTTCATATGTTCGAGTAGTACCTTTTTCTCTCTCTTCTTTATATAAAAACAAAAGTTAAAAGTATTTCAAATAAAATGAAAATGATTTTAATTTAATATACATATACACAAGTAGAAAAAAAAGAATGAAGACAAACCTCATAAGAAATTATTATGAAAAATTATATATTGCACGCAATCAAATAAATTGTGCGCACAGAAAATGCAAGTATGTAGATAATAAGCGTCGTTCGTCTATTATATGGATTACGATGGTGAGTGAGTGAGGTGTGTTCACACTAGAGAAATACTGAAATACTAAAGTTGCAGTGGGTTGATTAAATAAATTTATTACAAATACACACTCACACATTAATATTTGCCACTACCATTATTAGCTTAAAAAAAAAACTTCCTTGAAAGCTCACCTACACTGAAAGGAAAATCATTCATTCAGAGAATGAAACGGTTTCATTAAATGTTCTGCATTTTATTAATGAAACTTTTCATTAATATAATGAACAATTTCATTCTATGCATGAAATCTTTCAATCTCTGCTCTTCATGTGTTCTTCATAGTTCATTGTACTAATGAAAATCGCTACATTATTTAAACGAATTTTCTTTTTAGCAAATTTGGGGCAAATATAAATAAGTTCCACAAATTTCGTCTTCTTACTGTATACAGTTTGTCAAACATAAATAAATCAAAAGTTATTTTGTTAAAAAATAATTTCTATTTCTTATTTTTCTAATCCCTTTTAATTTCAAAGCAATATGGTCGTCATAAATGCAATGAAATCATTTCATTTATACAATGTAATATTCTTCATTGTATAGCAGATATCTCTCTCTTTCTCTTTTTTTTTATCCATTCACGTCCCTCACCTCTATTCAAACACAAAAAAGTTGTGCCAAACATCTTATAAAGATGCTTGTTTTGTTAAGATTTTTGTTTGATTCTTTTAAACTTATATTTGTGTATTGTGATTCTCAACAACATATTAAGATTTTTACTATAAACATGTATGTTTTTCGGCTTACTTAAAGCATTATTTGAGTTGAACTCTACTGATGAGTTCTTTAAATTTTAAGTTTTACTTTAATAAATACATACGTACATATGTACATATATTAAGTACATATGTATTTGTATATATTAAATAAAATAAAAATATTTATATATTTTTTATTAAGAATGTGGTTTGGAAGGGATATAATTTCATGTTTTTATTAGAAATTTTTCATTATTTACTGCTTATATTTCATTATATTTATGAAATTTTCTTTATATTAATGAATAAACTTCATTTATAGTATGTAAAAACCTCATTAAATCAATGAAACAACTACATTATATTCATGAAAAGGTTTCATTGAATTAATGAAATAGTTTCATTCTATTTATGATATAGCCGCAAAAATTAGCTTCATAAATACAATGAATAATTCTTCATTGATCCAATGAAGGGCTTCATTAGCTGACTTTTAATGAAACATTTCATTAATACAATGAAGAATTTCATTGTGTTAATGCAGAGTTTCCTTTCAGTGTACCAACGTTATTTATTTTTGCTTATACTTCAACGTACTAGCTGAAGATGTTACCTTCCAATGCATTAATTTTCATAACATGACTACTGTTGAATTTTCACTTATTTTTTGTTTGACTTACGCATTTATTATTATTATATAAAAATTGGAAACTTTAGACATCATTATCATCATCGTCACCATCACAAAATAAGAAAATTAATCAGATTTAAAGAAAGGCTTACCTGCAACGAGAAAATAGAAAGAAAAAATTCATTAGTTAAATAATAATTTTAAAGTAATTTTAATTTAAGTATACAAGAAACTATAATGCTTTAAATTTCAAATTATAAGTTTAAATATATAAATGCAATAATAAAACAAAAAACAATATCGAACTTTTTCGGCAGCCTGTTTTAGACACAAATCTTTGCTCAAACCCATTTAAATTACATGGGTTTGATTATTATTTGACCAAACTAGACTTGTATTGAACTCTTTCAGTAGCTAATAATCAAACCCATGTAATTTAAATGGGTTTGATCAAAGGTTTGTGTCTAAAACAGGCTGCTGAAAAAGTTCGATACAGGTCTCTCAGATTTGTATTAAACTTATATCGAACTCTTTTAATAGCTCGTTTTAGACTTGGGTCGAACTCGTTCGCTAGTTAATTTTTGCCACAAACCAATGATCAAACCCATGTAAATGTAATTTAAATTGTGCACAAGTATAGGTCTCGAACTCTTCGAGCAGATCATTTTAGACACAATCCTACAATTAACCCACATAACTTAGACTTGTATCGAACTCTTTCCGATATAGAGTTGGGCCGAACTTGATCACTAGTTCACTCGTTCAGTCGGCAATTTTTAGACTGGGGTTGAAGTCGTTCACTAGTTTATTTTTGACACAAATCTATGATGAAAAACCATGCAACTTAAATGGGTTTGATTATCGGTTTGTGTCAAATATGGAGTAGTGAACGAGTTCGACCCAAGTCTAAGTTGTCGCAAACCCCTTTTAATTTACATCAGTGGTGTCAAAAATAAAACTATAGTTGTATGTGTGAGAAAAGCTGTGTCATTCGTCTCTGAAGTACATCGAAAAAAATAAATATATATAACAAATGCAGTTTAGTGAAGCAGCTCAAAATATATAAAAGGAGTCTATATGGTAGAAAATTAAAAATAAGGAATAAAAATTAAATAAAAAAGTTGCGGGCGACCCATATTTTACGAGTTACGGCGCTGTAAACTTTTCATAGGAAACTGTGAAGAAATTCCAAAAATAAATTTTTAAATAGCTTATCTGATAGAAACTTGAAAAATAAGAAGAAAAAATTAAATAAAAAAAATTGGCTGCGACCAATAGTTTCCAAGTTATTGGTCTTTTAAGTTTTGATATTAAATGCAGTTTAGTAAAGCTGCTCCAAAAAAACCAAAATGAGTTTTTAATATATATTAATTTCTTTCCTTAAAAGTTTTGTAACATAAAATACATTGAATGCCGCAAAAAGTATTAATGATCATAGAATATTTTTCGCATACCACTTTTTTTCTTTCACTGTATCTATAAACCCGCTGCGCATGTGTTATCGTCGCTGTTTCATTGACGACTAAATGAAAGAGAATAAGAATGTGTGTGATTTTAGTTTGCACAATTGTGCCATGAAACTGACATCATTGATTTACATTGATGTTTTTAATGAGTTCGAACAAGTTGGACCTAGCTCTATCGTATAGTGTAACATCTAGTCTACAGTTGTGTCCAACAGCTCTATTTGAACTAGTTTGGGAGCGTTCGAATCAAGAGTTGTCTCAAATCCATTTAATTTACATTGATGTTTTTGACCGGACTTGTGCCCTACTGAACGAACTACTAATCTAGTTCACAATTTATTTTTTTAAATTTCCATACATATTTAAAAAACTTGGGGAACAAATTAAAACAATTTTTATAGGCTAATCGCTTGATTTGAGTTAAGAAAATTTAGCTCTATTATGCTTCATTATGTCCCAGTTGAAAATTGCAGAATGCAACATTACATATGCAAAGAAAGGATCACAGGAAAGTAGAAACATGCTATATACACAATCAAGTCCACCGACCATCGACTACAAGATGTCAAAAATAGAACACATGCGTGCTTATGAGAATAATTCTTTTAGCCGCTACACGACTACCGACTACACGGCTACTTTTGTAGCCCGTAGCCAACTTAGGCTAATTTCTATTTTTCTTGGCTACAAAAAACAGATTAGTGCTGCCAATACAACAAATGCATGAAATGATGGTTTTAAAAACGCAATACATTAAATATCGCTATTAAAAACGCGAAAAACTATTATAGTGGCACCACTTTCCACTATTTTAGCAATAGTACTTATAAAGTTAATTAAATTTTCTTGAGACATTTGAAATTTTTTTTCACACAAATTCACTTAAAAAAATCAAGTTTGTTTTGTTTTGGTTAACTTTAATACATATGTGAAAACAGATGTTTATTTTTTGTAGTTAGTGGTCGGTAGTCGTTAAAAGAATTAAGTAGCTGGCGACTTGGCTATTTTTGTAGACAGCTACTTTTGTAGTCGGTAGTCGATGGTCGGTAGCCTTTGATTGTGTTTATAGCATCAGCTATAGCATCAAAACTTCCGAACAATACTGCTTTGCTTAAGTCGATTTAAGCGATTATTCCATATTGCCATAGAATTAAAGCCTTTAGCTACAATATGACATGACATCATTTTGATATGAAAGAAAAATATTAAATCAGGTCTTTGATTTTTTCTAAACACTTAAAAGCTCATCTCTTAAAACAAAAGAAAATTTCAAACACAATAAATTTCCACTCAATGCAATTGTCAATTGATTAAAAGAAGAGGATGAAAAAAAAAGAAAACCATTTGATACAGAGAAAAAAAAAAGAAAATCCAACAATCTAAGCAAACAGCTTTGAATATGTCTGAAGCATTTCTATATAAGTTGGTTCCTTGGTTGGTTGGTTGGTTGTGGATGGGACCTGATGATAGTGATGGTATGCATGATGATTTTTGTGTTATAATAACCTTTGACATGATGAAGCAGTTTGTGATGATGATGACGATGATGATACGAGTACATACATATGTATAATGCTACGAGTATTATGCAGCATAGCATGGCATCTAATAAAATTGAATTTCAAATTTTAATTTTTATCACTTTGGGAAAAATCTTACATTTTAACATTTTCAAAAATTCAAAAATTTTGTTTCCAATAAATTATTTCTTTTTCAAATACATAGATGCCAATTCCCCTTTCAGTTAGTTTTAGTTAATGCTGCAGCGAGATTGATGTGGCATATAATCAAGTTTCACCTTTAACATTTTTATGTTGTGTTTTCTGTTTCAGTTTGTATCAATTTTTGCATTTTTTTCCCCCTGTTTAGTTTTACTGAAAATGATTGACAAACCATGAAATTAAAATCGTTTGCCAACTTTTTTTCTATTTCTTCGTCTGCTTTTCTTTGTTGTTGTTGCTGCTGTTGTGCGATCCAACAGTTACAGTTTAAAAGCAGCCATAAAAAAGATATTCCACGAAACATTGCTAATATTGGCGACGTATCATTACCATCAGCAAAACCATTTTCATCTGCTGCTCTGGCAGCTTCATATTCAGTAGAAATAAAATACAAATTTCAGCTTGTCGAAGCTGAAGAGGATGATCGCATGATCATCTTCATGCCACCAGGTTGTTTTTTTTTTTTCTTACTTTATCGTATTTTATTATTTTCTTTATTGTAATTTGGAAATTGCTTTATTTTTTATTTTACACAAATTTATGGTTTCATTTTTAGTGTGGCTTTTGTTTATGACTATTTTCCCTTTTTTTTTTACTTTGTGGTTTATAAACTTGAAGAAATGTTTAAGGATTTATTACTTATTTGTTATAATTTGTTATTGTTATCGGTGCCACACAGTCACACCGTCACTGACTGACTGCGAATGATTGGTCGTATGCAACATGACAGAAATATAAGCAGGCACATTCGGCAGAAGAGAGTAATTTTTTTTTTTTTTTGTTTATTTTATATAAAAATCCATAAACTTTTGTATGGTTTCATTAACATCATTGGAATTGGAAATTTTTGTGGTTGACAAGGCTGGCGAATAAATTAAACACGGCTAATTATTGTTGAAGCAACACAATATAAACATAAAATATTTATTTATTTTTCTTTTCATAAAAGAACGGAGCGGAGCGCAGCAGCTGCTTTTAAGCAAGCCATCTCCTTGCAAAGAAAGTTAATTTTAAAAAAGAAGTTTTTTAAGGGTTTTGCAAGCTGCAAAAAAAAATAATCTGGCTTGAAAGCTTGCAACACTGATAAGTGTTAAATGATAACAAAAAAAAAAAAAAAAAAAAAAAAAAAAAAAAAAAAAGTTTGTAATTATTTATCTTGTACCAGGAGGTGTTGAGTAATTTTTTAAGAAAAGGTGAACAAAGCAACACTTATTGCATAATTTACCAAAAGATATTGCATCAGTTGAAATGTAAATGAACACGTAAATATAAACAAAGAAAAGCGTAAAAGAAATGTAGAAAGCAAATGTCAGTATCACTCTGTTGGAAAAAAAACTACACTAACAATATGCAATAAAAAATATATTGCAAAAGATGTCACAAAAATGAGATGAAAATGATCAGAAAATTTCAAAAGCATCATTTACGATCAGAAAAAGTCCATATTTGTGACTAATTTTATTGAACAAAGCATCACAAGAGTCGAAAGCCTTCAAAAAATAAATTAGTAAGAAAAATTGTTATAAAAATCACACGCTTTGACGTTTTATAATCGTAGCAATTTCTAAAATGCGTAAAAAAGTAATCGAGCAGATTTTCTTGCCCGAGAAAGCTTATTTGAATAGAACTTGTAAACAAAAAAACTTGAAAAATTTAACTGACTTAACAAAAAAGCACAAATTTTTTTTTAAATTATTTATAAAGCATTTACACCTACACAAAATGTAGCAGATGTCAATTAAAATCTTTATGAAAATATATACCGTTAACATCAACTTTTTATTATGTTTATCAAGATTTTTTATCCCAGACAAAACCCATTAACTGAACAATTTCCAAGACTACAACCAAACAGCTGCAATGTAGCCAATTCACACTCCTTTTTAAGCAGACCGTAGCTAATTCAGTCATCTTTTTTTATAAATATGTTGTACAGGGTAGTAAAAAATAACTAAACATATTAAACATATTGACAAAATAGACTTTGTTTTGTATGCAAAATCTAGTAAAAAGCAGCTAGATTTAGCTGGTAATCTCGTAAGTACTAGATTTTGAGACAATGCCCTATTAGATTCAGTTAAATAAAACATTATGCATATACATATGTGCTAACTATTAATAGCTCTGTTTGAAGACGGTGCCAAGCAGGTTACCCAGTTATATTATTATTAAATTTATGTTGCTTCAACTTGGAATAACTTTGATTCAACAATTCTAGTTGTTTCAACTCGGAATAGCTTTGGTTCAACAAGATTTTTTATTTTTATTTAACAGTACTGAAATGTTAAATCAACAACACCAGCTATTAACTTGAATGCAACCGGTTACGAAAGCAATGAATAGTTGTTGCTGCTTTTTAAATTTATTTTATTAACATACTTCTTACAACTGCCAATCGAGATGAAAAAAGTAAGCCAATGTAGCAATGGTAAAGTAGGAAAATAAAGAACATGTTGATTATTAAGTTCTTGTTTTTAACTTTGATATTAGTTGAACTTATTATTTGTTTAAATGAAAGTTTAACATTGTATCTCTAGTTCTAAGAAACTTTAAGGTAAATGTTCCCTGATGATTTGCATTAGCAACAGTAAAATGTGCGTAGGATTCAGCTAAAACGATCAATAATCAAGTTCATTGTATTTTCAATAAAAAATTTTTATTGAATAAGTTAAATAATAATTTGTGATTATTAGTACATTAAAAAATGTTAAAATGAAATGAAGTTATTACATAACGAAAAAAAATTTCTTTGAAGATTACTGTAAATCATGTTGAATTAACATGAAACACATATAAGGCAAAATCATTGCCGAAAGATGTTAAATTAACCTTGTTTTCGTAGATTTTAATAAGAATTTTTTTTTGTGTGTACTATTTATACTTTAACATTATTTATAAAAATTATTAAGGCTTTTTAAGAAAAAATTTTTATGAAAATTTGTTTTAAAACCTCTTTATAAAGCCTTAATAAGTTTTATAAATAAGGCTGCTAGTTACTAATACTATTGTTATGGTGATGAAATTCATTGTGACTCATCGATTACGAAAATTTCCGTATGGCGGATGTGACGGGTGTGACCCAACAAATATCGGATTTTACAGAATGATTACTTTTAGAATACATTTTGTAAAATCTTCTTGTATGAAAAACTAATTTTTCTGTAAAGCCTTGTACTCTGTTCACAATTTCGTGCGAAATGCTGTCAAACTACATATAAAAGTATTTGGTATGAAATATCTGCGAAATAAATTCGCAAAAGTACTACTCTGTTCTTGTTGTGAAAAACACGTAAAATCATGTCTTTCCATGCAAAATTAGTCTGGCATCATTTTAGTTTAGCTGCGAAACTAAATAATACACTACTATAATACTATAATATATCGAATAAGTAAAAAATAATTAATGTGATGATCGTAAAAGATAAGCAAGAATAGTTAAACGTACGTGGGTAGAGTAATATAACTTCGTGCTAACCTAAATAGAAAAATGAAAATATGAAAAAACAGGGGAAATAAATAGTGATACTTACATATGTATTTACCAAAGGTAAATCAATAATTGTACACAATAATCATTTCTCACATTCCGTTTCATTTGAATTTACGTTAAATAGCTGATGTTAATAACAATCTCTACCCAAGTAGATAGACTAGGGTGCTGATGAAGTGCGTTGCTGCACAGAAAAATATCGAAATTTCCCCCAGCTTAAAAGTCTACTTTAATTGTTCTTCTCTTCTTTAGAAACTCATATTAATTAATAAAAATGTTTCATTCAATAAAAGAATTGAAATTACTGAACTTAAGCCTGACTAAAAATTATTTCTGATTAAAAATTAACTATAGTTCAATTAAAATCTAAAAATGTCTCACTTTTTTATTTACTTTATTTATATAATCAAGAAATTAATAAGAAATTAATTTATTCCCTATTCATGATATCTTAGATAGTAGAATAATTCAGACGAGTATGTTTTAAAGTTATTTCTTTAAGTGAGACATTTTTAGATTTTTAATTGAACTATAGTGAATTTTTAATCAGAAATAATTTTTAGTCAGGCTTAAGTTCAGTAATTTCAATTATTTTATTATTATGTTATTTCTTTAATTCAAATAACTTATTTATGCAAACATACACGGAGAATCATTATTATTGATTATTATTTTGAAGTCTTCTCATCCTTTATTTAGAAAAACAAATATTCTGCACTCACTACACGTTAGAGCTGCAAAACTATCGATAGTACTATCGATAGTATCGATAGTTTTGTTGTAAATGAAATATCGATAGTTTTTTCCACTATCGATACTATCGGCAAAAAAAAAAACAAGTAATTAAAAGAGTAAAAATAATCGAAGTCAGTAAACAGTAGCCGGCAGCTTTGAAGCAAATTATCCGTCGTTGATTTAAGCTTTTGTACAGCGATGCAAAAGTTGGTACAATTGTATAATTTTAGCGCTCTTTGAATGCCAAAAGTATTGTAGCACCGCAATGACCCATTTAGCACTACTGGAATCTCTTTATATTTATTACATGCCAAAAATAGCATTAAAATATATTAACCAACTTATGCAAAAAATAATGCGTGCTTGAAGTGTACATTAAAAAAAAATTCCATAGAAAATCCGGTTTTAACGTTCACTTACATATTTTTTTGCAGAAGGGGTTTAATCTTTAGCTCGAAGGTATTAGATAATTATGTAAATCAAACGATGTTTTCC
Organism: Tachina grossa; assembly: GCA_949987645.1. Taxonomy (NCBI): domain Eukaryota; kingdom Metazoa; phylum Arthropoda; class Insecta; order Diptera; family Tachinidae; genus Tachina; species Tachina grossa. The sequence goes on along the minus strand of OX465276.1, from coordinate 34,570,166 downwards.
GGTACTTAAAGAATTGCTGGAGGAATGTTATTTATTCCAAATTCATCTGCAAATGTGGAAATTTTATTTTCCTACCAAGGAGAGAAGCCGACTATTTGCATCGACTGTGAACAATCGAATAAAAAAAAGGTTATAAACGTAGTATATCGTAAATGTTACTTTTATATTCAGATCCCAGCAACTAATATTCTTTGTGCACCTTCTGGCGTTTTGTTAATTGATTTTTAGTTAATTAAAAAGTAAAAATTTTAAAAGAATATAAATAAAGAATTAGGTACAATCGTACTGAAAAAATTAAAATTTTTTTTTTTTGAAAGTTAGTACAATTTGTAAATATGACATCGCATCCCTGCTTCTGTATATACAAGTACTTAAATACATACATATGTATGTATATGAATTTATTTATAAATCCAAGTGTTATTCGACAAATAGTAGCCACAAGTAACTATCTTAATAAATTCAACATCGTCGACACAAAGATACATTTTGGTGGTACTGATATCGCGACGGCCGCCAATCGTCGGATTTATTTTGACATACCCTAGCGTGTTTCCCTACAACATTTTTTTTTTTAATTGTACCTACATACCTACATATCCAGCCTAATCTTCGATGTAATCGTATGCGATAAAAATTAAATTTTTAGAAGAAGGTTAAAAGTGTCTTAAAAGTTATCAACAATTTTCGCGTTTTGATAATTCTAAACCATGGGTAGGCCCATAAAATTATAAGTTCAATAAAAATCGAAAATATAGATAATGTGCCGCTTACGATAAAATCGAAAAAAAGGCTTGATATATTTTTATATACTAATGAAAATGTTGAAGACTGGATTTTTTTTCGAGTCAAATGTAGTTTATGTGGCAACTTTTATAAAACTATTCGATACTATCGATAGTATCTATAGTTTTACATAAAACTATCGAAACTATCGAGTGGAGCGACTATCGATAGTTTTGCAGCTCTACTACACGTAGCGAATGTAACTGAAACAGTTCAACGGTGTTTTTACAATACATTAATCATTAAACCGCATTCACTGCAGGACTACAAAATGTCAAGGATATAATAAACATGATTATATGAGAATGATGCTTTTGACGGCAGCAAGGCAACTGGGCGGCAGGTGGTTGTCCTTGCTGATTTTGTCGTTGTACTCCAATTAAAATAATTTCAATTCCTTTGGCGAAGATAAGTAAATACAATGTTGCCAGTATAATACAAAATGTTGACTAAATGATATCTTACAATTATTTAATATTATTTAACAAAAATAATATCCCGAAATTCACGTTAAGAATAAATTGATTGATTTTTATATTTTTTCGTGAGATAAGTACATTTTAAAAGAGTAATTTAATTTTTATAAATGCGAAATATTTGACGGTGGCACCACTGAAATATGTATTTATATTTGGATATCAGGTACTGTCGATACTGCTGCCGTCTCCAAAAGAATTAAGTAGCTGGCTACAAGGCGACAAATGCAGCTAGCGGCACCTGGGGGCAAATTACGGCATCCGATACGACTCGTAATTTAAAACTATTTCAATAGAGTTTATATGGAAATATTTTTAAATTACGACTCGTATCGAATGCCGTAATTTGCCCCCCGTAATTTGCTGTGGTGAATGTGTTTAATCGATCTTTAATCTTTCTTTTTACAGTTGTGCCAGTAGCAAAAAAAAAAATATAACAATATAATAATTCAAAATCCTTCGGCGTATGACAAATGTTAAAAATTTTATGCCGAATTTTCAATTAAGATGCTCTTTTATAAAAAAATCAATTTCAAAAATTATTAAAACATCTTCTTTTTTCTTTGCTTTTAGAAAATTATTGTTAAATATTTTAAATTTACCAAGAATTTTGTTCAAGAATTATTTGTCTTATCTTCCTAATTTGCTTCGTAAACATAAATTGCTTGAAAAATTAACATAGACATTAACTCTGCCTGAGATAAAAATTGTATTCTAAACAACAAAGAAATAAATTCAAAACTATTTAAAAAAAACTTTTAACTTGCATACGAAATCTTTTAGAGAACACATGTTTCCATGAAATCGAACACACACACGCAATCATTGAATCAGTTTCACAAAAGCTATACAGGCCATAAATTATCTTTTATTATTCTCTTCTGAAATTTAAAAAAAAAGGGATAAACAAATTGTTATGAAAACAATTTGAAAGTACATTCCAATTTTTAATGGAAAATAATTTCAAAATTTAAACAGATGTAAAATGTGTGGGAATTTCAGTTTTTCTTTTCAAGGGTGCTTTGATTGGCAAACAGATCTATCTATCTGTTGAATTGAGATTTTAATGAGATGAAAGAAATTTTATTTAACACTTGCTATGATTTTTAGGGGATTTAAAATATGTACTCGTATATCAACACTTACTTGTCGTCTAATGGATTAAGGGATATCATAAAAAATAAATAAAAGAGAACTGACTGACAGTAACTGCGTAAAATCATAATTGTTGCGCAAACCAGCCGTACAAAAAAAATCTACTGCGCATCTACGTCATCATAGAAATATTTGATGGTGGCAAAACTGATTGATATATATTTTTGTACTTGTATATCAGGTGCTGAGAATGTTGCTGCCATCTCAAAAAGAATTAACTACATATCTACGAGCAACAAATGCAGCCAGCGGCATTTGAAATCGTATGTTCGTGTAGACTGTTGCGGTGAATGGGTTTAATGTAGGGATGTAACGAAACCAGTTTAGCGAATGCGAAAATGAATAATGCATTTGAATTTTTGCTAAAGCGAATGCCAATGCGAATGCGAAAGCGAATGCAAATACTTACAATACGTTAAAAATCCATATGAAGTTGGATTATATACATACATAGATGTACTACATATAGCATTTTATTTAAATTGAGTCTTGAATTGAGCAAATATTTATTAGTTTATTAAATTCTCAAAACAGAAAGATGTATTTATAAAATTGATTTAAAATAAGTATCGATAAGAATAGGTTTACAAAATGTTATGCAATCAACCCATTCGTACTTTGGCCCTAAATCCTGGTACTCTGTTCAACATTTCATGTGAAATGCTGCCAAAATACATATTAACAAAAATTGGCATGAATTCATGAAACAATTTTGGAGAAGTAGTACTTTGTTCATCTCGGGAAAAACATATGAAATATATCTTCAACATTTTAAGTTTTCATGCGAAATAATATGCGTGACAATCAGTGTTGCCAGAAAATGATGATGAGAGAATGCTAAATTGGTCAAAAAATTCTGCTAAAATGTTCTACAGATCAAAAGTATAATGCCAGATTTAAATGAAGAAAATTATTTAAATGGCTCTGAATTGCATGTTTAAACAAACTTATTAGTATTTACAGGTATTTTTATAGCACATACAAACATAAAATAGTTAATAATTGGTAATTTTTGGATATGCTAATTTACGTTTAAAATTTTTTTTAACGCACTAATAATCTCAAAATATTATTTTACTTATTCAGTAAAATATTTTTTTATTTAAAATACATTGAAATTGGTTATTGGTGGGTTCTCTGGATGCTATGCGCATCAGTGAACTGTATGAGTTGATTCACTTTCGCTCTCCACTCACTTTTACAATGCTTTTGTTTAGTTTTTTAGCGTCAATATGTACTAATGATATTGCTATCAGTGTTGCCTCTCTAACAACTGACTGTCTTTAACTCACTCTCTTTTTTTAAGTGTTGTCAGTAAACATAAATAAAAAATTCGTACTGTTGTTTAATTGTTTTGTATAGTAATCAAATAACTCACAAAAGCACGTTGACTAGATGAAGTCTTCAGTTTATAAAACATTGAGTAAATATTTCCACACATAAATAAATAAATAGGGTTAAGAAACTATTAAAAAGTGGTTTTAGAAAATTTAACAGAATGTATTCAGAAATAATAAAAAATTTCGAAAATGGAGTTTTTCGTGTAATAAAAAAATTAAATAAAATGAAAAGATCTATCTCTTCATATTGTGTTAATTAATAGTTTTTCTCATATTAAAATAATTTATAAAAAATAATGGGCTTAGCTATTTTATTTTATAATATTACATAAAACTATATTTGTCAGAAGTGGTTTAAGAAGTATTCAAAACAATCATACTGATTCATTGCTTTAGTAAGTCATATGAATGACTCAGGCAATGACAGGCATTTATTAACAACAGTCTCATTGATATGAATCATGCAATAGCATCATTCATTTTGTTAATGCTAAGTGCTAGCTCAATATTCATTTTAGAAAATGCAAAATTATGCCGTTTGAATCGTAATCATGCAGATCACTGATGCGCATTTAACTTTTGATAGTGAAGATCATCAGGGAACCTTTACCCTGCAATGCATATATATTTATGAGAAAAATCCTATAAACAGAAGAATATTTTTAAAAAATTAAAATTTTTTATTGCCAACAAATTCTGCCAGAAAGCATTTAGCAGAATTTTTCAAAAGTTGACTGCTTTTTAACAGTCAGTGAAAATGCTAAAATGGCAACAATGGTGGGAATTGTTTCACATAGAATTTACAACAAAAAAACGGCTAGTTAAAATTGTTTGTATTTAAAATTTTATGTGCGAAGTAATGAATGGTGCTCAACATTTTTCAAAAGTTTGAACAGACTAGTCTTAAGTCTTTTTCAAAAATTGATAAATATTTGCGAACACAGCGGGATTTTGGTTTAGTATTCGCTTGAAATATTTGCATGCATTTTAGCGAATGCAAAAGCGAATGCAAATAGCAAAAGTAAGCCAATAATTTGCGAATGCGAAAGCGAATGCGAACATTCGTTACATCCCTAGTTTAATGCATCAGGCGGCACCATTATGGGATAATTAACGCCGTCAAAGGGAATTTTCTGCGCTAGCACACCATTGTTTGCAGCCATCTTTGGATAATGGTGCATCAGTGCTATGTAACGTGGTGCAAGGTGGCACCACAAGCTACACTGCAGGCTAAACATTTCAGTTGTTGCCTGAGAAATTTTCTGGCAATATAATTTCTCAACTTGGCGACTTAAATTGGTCGCCGCGTTTTTATTGTTAAACGGTGCTGAACTGTGTTCTCTGGGGTCATATGAAACAGCCCAAACAATTGATAATCTGAATGGTGGAATTGTGGGCTGCATTGAGCAGGCAGCGAAGTCTTTTTGCAAAATATGCTACAAAATTATATGAACATAGCCGACGTCTAGTAAAAGGCGGCTATTTAGCCGACATCGTATTCAATTATTAATTTTCATATTTTTACTTTCATAAGCATCAATAAAACTGTTTAAAAAAAATTATTTGTTAAGTCAACTAATTTCATAACCTCGTCTAATGGAAATATACGAGTATAAAAACAATTTTATACAGCATGACTTTGTTAATTTTTAAAACAAAACAAAAAGAAAAGAAACTCTCTTCCAACTACGAGTATGATGCATGTGCAACCAACCAACCACATTTTTTTCACTTTTCATTAAATTGTACTTTTCATTTCATTAATATTTCATAACGAAAAATTTCCTCTATTGTTTTTTTATTGCATTTTTAATTAGACGCTGTATGTGCACGGTGAAAAGAAGCAGTCATAAAAGGTTAAATTTGTTATTAATTTCGTTACTTTCAAATGATGCACATTCATTCGTTCACACTTTTATTTTCAAGGGGGCATATGTGTGTACAAACATATAAGCAACATGCAACATGCAACAACTACTCCAGTAGTTACAAGAGCGTTTTTTTTTGTGCTCCATCATTGTCTTCTTGAATGGGAAAAAGGTGTTAATAAACATATTTTAAAATAAATTTACTATTCTTTTTTCTCTCTCATTTTAAAACTTGATTAACAAAAATTTCAGTATCTATTGTTTTTTCTATAAAATAATACCGGATTTATTCACTAGACCAGCATATCTTATAAATTTATTAACACCCCTTTTTATTTATTTTTGTTAAAATATGACTTGAGCCCGTTGTATGTACTTACATTGAACGCTAATTTTAACAATCTAATGTTGATGGAAATTTTATAAGATTTTTATATTTATATATTACACACGATTTTTAATTAAAAGTTTTGCTTGAAATAATATTTAAAATGCTCAAAATACCAATAAACAAATAAGCCATAAGATTAAGTGCTTTTGATAGGAAAACGAATTGTTTTAAAAAATTACAAAAAAAAAACAGATAATTAAAAGTTACACACGAGGACAACTATTTTACAAACAAACATAAGTCGTGGACCTGGTGCCTGTTTCGCAAAACTTACAAGTGTTGTAATACAAGTAAAATAGTTATGAATATACAGTGAAATCGTGATATTGTGAACTAATTAAAACCGGCCGTGTTCACGTTTGTGAATTGTTCAACTTTTCGAATAATATATTCTGTTGTGTCGAATCTTATATACCCTTCCCCGATGTACGTTTATGGAGTATATACGTACATATGTAATGGGTGTTTTTTATTGAGGTATAGAACTTTAAGTTGGCATCACTTTTTTAACTGGCGGCCATTTTGTCAGCTGTCAAGTGATTAATATTTAGTTTGGTTTGCCATTTCATCATGAACAGGTTGACAAAAGAACAACGCTTGCAAATCGTGCAAATTTATTTCGAAAATAATGGTTCAGTTCGCGAAGTTTACCGCAAGCTCCGTCCATTTTATGGTCGACATAATCGTCCATCAGAGCAATTAATTCGGTTAACCATGGATCGTTTTCGCACTACGTTTACTCTATGTGATAATACGCATCCGCAGAGACGTCGAACAGTGCGCACCGAAGAAACAATTGCCGCTGTAGAGCAAAGTGTTGAAGAGGACCCGAATAAATCGATTCGCCACCGTGCACAGCAATTGGAGCTTTGTCCATCAACTTTATGGAAGATTTTGCACAAAGATCTTGGCTTGCGACCTTACAAGATCCAGCTTGTGCAAGAATTAAAGCCGCGAGACCATGCAATGCGTCGTGATTTTGGTGTATGGGCCGAAAATGAGATTGATCTCGATGCTGATTTTCATCGCAAAATTTTGTTCAGTGATGAGGTTAATTTTTGGTTGAATGGCTACGTCAACAAGCAAAATTGCCACATTTGGAGTGAAGAGAATCCACATGAGACCCTTGAGACGCCATTACATCCACAAAAACTGACTGTTTGGTGTGCTCTATGGGCTGGTGGAGTCATTGGGCCATACTTCTTCCGAAATAATGCTGGAGAGTCAGTTACCGTTAATGGAGACCGGTATAGAGCCATGATAACCAACTATTTTGTTCCCGAATTGGATGGCATGAATGTGGATGAGTTGTGGTTCTAACAAGACGGCGCTACATGCCACACAGCGCACGTCACAATCGATTTATTGAAGGAAACATTCGATGAGCGCATAATTTCGCGGAATGGACCTGTCAATTGGCCACCAAGATCGTGTGATTTGACACCATTGGATTATTTTCTTTGGGGATATGTGAAGTCGCTCGTCTACGCCAACAAACCAGAAACGTTAGGGGACTTGGAAGCCAACATTCGTGGCGTTATTGCCAACATACGGCCCCATATGCTCGAAAAAGTGGTTGAAAATTGGACCTGTAGAATTGGCTTTATTCGAGCCAGCCGCGGCGGCCACATGCCCGAAATCATATTTAAACATTAATGGCATAAAATTATCCTTCCAATAAAGCCAAATTGATGGACATTAAAACGATTTTCTTGTGTTTTATTTCAATTCGAAGTTCTATACCTCTAAAAAAACACCCGTTATATACATATTTGTTTTTCAATTTATAGTAAGTGATGTTCATATTTCATATTTTTTCGTTTTATAACTTTAAAACGTGTTAATTTATGAGTACCATTTCAATACCCCAATTGTTAGTTAATATTTGAAGATACAATAAATAAAAAAAACATGTATTAAAAAAGGGTTATTTTATGTACAAAAAAGTTCAAATTTTCCAACCCTGGTTAAAGTTTAAACTTTCCAGCTCTTAAACCGTCTTTACGATTTTCAATACCAACAAATTTCGGACAATTTGTGATATACCAGTTCAATACCGAATTCTCTAGCTTTTCCGGTTTCACGTACAGACAGACGAACATCGCTTATTCGTCTTCTTTATTCATAAGGACCCAGAATATATACTATATACTTTAAGGGCCGCATATGAATATTGTGGAAATTACACATGGATACGTTATACATACCCTTTACCATTTCTGTTGAACAAAATTGTTAAAAAATTTTAATCAGGAATAATTCTTAATCTAAAGCTAAAGCTTAGTATTTTCAAATCTTATAAAATTAAATATTTTTCTCAAATATATTTTTTAAAATTAATTTTGTAAGAACTGAAAATACTGAATTTAAGCCCGATTAAGAAATTATTTCCTATTAAAACATTTAAGGATGTTTATCTTCTATTTTTAGTATTCGAAAAGGTAAACAATTCACAAACGTGAATCTCGTGATGGTTTTAATTAGCTCACGTTATCCCGAGTGCACTGTATTTTCGGAATTGATTAAAATTCAATTTATAATAATTTTTAACTCGTCCAGGCGGATTTGGAACCAAGGCAAATTCATATCAGATGATATCAATTCAGCAGCTGATGATCAGCTGGTGTCAAATCAAAGCAAAACGTTTGGAAATTTTCTGATAGCAAGAAATTTTGCACTGACATATATACTAATACTACGCGAATATGTAGAGAGCAAATCATGCATCATCCAATTGGAAAGTGAGTAAAAATAATCTATTTGTGCATGTGAACAAAATTGGGAATCAGCGTTGCCAAATGTTCAGTTTTAACTGATTTACGCAGTTTTTTTAAGCATAGAGCAGTTTTGCAGTTTTTTGCTTAAAAAATAAGTTTTTCTATAACTTGAGCCGTGTTAAATTTTTAATTTATCTCAAGTTTGTTATTTTAATTCCGATATCTGATGCCATAGTTTTACCCATATTGCTTAATATAATAATGAAGGTTTATTAGTACTTTTTCAAAGTTGGGTTCATACGGTTCATATTGCACTTCCTTTATTAATATTAAATCGAATTGCCTTATTGAAAAAGAAAAACAAATTCCTTCATTGAAATAATTCGATCCCTTATAGAATGAGATGAAACACGACGAAATACTCGTATATACCAAATTAAAGGATAGACCCCATAGAATTTGAAGCCATAGACATTTTTCCAGAACTTTCTTAGCAAAATTTCAGTAATTCACAAAAAGAGAACAACATTTTATTTTGGCTAAGCAAGTGTATTAAATAAATAAATTATTGTGCTTTTCAGATAAAACAAAATCTTAAAAAGCAAAAGCAAACATTTAAGTTCCCTTATTTATTGAATTTTGGATACACTTACTTCTTTAGATTTATTCGGGAAAAAAAGTAATTTCCCTGTGTAATTTAATGTGAAATGTCCCACAGTGCAACTAACACACTTCCATTTCATTTAATTAAAAACTTCATAAATTTGTAGAGCCATATTTCCTTAACGGATACCGATGAGTGAGACTTTAGAGATGGTAAAACGTAACAACTTCACAAAAATTATCAAGTCATGATATAAAAATATCAGGTATAGACGTATGGTTAACACCTCCCCCCCCCCCCCCCCCAACACCCAAATATAAAAAATAATGGAATTTTTTACGAGCAGTTTATTCACATGAAAAATCAGTCTTTTTATTCTAAATTTTCAGTTTTCCATAAAAATATTATGGCAACGCTGTTGGGAATGTAAAAATCAATATCATAAAAACTATTTCATTCGTTAGTGTGTGCTAAAGTAATGCTAAGTACACACTATGGAATTTTGTGACATCGCAATAGTATATCGAGCCATAACCGCTAAAATAGCTTAAGCGACACATTTTTTGGACTTGGTTTTTCTTACGAAAATCGACTATTTACGATCGCAAATGATCGATTTTGGTCAAAAATTCAAGTTTGAAAATTATGTCGCTTAAGCATTTTCGCTGTTATGGCACGATATACTGCTGGCGACTTTTGTCATTTCCAATATTTTCGTTGTGTGGCATTGTTAAAATCGTACTACAAACTAAAATTCCGCCATTGCTATCTATAATTAAGTAAGATCAATAGCGAAGATTACCTTCAGCTTCAACTATAGACCTTCGATACAAAAATTAAATTATTAATTAACAATATTAAACTATTAATTTTCGTAAAAGAAGTATGAAAAGATAATGAAGAAATATTTAAGGCAAAAAAATCGTGATTCTCCACTCAACATCGGAACAACAACGGAGTTAATTAGAGCAAGATTTGTTTTTTTAATTTTTGTATAAAAAACAAATACTACACTGAAAGGAAACCCTTCATTCAAACAATGAAATTCTTCATTGTATTAATCAAATGTTTCATTAAAAGTCAGCTAATGAAGCCCTTCATTGGATCAATGAAGAATGATTCATTGTATTTATGAAGATAATTTTGGCGGTTATGTCATAAATAGAATGAAACTATTTCATTAGTTCCATGAAACTTTTTCATGAATATAATGTAGTTATTTCGTTGATTTAATGAAGTTTTTACATACTATAAATGAAGCTTTTTCATTTATATAAAGAAAATTTCATAAATATAATGAAATATAAGCAGTAAATAATGAAAATTTTCTATTAAAAACATGATATCATATCCCTTTCGAACCACCTACTTAATAAAAGGTATATAGATTTTTTTATTTTATTTAATATATACAAATACATACATATGTACTTAATATATAAGCATATGTATGTATTTATTAACGTAAAACATTTAAAATTTAAGGAATTCATCAGTAGAGTTTAACCCAAATAATGTTTTAAGTAAGCCGAAAAACTTTTTAAATGTTTATAGTAAAACTCTTAATATGTTGTTGAGAATCACAATACACAAACATGAGTTTAAAAGAATCAAACAAAAATCTTAACAAAACAAGGATCTTTATAAGATGTTTGGCAAAACTTTTTTGTGCTTGTATTGAGTTGAGGAACGTGAATGGATAAAAAAAAAGAGAAAGAGAGAGATATCTGCTATACAATGAAGAATATTACATTATATAAATGAAATGATTCCATTGCATTTATGACGACCATATTGCTTTGAAATTAAAAGGGATTAGAAAAATAAGAAATATAAATAATTAAAAAACAATAACTTTTGATTTATTTATATTTGACATACTGTATACAGTAAGAAGACAAAATTTGTGCAAGTTACTTATATTTGCCCCAAATTCGCCAAAAAGAAAATTCGTTTTAACAATGTAACGATTTTCATTAATACAATGAACTATGAAGAACACATGAAGAGCAGAGATTGAAAGATTGCATGCATAGAATGAAATTGTTCATTATATTAATGAAAAGTTTCGTTAATATAGTTCAGACAGAACATTTAATGAAACCGTTTCATTCTCTGAATGAATGATTTTCCTTTCAGTGTAATATTTTTTTAAAGATGAAATAACACTCAGGCAATGAATGCCTACTACTTTTACTAGGTGTTATCTTCTTTAGGAAAGGGATAGTGATAGAAAAGACAGGTGGTGAAGGAAGAGATAGAGGAAATCTTCATGATTTTACAACTCTGATTTTTGCAGAGCTGCTACTGCAACTCTGCTTGGTGCAGAGTTGCAGCGCCTCTGGTATTAATGAGGCGTATTAAATTTTCGAAGCGGTGTTTAGTAGCCATTTTATTTATTATTAGTTCGTCGATGATTTTGCTTCTGATGTTACATTAGGATTAGTATCTGCTGAAGTCTGTATATTTCAGTGACCAGTGACTATGCCTTCATCACTTGAACTTCCCTACAACAACTGATACAAAGGGACACTAATGCAGATCAGAAAAAATGCGCGATGGTGTTATTTGATGACAGTCGTAGACCGCGTTCGAACCCAGGACCTTCGGTGTTGTAGTCAACGTGCCAACTACTTCAGTCAACGCCAACTAAAAAATACAATAACCACTTCATTCGTTACGTATTACACAAAAAATATAAATATTACACAAGTCTTCCGGCATAGCCCACGAAGTCGACAAGAAAATTTATATCGCTTATTTATATTGAAAACAAAAATATATAAGAATTTTTTTTTTTCATTTTGCATTTTAGTTGACGATATATAATCCATAAAAATTTTATGTCGGCATTTCTCAATATTTATATTGTTTCTTTCAACCGCATTTATGATTGCCTTAGAAAATATTTGTTAAATTAAACTAATGGAGCTGTCATACAGTTTTTAAGCTTAAAAATAAAATTTATGAAAATAGAGATAAATCAAATACATTTACAATCAACATTTTTAATATTTTTTTTTAATTTCAATTTTAATTTTTTTTACTAATTAAATATATACTCTAGGGAAATATTTTCATACAAATACAAATACATATCATACATATTCAACTGAATGTGGGCTTAATGATTGAGGAAAGTCGTGCCAAGCTGCCTTAAGCAGCTTAAAAATGCTTGTTGATATCTTAAGGAATGCTTAACAAATCATATCAATTATACTGTTAAATATATGATGAAAAAATAAGAGAAAATACATTTAATTTGGGTTTTTTCTTAAACTTTGTTTTCTGGCTATTTTTCGTGTTTTACGATAAAAGATTATAAACATTACATGACGCAATGTGCAGATTACAAAATATGTATAAACATATGAGATTACTTTTTATATTTGGAGGGAACAAACCCATTAAAATTAACTAAAGGTGTTGCTTTTTTAACATTTCTTATTAATTAATTTTTTTTTCACAAAAGCTTGAGGGCCTGTCTTAATTAGCTTTAATATGCAAGAGCTTTTTAGGCGTAAAAAAGGTCTACAAATTGATCAATGGTTTCACCATAAATAAATGTGAATCTTTAAAAGAAACAAAAAATATCTGGCTTTAAAATCAGTTTTAATTTCTTTTTCATCTCCCCATCAGCAATCATCCAGTGAATAAGTCAGCTGATATTCTACAAATGATAAAGTTAGCGGTTACACATCATTTTTTAATATATTTTTTTGTTTTATTTTGCGGTTACTTCATTGTGTTATTTTTATTATTATAGGGACTGTAGCTATAATTATTAAATTTTATTGTTTAGAAATTACAATTGTTAGTTGTTTGTATGCAATTGATTAACATTTTGTCATCGTGTTTATACATATATTTCGAAATTGTATACGAGTACTATAGAATTATATTACATTATCAAATTTATCGTGATTTGTTTTTCTCTTTAAAGCCTGGTACACAGTTCAACATTTCACGCGAAATGCTGTCAAAAAAATGTTACAGAAATATTATTTTTCTTCAAAATTTTAAGTTTTCATGCGAAATATCTGCATCAGGTAAGATATTCGCTTATATAGACTGAAGATCGTATTGCATTACACATGTACTGTCAGTACGTAAGCCTTCGAGTGCGAGTCAAAGTCGCGCTTTAGTGAATTTATTGTGTGACAACACGACACCTATTTCAGTTTTTAACACACATTCACCTAAATTGGGCTTTCACAGAAATTATTTATGACTTCAACGCTGCTTGGAGAGTGTCTAATGGATTTGACGCATTCCAAACTGGAAGTGTAATTCGAACATACGCGTATAATTTTTTTTAATTTTTGGTTGAACGAAAAAAATTTTAATTTTAGCATGAAAAAACTATTGCAATGTTTTAGTGTATAGCTGCCCATTGGTCCCACTTCAGAAAAAGTGGGCGGGGACACGCTCACAATTTTGTTTTACTTGATTTTATGATATTATGCTTATTTGATTGCTGCGAAACCTAGCAAACACCTTTGGTTTTTGCAATTACACAATTTTAAGTTTAAAAAAATGGGTGGGTTTGCGCCCATTAAAATCTATTATAATATTTCAAGTCGCACTTAATCAATTTTTACAAAACTTACCACACACTTTGAGCTAAAAAATAGACCCAATCTTCCATTTGAAAAAATGGGCGGAGTCACGCCCATTAAAATTTAGCATTTCATTTAAAGTGGTTCCACTGTACCGGTTTTTACAAAACTTAACACACAGCTCTGAAAAACACAAAATTTTGCATTTAAAAAATGGGCGAAGGCATGCCCATTAAAATTTAATTTTATATCCCACAATTTTTTTTCAAAAGTGTTCTATCGGATCTTCGCATTGAAATCGGCGTTTTTACGGCAGAATTATTTAATATTAAATTTAAAGATATCAAAATTGCTTTTTATAGTTGCAAATAAGTGTTTTTTACGCCCGGTAGAATTTTGAATTAAAAAAAATAACCAAACCAAAAAATGACTGTCTATTCGAAAGACCAACACATGGCATTGAAATTTTAAAACGTTTTGCGAAATATGATCACCGCAGCTGTTGTTGAGCAAGTGCGTTCTGGACGTCCAATTCTGAACAACTTTATTGAGCTTTGCTGGCCGTATGTCTAAAAATTTGATTAATTAAAAGCTTAATTAAAAATTAATTAATTAATTAATTAAGTCAAATAAAATTATGTTCAAACGTTTTATTAATTAAAAAGTTTTATTAACACAATTAAATTAATTTTGAAATGAAATGAGAAAAATATTTTTGTGTCTAAACCGTCGAGAAAAGTGAATTACAAAATACTTTTAACGAAGAGTAGATATATAAATATCATTTCTGATTATTATATAACGATTTTTATCACATAGAAAATTTAAATAAAAATCATATATGATAAAATATTTCATAAAATTCCGATTTATTATCCCCAATGGATTCTGTGGGCTTCATTCATAAGCATCCACTTTGTAGTGCTGCCGTTTTGAAGAAATACAAATTAGAATAATCAAGCTTTGCAATACATAATTTTGTAAGCTTAGCGCCGCCAACGCTGAAATGTGTATTTACAACCATTATACATATTTGATTACAGTGTCAGCAGTGTTATTCTTTATTAAAAAAAACAAATACTTTTCATTTATTCACTTAAGATAAAAAAATATGGGCTAAGAGACATTGATGACTTAAACCCCGCAGCTATTGCTTGAGCAATGAAATGTTTGACTTAACAAATAACATCTTTAATATAATTATCTTAATTTGTTGAAATATTTTACTTTGTTGCTCAACTCCCACTGATACACATTTTTTAAGTTTATCTTTTTTCTTTTTTTTTTCTTGTATTGGGGGCATGTGGCTCACGTTGATGATGATGATGATGCATGATGTTGTCGAGTACATGCATCCATGCATGTTGTAATATAATTAAAGTGTGGCTTCAAACCAATAAGAATAAATAAAAAGGAAAACATGAAAATGCAACATATTGCGTGTGGATTAAAATTTCAATATTTTAAACAAACCAACCAGCCAACCAACCAACAACGACAACAACAACAAATTGATGAGTTAATTATAATTTGAAAAGAAAACCCAAAAAATAACAATAACAACAACAAATCAAAGCTAAAAAGCAATAAGAAACAATAAAACGCTTTTGTGTTTGACAAGAGAAAGTGTTAAATTACACAAAATTATACAAAAAGGAATTTTTACAAAAAGTACAATTCATTTTAACAAAGTAACAAAAATCTATTGGATTTTCTTGCTACACCCGCTTTAAGATAAAGGAATCATTTTTATCTTTCTAATTTTTGTTTCTTTATCTTTTTTGTGCAACAAACCCATTTTTCAAATGCCACCCACATTTATAAAAAAAAATTATATATAATTCTCATTCAAGCTTAAACAGAAAAAACACAACAATAAAAAACAAAACATCCAGGGCCAAGTTTGTTAAATTGTTAAAAAAAAAAACAAAACTTTAAACTAAAGAAGAAGACTGACAGCAAACGTCATTAATAATATTTAAGAAACTTAGCGCAACCACAACAAAAACTGAGTTTTTTAAAATTTTTGGTTGAAGACTTTGAAAAATTTGTTTGTTATTTATCAAAATCAAAACATAGATTGTTGAGGAAATACACATACATACATATGTACACATAGACATAAATATGCATTAGTCTCCTGCACAAGATATCTTATAAGAACTTTTAAGACATGAGGGATTTTTCAAATGCTTTACTACAGCGAAATCTTATAAAACAAACGTTAACAACATTGTTTGCAAGAAATTTTTTTGAGTATTTTAGGTATAAGAGTAATGAAGAAAACACTTCGCGACGGAAGAATTTGTGATACTAGCTTCTTTCTACGCATAAGCGCGTGTACAAACGTCATGCATGTATGTGTGTATGATCCTTTATTTTTCTGCGCACATGCAAAGGCACACACATGCATTAACATTAGTTGTATGCGGTTAACCACATAATAGCTTAGTCCCAAATCACACTGTGCAAGTCTTATTGCTAAGCTGATTAGTTTCAGGGAGAGAGAGACGAAGGGAACAGCAACGTTTCTTTTCCCCCCGTCTCTCTATCCTAATAAACTAATCAGCTTAGCAATAAGACTTGCATAGTGTAAATAGGGACTTACCATCTACATATTACACACACACTCAACGTACAATGTGAAAAATAACAAGCATACACTAATCAACAGTACTTCTTTTGAGTGTTTGTTACAAACAAGCTGTCTTGCGACATCGCTTGTTACAACTGATATACACATACACCAATACATCCATCGTGCTTCGCTTATAGTACGGCAGCATTTATTATTGATTTAGTATAATACATGCGACGTGAATACATTTAAAAATCATGACTTTTTTACATTTCAAGACTGTTTACGCAGCTCTCTAATATGCATAGTAGTGGTTTTCGTTAATAACCGCTTGTATCAGTTTTTAACAAATTTTGAATTATAAGTAAAATTGGTTGGTTACTAAAATTTTGTAGACTGTATGCGCTCCAGTCATACTCTTGAGTATTAATCGGCTAAACATGCGTATATACAGGGATATTTTATTTACACTCACATAAAGCATGTTTTCAAACAGATAAAACACATTTTACATTCTATTTTATATATGTACATGAATTTATGCATACAGTGGCGAATGAAGAATAAATGTCCAGAATATCATGCGCGTACTTTTTTTTTGTCCGATTAAATATCCATAGTTGGTGTATAAGAATACTCCGATTATAAGTAAGACAGAGTCAATGCGCTTGATACACATGAGCCTTTTTATTTTTAGTTGTAGCGTATTTTAATTTTTCGCTTAAACGAAGTAGAGATGATATTGTATGTTGGAATCGGCTATAGTCATAGTTGCTTTAGAGATAATATGTGAGCGTATGAATTATTTGCGCTACAATTATTTTTATACGCATTTACTAAAATTAGGTCTATTTACATATGTAAATTTTTGGAGTACTTATTGTCATTCTCTGCTCTGTACTTTTTAATAAAGAAACTTGGCATTGTTGCTACATTTAAAATATTTCTCAATTATAGTGTACTTTTTATAAAAAACAAACTTGTACTTTTCTTGGCGTTGTAAAATAACCGATTTCACAGTAGATACATGGTTATGAAATAAAATAGCCAACAAATGGCCTTGATAGCTCTGATCGCAGTATATTACTCTTTTCGCTTATATTCTTTGTTCCAGGTTAGAGTTCAAAATTACAAGTTCCAAAAAAAAAATAAATAATAATCCAAAAAAAAATATATAATAGTTTTAAAAACCGGAAAACATGAGCTTACAAATATTTTGGAAATCATTCCTCAAAAATTTTTCCCAGAAAAGACTCTTCTTTAAAATAATAGTTTAAGACATACTCGGTTATTCTTAACAACCACTACAATAGCAATTTATGTTTTTGGCATCAACCAAAAAGCTCGAGGAAATAAAAACTTTGGTCTCAATAAAATCATTTAACAAAATAAATGGTTTGCATGGCAAGGGTGCTTTTTTTGTCTAGTATACATTTAGCCCGGCTGACTGCCTGGATTGGTGTGGAATGGCATGGAAAACACAGTTGTAAATGTTAAAATATTAGCTGCACAAATATTTTAAACATTTATACCCACCGCACCTTAAAATGTATCATCAACTAAAAATAACATATACAAAAAATAAAATAAAATAATAGGAACAAACTTTAAAATAAAAATCAAACAACCATAAATAAAAATATTGAAAAAACATTAAAACATCAAGTAGTGGCTCTAAATGCATTGGAGAGACATTTAGGCAGCAAATTTGAAATTTTTAACACTTTAGGGAGCGACAAAAGATCTCAGTTATGTTCATTGCTAAAGGCTCATTTAGCCGACTGTAATGTAATGTAACTGCAACAGTAAGAAACAGCTGATCGATTTTGTTATGTGAAAAGTAATGGAAATGGTTATGGAGATGTAATGTAACGTAACCTACTTTTCATATAAAAATATCAATCAGCGGTTTTCTACGTTACAGTTACATTACATTACAGTCGGCTAACTGAGCCTAAACGAAGTATCAACTGACAAATGTACATACATACATATACATACATATATGTATATATTTGACTTCATGAGAAGCAAGTTGCAAAAAGGAATTGTGTGATCGCGTATTGGTTTTATTATGTATAGCAATCAATATATGATACAATTCTCATTTGGTTCATATTAAAATTGATATAAACAGTTCAAATTCACTGACTGGCAGCTAATAAACTGAATCACTAAGGCTCAAATTCACAGTCTTTAGTTAACTAATGAAAGTGGTTTAACCAATGAAATTGATAAGACAAATCGTTAGTTAAACCACGGGCGTTAGTTAACTATAGACAGTGAATTTGAACCTAAGACTCAAATTCACAGTCTTTAGTTAATTAATGAAGTTGGTTTAACCAATGAAATTGATAAGAAAATTCGTTAGTTAAACCACAGGCGTAAGTTAACTATAGACTATAGAATTTGGACCTAATAAATAGTTATCATGATCTGTGTGGAAGATTTGTAGTGAGATTAAAAATCTTTACAGATTCATAAGACAATGCCGTTTGAAGAAAGATATATTTAAAATTTTGTTGAATATTATTCAAATTCGAATTGTATCGTACTCTTTAAGAAGCTCGTTTTAGACACAAACCTGTATCCAACCAATGTAATTTAAATGTTTCTGATTATGAGTTCAACTAGTTCAACTGCACTTGCATCCGTCAAATATTTCCTGCGTATTTCCAACAAGCAGCAGGCAGTTCGAAACTATTCTACGTCTTGTAATGCACGCAAAGAGAAGATATGGTTGTAGATTGGCTGAGAAAACAATATTATGTTCTCTGAAACAAATGTGTGGTCGTTGAAAACTATTTATTGTTATTTAAAACATTTATTTCGTTACGATAAACAGAGTAATGTTTGAATTTAATAATTACATTATCACATCCATAAAAAAGTGTGGTATGGTTAGAGTTTAACAATATAGTTTTGTTAAAAACGTATTACTACAACATAATTTGTATTATTATTTAAAAATAATCACCCTTATTCTAAAGGGTGTTTTTTTCAGAGGTATCGAACTTCGAATTGAAATAAAACACAAGAAAATTGTTTTAATGTCCATCAATTTGGCTTTATTGGAAGGATAATTTTATGCCATTAATTTTTAAATATGATTTCGGGCATGTGGCCGCCGCGACTGGCTCAAATAAAGCCAATTCTACAGGTCCAATTTTCAACCACTTTTTCGAGCATATGGGGCCGTATGTTGGCAATAACGCCACGAATGTTGGCTTCCAAGTCCCCTAACGTTTCTGGTTTGTTGGCGTAGACGAGCGACTTCACATATCCCCAAAGAAAATAATCCAATGGTGTCAAATCACACGATCTTGGTGGCCAATTGACAGGTCCATTCCGCGAAATTATGCGCTCATCGAATGTTTCCTTCAATAAATCGATTGTGACGTGCGCTGTGTGGCATGTAGCGCCGTCTTGTTGGAACCACAACTCATCCACATTCATGCCATCCAATTCGGGAACAAAATAGTCGGTTAGTCGGCTCCAATTGCTGTGCACGGTGGCGAATCGATTCATTCGGGTCCTCTTCAACACTTTGCTCTACAGCGGCAATTGTTTCTTCGGTGCGCACTGTTCGACGTCTCTGCGGATGCGTATTATCACATAGAGTAAACATAGTGCGAAAACGATCCATGGTTAACCGAATTAATTGCTCTGATGGACGATTATGTCGACCATAAAATGGACGGAGCTTGCGGTAAACTTCGCGAACTGAACCATTATTTTCGAAATAAATTTGCACGATTTGCAAGCGTTGTTCTTTTGTCAACCTGTTCATGATGAAATGGCAAACCAAACTAAATATTAATCACTTAACAGCTGACAAAATGGCCGCCAGTTAAAAAAGTGATGCCAACTTAAAGTTCTATACCTCAATAAAAAACACCCTATATTTGGCGTCGGCAACATAACACGACGTCGTTTTTAATGTTTTTTATCAAATCGGTATTCCCGTAGATAGTATTGCCATTTATCGGTGACTGTCAGCATATGTTTGGTATTCTGAAAGAAACATTGATATTGATGTTGCCGTTCATTTTGTCGTCAGTGTTTTTGATGTCGTGTTTTGTTGTGTGCATGCCTCAACGAATTTGAAAAATAATTTAAATGGTAAAAAAGTGAAATATAAGTAGATATAAAAATGTACATATTTATTCGAAAAACGTTCTTTAAAAAAGTGAAATATATAATATGGACAAAATTAAAATTACCAACTCCAACCAATTTGAAAAGCTTGTGGAAGAGTTGGAAAAGTCCTTCTTTTGCTAGAGGATTGCTCAGGGGCAGTGTTCCTAATAATTTCAAGGTGCAGAGGGAAAGTGAGACTGCACTAAATTCCCTCGGTCCACCAATTAGAACTAGCGGTGGATGGCAAAATGTAAGGTAAATTGTGTGTTGGGAAAGTATACTGTATGATAAAATTTTTTTACAGGTCTGGCGCGACTTGAGGTTTAAATTAAAAAAAAGGTTACAAACAAAAACAGCAAAGCAACAGAAGGCGGGGTATATAAACAATTAGCACTGAGTACCTTTGGAGGAAGCTCCAAGCTCCGATAAACGTTGATCTGATCCCTTTTGTTTCAAAAGTTAGGCTCTATTGTATCCAATACATTCCTAAATGATGTTTTGTTCAGCCGAAAATATTTCTAAAATATTAATAGGATGAACATTGCCCATTATTTTCCAAAAACATGAGAGAACTTATCACTTACTTTTCCTTGGGTAACTGGCAAATGCATGACTTTTGTCTGAGAAATCTTATTTTCACTATTAATTTTTTTTTCATCGTCTCAATAGGAAAGAAAAACATTTTATTTTAATTTATTTACAAAGCTTTTACTTATTCAAAAATACTTTTACCAAAAATAGTAAACAAAATGAATCAGCTGACTCAAATATTGGATATGTGTATTGTATTTATCGATAAACAGGCAACGTCGTCATAACACTGTTAGGAAATACAAAGTTAGCATTGATGTTGTGTTATATTGATGTTGTTTCAAAATTGATGACGATGTTGCCGACGCCAAATAGAATAAGGGTGAATATGATGTAAATAACAATATAATGTTATCCAAAACCATACTATTTTAAGTTTTTAAAAAAAATCTTTTTCAGAAACATCTGTCAGTTCGGTATTCCGTTTGTAAGCTATCGGTATTGCACGGGTTGTGTCAAATAAATAAATAAATAAATAAAGAATAAACAAAAGGGTAGACCAATAAAAATATATAAACATTTGTGTATCTCTTTATACAGACATGTCAGTATGTCGTGTAAGTATACAATTCTATATATACATTTTATTTCAACAATATTAAATTATTTTTATTTAGATTTTGACGCACAGCTGTTTCTACAATAAATATATGATTAAAAAATAAAATAGTATTATTATATTAAATAATACTGTGGTCGTATTTAACAATATTAATATAATATTAGAACATGGTATGATGAGTCTCAATTATATTTTAGTCACATCTAACAATAGTGTTGTCATATTTACAATACTAAGATTATAATATAATTAACTCAGATAATATTATAATTAACTCAGATAATAATATTGCTAAAGTTTTTTTTTCTATTAACAATAATATGATTTGACTGCAACCATATAATTCAATAATAGTATGTTGCTATTTTATTATGGTTACCTCAATTATATTTTTTCTTCGCGTGTGTACGCTGTACAGTATCAATATTCTTGAGGAATACATTGAAAGTTTTGAAAAGGAATACATATGGAAATATATTCTACCGTATTCCTCAACTCGCTCAAGCTAAAGCTAAATTTCATCGCTAAAATGCTGAAGAAATACAAAATTAAAAATTTTTGGCGATGACATAAGACAGTAAAATTTTGGCAGATTAAATTTCTAAGAAATTGTTCGATTTAACAATACATATTATACAATATATACAAATACAGTTTTGTAGCCGAAAATCGATAAATCGACTATATAAATTTTTAGCGATTTAGATTTAGCTTTAGCGAGTTACAGAATACGGGGGCTGATCTTATTGTTTCAGACATTGCTTACAGCAAAAACCTGATATTAATTTTTTGCCATTTTAAATTCTTATTCTGACAATAATCGGTGGATAAATTACGACATTCGATATCGTTCGAAATTTTAAATATTTCCATTTCAACTACATCGAAATATTTTGAAATTTCGTACGATTATCGAGTAGCGCTAATGTATGAAAAACCCCCAATAATCGGGGACAAATTGCAGCATTCGATATAGTTCGAACTTGTAAATATTTTCATTTAAACTCAATTGAAATATTTTGAAATTTCGTACGATTATCGAGTGGCACGATTCCCTCCGCCCCTCCCCTCTGGATTCCACAACCTCGATTGTTAAGTTAATGTATGAAAAGCGCGAAATAATTTTCATTAAATTAATTCTATGCAGAGTGACCGATGACATTTTTCAAAAAGTGGCACCAAATAGGGGATTTATCAAAAAAAGGGGCAAAATTAAAAAAAACAGGAAAACTGCACTAAACTTTATATTTTTAATGTATTTTCATATAACTCACCCTAAAGAAATGGGGTCAAAAAGTGGCAAGGCAGTCGAAAAAGGGGAAACGCAGTCGAAAAAGTTGCAAATTGCCACTTTAGTCGGTCAAACGGTCACGCTGATTCTATGCAATAATTACCTCCGAAAAGTTGAAGAAACGTTCGCTTTCATGCACGACACAACGCATGCAGTTGTCCTCAATACGATTTTACTTAAGACAGGTTAAATATATTTGTAGTTCTTAATATCTCCTTAGTATATTTTGATAATCGTAAGTAATTTTTCAATCGCACATTTTACTAATTGCTTTTTAGGGTTCCGTACACCAAAGGTGAAAACGAACCCTATTGTTTTCGCTACGCTGTCCGTCTGTCCGTCACACGGTATTTTCTCAGGAACCGTAAGAGCTACGGACCTGAAATTTGGACACAGTATGTAGAACCTTGGCCGCTACAACAACAAATACATGAGAATTAAAAATTAAAGGGTGTTCCAAAACGAGCAATGAAATATGTTAAAATCCCATGTAATATACATACAATTGTATGAACATATGTATATTGAAACTTGAAATTTGTAAAATTAGTGTATTTTTATACAGACTAAAACAATTAACACTAAAATTTAAAAAATTTAAATTAAAGGGTGGTCCATCAGATAATGCAATTTTGACTATGTAATTTTGACAATTTGCTATATCTTGGAAACCGTAAGAGGCAAACAATTGAAATTTTCAAAAACGGTAAAACTAAAAAAAAAACCGAAAATTATAAAATCCCCAAACCAAAAAAAAAAATCGCCAAAAATTAAAAAAAATCGCTAAAACGAAAAAAATCGCCAAAATTAAAAAAAAAAATTCTAACACTAAAATAAATCGCCAAATTCGAAAAAATCGCCAAAATGAAAAAAAACGCCAAAATAAAAAAAAAACGCAAAAAATTGAAAAAAATCGCCAAAACGCGAAAATGTCTCCAAAACTAAAAAAAATTTAAATAAACAAAAAATCGCAAAAATTAAAAAAAATCGCCAAAAATAAAAAAACGCCAAAATGAAAAAACGCCAAAAAACCGAAAAAATCGCCAAAACAAGAAAATAAAGTGTCTAAACTAAAAAAGAGCCAAAACTTAAAAAAATCGCCAAAACCGAAAAAACGCAAAAAACGACAAAACAAAAAAACCGAAAAGACCCCAAAAACGAAAAAAATGCCAAAACTATATATTATATAGGATGAACTTTGTATTAAATTACATATCTAGTGTTCGTACGGAACCCTATGTGCGCGAGTCATAGTCGCACTTTACTGAATTTATTTTAAATCTCGTCCAAGCATTCTTAGACTGCAAATATAGGGTGTTTTTTTCAGGGGTATAGAACTTTGAATTGAAATAAAACACAAGAAAATCGTTTTAATGTCCATCAATTTGGCTTTATTGGAAGGATAATTTT
Organism: Tachina grossa; assembly: GCA_949987645.1. Lineage (NCBI taxonomy): Eukaryota > Metazoa > Arthropoda > Insecta > Diptera > Tachinidae > Tachina > Tachina grossa. Next base: position 34,545,698 of record OX465276.1, on the reverse strand, counting down.
ATGCCATTAATGTTTAAATATGATTTCGGGCATGTGGCCGCCGCGGCTGGCTCGAATAAAGCCAATTCTACAGGTCCAATTTTCAACCACTTTTTCGAGCATATGGGGCCGTATGTTGGCAATAACGCCACGAATGTTGGCTTCCAAGTCCCCTAACGTTTCTGGTTTGTTGGCGTAGACGAGCGACTTCACATATCCCCAAAGAAAATAATCCAATGGTGTCAAATCACACGATCTTGGTGGCCAATTGACAGGTCCATTCCGCGAAATTATGCGCTCATCGAATGTTTCCTTCAATAAATCGATTGTGACGTGCGCTGTGTGGCATGTAGCGCTGTCTTGTTGGAACTACAACTCATCCACATTCATGTCATCCAATTCGGGAACAAAATAGTCGGTTATCATGGCTCTATACCGTGCACGGTGGCGAATCGATTCATTCGGGTCCTCTTCAACACTTTGCTCTACAGCGGCAATTGTTTCTTTGGTGCGCACTGTTCGACGTCTCTGCGGATGCGTATTATCACATAGAGTAAACGTAGTGCGAAAACGATCCATGGTTAACCGAATTAATTGCTCTGATGGACGATTATGTCGACCATAAAATGGACGGAGCTTGCGGTAAACTTCGCGAACTGAACCATTATTTTCGAAATAAATTTGCACGATTTGCAAGCGTTGTTCTTTCGTCAACCTGTTTATGATGAAATGGCAAACCAAACTAAATATTAATCACTTGACAGCTGACAAAATGGCCGCCAGTTAAAAAAGTGATGCCAATTTAAAGTTCTATACCTCAATAAAAAACACCCTTTATAATATTTGTTGTTGTCACGAATACCCACGTTCATAAAAGGTAAAATAGAATTGAAGAGAACTTTAGTTTCTTTGTTTTAATTTAATAAAGCTAATATTTTAATAAAAATTATTCGAATAAAAATATTCGAATAAAAATTTATCTGAATAGAAACTATTCAAACAAAAATTACTCCTATAAATTTTATTTAAATAAATATATTCGAAGAAAAAAATTATTCGTTAGTTTTCTTAATTTTTATTCGAAACAAATTTTTTTTATTTAAGAAATAAACTAAATCAAGGAAAATTCTAAGTAATCTGTTTTTTTGGAAGGCCGGTAGTAAACACCAGAACTCGAATCGTCACATCCGTGAACATACAACTCGTCACGTAAAAACACCATTTTCGGATTATGACATACGTGAACGTACTGAAATCCTATTCAACTTATAAGAGTTGAGAAGAGAAGAGAATTAATATTTTCACAATCAAATTCAATTTCGCGTCCTTGCAATAATGGCTATAACAACTGCGAGTCAATTACGAATCCCAGTGGGTTAATTTCAACTCAATTTACCTTTTCCGAATTTTATTTTTTTATTTTTATTTATAGATGTATGTATGTTGCTTATAGAAAAACCAATTCAAGATCATCTTGATTAAAATGTTAAATTGTATTAAAAGAAAATAAAATATAAAAAAAAACACCAACAAAATTAGACTAATACATGCTTATTATTCGTTATTTTTTTCTCTCTCCTAAAGACAGATCAACCAACCAACCAGCAACTCTATGTTTTAATGCTTTTTTTTTCTTAGGAAACAACAATTTATTGTTATAAGTTGATGAATTGATTAAGGCAAATGCAGTATAGATGCTCGTTTAAATAAAAATGCTATAGAAAAATAAAATAAATGAAATTGATGTCTTTACTTTAGTTTAAATGTCTATTTCTTTTCTATCGTACAATACGCCAAGATAATCTTTAAGCGAATTGGTTCAAGATTTTTGTTTTTTATCTCAAGTGCCTTTTATTTCATTTAAATTACTTTTTTTCCTTTCCACTGTAACGAACGATTTGTTTTTAAAGCTTTTATCTTTATTTTAATATTTTTATTTATTTTTGGTGGCTTGATAGAAAGAATTATTATTAGAAAGTTGTATCAAACGCCCACAATTTTATTTAACACAAAATATTAAGAAAGCACTAAAAGTTATTTGCTAAACATGTCCGATGTTCATATACAAATGAATATTTTTTCAGTACATACAACCAGTAAATATATGTAGTTTAATTTGAGAAAATATTAATTTTTTTGCAAACTTTCTCTTGTATTTATGTACTTACATATTTTAATTAAAAAGTAGAAGCAACTCCTTAAAATAATTCTCGAAAGTTCTTAATGGAATTTCAGTGAACAATAGCGTGAGCTAAAATTTTTTAAAACAACAATAACGTTTTTTTTAATTTAATTTAACTTTCAAGAAAAAGAAAAAAATAATAGAGGAATTAATTCTAAAGGATTTCAATTGTCCTTTAAGTGCCGTCTAATAATAGATGCCACATTTTGAAATACATTTATGAGAATTAAAAATTAAAGAGTGTTCTAAAGCGAGCACCGAAAAATGTTGAAATACTAATGCAATATACGGAAACTAGGCTCTCGAAATTTTCAAAGTTAGTATTAATTGGTGTAGTCTGTATAATATAATATATAAATCACCGTTGATATTTAAGGGTCTTATGCAAAAAAACTTAATAAAGCTTTGCCAAGCAATGTTAAGTAAAGTTGTATTCTAAAAAAAATATTATATATATATATATTATGATATTTCCAAAATGTGTATTTTGTACCTCAAATATTTTTACTAATATAGCACATACTGATTCATGTTACATCTGAAAATGAAGCTAGAAGTGCCTGCTCTTATCTTAAATTTATTATTTCTGTCATGTAATGGGAAACATCACCAAATTATCCAACTGCTTCGAAATACATAGCAAAATCCATAAAAAAATATTAAAATAAATACAATTATACAAAAATGTTTTAGTGATGTACATACAATCAAGACAAATCGAAAAAAGCTGGATATTCAAATACTCGTTTCATTCGAATAAAACAAATTGTGATAATTTTTCACATTTTTTTTACTTTTACTTCATGGTTGTTTTTATCTGTTTTCCTATTAAGTCAGAAGCTCATTTTTTTTTTAAATTAGGTTGCTTTACTTCAAGATAATAAAAATTTATTTAATAAAATAAAAAAAATATTTGAATACCCGAATGAAATTGTATTCAATTTTGTACATCATAAGCTGTGAAGTGGTTGTTGAACACGGTGGTGTTACCAGTATTTATTATTAAATCACAAAATATTTAAAGTTGTCTTTTGCATATGATTTTTTAATAAAGCTATGTTAGCCTTAAAGTGCTTATCAACCACTATGAACTTTAAAGCTAAAGTAAAATATTTTTTTGCATAAGGGGGTAAAACAATAACAATTAGAGGGTGCTTTATCAGTTAATGTAATTTTAGCTATGCAATTTACACAATTTGCTATATGTTGGAAATCGTAAGAGCCAAACTTTTGAAATTTAAAAAAAGCTCAAACTAAAAAATTAAAAAAATGTCAAAACGAAAAATAGCCAAAATCAAAAAAGTGCTTAAAGGAAAAAAGCGCCAAAAGTAAAAACTATAAAAAATAACCCAAAAAAGATCACAGAAAACTTTAAAAAAAATCGCAAAAAACCAAAAAAATCTAACAAAAATATCTAAAAACAAATAAATTGCCAAAAACAAAAAAAATCGCAAAAATTTAAAAAGTGCTAAGAGGAAAAAAGGCCAAAAGTAAAAAACGATAACATGCAAAAAATCACCAAAAAAAGATCACAAAAAAAAACTTAAAAAAATTGCCAAAACCAAACTAATAAGAGTCTCTAAAAACAAACAAATCACCAAAAAGAAAAAATCACCAAAAACAAAAAATCGCCAATATTAAAAAAGTGTTAAAAGGAAAAAAGCTCCAAAAGTAAAAAAAAAATGATAAAATGCAAAAAATCAACAAAACTAAAAAGGTCACAAAAAACTTAAAAAATCGCCAAACCCAAAAAATCGCAAAAAAAAAAACAAACAAATCGCCAAAAACGAGAAAATTGCCAAAACGAAAAAAACGCCAAACTAAAAAAATCACCAAAAAGGAAAAAACGAAAAAGCTAAAAAATTGCCAAAACTAAAAAAACATCGTCAAAAACCAAAAAATGACAAAACGAATAAAATATCCAAAACTAACAGAATCGTAAAAAAGAAAAAAAAAAAGTTCGTCAAACCAAAAAACAATAAACAAACAAAAATGTTAAAAATAGTGCATTTATATAAAGTCAATTTTAAAGGAGTAGGTACTTTTTAAAAACGCACCGTTCAGTTCAAAAAATGCGTTTTACAAAAGTGCGTTTGAAATACATGAAATCCATGTCAAGCAGTGTTACGGCGTGCGTATAATTATAGCTGATTTTTTTTAAGAAAAGTTTTTCTTACGTAAGTACATTTAGGTTCTAACTATTAAATTTTTTACCCGTTTTTAAAATGTGTACAGTGTTTATGAAACGAGTTGAAACGAGCACGCGCTACAAAAATTATAATCTGAAACTATGATGTCAGTTTATATTTTAAATTTCTGCGAATCCACTTGAGATAGAATTTACATTACAACTTTGACAAAATTATATATGTATATTATAGTTTTTTAACTTTTAACATCGTCACGCACATGTTAAGTCTCTCACGCACAATTACACGGTACGTTTGTGATATGTACTCATTCGTTTCGAACAAGCTAATAAATAAAATGCAATCCAAATTGACTTTTATCTTTATTTGTATCGTTTATTGGAAACGAAAAAAATTCAGTTCAATGAAAATAACACATTTTTTTAATTTTAATTTTTAGCCCTGCGAATGACTTTTCTGTGGATTTCATGAATAAGTAACTTCGAGTAAGTTCCTTTTGAAAAGGTCCTTTTCAAAACGTGTCATTTAAATTACTACTAAGAAAGTATCGTTCAGAAAAGTACCTTTTAAAAAAGTACCTCTTCGAAAAGTTTATTTTTAAATCACCATTTAATTAAAAACCTTTTGGAAACTGTATCTTTTAAAAAAGTACCTTTTAAAAAAGTACCATTTAAATAAGCACGTTTTAAAAAATACCTTTTAAAAAAGTATATACAAAAAATTACCTTTCAAAATGTACCTTTTGAAAAAGTATCTTTTTGAAAATAGTACCTTTTAAAACAAGTACCTTTTAAAAAAAGTACCTTTTGAAAAAGTACCTTTTAAAAAAGTACCTTTAAAAAGTACCTTTTAAAAAACCTTTTAAATAAGTACCTTTTAAAAAAGTACCATTTAAAAAAGTACCTTTTAAATAATTATATACCTTTTAAAAAAATTACCTTTTCAAATAGTTATTTTCCAAAAAATGTCTTTTAAAAAAAGTATCTTTCAAAAATAAGTGCTGCCGAAGAAGTACATTCAAGAAAGTACTGTTTTGAAAAAATGCCTTTTAAAATATATAGTACATTTTAAAATATATAATAAATTCAGTAAAGTTCGACTCTGACTCGCGCACGAAGGGTTCCGTACGAACATTAGATATGTAATTTAATACAAACTTCATCCTATATAATATATAGTTTTGACATTTTTTTCGTCTTTTAGATTTTTTTGTTTTGGCGTTTTTTGCGTTTTTTCGGTTTTGGCGATTTTTTTAAGTTTTGGTTTTTTTAGTTTTGACACTTTATTTTCTTGTTTTGGCGATTTTTTTCGGATTTTGGCGTTTTTTTCATTTTAGCGATTATTTTATATTTTTGGCGATTTTTTTCATTTAAAAATTTTTTTTAGTTTTGGCGACATTTTCGCGTTTTGGCGATTTTTTTTTGGATTTATGGCATTTTTTTCATTTTGGCGTTTTTTTTTTCATTGGCGATTTTTTCGAATTTGGCGATTTATTTTAGTGTTAGAATTTTTTTTTAATTTTGGCGATTTTTTTCGTTTTGGCGATTTTTTTTAATTTTTGGCGATTTTTTTTTTTGGTTTGGGGATTTTATAATTTTCGGTTTTTTTTTAGTTTTACCGTTTTTGAAAATTTCAAGTGTTTGCCTCTTACGGTTTCCAAGATATAGCAAATTGTCAAAATTACATAGTCAAAATTGCATTAACTGATGGACCACCCTTTAATTTAAATTTTTTAAATTTTAGTGTTAATTGTTGTAGTCTGTATAAAAATACACTAATTTTACAAATTTCAAGTTTCAATATACATATGTTCATACAATTGTATGTATATTACATGGGATTTTAACATATTTCATTGCTCGTTTTGCAACACCCTTTAATTTTTAATTCTCATGTATTTGCTGTTGTAGCGGCCAAGGTTCTACATACTCTGTCCGAATTTCAGGTCCGTAGCTCTTACGGTTCCTGAGAAAATACCGTGTGACGGACAGACGGACAGCGTAGCGAAAACAATAGAGTTCCTTTTCACCTTTGGTGTACGGAACCCTAAAAAGTATGTACCTTTAAAAAAATACCTTTTAAAACAGATACTTTCACTTTTTAAAGCAAAGAACATACTGTTTGAGGTAAACAACAACTTCCTAAATTTCATTTTGTTTACATCTCGACTATGTTTTAATTATTGATAAATAGTTTTCATTCTTCATTAATTGTATTTAACCCCCTTTTGGAAAAAAAATAAAAATTCCCTCCCAAGCTTAGAAAAAAAAGAACCCTTCAAATATCTCAATAAGTACTTGTTTGCAAGCGTTAAAACAGAAAAACCTCAATTAAGTAACTTTTTGGTTTCCTGTCATTGAAAATTGCGTTGCAAATGAACAACAATGAAATGAAAATTATAGTTATTGCTGTTGAATTGCATAAAAACGAAAATTATTTAAACAAAACTTTTCCATTTGTGCTTTTAGTGTTTGTTAGTTGTTGGTATTGTGTCTCTGTATTTCTATTGAATAATAATACGAGTATGTAGTACTTTCGACGTTCCAATTCGTTGAACGCATGTACTATTTTATTGTTATTTCTATTGCAGTTGGTGGTTGGTTGGGTTGGTGGCGGCGGTAATGTTGTTAGATTTAAAATCTAACAATAAAAACAATTTTCCTTTTTGTTGATTTTGAATTACGAGCATACAACGATTATCAATAACAATACAACACAACACTTTTATGCAGCATATATGTATGTAGTTTTATAAGAAAAGTTTTAATGATGATGAATGAAGGAATGAATGAATAATTTACAGACAAAAGTACATGTACACATGTCTTTACAAAAACAACATACGCATGCAACAACACTACAAAACAACGCATAAAACATTAGACAGCCAGACACTTTGTTAACCACCACCGCCACCACCACCACTACCGCCGCCTCTATTATTAACACTACCATTACCATTTCAGGAGCAATGAAGTTGCTAAGTGCCTGTATAGGAGCAGACATTATTACTTACACCAGTCGAAAACTACTTGTCATAATTTTCGTTTTCTGAAGTTCAAGCTTGTCTTATTTTACTTTTTTTTTTATTATGAGAAATTATTGCGTTTATTAGTCAAGGATGGTAGTGTTTTAGTATTTTTTTTTTACTTTTTTTGAAGCGGATTATTTTTACAACTCGTGTTATTGTAATTGTCATGCGCAATTTTTTATGTAATTTTAATGGTTAATGTTTCGTAAAAAAAAACATTTCGAATTACAAGTATTATACTTTAGTTTAATGGTACAGTTATTTATTTTAAACATGCGTTTTTCCATCTCTGAGGTGTTGATAATAATTGTTTTATTTGACACACATCTGCTTTTATTTATTTATTTTTCTATTTTTTTTCTATTTTGTGGTAGTTATTGTTTGTTTTATTCAACGGTCATTTATCAAACAAAACTTCAGTTAGAGGTTTTATATTCATATTAAATTTAATATTTCTATGAATTATTATTCGTTTTTCATGATGGAATTTAAAAGCCATGACTTCAAAATGCAAAATAATTAGACCATGAACTGACAAAGCAGAAGAAAAAATGGTATTGAAACATAAGAACCATAAAATGGAAATAAAAATAATGATGCAACGCATGATGATATCAGTCATTTATTCTAAAAATCCGATTTAAATTTATTTACTAAACTTTTTAGGGTTCTGTACACCAAAGGTGAAATAAGGAAACCTATTGTTTACGCTACCCTGTCCGTCTGTCCGTCACAGGCTATTTTCTCGAGAAACGTAAGAGGTACGAAAATTTGGATAGAGTACGTAGAACTTTGGCCGCTACAACAACAAATACATGAGAGTTAAAAATTAAAGGGTGTTCCAAAACGAGCAACGAGAAATGTTAAAATCCCATGTAATATACATACAATTGTATGTACATATACACACTTGAAATATGTAAAGTTAGTGCATTTTTATACAGACTACAACAACTAACACTAAAATTAAAAAAAAAACCTAAATTAAAGGGTGTTCTATTAGTTAATGTAATTTTGACTATGTAATTTTGACAACTTGCTGTATCTTGGAAACCGTAAGATGCAAAACTCTTGAAATTTTCAAAAACGGTAAAACTAAAAAAAACTCAAAATTATTAAATCGCCGAAGCGAAAAAAATCGCTAAAACAAAAAAAAAGTGTCAAATTAAAAAAAATCTAACACTGAAATACATCGCAAAAATCCGAAAAAAAGGCAAAATGAAAAAAATCGCCATTTTTAAAAAATCGCCAAAATTAAAAAAAACGCCAAAAATTTTAAAAAATCGCCAAATATTAAAAAAATCCCTAAAATGAAAAAAAAACAGTAAGAACTAAAAAAAAAAATCGCCAAAAAAACAAGAAAAAAGTGCCAAAAACTAAAAAAAAAATCACCAAAACCCAAAAAACTCCAAAATGTTTTATTATATAGGCTAAAGTTCATATAGTAGTACATATGTAGTGTTCGTACGGAACCCTTGGTGTGTGTGACTCAAAGTCTCACTTTATTGAATTTATTTTTACCAAATGCGGGAACAAAAAAATTCCACAGGAAAATATTAAATAGGCCCTTATTATGAGCAACTTTCGATCTTCGACTGTAGTCGAAAGTACTGATCGAAGGAATTCTCATTTGATATTATGACAAGCATTCGGCAAAGAACGTCTTTAAAAATAGGTTAAAATTTGCGTTTATATACTTAAAAAAACATTGTTTGACATTTAGATTTTTAAAAATTTTTCATGTTGAAATACTTCATCGAAGTTAAATTCTGTTCGATAGAAAATTCGTTGCTCATAATATGAATGTAACATTCGATGTTCGATACTCAGCGAAGATCGAAAATCGAATGCAACTCATAATAGTCACCCTTATTCTCATTGTCGACATCGACGTCACTTTAACACAATACCAATAAATTGGGGCTTGTTTACTCGATCTCGAGAACAATTTTGTATTACTGACAATCTATTTCCGTTCCCTAAGGCCTAAAAAATAGCATAAACCTGCCAACAGGAGTGAGTTGTTTTCGACTAACTAACCAACTAATTTCTTCTTTTTCTCTATAAATTAGATTCGACTGGTATAAAAAAAAAACAGAAATATGCTAAAGAATGATTCCAGAGTTGGAAAATTCAAACTTTCTTTTTTTGATATATAAAATTTGTAGTTTTTATACCTCCCCCTGCCCCTTTGTAACGCTTTTATACAACATTTTCAGTATAAATGATCAAATCCGTAATAAATCGTAACAACTTAATTCTGACACACTTAATTTACTAAAATTATTATAAAGGGTGTTTTTTTAGAGGTATAGAACTTCGAATTGAAATAAAACACAAGAAAATCGTTTTAATGTCCATCAATTTGGCTTTATTGGAAGGATAATTTTATGCCATTAATGTTTAAATATGATTTCGGGCATGTGGCCGCCGCGGCTGGCTCGAATAAAGCCAATTCTACAGGTCCAATTTTCAACCACTTTTTCGAGCATATGGGGCCGTATGTTGGCAATAACGCCACGAATGTTGGCTTCCAAGTCCCCTAACGTTTCTGGTTTGTTGGCGTAGACGAGCGACTTCACATATCCCCAAAGAAAATAATCCAATGGTGTCAAATCACACGATCTTGGTGGCCAATTGACAGGTCCATTCCGCGAAATTATGCGCTCATCGAATGTTTCCTTCAATAAATCGATTGTGACGTGCGCTGTGTGGCATGTAGCGCCGTCTTGTTGGAACCACAACTCATCCACATTCATGCCATCCAATTCGGGAACAAAATAGTCGGTTATCATGGCTCTATACCGGTCTCCATTAACGGTAACTGACTCTCCAGCATTATTTCGGAAGAAGTATGGCCCAATGACTCCACCAGCCCATAGAGCACACCAAACATTCAGTTTTTGTGGATGTAATGGCGTCTCAAGGGTCTCATGTGGATTCTCTTCACTCCAAATGCGGCAATTTCGCTTGTTGACGTAGCCATTCAACCAAAAATGAGCCTCATCACTGAACAAAATTTTGCGATGAAAATCAGCATCGAGATCAATCTCATTTTCGGCCCATACACCAAAATCACGACGCATTGCATGGTCTCGCGGCTTTAATTCTTGCACAAGCTGGATCTTGTAAGGTCGCAAGCCAAGATCTTTGCGCAAAATCTTCCATAAAGTTGATGGACAAAGCTCCAATTGCTGTGCACGTTGGCGGATCGATTCATTCGGGTCCTCTTCAACACTTTGCTCTACATTGGCAATTGTTTCTTCGGTGCGCACTGTTCGACGTCTCTGCGGATGTATTATTATCACATAGAGTAAACGTAGTGCGAAAACGATCCATGGTTAACCGAATTAATTGCTCTGATGGACGATTATGTCGACCATAAAATGGACGGAGCTTGCGGTAAACTTCGCGAACTGAACCATTATTTTCGAAATAAATTTGCACGATTTGCAAGCGTTGTTCTTTTGTCAACCTGTTCATGATGAATACCAAACCAAACTAAATATTAATCACTTGCCAGCTGACAAAATTGCCGCCAGTTAAAAAAGTGATGCCAACTTAAAGTTCTATACCTCAATAAAAAATACCCCTTATTACATATTAGTTCAAATGCATTGCAGTGCATACAGCTTTTCTTTTTTTTCGAGGCAAATATTTATTTCCATAAATCTTTACATTTAAGTATATAACGACTTGAAATCTAAATAAAATTAATAACTTTAATACCTCAGTTACTTGATTTGAAGTTACAACTTTTTGCATTAATGTTTTTAAGTCTGATTGTAACACTATTGACCCTGACAAACTAAACAATTTGTTTTAAATTATTGGTAGAAAAATTGCATACGGGCAGAGCAATATTTTATTTATTTTCATGTCGTTATTTTTTGAAGCATCTTTCAAGTTTTACTTAAAAATCAAAATAAATAAAACGAAAACAAAAATATCTAAAGCCAAAAGTCAACAGAAGCCAAATAAACAAACAGTCACATAAATAGACTAACAAAAAAAAAAAAATAAAAAATCAAATGAAACGAAAAGTTATTTAACAAAGAGAAAATTAGTAAAAAAAAATATTAAAAAATAAAATGGTAAAAATTATGTTAAATACGATAAAGATCGTTTGATTTCTTTTGGCTTTAACACCATCGAATGTTTAAATAACGTTTTTATCAACAACAAAAAAAAAAAAAAAAACGAACAAAACAAATTTAAAAACATGAATTTTTCCAACTTCCTTTTTGGCTGACAACTTTGCCCACAAATCTTTAAGCTTCCGCTTTTGCTAATAAAACTACCAATTTATTAGGAATTTTCTTTAAGCCACTGTTTTATTAAACAGCTAAATATAATTATTAAGACAAATTTCACGCGTTCTGTATGAGTTAAACAAGCGTTTATATAAACCAAAAAGTTGTTTTGTTTTTTTTTTTTTTGTTTAACGGGTGCACATGGCAAATGCAGTGATATTCATGCACTTCTTTTTTTGGCACCGTTAAAAAGGCGTTCAAGAGTGGGCGGCATGAGGAGTTTCAACTGACATTATGCTGAATGAAAACTTAATTATAGATTATTAGTCAGTTCACTTTGTATGACAGACATTTGGATTTTGTTTCTTAAATTTATGTGCACACATACAAGTGTTTTACATTTCAAACATGTACAAGGAAATATTTTAAAATAATGGAAAACAACTTTTTTTGGGGCGGCAAGAAATTATTGGGTGTTCATGACTGTTTGGAAGCGAAAACAAACACCATGTTGCATATTGTTTGAAAACTTATTCTTCAAAATGGTTACAGTGCACCAGTTGCAAATCGTTGCAATTATTTAGATGTTCTGAACATATATTTTCCTACACGACAGTGAAAGTCAATTGACTAGTCATGTAGTCGGTAGTTGTGACGAATATATCCATCATTGAGTAGAATAAAATTGTATCATACTATCAAGGGCAAAATGAAAATATGCGTGAATTTTGTGCTAACGCATTTGCAAAAAAATATATACGTACATACATACATACATCGAGCCATAACCGCCAAAAAAGCTTAACGGAAAGATTTTTGGACATCGTTTTTTTTTACGAAAATCGATTATTTACCATCGCAAATAAGCGATTTTCAAATGTTTGAAAAACCGATAGAATATAAAAGCCTTCATTTCGAGCCATAACCGCCAAAAAAACTTAATCGACATTAGTTTTTTAACGAAAATCGATTACCTACAATCGTGAATAATCGTTTTTTGTCACAAAAAAAAAAAAAAAAAAAAAAAAAAAAAAAAAAAAGAACTCGAAAATTATGTCGCTTAAGCTTTTTTGGCGGCTATGGTACGATTTCATGTTTGAAAAATCGTCAAATAGTCGATTTTTCAAAAAAGGCTGCCATATTTATACCTTTTAAAAATCATAATTTTTAATTAAAAAAAATCGTCAAAGCGACATTTTAGGCACCAAAAATCGTAAAATCTGGCAGCCGTGCTTGTATTATTGTTTAATGCTTCAGCATTCGGAATGTACCCTTTGTTCACCGACTTCAAAGAGAAGGATGTTCTCAATTTTTTTTTTAATTTTAATTTTTAATTTTTTCAGTTTGTTACTTTCATAATTCCATTATTTTTAAAATTTTGATCTAATGGCTGAAAAAGTGGCCGGGACACGCCCACTAATATGTATTCTATATTTTTATGTACTCCCACACATTCGATACCTACGCAACATGGCACACATCTTAGGCTCTTACAGTGACACAATATAATGGTCAGCAAAAGTTGTAGGGGCCAGCCAAGTTTATGTGTTATGTAAATTATTTTCGAACCAGCCTTTAATGTTGTATGACTTAAAAATATGAAAGCGAATCAATTCAATTCTTTATATGAATTTTGAGATATTCTTTCTGTTCAAGAATATCCAGTAATTATATTGAACACGCAGTTCCATTCTTTTCTTTCCGTATCTTCTTATTGCTCGACTTGGCCAAAGTAAATTTAGAAATCAATAATTTATAGCTCTGTTAATTTCGGTCACTCTTTTCTTGTAGGCAGGGTTAACAGATAAAATTATCAAAAAATATCGTAGAAGTCCGGATATAATAGTTATAAAAAATTGTAATTTCGAGCCATAACCGCTAAAAAAGCTTAAGCGACATATTTGTTTTAACGAAAATCGATTACCAAAGCTTTTTTGACGATTATAGCACGATTTCATATTAGAAAAATTGGCGATTTTTCAAAAAAAAAGTATCATATTTTTACTATTTAAAATTCGTAATTTTTAATGAAAAAGTAGACAAATCGTCATTTCGGCACCAAAAATCGTCAAAATGACGATAAATCGTCAAAGCTGTACTTGCAGGGTTGACTAATGCTCCAGCGTTCGGAATGGACCAGTGATGGGAAATGAGATTTACATTTCGGTACCAAAAATTATTATTATTTTTTTATTTAAATTTTATTAGCAAAAAATGGTAAAAATGTCATTTACAAAGAAATAAAAAAGGACAAAAAGTACATGTACATACATATGCAGGTACAAATGTCAAAGTTATAACAAGATGAATTTTTAGACTTGATACGTTCAGAACATAAAATCGGTTTCTTTGTTTTATTTTCATGAGATTTTGGTAAGAGAAATTCCTTTCGACATTTGTAGAGGAGTGAGGTATGGACAAAATTCCGTAAGCTACTCTCGATATATCATGAAACATGTATTCATCTAATGCGTTTTTAGTTTAAGCCACTATAGATACATATATATTTTCTGTTGTTAAAAAAGAAAGAGATGGTATTCTTTTTTCTGTCTTTCACACTTTTGACCTTAGAACTTGACAGAATTTAATATAAAACTATTTACAATTTTCTTTAAACTGATTTCAAACAGTTGTTTCAACATGATTTGTGTTTATATATAGATCAACTTCTAAGCCACAGAAAATACCATTGGTTTTCGTCTATGTATATTGAATTTTGAAAGATAACACTTTTCTAAAATAGCTTTACTAATAAAGTTTCGTGCCATTTGCCGAAAAAGAAATTTAATTCTTGGCAAAAATATATTCATACGCGCGTCATTTGACTGCATTTCTAAGTTGACCGTGAGAGTATCAAATGTGTTGGGGGAGTACTACGGTACTTTTTCATGTTAAATAGTATCAAAAAAAGTACGATCGTACCAACTTTCCCATCACTGGAATGGACTCTTTATTAACCCACTTGAAAGAGAAGCTTTGAAGCTTGCAAGAGAACAGCGTTGTCAACTCGGTGCTTTTCGCACCGTTTTTAGTGCTTTTTGAAATTTTCGATGCGACAAATTTTGAATTTAGTGCTCAGTGCTTTTTTTAATTCATATTCGGTGCTTTTTGTTTCGAGTTGGTGGCACTAAACGAAAAATTCATAGAAAAAGTTCCTTACATATTTATTTTTTTTTTCGAGGAAGTCTTTCATTCAAAAACATAAGCTCTTAAGTTAAACTTTAACATTTTAAGCATAATTCATGTAAACAGTGTTTTGCCATACAACAAAGAAGACACAATACAAGTATTTACTCAAATATAGTCTAATAGCGATATTTTGTCTAGTAAAGACAATGGATGGAGAAAGATTGATTGACTTAATGCAATTATCAAAACTTGCATTCCCATCAAACTTCTGTCACTTCCAAATTGAAACGCAGAGGTCTATCGAATGAATCGATATGACTATTTTTTTTATATATATATAACTTGATAAAATTGGAAATCACTTTTTTTAATTATTAACTTTGTTATTTATATTGTGTTTGCTGCACAACACTTTTGACACTATTTTTATTTCGATCAAAATTTATCATCTTTGTCACATAGTTCATCTGATTCGAGAGATTCGTTTGTTCATTGGGGAAAAAAATTAATTTTTTTTTTATAATTACTTGAAAATGCTTCGTCAAATTGATTTAAGAATTCACTTATTCTTATAGAAATAAAATGTGTATCGGATGCCTCGAATTCGAAATTTTAGGAATAGAATGCAAGATCAACCGATTCCTATATTTTTTATGTACATGCCGTTGTTTGCGGCACAGTATATTCAAAATACATTATACATGTTTGCAGCAAACCAATAACCAATCGACGATGTATAAATTTTTTTTAATAAAATAATAAAATTTTAAATTTAGTGCTTTTTTACTTATATTACGCGCTTTTTTCCTGGTTTCGGTGCTTTTTGATATTTAAAAGTTGACAACGCTGCAAGAGAAGCTTTCAAGTCGGTTGTTCTCAAGTGGGCAAGACACGCCCACTAAAATTTATTATATATTTTCATGTACTCCTACATATTCGATTCCTACTAAACTGACACTGATCTTAGGCTCTTGCAGCGATACAATATCGTATTTGCAAAAGTGGGAGGAGCCAGCCCACTTTTTATTCGATTAAAACAAATTATCTACAAATTATAGAAATTATTTTCGAACCTGCCGTTAGTGCTGTATGACACAAATATATAAAAGCGAATCAATTAAATTTTTTATTATAATTTTGAGTTATTCTTTCTGTTAAAGAATATCCAATAATTATATCACCATTAATTTCACATTTTGTATTATGTACATTGGCATCACGATATTTGCTCATTATCGCTTACAATTTTTTTTCCAATTTGGCGGCAGCTACAACCGTGGTTGTGTAATATATATGTATATTAGTGTCCTGCATAAGACATCTTATAAGAACTTTCAAGACATGAGAGATTTTTCAAATGCTTTACTAGAGCGAAATCTTATAAAACAAACGTTAACAACACTGTTTGCAAGAAATTTATTTGAGTATTGTTGGTATAAGCGTAAAGAAGAAAACACTTCGTGACGGAAGAATTTGTGACACTTGCTTCTTTCTACGCATGAGCGCGTGTACAAACGTCATGCATGTATGTGTGTATGATCTTTTATTTTTCTGCGCACATGCAAAGGCACACACATGCATTAACATTAGTTGTATGCGGTTAATCACATAATAGCTTACCATCTACATATTACACACACACTCAGACGTACAATATGAAAAATAACAAGCATACACTAATCAACAGTACTTCTTTTGAGTGTTTGTTCCAAACAAGCTGTCTTGCGACATCGCTTGTTAACACTGATATACACGTACACCAATACATCCATCGTGCTTCGCTTATAGTACGACAGCATTTATTATTGGTTTAGTATAATACATGCGACGTGAATACATTTAAAAATCATGACGTATTTATATTTAAAGACCTTTTACGCAGGTCTCTAATGTATATCTATAATATAAAATACAATAATATAAAAAAATATGTTTAAACAAAAGAGTTTCCCTGAACCATGCAGTTTCATTCTGTAATTACCGTATCTTCGAACGACAAGTTCGATTTAAATTTAAAAGAAATCATTAATTTATAGCTCTGGCAATTGTGGCGCTAATCTAAACACTTATTTTGATATTGAAATTTCATCATTTGAACAAGATATTCAATAGTGTAATTTAATATAAGAAGACGAATACAATTGAGATGCTTCCAAAAAAAAAAAAAAAAAAAAAAAAACATGTCCGTTACAGGCTGTCGGAAAACCCTTTTAATAATTTAAAAAAAAAATCAATTGCAGGGTCACAGGAAACTTAATGCTTCTTACACACTTAAATGTGCAAATTAAAATAACTCCTGGATATGAAAAATCAACTTTTTTTCACTGTTTCGTTGTGATTGCATCAAACATTTTCATTGAAATAATAATAATTTTTGTGAGTCAAGTCTATCATGCTGTTAAGTCCTCAATTCAGATATTATGACATATTTTCTGTATTTCTTTTTGCTGTTTGCGCAGTAGTTTTATTTTGCAAAATATTTAATAACAAATGACGGAATATATTTGAGAAAATTTACCCCCTACAGCTTTAGTGCAATGTGTTTTTAAGTTTTGTTTTGCTTTTTTTTTGTGGTTATTATTTTTAAGATGGATAGTTGTTGTTGAATGGATGGATGACGGGATGAATGGTTGTGGTGTTACCTCAACTTGATGTACAAATCAACTGCAAAATATTACATTTCTGTTGCTGCATGGTATTGTTTAGCCTTTCAACGCTTGTATGTATTTATAAGCAAAAAAAAAAAATTTTTTTTTAATAAAATAAAATTTAACACTGATCAAGATTGAAAAGTAACAAAAGTGGTAGAAAATTTAAATTGAAAAAATAAAATATAACCAAAATTGCTAAATGAATATAAGACTGACTACGTACGGCTTTTGTTACAAAATTTTCTATTGAACTTCTTTTTTTTTGGTAACGTGGAAGCAAGCAACTTAACAAATTGTTGCAATTGATTGTTAGCAACAAGCTGGAACAAAATCGAAGCAATATGTACAACAAAGAAACACCGTACTCAAACTAAATTATTTTGTGGCAGTTAAATGTTGCGCCTCACACTCGCAAACTTGCTGGCTGGCAATTGTTTTCGTATAAGGAAATAGGCTTGTTATCATCACTTGTTGCAAACGGTATGTAAATTTTGTTTCTTTTTTTAACTATTCGTTACATTCGAACACCATAATAAAGTTTGCAGTTTGACAGACGACTTTTCGTTTCTATTGTCAGCCTGTGTTACACACCTATTTATTCATTTCGGAATTTTTCAGTTGTTTTTATAACCAAATAAAATTTATTAGCAGCTTGTAATTATAAGGAACTGCTACTGTAACACTTTAATTATAAAACAAATTTTATTTAAATGAATTTTATTAAGCTGCTTAAATTATTATGCATTTTTTTAATTGTAAATAATTGTATTGGGTTAAAGTTGTCAACGGAGGTGCAGGATAAAATTAAAAAAAAAAAAAAAATAAGCAAGAGTAAAAGCAGCTCAGGGGAGTCGATTAAATTATAAGCAGTGTTTTACAGAAAATACTGTTTGAAAAAGGCATTTTTTAAAGTAGCTTTTAAAACATAAAATTTTTGAAAAAAGAAATTCTTTTAGAGAAATAAATTCTTTTAGTAAAACTAACTTTTTTTGTGAAAAGTACTTTTTTGTGGATATATTTTTCTTGTAAAAATTAAGTTTTTTTAAATTACTTTTTTGTCCTCTTTTGTAAGAAGTACAGTTATGTAAAAAAAAAAAATTTAAAAATACCTTTCTGCAAAAAGTAAGTTTTTGGAAAAAGCAAATTTTTCGAAGAGTACCTTTTTCAAAATAGTACTTGTTTGTTATACAAAAAAAAAACACTTTTGCTGAAAATAAAAATTTATCTATAAAACGCCTATATAAAAAGTAGCTTTAAGCAAAAAGTACCCCTTAACATATAGTACCTTTTTCGTGAAGAGTACCTTTTTGAAAAGATTACATTTCGTAATATAAAAACTCGTTTTTGTTGAATGAAAATATATCTATAAAATCTTGTGTAAAAATTAATATTTAGTAACAACTACATTTTTTATAATAAAATGATCTTAGCATAAAAGGTACATTTTAGAAAAAATAACCCTTTAGCAAAAAGTATCTTTTAGCAAAAAGTATCCTTTAGCAAAAAATACCCTTTGGCAAAAAGTACCTTTTAGCGCAAAATACCTTTTGGAAATTCTTTGTTGTAAAGACTTTAAATTATATTTTAACAAAAATTGCTTTTTTACAACAATAACATTTTTGCGAAAAAGTACCCTTTTGTGAAAGAGATATCTTTTTGTAAAAATATGCCATTTTGTAAACAAATCCTTTTTGTAAGAAAATACATTTAAAAAAATATCTAATTGTAAAAGTTAAATTTTTTATAATAAGTTAATTTTTTGTATTATTATTATTATTTTTTTAAAGGTACTTTTTTTTAAGGTATGTACCTTTTTGTTAGCAGGACTTTTTTGTAAAAAGTATATTTTTAGCAAAAATTATATTTTTTAAATTACATATTTTCTTAAAAAGTGCCTTTAACCCACAACTATTCTTTTGAAAAAGTACCTTTTTGTAATAAAAAAACACATTTTCCTTTAATCAAAATTTATCTATAAAACGCGTTTTAATAAAAATTAATATTTCGCAAGAACAACACTTTTATGATAAAAGGATCTTATCGTAAAAAGTACCTTTTGACAAAAGTACCTTTTGGTGTAATAACTAGTGAAAAGAACTTATTTTTTAAAAATTTTTTGCTGTAAAAACTTTAAATTATATTTTAATAAAAAGTACATTTCTGCAACAAGTCGCTTTTTTTAGAAATCTTATAAAAATAAATGCTTTTTGTAAAAAAAAATTTAAGAAAATATCTTTTTGTTAAAAAATTTCTTTTGCAAAAAAATATTGTTTTGTAAAAAGTAAAATTGTTTACAAGTTCCTTTTTGTAAAACGTAAACGTACCTTTTTCTAAAAAGTACTTTTTTATGGTCTGTACCTTTTTGTTAACAGGACCTTTTCACAAATAATATCTTTTAAAAAGAAGTATATTTTTTTTTAAATTTAAGCCTAGATCACACTATCACCACAGTATACCGATTTTCGTCAGCTCACTGAAATAGTTATAAGTAATAAAGACAAATTTGCCTTATTTCTCAACTAATTGAAATATAAGGGCATAATTGTACCACACTGAATTGGTAATAAATCCATATAGACTTATTTCAGAATTAATTGAGTAGTAATACCAATTTGGATCATTACTTATGCAGTGAGGCGACGAAAATCGGTACATTGTGCCGATAGTGTGATCAAGGCTTTAGTAACAATAGATTATTTCTGAAAAGAAATTTTTGTGGAAATACTTTTTCTATAAAATATATATTTTTTAATAGCTCTTTGGAAAAAAGTACCTTTTCGTAAAAATTACATTTTCGTAAAAAGCATCGTTTCGTAAAAAGTACATATTCGTAAAAGTATCTTTCGTAAAAAGTACCTTTTCGAAGAAGGTACCTTTTCGTAGAAAGTACCTTTTCGTAGGAAGTACCTTTTCGTAAGAAGTATATTTTCATAAAAAGTACCTTGTCGTAAAAACAATCTTTTTATAAAAACTGCCTTTTCGTGAAAAGTATCTTTCATAAAAAGTACCGGTTAATAAAAAGTATATTTTTATAAAAAGTATAAGTATTTAAAAAGTACCTTTTTATGAAAAGTACTTTCTTCAATAAATACTTTTTTGAAATATGTATACACATATTTTTAACACCCGACTAAAAAAAGGGGTGTTAAAAGTTTGTAGTGTGTGTCTGTGTATCTGTGTGTCTGTCCGTGTCCACGTACAGGCCAAACGGCTCGACCGATTTTCATTTAGTTTTTTCTATTTAAAAGATGACTTGATCGAGAGGGTAATAATAGTTCTTAGCTATGTTTGAAGAAAATCGTTCCAGCCGTTTAGAAGATATAACATCTTATCTGAAAAAAGTCGGGGGTTTTTAAAATTTTTAATTTTTGTTATCTATGAGACTTTAGACAAAAAAATTTTTTATTTCCATGCCATCAATGTAACTTCCACTTGGCGACAATATAAAAGTTTAACCCTCAAACGGTCAAATTACTGTGTAGCCTAATTTTTTATATTTGTGGTGATTTCTCCATAGCAAAGTGGAAGCATTCGATAATCTATTTTCATATATTCAAAACTAATTTTTAATTATTATTTTAGTCCAGCTAAAAATGAGAAATATTTGCTTAACAATTATAAATAAATTTCCAGTGGCCCTCCCATAAAAATGTTTAATAGTGCCACAAAAGAAGAGTCTGTCAGTCTGTCTATCTAGCTCATAAAGAATTAATTTTAGTATTTTGGGTTATTTTATTTTAAAGATAAAACGCTAATGATTCACGCCGCGTCGCTTGTTTATTCATTCAATATATTTCTCATGACACATATTATTGACTTTCCAAACACTTTATGCTTCACACTATTAAAAATATGTGTTTTTAATAGTTTTGCTGAGGAAATGAAATAAACATAAATAGATTCGAAGATAAAAAACTGTACCTAGAATAAACTGATTTCGATTAATTTTTGAAAAACGGTATGTGTATATGTCTAATAATTTTTTATTAAGTCCATTGATTATTTGAATCAACCCTTCTTATCTAAGTCGAATTATACATTTGTCTCTGTATGTATATAATTATTATTTTTTTTTTGTGGCAAACACACCTGTCTGCTTTATTTAACTAATTCTAACCCCACACGAAGGTAATTATCAAAAAAATAAAGAATAATGGTACAGTTTGAGAGCAATATTGTTATTAACGTAGCTGATATTCTTTTTACGACATATTGGCTTTCTTTCTTTTAATTCAAATTACTTTTCAATAATTACATATATGTAAAATAATTTTTTTTTTCTTTTGCCACAACCCAATCTTGTGAGAGGGCTAATTATATTTAAAAAAAATACTGTGTGTACAAAAAAAAAACTGTAGCAGGCGTCCACTAGGACGGACGTTTAATTTAGTTATGCAAACATGACAGTTGGCAGCAAGCGCTTGAATGATTGAGTGACTGACTGCTTTACTTGCTGACTTGGATTGAGTGAGCGCTAAATTATAAGTGTTACCAAAAAATAAACCCAATTGCAATCAAGATTTATAGTTACAGATAAAAAACCGAACAACTAAACAAAAAACACAAACTACAGAAAAACAAATAGAAAACCATTTTTATTTATTTGCCAAAATGTTCCAAATTTCAAAAAAAAACACGTGTTATTGTTTAAAAGAACACAGAAACACTCACAAAGAATATTTCACAAAAAAGACCGCTCCTTAATAAATAATTTCATGATTTTCGTTAAGAAAAAAAAAACTCCATACAAAAATGTAAATAATTATAATAATTTGTTCTATTGTACACAAGTATTTGTTGTTATCAAACAAAGGAAATCAAACACGAAAGACCGCCAACAAAACAATTACATTTTTAAAACTAACTACCGAAGAAGGCCGCCCCATGAGAGTTATAAAGTAAAGGCTCAGCTTAACTTTAACCTTTTTTTAATTAGTTAAGCTAAAATCTGGAAAACAAGTTACATTCAATTTCAATTGTTAAACATTGAAAGCCACAGAAAACAACTCTACACACAGAAAAATTTCTACTTAAAATCTACTAAAACAAAGATTAATCTAATATTTTTCGGCAATGATTTTGCTTCATATGTGTTTCATGTTAACTTAACATGATTTATAGTAATTGTCAAAGAAAATTTTTAATTTTGAAATAACTTTATTTTACGTACTGTTAAAATCAAAATGAAGAATCATGTTGAATCAAAGTTATTTCAAGTTAGATCAACATGAATTTAATTTAATGTAGTAACTGTATTTTATTAATTATTTAACTTACGTGTGGCTGTGACATAGACATCAGAAAAATTTTTGTATATAAATTAAATTGGCTTCCCCGGCCAAGATTTGAATTTGGAACTCATCGCGTGGTAGTCAACGTACTCACCCCTGCTGCCACAACAACTTTAAATATTCTTAAGATACACAATAATATGTACCATTTTGAATTAAATTATAATTTAACATTATTTATCATTTAACATACAATTTATTTGAAAAGTTTTAGTTTTAGTTAAAAAAAAAAAAAAAATGCTTTGAAATGCTTGAAAATTTTAGTTAAAAAAAAACTTTGACTTTACTCCAGTATTCGGACCTGTGATCTTCCGAATGCAAGACTAGTACACTGCCTACCAGCCAGCAGCAGTTTGTCGGTTACCGTTCATCCGACTAAAGTCGCAATTTGACCCTTTTTTATTAGCGATCTGCGACTTTTTGTGAGACTTTTTTTATGACCGACTTTTGCGACTTTTTTGATTCTTGGGACTTTTTACCCTTTTTTGTAAAGCTTCTCACAAAAATTTTCCCAAATTTTCAGCAGAAGTTTCAAATAATAGTTTTAAGAAAAAACCTTTTTAAATTAAAAATTGTCGTTTTGCACTGCTTATTTTACAAAATTATTTTTAGCTGCCGATTCAATGAAAGACATGTGAACATTTTGAAATTACCTTTGCTAAAAATAAATTAAAAGTAAAACTTGTAACTCAATGCTGTCAGCTTTAAATTTAATAGACAACAGATTATATTTATCTACTCATATGGCGCCAAGATCCAACGAATAGAATTGAAGTAAAAAGTTCACGCGGCTTTGGATCGAAATGTTAAAATTTTGTAAAAAATATCTTATCTTTAACTTTTTCTAGCTTGTTTTTTTTAAGACCCATTCCTTTGACCTCGGCAGCATAGGACAGCCAACTTTATTAAACTTAAATACATTTCTTCGGTAAACCTACAAGAAAATATGAATTGAAGCACATACAATAATCCAACTGTATATGTTATGAAATATGCAATAAGCTTTTTGTTTTGATTCAATAATCTTTTTTAATAAACAAAAAAAAAAAACGTTTAACAAGAGGTGCAACTTTTATTTTCTCACGCGACTTTTTTGTGCGACTTTATTTTTATAAAACGACCTTTTATGCGACTTTTTAAAAATTCCCAGCGGTAACCCTGGGATGTAATCAACTGACTATTTTAACATTGCGATGTCCTAGGCTGTAGTCAATTATCTCACTAGGCACTACTTTAAGCTAACTTAAAGTTGACTTTTTTAAATCACTTGGTAGTCAGTAAATTAAAAAAAATTTCTGTGGCTCGAACATGTAACATCACACGTTGTGTACTCAACGCGCTACCACTCGGCTAAGCTGCCATCTAAAATAACAACAGCAAAATGTTAATATAAAACTGAAATGAGTTTTAAAGTAGCTGAGAATAAATTTGTTGGCTCTCACCAAATTCGATTACGTACTCAACTTTAGAATTAATTTTGGGTTTGTTCTGGATGACTTTGCAACTAGCTTTTAGTCAGTCTAAGAAAAGTTAACTATAAGTTAACTATTTTTGTAGTCAACCACACATTCTCCGACAGGGTATGAACAAAGCAAATAAACACCAACACACTCAAACAACATATTATTTCTTGTAAAATTAATGTGATTTGAAAGAATTTGAATTAACCTTTTGGCATGGTGATTTTACATTGGAATTTTTTTCTGTGTGTATATTTAGTTTATTGCACATGCAAACGGTTGTCAACAACTGAATTCAGTGAAGCAATTAAAAATTTCATTGAACCATTTATATATTTAATTGAAATTTTTTTTATGAAATGAAACCATGGAAGTGAAGAAAGCTTTAAAAATATTTTTTAATAACTTTGGAGAAACTTTATTGTTGAAATTTATAGTAAATTTCTTTTCTGATATCCATTTACTTTACGCCATAATTTACACAATTTATTCCTTTCCCTTTTTTGCACAAAAAAAAAACTATCAAAAGGTCTAGCTTAAATAAATGTGGGGCGTTTTAAAAATGTTACAACATGACAATTTATTAACTACTGTGTCACAATTTGTGGATAAATGAATGTAAACATTTTCAACTATTGACAGCTACAATGGCCACAACAGCAATGACAACAGCACTCGCGTGTTGTCAGCAGCAACAACAAAAATTGATAACAAATTTACAAAAATAGTTTTTCTTTTAAACGAGAAAAACCATTAAACATTGAAGTGTAGACAATTCTCAAAAAAATAATGATAATAATAATAGGCCAAGGGAGAAAGGAACTAAAACTACTTCAGCAATAAGTTTAACAACATTCCAAAAGGTTTTTTTAAGGTTAAAATACAGCTTTTAAGTGCTGATTGAACAATGCGAGCGTTAAGCACTTTTTCTAAAAATTCAATCAACTTTTGTTTTTATTGACAATTTGATTAAAGCAAATACTTGAATGCAGGCAACCTTTATTTGACGCGCATATGTATGAATGCATATACACACACTCGTACTCATATCAGTGAAAAAAAAAAACTTTAAAAAATGTTTGCGTCGCACGCTATTTGTTACAACAAAAGCACTGTCATGATTTTGATTGGAGTTCAAGTGTATAAAAATGTATTGCACAATTTCATATAAGAGCAAAATAATTGCTTTTTCGCAATATGTAGTTAAATTTGAGCGTTAAATGTGAACCAATCAATATAAATTTGTTTTTTTTTTAGATGTTCATATCTTCGACCTGGCAACACTGTTTTGTTTTGTAACCAATTTAACGCAACATTATCATATTTAACAAAATTGTTTTGCTATTCTTAAGCCCATGTCAGATAAAACTTTTGCTTCGCGTTGCGTTGAAGATTCGCTTTGACATCTAAAGGCCCAACTATAATATGAATAAGCTAGCTTAAGCAACTATAATGTACTTAACAAACTTTTCGTCAAGTTTTCGTTAAATGTCATTTGCTTAAGTAAAGTGCCAAACTGAACGCACATTCCGTAAGGAAACAACTGTTTGTGCATTTTTTAAAAACAAACAAGTAATAAGGTGACGGATATATTTATATGTGAATTTTTAATAGATTAGGAAATTCTTTCAAGTTAGTTCGATTGAATTGCATTCATTTATGAGTTATGAGAAGAAAAAAAATTAATACAAAATTATTGACAATACCTACACAGAAAAAAATGATTTGTAAATACAATTAATTTTTTATGTGTAAACATCTATGTATACGCTAGGGGGTAAAAAATTTTTGGCTTTGATTCTTTGCTGAGATTTCTTTGCTGAGATTTCTTTGCTTTTTGCTTTTGCTTTGCATTGTCAAAACGGTGTGAGCTATGTATGAGTGTATTAGTGTTTGAAAGAAGCAATACCAAGCAGAGAAACAAGTCGACCGGCTCGAAGCCGACGGTGCACCGCCGCCGGTTATTTTTCTGTATATTTCTGTACACCAAAGGTGAAAATGAACCGTAAGAGCTACGGACTTGAAATTTGGACACAATATGTAGACATTTGGCCACTACAACAACTAATACATGAGAGTTAAAAACTAAAGGCTGTTCCAAATCGAGCAACGAAAAATGTTAAAATCCCATGTAATATACATACAATTGTATGTTCATATATACACTTGAAATTTTAAAAGTTAGTGTATTTTTATACAGACTACAACAATTAACACTAAATTTAAAAAGTTTAAATTAAAGGGTGTTCCATTAGTTAATGCAATTTTTACTTTGTAATTTTGACAACTTGCTGTATCTTGGAGACCGTAAGAGCAAAACTCTTGAAATTTTCATAAACGTAAAACTAAAAAATCACAAAAATATAAAATCGCCAAATATAAAAAAATCGCCAAAAACAAAAAAAATCGCCAAATCGAAAAAAACACCAAATTAAAAAAAATCTCTAGGACTAAAATAAATCGCGAAAACCCGGAAAAATCGCCAAAATGAAAAAAATCCTTCAACAAAAAAATCGCAAATATGAAAAAATCGCCAAAATGAAAAAATCGCCTAAATAAAATAAAACAGAAAAAATCGCCAAAATTAAAAAAAAAACCCCAAAAAAAAGAAAAAATCGCCAAAATTAAAAAATCGCCAAAATGAAAAAAATCGCCAAAATGAAAAAAAATTGCGAGACTAAAAAAACGAAAGAAGAGAAAAAAAACGCCAAAACGAGAAAAAAGCGATAAAACTGAAAAAAATCGTTTAAACTGAAAAAACTTGAAAAAGGAAGAAAGCTAAATAAAAAAAATAAAAAATCAAAACCGAATGTGCGCGAGTCAAAGTCGCACTTTACTGAATTTATTTTAATTGCAATGCGTACACAACAACAATAACAGCAACAAATAAACGATGAATTAAACGAGGAATTAAAAATTAAAAAGTAAAAGTAAAGGCATTTACCATAGATGAGCACTGCAGTACCACTAAAGTTTCAGTAAAAACAAAAAAAAATTTACTGATTACTAAAATTTTTTTCTACAATTTTTATAAATTGCCTAAATGATTTGTTATATGATGAGGTGCATTGAATTTTCAGTAATCAGTAATGCCCGTATTCATAATGAAATTCTACCAAGTGGCTAAATGTTTTTCATACAAAAGTTTCAAAATTTGAATGAAAAAACTTTGCCACTTGGTACAATTTCAGTAATTCAGTAACAATCAGTTAATTTTCTGCTTACTGCAATTTTGAATGCAGTACATATACATATACTGCAGTGTGCCCATTTACTAACCAAATAAGTTTAATAAAACAAACAAGAACCAACAAATTCATATTTATTTACAATATTGAAAGTTTTGATACTTTTAATTAATTAATTTAAAAAAAGATACTAAAACATAAGTACTTCCAACTTGAAAAAAATTTCATTACTAGATGTTTACACATCTCCTCTGTGATCGGACTCACATGGCTTTTTTTTTTGTTATATCAATTAAATAATTAATTGATTTTGAACCTACAACGATTTTTGTAAATACAATTAACGAAATTGTAAGTTGAAGGAAAATCTTAAAAATATTTTCAATTAAATATATCAACAAATAATTTGTTGAAATTTATTCATTTTTTCAACATTTATTTTTGTTAGATTTCAAAGTTATTTCAATTAAAGCTATTGTTATATTAACAATATGAATTCTTGAATTTCTGTATCATATTTGTTATATTAACAACCTTTTTATATACAATCACAATCCTCGAAACGATTTTTGCTTGTCTGTGAAAAACACTAAATCTCTTTGAGCGGAGTTGAACCGGCAACCTCAGGACTAATAAACTAACACACTTACCTCTCAGCTAAAGAGCAACACTTTATTAAATAAGCAAATAATGAATACACAGAAAATATGATTTCTTGTTTCTTCTAAATGTGCGCATTCCGTTATGAAATAATTTAACAAATAATTTTGTTGAGTAATTTAATTGACTACAAAAATTTTAATTTGTTATATAAACAATGATGATTGTTAATTTTTAAATTAAATATTAACAATTTGTTTTGTTGGTTGTATTTCGATGATATATTTTTTCTGTGTAGATGTGCAGCTGTGGCTAAAGAATACTTAAGTGCATGTAAGTACATTGTGGCCAGCTAAAAGTCACATCTGAATTGTTTAAGCATTTGATAGACTTATCGTTCAATTCTGACATTAGCTTAAGCCAGCTTATTCATATTATAGTTGGGCCTTAAGATGAAATGTACGTGCTTATATGAAACATGTCACATAAAGAACTTTTAACGCAAAGCGAAGCGAAAAGTTAGGCAACTCTCAACTTTTTGCGTGCTTTGACAATCGTTTGGTATACTTATTTTAATTTGTTTGACCAAACTCGCATGTAAAAGTGAAATTTTTATTAAAATGTCGCTGAATTTACATAAAAAACGAGTTCGTGGCATCAGAGTAATCGAATTGTGCTGTGTTTTATACATTAAAACGAATAGTGATACAAACAGTGAGTGTTGTCAAAGTTTTTATTGTGTCATACACATTGTGCTTCACGCTTTTTTTTCCAAAGTTGGAAACGTCACGCAAAGCGTAGAAGTTGTATCTGACACCGCCTTTAATTAACCTTTAAGCAACTGTCTGCTGTCAAATTGTTAAAAAAAAAAAAAAAAAAACAGTGTTGCCAACTAAAAGATTTGAACGTCTAAGAAAAGTTAAATAAAAATGTTATAAAGGGTGTCCCAACAAGAACGCAAGATTTAAATTTTAAATAAAACACAGATATTTAAAAAAAAATCGTGAAACTTTATGATATCGTAAAGTAGGCAAAATGAGGTTATGTGTGGAACAACAAATCGGGCAGATGACCGCCACGGCTTTGCTGGCACACACGCGATCTTTTAATGAAATTTTCAATGGCCATTTTGCATAAATGCTGCGGTATTTTATTAATGCAGCGTCCAATTTCCTCTTTTAAGGCTAGAGTCGTCGTCGGCTTATTCGCGTAAACCATCGACTTCAAAAAACCACAAAGAAAAAAGTCTAATGGTGTTAAATAGCACGATCTAGGCGGCCAATTCTGGTCTCCAAAACGCGAAATAACACGACCGGAAAATGACTGATGTAGCAATTAAATTGTTTCTCTGCCTGTATGACATGTGGCGCCGTCTTGTTGAAACCGCATGCCCTCCACATTCATTTCTTCAATTCTAGGCACAAAAAAACTGGTTATCATTTCACGATACCGAACACCATTGACTGTTTGCGCTTGACCTGCGTTTGAGCGACATCATCACGTACAGCTGCGACATTTTCAGTCGATCGACCTGGTCGAAGGCGCGTTGTTGTCTTTACATCACTAACAGACCCAGTTTCGGCAAATTTATCCATTAATGTCTTTACAGTTGACTCTTTTGGAGCATTATTGTGACCCCAAATTGATCACAAATTTGCGAACTGTAGCCGCAAAACTTTCACCATTTTGGTAAAACAATTTCACAATGAGAATGCGTTGTTCATTCGTGTAGCGCTCCATTTTTACTAACCTCGTACCTTCTACTAGCAAACAATAACAATTGTTCAAATGTCAAACAATGACACTTCGAATGGCGCCAAATTTAAATCTTGCGTTCTTGTTGGGACACCCTTTATAACTGAATCTATTTATAAAAGGAATAATAACACTACCATGCAGTAAATGGAACCGACACGTGACTGGTCCCCAACTGATAGGCACATGTCCGAGTTCTAACACTTCCTATGAAGCCGGCTAGTCACTTTTATATCTTTAGCAAAAAGGAAAAAGTGATTAAGTCGAGATAAGGTGATTTCGAGTTAATGGTACCAAAGTAAACTGCATATTCGAAAGTACAACTGGTCAAAATCTCGATTTATTTGTGTGATTTTTCAGGAAGTTATAGCACTATGACTTGCTACTTATATTTTTTAGACTTCTAGTCTCATTTGGAATAACAGCTTAACTTAGGTTACACTTTGGTATACTTCAACTTAAATGTATTACTTGTAGTGTGTAGAAAGATGTTTGCTTAAAAAAAAAAAAACGGAAGTTAAAAGAAAATTTCCTAATTTAGCTCTAAAAGAAATAAATTTCTGAAAATCGACTTAAACGCTTAAAAGCGCTCTCCTGCAAAATAAGACTTAAGCACTTTTTCCTTATTGCCACAGATATGTGGTTGACCTAATTAATTAATACTTTGTATGTAACTTGTGACTTTTCACTGTCTTATAGGGACCTAATCTCTGTAGAATAACACATTTTATATAAACGTCATTCTGACAGAGTGAGCGCTGAAAGCCGAACCGAGATTATCAGTGCGATAAAACTGATTACATACAAGTGAATACAAACAAATAAGCTTGTGTATAACACAGTGAACGCCGAGAAGAGCAGAGAGCAAAGCCGATGAGTGCGAGAAAACAGTTTCAAAGCGTTTTTCAGCGCCGAAAACATTGTTTATGTTTACTTTTTAGTGTGCAGTCGTGTTTTTTAATGGTTTAAAAATAATAAAAAATGTATATCGATGAAAAATGATAAAATTCACCAAATTCATTCCTTTTTAGTGTAATTGGATGTTTTCCGAATTATTTTGTGTTAATAATTGCATTAATCACACTGGGAATACTCTTTATCAGATGAAACCATTACCGTGTACAGCAATTTTATAAACACATTTGAACAACAAGACTAAATGAAATAAAAGCAAAACACATGGAATAAACAGAATTTCAGCGCTGATTCTCGCATTCACTGTGTTATATACAAATTTTTTTCTCGCATGAAAATAAGCGTCAATAAGCTCGGCTCGGCTCCGCTCGGCATCAGCGCTCACTCTGTTCGCACCCTAACAATTGAAAGCGTATCTATTTTTAGGGTTCCGGGTTCCGTGCACCAAAGCTGAAGATGTCTATCCGCCCGTTTGTCTGTCTGTTACAGGCTGTTTTCTGGAGCTACAGACCTGAAATTCTCACAGAATATTTTAAATTGTTGGTGCTTGCAACAGCAACTATATGACAGTTAAAGATTAAAGGGTGTTCTAAAGCGAGCAACGTAATACGTTGAAGTCCAATTATATTATACAGATAATTATATCGTGCCGTAACCGCCAAAAAAATAGCTTTAAAGCAACACAATTTTCGAACTACATTTTTTTTAACAAAATCGATTTTTTGCGATCGTAAACAATCCATTTTCGCAAAAAAAAAAGAAGACAGCCAAAAATATGTCACTCAAACTTTTTTGCGATTATGGCTCCCACTAGACCCCTGCACAAGACCACTTACAAGAACTTTTAAAACATGAGGGATTTTTGAAATGCTTTACTACAACGAAATCTTCTATAACAAACGCTAAACAACACTATTGGCAAGACATTTATTTCAGTTATTGCAGGTATAGGAGTAAAGAAGGAAATACTTCGTGACGGAAGAATTTGTGATGCTTGCTTCTTCATACGCATGGGCGCGTATACAAACGTCACGCATGTACATACGCACACACTTTGTGTGTATGATCTTTTATTTTTCTGCGCACATACAAACGCACACAACTAATGTGTGCGTTTGCTTCAAAAAACCACCCTTAAACACATAATAGCTTACCATCTACATCTTACTCACTCACTCAAACGTACAATATGCAAAATAACAAGCCTACACGCATCAACACTACTTCTTTTGATTGTTTGTTACGGACAAGAAGTTTTTATTATTGGTTTAGTATAATACATGCCACGAGAATACATTTAAAAAACCAGACGTATCTACATTTCAAGAGTGTTTACGCAGGCCTCTATTGTGTGGTCGGTACTCATGGAAATTTCCATGCGGAGAAGAGTTAGAGGTTCGTATGGACCTGTTTGATTAGCTTTGTAATTCAACATTCGGCCTACAAAACCTATCAACATAATACTCAAGTAAATGCACATAACCAAGTTGGGGCTAAGTGTAAAATAAATAAATATCCTTGACTGACATTTTCAGTTATGAATTTTGACACAGTAGTAAATCTTCCTAATAACTATTGAGCTACTTAAATCATAATATTAATGAATATTTCGTTAACAAACTGGCTGAAAAACAAACAGGAAATATATTAAATTTTTTAATTATCTCTGAAACGCGGCAACAGCGCAACGAATACAAAATAATTAAGTTTTTTTTATAGCATTTAGTTGAAAAAAAAACTTTCCAGGTGATGGTGGGTTAAACACATTAAACACTTAGAATGTTAAACATTTGGTGCAATTGTTTTTATTATTTTAGTTTTTTTTACCGAAACTTTAACACGATATTAATAAAAAAAATATACATTTTTGTAGAATTTATAACACTATTGACCCAAAATAAATAAATTCGAAAAACTATTTTTTTACGATTTTCAAGTCTTTTTGACCATAAATTGTGGTCACAGGCACTGTCAGCGCATTCACGAATTTTTATACATGAACAAAAATTTTATTAAAGCGAGAAAAAAAAACAAATAGTTTCCTCAAATAAACCATTTATTGAATTGCAAAAAGAAAAAAAAAATAAGCAACAGCTTAACAAATAAACCGCCTTTTCCTTTGGCATAATTAAAGACCATAAATAAAAAAAAAATTAAAAAGATTTGCGAAAAAAAAGTAACCAAACATATAAAAATTATAGACATAATGGGTCAAAAAGTCAAACATATGGTGGTAAATGAATGTAATGAATGGTATGAATATGACTGAGCAAATGTATGATTGGACAACAACAACAACAACAACAACAACAAAAAGCAGAAAGAAATAAGATATTAAAACAAAAATATTACAGACATTAAAATGCAAATAAAATTAATAAGAAAACATGCAGATTGCCGTTGTAGTTGAATAAGTCTCCCCTCGCGCTCTTTTGCCACATTTTGTATGCATTTATAAAATCTTCGATAAAAATAAACACAAACACAAACACTAAATAAATATTTGTGTTTGTCTAATCGACAAATAAATGGCTAATAACTTTAACATGATTATGTGAGTTGCTACAAAAAAAACCACGCAATTGAATTTTAGACAAAAACAAAAACTAATGCGAAAGTCACACATGAGTTTGAAGTCCCGAGACCCCTAAAGCGGCCTCCTAACAAACGTATCGCTTACAGAAATTGTAATAAAATCACACATTTATTATATTTATTTTGTTAGCAGTTTAAATAATATTTGGTGTTTTTTCTTTGTTGCTCTCTTCTTTTTGAATTTATGAAAAATGCCAACAAAGTAAAATGCCATTAATTCTACAAATGGGGTAAAATTATATGAAATTTGAAACCGCATGCTACCAACGCCTTCCTTAACACAGACAGACAGACAGACAGACAGACAGACAGACAGACAATCAGACCAAACAAACCGTCAATGGGACACACCAACTTCATTCACTTGACCATAAATATTAAATTGCATTTTAAAAAGAGCAACAGCAATGCAATGGAAAATGCAAAACAAATTGTAGGTGCTTGATAAATATATATACTTATTTTTTTTTTCAAAATAAAAATTGAAAGACTGCCAATCATATTTAAACCGTAATAAATTTATGAAATTGCAAATAAAGCATAAACAAAAATAATGTTAAACTTCAAACTTTTATACCATGACGATTATTCACGATTCAGTTAAAATAAAGAACTTCCCAGGAAGTCAATAAGATATCGAACTTGTGATTTGGAAGTGATTCAAATCTGGATCATTTCTAATGATTTTTACATAGAATTGTCATCATAAAAGTATCTTCTTCAATTAAACGACTTACAAACGTTACACCAACCAATTCAATCACCCTTAAGGCAGAATTAGTTTTTACTTTCTGTTCTGTTACGACTCAGCTGGTTATTTTTTGTTTATAGAAATCTAATACAAGTAATTAGTTTTTCTGGTTAGTTCTGTTCTGTTTCGGTTCAACCTGTGAAAATCAAAAAAACTGTTAAGTAATTATAAGTGACACCATAAATTATATTAAAAATATTTTGATATAAATTTTGATTGTGCTTATAGAATTAAAAAACAATGATTTTTAAAAGAAAAACAAAACTATATTGAAACTTAACAATGGACGATGCAAAACTCATCGCTTTAGTGGAAAACTGCGACCCTTCTGGTCAGAAACAGCTGATAAGTTGCTACAGAAAAAGTAAGTACTCAAATTTAGAAGCAGAACGGCACAGCACAGAACAATAACAGAAAGTAAAGACTAATGAAGCCTTTATTCCAGTTGCAGACATCGACGTCACTTTATCCCAATACCAAAAAATTGGGGCTTGTGTACTCGCTCTCAAGAACAATTCTTTCCGTTCCCTAAGGTGTAGAAAATAGCATAAACCTGCCAACAGGAGTCAGTTGTTTTCGACAACGGGTACACAAGCCCCAATTATTTGGTATTGTGTTAAAGTGACGTCGATGCTGACAACTGGAATAAGGGTGAGAATATCAATCTAAAGCACACGCCCCCCCCCCCCCCCTTAACATCATTGCATATGTTTTTGTACACATTATTGTAGTTTTGACCTACACTATGCAATAAATGGCACAACATTTTCAAAGAAAATATTGCCCAATTTTCCTGACAATGAAAAAGTACACAACAATGTTGCCACCACATTACACAATTGTTTTCTTTGTACAATAAAAATCAATAGTCCTTTGATATTTGTTAATATATTAGCCCAATTCACAATCTTGTGCAAATGGTCTTGCATCGTTGCATATGCAAAATGGTATAGTATATTCGTACTCACCACTAAGAATTGTTAAGTGGTGAGTTTCAATATACTATACCATTTTGCACATGCACCGATGCAAGATCATTTGCACAAGATTGTGAATTGGGCTATTGTGCCATCTTCGAATATGACATACACATTAGCCCAATTCACAATCTTGTGCAAATGATCTTGCATCGGTGCATGTGCAAAATGGTATAGTATATTGATACTCACCACTAAGAATTGTTAAGTGGTGAGTTTCAATATACTATACCATTTTGCACATGGAACGATGCAAGACCATTTGCACAAGATTGTGAATTGGGCTATTGGCAACATTATTGTACAATGCAAAAAATTACACAATTATATTTGCAAAAGGGTGGGCGGCCGCTTAACAGGCAAGAACTGTCAATCTGTATTTAAAAATAAAAGTGTTGCCAGTTCGTATTTTTTATTTTAACAGGGAAAACATTTTAACGCATCTTGTTTTTTCTTTTTTTTTTTTCTTTAAATTTGTTGTTGAGCATTTTTTCCAGTGTATAAAATAATGATGCCATTTGTGTAATAACATTTTAGATTTAATATGAAATTAGTAATATAAAATAATAGCTTATTGTTCACATATAAAAAAAAAATGCAGAGAAAAAATATAAATTACTATTATTACGATTAACAGAAAAAACGGACGGGCGGGCAGATGGATGGACAGACGGACAATTAAAAAAGAAACTGTTTGTATTTTTTAAATAAAAGCAGCAGCAGGAAAACTTGTTGTATGTTAAATTTGGAGAAAATTTTTAAACCAACAACAAAAACAAAAACACCGCCAGCCACTACTGTATTTTTATTTTATTCCCAACTAAACGCTCTTTCTCTCTGTGTTGTATAACAATACAATTGCAATATAATTTTACAACGATATTTACAACTAAATGTTTTTTTTTTAAATTTTAGTATGTTGATGTGTGATAAAATTTGATATTGTTTTTTCTTTCTTTTTTTTATACGTTTTCATTTTCATTTAAGGTAAAGCGGTCTTTTCATTTATATAAATTATTATTATTATTATTTCTTTTTTAAGAAAAAAAAAATGCTCTAACTATTAGTTTAAATTACTTACATACATTTACTTATTTGGAGGAGGGAATTATTTGAAAGTAATTTGTGTTAACAACACTTACCTGGAAAGATACAAGAAAAGAAAAGAGAAAAATTGTTAAAAATTTTTTTTGACAATTTGTTAAATCAACGTATGGGAAGTGTTATTGTTTCTTAGTTTTTGTTAGTTTTAACTGCATATTTTTTTAAATAAAAAATTTATTGAAATATTTTTCAAAATAAAATATTTCCTCTTATTAAATAATACCTGGTTTACATTAAGCATTTTTTCATGAAATTTGTTGTACGCAACTTTTTCTATTTGCTAATTACAGCGCTATAAAAGAGAATGTTATATAAAACATTGCGTAGAATGAATCTCGGATGCATTTTTTACAACTTTTTTTATATAACTTGCTCCTACAGGGCTACTATTGACAAATAAAAAATTTTCATGCAAATAATTTCATGAAAAAAATGCTTTTTGTAAATTAGGTAGAAGTTGACTAGTGAAATACTTAATATGCGCTTTTAGCTATTTTCATTTCCAAATTTTTAAATATTTTGTAATTTCGTTTGATATCGATTTGCACCCTGTTAATATAATTTCATTTCATAAATTTTAAATACAAAAGCCTGGGTAAAAGTTCCCTTTTCTGCTTAAACAAGGACTGTCTTTGAAAAACATACTTTTACTTTTCCCAAAAAAAAAGGTACTTCTGGCCATGGCGAATGGCAAAAAATATGTCATTACCTGATTTTTCTTCCAATTATGCTTGTTGTAATATAAATATAAATAAAAGTAGCTAAATTTATTTAAGTTATTTAATTATTATAAATTTGTTTTTGTTTTGTTTCAATGAAATTTTCGATTGATTTCTAAATACGAGTAATATTCAATTAAATTTTAAATTGATTTAAATCATTCGATTTATTAGATCGAAATCTGTTCTGTAATTGTTGTTGAGCCTTTCTATTTTCTTATATTTAAATATTTAGCAATAATATATGACGAATTTTTATATAAAGCCCAATAAGCACTCAAAAAATTAAAATTCAAGCACTTGAAATTGAACTGGAAACAAAGTTGAATTCAAGCATTTTTTTCAAGTAATTTTCAAGTTTGAAAATATTTTTAAATAAAAAATCAAACAACATATGTACATATATGCTCAAACCTTGTCAAATACGTAATTTATTTATTATTAAAACTGAAATTGTGGTGAATATATCAAAAACAAATAAATAAAAGTGAATTTGGAAAACAAAGGTGAGTAAAACGTGAAATCAATAGCGAAGGCAGATGTGCAGAAAATAATTACTAGAAAACAAAGGAATTGCATTTTGCTTTCCATTTTAAAAGCCTTGTTTTTGCAGCTTGATATATACTTGAATTCAATTGTAATACAAGGTTGAATTACAGTATAATTCAAGGCTTGAATTAAACTGTAATACAACTGAATTGTTCGCATTGCGTTCAAGTTCCCTTCTCACTGGAGAATGCTATTGAATTGAAGTGTGAACCAAGCATAATTCAACCCTTGACAATTGATTGTGTGGCTTGAATAACACTTGATTTCAAGCAAAATTGCTTATTGGGAGCAGATATTAAGTTTCTAAAGCTTTTCAAGAATTTCCTTGTAGGTGTTTTTTTTAATGACTTGGCAATAAAACTATTTAAATGCAGTATACTAGCTAAACCAATCAACCTGCTAAATTTTTTAAAGTATATTATATATTATATATTATATATTATATATTATATATTATATATTATAGATTATATGTTATATATTATATATTATATATTATATATTATATATTATATATTATATATTATATATTATATATTATATACTATATATTATATATTATATATTATATATTATATATTATATATTATATATTATATATTATATATTATATATTATATATTATATATTATATATTATATATTATATATTATATATTATATATTATATATTATATATTATATATTATATATTATATATTATATATTATATATTATATATTATATATTATATATTATATATTATATATTATATATTATATATTATATATTATATATTATATATTATATATTATATATTATATATTATATATTATATATTATATATTATATATTATATATTATATATTATATATTATATATTATATATTATATATTATATATTATATATTATATATTATATATTATATATTATATATTATATATTATATATTATATATTATATATTATATATTATATATTATATATTATATATTATATATTATATATTATATATTATATATTATATATTATATATTATATATTATATATTATATATTATATATTATATATTATATATTATATATTATATATTATATATTATATATTATATATTATATATTATATATTATATATTACATATTACATGCTACATATTATGAAATATATATTTTAACTTTTAGGCAACTGGTAACACCACTGAAAGATTGTATTATTTATGTTGCCATCGTACAGTTGCCATCCACATTCGAGTTATAAGATATGAAGCTACAAAAATATGTTAAAGAGGTTTTCAATAGTATTTTTGCCTTGAACTAATTATTTCTGAATTTAATGTCTAACAAATTTATGCGTAAAGGTTAAATAAGTAATTACAAAAAATTTTGGTAATGTTCACACTAATTAACAATATTTTACTTTAAATCTGTTGATGCTTAACACAAAAAAGCGAAATTAAAAAAAATAAATCTTACGCTAACGAAGTACAGCCGGATTGATGCGCAGAGCATGAGAAAATTATATGGAGATCAAGCATTTATCAAACAAAATTATCTCTTAAAAAACCATAAAAAAAAATGTAACCGCATTGATAAGCTTCTGCTTTTTTAACAACTTCACGGACATTAAAAACATATAAATATAATTCACTGAGAAATAACCAAATCTCAGCATTGCTTAAGCAAATAGAAAATTTTATAACCATCTTAAGTTTCATTTCCTACTTACAAGCGTTTCAAATTTAAAAACACAATAAATAAATAAATCTCGTCTGGCCCTCGAGTTTAGGCACATCTGTATCGATTAACTTATTTTTATTGACGTCATTCAGTCTGAGCTGTTGCGTCTGTCTCACTTCCAGCGAATTACCAGCTTGATATGCTATAAAGTTTAAACAAATTACAAGACCTTTTAATTGAAATTATTTGTTTCGAAAGCGAAACAATGTTGCATACAACATTTTTTTTCAACGATTGGGTTTATATTTTTACACAAAATTAAATCCAAAACACTAAATTAATGTACGTAAAATATGATTTACAAAACTTGCATCATTTATACATAGTACTTATAACAACAAAACCAGCAGACCGAGAGAGATACATACTCGTACATTTAAGAACAACAAACCTCTACATACAACAATTTTATAAAGTTTAAAATGTCAATAAAAATTAGTTAAACAATGTAAATAAAAGCATTTTAACAAAAAAAAAAAAAAAACAACAAAAAAGTGTAGCCCAAAAGCACATCAACAGCAAGCAAAATATTTAAAAATATGCCGAGTTGCAACAAGAAGAAAATTTAACGTTTTTTTTTTTTATAAATATACAACGTCTACGTCAGCGACAGCTTATAATAATTGTTTGTCTGCCTCGAGTTAAACATAAAAATAACTTAATTGCCAAGAAACTACTCAGCTTTAATAACATTATTTACTTTTTTCCTTTTTTTATTTTATATCATTTCGCATTAATGCTAAAAGTCAAAATTTACTTAAACGGAAAATAAATTTAATTATATAAAATAAACATCCATAATGATACCAAAGAACTCAGCGGCGATTAAATTTAATGAAAACTAAAATAAGCAGCGACACTATTAAAAAAAAAATAACATCTCTTGCTTTGAGACAAGTCAAGACAATGAGGAAAAATGGCTAAAAAGCTGGTTGTGTGGTTGTTAACAAATATGTTAAGCAATTCATTCCACGACAAATGATAATAAGACCGGGTTGGTTTAAAAATATAAATCCATATGAAGCTGCAAAAAAAAAATGAAAATACTTCGCATATGACCATTAATTAAGGACTTTAACGAAATTTACGATACGTTTAATTAGCCGGTAAACAACGACTTTGTTTGAAGCTAAACCAAAAGACTTGAGAGGTGAGCTATGAGA
The DNA here is from genome assembly GCA_949987645.1 of Tachina grossa. Lineage (NCBI taxonomy): Eukaryota > Metazoa > Arthropoda > Insecta > Diptera > Tachinidae > Tachina > Tachina grossa. The sequence goes on along the minus strand of OX465276.1, from coordinate 34,505,542 downwards.
CGATGATCTGTACACACAACTCGTCCTTAGATTTTTATTTAATATCTTTTTTATGACAAAAGTTTTCAATAATACGAAAACTGACATTAATATAATGACAAATGTCATCATACAGCTTTGTCATATTTTAAGAAGTCTGATCTAAACTAAACTATAACACATTGACATCAATATAGTGACACTTTTTTTATATTCTTAGCAGTTAAAATACTTACGTACTAGAGCAATGCACGGAATACTCGAGCAATGTTCATATTAGTTAGTACTCTATTCTAGAGCAATGATGTCAGTTTCATGGCACAATTGTGCAAACTAAAATCACACACATTCTTATTCTCTTCCATTTAGTCGTCAATGAAACAGCGACGAAAACACATGCGCAGCGGGTGTATTAAGTTCTTTATAGATACAATGAAAGAAAAAAAGTGTTATGCGAAAAATATTCTGTGATCAGTAATGCTTTTTGCGACATTCAATGTATTTTATGTTACAAAACTTTTAAGGAAACAAATGAATATATATTAAAAAGACGTTTTGGCTTTTTTTGTAGCAGATTCACTAAACTGCATTTTAAATCAAAACTTAAAAGACCAATAACTCGGGAAATATTGGTCGCAGTCAATTTTTTTGTTTAATTTTTTCTTCTTATTTTTCACGTTTCTATCAGATAAGATATTTAAAAATTTATTTTAAGAAATTCTTCATAGTTTCCTATGAAAAGTTCACAGGCCCGTAACTCAGAAAATATGGGCCGACCCCAAATTGTTTATTTAATTTTTATTCTTTATTTTTTAGTTTTCTATCATATAGACTCCTTTTTATATGTTTTGACCTGCTTCACTAAACTGCATTTGTTGCAAATATTTATTTTTTTCGATGTACTTCAGAGACGATTAAGACAATTTTTCTCACACATACAACTATAGTTTTATTTTTGACACCACTGTTCTAGAGTACTGAACACTCATGGGGGGTGCTCATTGCGATGCTCGTGCAACGCTCTATTACGTACGTACTTAGCCAATGCAACATAGTCAAGCTTGTTTTTTTGAAAATAAATCCTAGAGTAGATAATAAAATTTTTCTTGCAGAAAATCTTAATTAAGGGGAGAGAGTTATAGAATGAATACACCAGCGTTGCCGATTTCTGTAAAATTATCCAAAAATTTTTTCTTGAACTATTTTAGGACTTTAAATTTTCTGTGTAATTTCGCCGTAAAATTAAACACAAGTAAATTTTTTAATTAAAGATATGAAGATCTTTTATCATTTAAAAAAAGTTTACTCCGTAAATTTACTACCAAACATTTTTATAATATTTTTATGCTTATGTTTGGCTGTTTATTGAATGGAAAGAATTTTCAGCAAGTTAAAGTTAACAAAAACTTAAATGAAGAATTAATTGTCGTCTGATTGTGTCAATATTTTTTGCATATGAGAGTATGACGGGACATTTTTGAACCAACCACAAAAATGTTGATAATGAAATATTGAAAAAGCAAATCAGATAGAAATAATTTGCTGAAGATCCTTCAGAGATTCACGTTACGTCATTTTTTATAAATCACTCTCTTTTATAGCGCTGCAATTAGCGAATAGAAAGTCTCGTGCAACAAATTTAATTTCAAAATGCATAATGTAAAAGTGAGTTATAAATATATTAAGGGCCATTATTACAACTTAAAGTTAGTTAAAAGTAGGATTTTATCGGACTTATAAACAAGGTGGCGCAAAATTAGGCATAGTTAGGTAAATATCTATGACATTTGTGGCGTAAAAAGGTGCAAAATATCGAATATAAGGCACGATTTGCTAAACTTCTCAAGAGCATGGAATAATTATTTTTAGATATTTTGCTCCACTTTTCATCGAAAATTATCATGAGCGATGAATTGCGATTATTATCATGAATTATCATGAATGCTTAATTGACTTTCATGCTTTCTTTATTGACACTGGCCTATATAACAGCAATATTCGGTGGATTGGTGGATTAATGTCCAAAAAAGTGAAACCGGTGTGAAATAAAGCTTGAAAAGTCTGGCCGATGGGTCAATTATGACGACCATAAAATGAACGTAGTTTACGAAACAAATTTCTCTTGCAGCACGAGTTTTGATAACAAAATTCAATGATTTGTATTCATGGTCAAATGGAGTTGCCACAAGTTTTTTTTACACTGAAAAAAATTCACATATATATATATATACATATATATTCACAATATAGTAGTTTTGATTTAGCTGCCTTTTGATTAAGTACACTTTAGACTTAACTGCTTTAAATGATAAATTTCTGTCACTGTTCTTTAAAATCCCATACAAATTCGTTTTTTAAAAGCACTTTTTATACATGCACATTAAAGATAAGTGCCCTAAAATTTTGGTAATTTTAAAATATTTTCATACAAAAAATCAATGTTAGCTGCACATTCACTTAGCTGCACAAAATATATTTTTTCTGTAATTATTGTTCAAAATCCTTTTTTAAGTGCACTTTGTATACCTGCGCATTTAACATATTTTTTGGCAGTTGTAAATTATTCTCATATAAAAATTTTAATTTAGCTGCACACATTAAATAAATAAATGTGGCTACATAAGTATGCAACCATGTACATATGTGTATAAAACTGAAGTCAAAAATTGTATACTTGCACATTTAGGCAGGTAAGTGCATTTAAGATAACAGCATTTTTGACTTATCTGCACAAAAAGTCGTGCAAAGTTGATTATGCAGCTAAAGGCTCAGTTAGCCGACTGTAAAGTAAACTAACTGCAACAGTAAGAAACAGCTGATCGATTTTGTTATGTGAAAAGTAATGAAAATGGTTATAGAGATGTAATGTAACGTAACCTAATTTTCATATAAAAATGTCGATCAGATGTTTTCTACGTTACAGTTACATTACATTACAGTCGGCTAACTGAGCCTTAAGTCAAAATTACTGTACACATATTCTTCTACATGAAATTTATGTAATTTCATTTTCATTTCATTTCATTCTGTCTCTGCAGCAGTGATGCCAACTTTTTTGGCTCTAAAAGCACATCAAATTTTAAAAAAAGGGCTAAAAAGCGTAATTTTGATATCTAAAAAGCGTAAAAAGCACTTACGTGAAAATCGATTGAAGATGCATAACATGAATTAATGTGAAGTTTAGTAATGTTTAAAATTTTCTAAGCTATTCTCTAATTATTGAAATATATCAGACAAAAAAGGTATGCTTGCTTTACACTGAAAAAATAAATACGCCAAGTTTTTATTAAAATAATTTTAAGAAATTCACAAATTTCTTAAAAGCACTACTTGGTGCTTTTCCTTAGTTTGGCACTAACGTTCAAAATTTGGCGTTTTGAATCTTCAAAAAGCACTCAAAATAGTGCCAAAAGCACCAAGTTGGCATCGCTGCTCTGCAGAAACCAAAAATTTTAGCACAGCCCATTTTGCAATTAACAGCGCACTGTTAATCATCAGTAAAACTAAAAACTAAGCTTAAAGTGTTTCCATAAAAATTTTGATAAAAGAACACTTGAAGTTCAAAATTATTTTTTTTTTAGATACGATCGAAAGTTTTTAGTCAAATGCTGGCGTGCGTGCACGTAAATATACAGCAATTCGTTTCGTGAATATTTTTCTCGTGACAGAGTGTTTCTTGTAGGGTATTGGCTTTCAACTTAAAGGAATGCATTTTATTTTATTTTTATTTTTTTTCAATAAAATACATAATCAAATAAATTTTCCTTAATTATTAAATTGTAGTACGTACATAACTTTTGTTTGTTATTTCATATTGTATGGATTTTAGTTCCAAACAAAAGTTTATTAAACTTTCTTTTCCTACACTTATTGTGTGCTGGCTGGCTGACTAGCTACCTGTGTGTTTCTTTATATTGAGTTGTAGTTTTTAAATTTAAAAACATTTCATTATTTAATACAAATTAAACATATGGTACAACATACAGACATATGTATGTATTTAGTAAGTACTCGTACAAACATTTAAAAAAATAATAATACATATTTATTTTATGGCTGCTATTATTGGTATCATTAAATATTTTTTTCTTTCATTTCAAGCGCGCTGGTTCATTTCAGTTTTAATACGAAATGAAAATAAAAATATTTGTGCATATAAAATGAAATATTTTTAAAATAATTTGAAAAATTTCATTATAAAATTGTTTGAATGTGTCGTGTTTGCTATTGCCTGCACATATTTATTTAAGATTAAAATAAAATTTATGGATTGATTGTGTTTTGAAGTTTAGTGACTTATTAAGCATTTTAATCTCAGATATCTACAGATGGTAAATATTAAGACGACTACAAAATGGATATGAAAAGCGTTCGAGCGTTCGATTAAAAGTAGAAATTTCAAGTGGATTTGAATTTTAATATTTATTTTCACACACAAAATATTGATGTGCGAGTGAGTATTTACTTAAATTAAGGGCGTTTCATATACTGTCAATATTTAATAAAAAAAAAATATTAGTTACAATGCAAATATACCTAAATACATGAGATGAAATTCCGGTGGCATGCAAAGTCTAAAGTGCAACGTCCGAGATAAAAATCATGTTTGGACAATCACTCAAATTTTCAAAAAAAAAAAAAAAGATATTTCACAATGAAAGACAAAACTTAAAAATTTTAAAAACCTAAAAGATGATTTTAGACAATCATATTTCTCTTTTCCTTTCAGAAAAAAAACGTTGTTGAAAAGATATTTTGTCTTAATAGAATTCAAGAATTCTGTATTGAAAACATAGATTATCGAAAGATTTCTTAGAATTAAAATTTTTTGAATAAAATGAAAAAAAGTATTCGAATTTTAGTCGAACTTAAATTTTATTTGAATTAAAATAAAAAATAAAAGAATAAATAAATTTGCATATTATGTAAAAATTTTCTTATAAAAATTTTATTCGAGTAATAAAATAATTTTTTTTTAATTTTATTCGAATTAAAATACAAAAGACACGGTTTCAAAGAAATCTATAAGAATTTAAATTTACTTAATGAAAAAAAAAAATTTATTTCGCTTTCAAGAGTCGAGTATACAAGATATTTGTATGAAACTTTTTGAGTAAATGAAAGATATATTAAATTTTTCATACCTTATTTTTTACTCAATTACATTAGAACTTAAAAGCAAACGAATTTTAAATTTTCCGTAAAAAGATATTTTTTTTTTTCAATTAATAACAATTAATTTTTAATCGATTATTATAAAAATCTAAAAATAAATTTCCTTTAGAGCGCATATTATATTATTGTATGCAAAATTATTGAATAATAAGATTACAATTCTTTATTCGAACATTCGAATAAATTTGGATTTATTCGATTATACTGTTCAACAAAATATAAAAATTGTTAATAAAAAAAATCGTAAATCGGATATTTTTTTTACAAGAGTTTCGAAATTTTCGAGTAAAAATTAAATATTCGAATAAATTTATTTTTAATCAAAGTTATATATTTTTAGAATATTCGTCTACATTTTTTTATGTGTAACAAATAAAATTTGTATTAGAAAAAAGGAATTAAGAAATAAAAAATCTTTTAGGATTTCAAAAATAATCGAATATATACAAAAAAAAAAAAAAGTTATTAGAAGAACTCAATAAATTACGCTGTTTATTTAATTATTAACATGTAAACCAAAAAAAAAAATTAAATATTAGTTAAAGACTTTTCGAAGAATTGCTTCAAATGTTTTATTCGAGCATTCGAATAAATTTGATTTTATTCGATGATTATTATTTTGAATAAAAAAAATTTGTTAAAAAATATCGAAAAATTTTGTTTTTTTTTCGTTTAATTAATCAAAAATTCGAATCGAATGAATTAGTATACGAATAGATTATATTTTATTCGAAACAAAGAAAAATCGAAGAGCGGAGTAATATTTATAAAAACTCCATATAGTTTGGTTGTCGAATAAGAATTTAAAATTTTTACTCGAGTATTCGGTTACTCGTATTGTAGAGTGTTTTCATTCATAAATTTATAACGAAAAAATTAATAAAAAATGTAAGAAGTGAATTAATAACGAATAAAAAGAATTAAAATTAAATAAATAAAAAATAAATAAATTTATAATTGATATTTATTCGACTGTTTGAGTAAATTAAATTTTATTCGATTATTTTAATGCATATATACAAAGGTTTTCAATTAGCCTCCTCTTTTTTTTTTGAAATCGTTTAAAAATGCAATAATGTAGAGGTAAAAAATACATTTTATTATATTATTTTTTGAAATTTTGTGACTCTACATAGTAATCGAGTAAATTTTGAAATTCACTTAATTATTCGAATGAAAAAGGAATAAAACATTATATTCTAATAATTGAATTGAATCTTTTTCTTACGCATAATGAAATACATTTTAAGTTTGAATAAAATTTTCGGATAAAAAATCCCATTCGTATGTAGACAATTTTAGTCTCAAAATTGTATTAGTTTTTATATTTACTTCCTTTTATTTTTTACACATTTTTCTTTTATTAACCCCCGACTAAAAAAGGGGTGTTATAAGTTTGTAGTGTGTGTCTGTGTGTCTGGACCGATTTTCATTTAGTTTTTTTCTGTTTGAAAGATGACTTGATCGAGAGGGTTCTTAGCTATGTTTGAAGAAAATCGGTCCAGCCATTTAGAAGATATAACATCTTTTCTGAAAAAAGTCGGGGGGTTTTTAAAATTTTTAATTTTTGTTATTAAATATTCAAACGAATAATTGATTTGAACTCAAAAATTATTCGATTACCTTCTAAAGCAAATAATCTTGACAACGTTGGTAAGAATGTGGCAAGTTCTTTCCCATTTTTTTTTTCTTTTTCAGATAACTAAAAATAAGTTTAATTACTGCGTGTTATACACCCGAAAAGTAGGAAATTATATATTAACATTAACTTTTTGCCGACATTAATCAATTGACTCATTTTTGCTGTAAACGTCTTTGCTTCAATAACTCTTACATTTCAATATCTATTTTTTTCAAGACATTCACTTTGCCTGCGATTTTGGTATGTCAGACAACCTTTTAAAAACGTTTTTTATAGTTTCTTACCAGAAAAAAAAAACTTGTTAAAAATATTGCGTGTTAAAAGTGATTTTCAATTTTCAATATCTTGAAATGTAACGCATGACTTCACATGTATTTTAGTTTTGTATCGTATCGTATCTTGAACAACATGAACACAGTATTATTTGTTCCTTTTTTTTTTGTTATTTTGTTTTTAAAAGTAGTTTTACAAATACAGCGGATTTTTTGAAAAATCTTCCAAGCATAAAGTTCTTAAACTGGAAAAATGGCAAAAGCTTAAAGAAAAAGAAAATCTATAAAAATTTAATAGATTCCCAGACATTTCAACGATTGTAACAACTTAAAAAAAGACAGCCAGAGTAAAATGTTTTGTAAATTCTCTGTTTTTAGCAGTATCTTTAAGACATGCGAGGGTTGCTTTAAGAAAAGCACAAACTGCTAAAGCTTGAGAGATTATTGGCTGAAGAAGCTTTTCAAAAGTGGGATTAAAGCTTTCGATCTCTTGACTGATAGATAACATGTGATCTTTAGGGCCAAAACATAAAAATTAAAAATTAAAATATTAATTGATGCAATCAAACTATACTTCTAAAATTCTTTAAAAAAATTTTTTTTTTGTTGAAGCTTTGATTAGTTGGGATTAACAATCTGGTCACATCTTCAATTATTGAATTGTTCATACTTCAATCATTAGATTAATTAAAGTTGCATTTATTAGCAATTAATTTTTTAATTGATATCATCATTTTCGTAATCATAGCTGTAATAAGTGAATGGAATGAAAAATAAAAATATTTTTATTTCAGTTATAGTTTTTATTTTAAATTAGAAATAATAAAAATTCAAACAATTATTTGTTATGTGAAAATTCAATACAATTTATTTATTTTAAAACGATTGAAATTTTTTAAATTTATACATTGCTCAAATCCATTTTTTAGAGTATTAAATCAATTTACAATATTCGAAATACAATTTTGTTAGTATTTTTAAAACAAAAGAAAATTTATTGAATATAAATATTCAAAATTTGAATAAAATTAATTTCAATATTATTTGACTACGAAAAAATCAAATAGTTTTTTTTCAGAATTTAATTTGAAAAAAAAAATAATAAATGAACTAAATCAGGCTATTATTTCTTGAATAGAAACTATTTCTAAAAAATAAAAATAAATATTCATTAGACTTAAAAATGTATAACAATTTATGATATATTTAGGTCAGAGAGTTCTATAGTTGAACTTTTTTTAACGCACTGATGGTATCAGCAATGAAAAATAGCACTTTTTGTGCGAACGCGTTTTTCTTATCTCTTTTCTTACTACTGAGCCTCTGGTATTCAATATATTTTTCATTATTAAATGTCCTTAGGTGTACAATAACATTTAAGTTTCATTTAGAGCTTGCACATAATGATTTCGCACAAGTTTTGCAAAAACCCAATACCTTGTTATTTTTATTTAGGTAAATATTTTGTTATATGAAAATAACGTTAAAAGTAGACAAAACAAATATGGCGCTAACTGTATTTCTCAATTATCCAAGGTGATAGATAGTTGAGGCAATAGGTGGATTCCTCTAGAGGTCATCGCAGGAAAAATCTGCATTACTATAAATCATCTTACAAGGAGTATTTTCAATAAAAAGAAAATTTTTTTATTTGTATAGGGTGTTTTTTTAGAGGTATAGAACTTCAAATTGAAATAAAAGACAAGAAAATTGTTTTAATGTCCATCAATTTGGCTTTATTGGAAGGATAATTTTATGCCATTAATGTTTAAATATGATTTCGGGCATGTGGCCGCCGCGGCTGGCTCGAATAAAGCCAATTCTACAGGTCCAATTTTCAACCACTTTTTCGAGCATATGGGGCCGTATGTTGGCAATAACGCCACGAATGTTGGCTTCCAAGTCCCCTAACGTTTCTGGTTTGTTGGCGTAGACAATTGTTTCTTCGGTGCACACTGTTCGACGTCTCTGCGGATGCGTATTATCACATAGAGTAAACGTAGTGCGAAAACGATCCATGGTTAACCGAATTAATTGCTCTGATGGACGATTATGTCGACCATAAAATGGACGGAGCTTGCGGTAAACTTCGCGAACTGAACCATTATTTTCGAAATAAATTTGCACGATTTGCAAGCGTTGTTCTTTTGTCAACCTGTTCATGATGAAATGGCAAACCAAACTAAATATTAATCACTTGACAGCTGACAAAATGGCCGCCAGTTAAAAAAGTGATGCCAACTTAAAGTTCTATACCTCAATAAAAAACACCCTTTATATGCTTTCACAATTTAAAACTAATTGAAACTATTTTTTATGAATTTTTAATAATCAATAAAGTTTTTGTTGAATAAAATAAACTCAAATGAAATAAAATAAAATTTCATTCAAACTATAGAAATATAATTTAAAAACACTTCAGTCGCTGGATTCAAATAAAGCATTAATTTGTTATATTTTTATTTGAATTTCTGAAGACGTGATTTTTTTTAAATTTTCTGACAAAAAAAAATAAATTTACATTTGAAAAATTTTATTTCAAATCAATAATAACAAATTTTAATTCATTTCATGAGAAATGTCAATGATTTCAATGAAATTCTATTTCTTAAACAGAAATAAAATTTTAAATTAATTTAATTTTATGAAAAAATTCAAATAAAAAAAAAAACATATTGAACAGCTATGTTCGTAATATAAGCTAAATTTAAAAATTTTATGATTGATTTAAGATTTTTAATTGTTATTTGTATGTATACTATGCAGTACTGCCCTAACGTATCACACGAAAGCCTACCCTCACGTCTTAGAAAGGTAGAGGTGGCTTCCAGAACACCTCTTGAACGCTTGCAACCGAAACCAACCAACCAATCTTAAAATTTTTTTTTTTATTATTTTTATACAACTGCACACCAAGTGATTGCAGATTATTCCCCCTAAAAAAAAAACTCCCAAGACTTTATACAGAAATTAAAACCCAAAACATATTGCAAGTTGAAATATATGTATTTGTTTAGCTCTTCGGCGTTATGAGGCAAGTTGCTTCGACTACGACGACAGAAATTATTGCAACTGTGACATCGTAAAGTAAATTTATGGTTGCTATTTTGCCAAAACTAAAAACTATAGCAGAGGAGACTTGAAGAAATCCATATTGATTCTTCTTTAGTACAACACAGAATATTATTCACCAAGAATGAGTAGAATATGGTGCACCACACAAAATAGTGTTGCGTGGGTCATTGGCTTTTTATAACCAAATGCACAAAAAATAAATATTTATTTTTTATTTTTTTATATATACATATGTACATACATATATTGACGTGTTTGCAACATTTAATTTAATAAAAAGCATTTTCAGCTGTTAGTCGGTCGCACCTTCAATTTAGTGTGGCTGTTGAATGTTCTTACATCATAGTTTTTTTATACAGTTTATTTTATTGAGCTGGTGTATTTCTACCTTTTTTTTCTTTTGTTGCAATAACGTTCTTCTTCGTACTGCAATTTCCGTTACTTGCAATAGTTTTGTTCACTTTTTTTTTTTAAGGAAACACACACACGCATGCACATACCTACAATTGCTTTAAAACATTATTTTGACATGCAATTTACCACTTAATGTTGCATTTATCTAAACGCCCTGCTGTATTAAAACTTTTTAAGGTGGTTCTTTTAAATTTTTATTGTTCTTGTTATTTGCTACTCAGAATTTAAGAAGAAGAAGACAAAAGCAAAAGAAGAAGAAGAAGACGATTAACAGGTACATAAAAACTGACCTTTCCTTGGGCAAATATTATTAATTATCAAGTATATTTTTGTAGGAGTTGCAATGTTTCTAAGTACATGGAGGCTGTGTAGCTAGCTGTAATATAAAAATTCGCCAGATGTGTAGTTCAACAAGATGCCACTTAATGTGGGAAAATAATAAATTTCAAATTAGTGTTGGAAGGGAAGAAAAAAATTTTCGTGGTGATAAATTTGATTTCCAATTGAGTGATGCAGCCCAGACATGAACGAAATTGTTCACAAAGAAATGTTTTTAAACTACCCATCCGGTTAAAAAACGAATCTGTATATGCCAAAAGAGTTGGTAGACGACTTAAGCTTTTAGGAACAATATTCTCTGAACATCCGGATTTTCGATTTTGTCTTAATTTGGTTTTTAGCTGATATCTTACTAGTGCACGATATCAATCCACATGAGGACCAAGAGTGGCCAATGCAACCCGAATAAGTCGCTGTTTGTTGTGAATTTTTAGCTGGCGGTGCCATCGGCCCGCATTTCTTTGAGAACGACGTTGGGACAGACCATCACCGTTAACGGCGAGCACTGTGGATCTATTATTACCTTTTTTTTTTCTTTTGCCAAAATACTATGATTGGACAACATCGACATGTGGTTTAAACAGAACGGCGATACGATCCACACAGCACATGACTAACGTTGCCATATGGTTTTTTGCGAAACGTGAGGCATGATGGATCAAAAAGCGGGGTTTAGAAAAAAAATACCGGATTCAAAAATAAAGATCTTTTGAAAGCGGGATGTGCAATATGCACGTATGTAATTAGGACCGTTTTCTATTCAAAAGAAAAAAAAGTTTGTATATATTATTATATATTATATATATAAAATCGTAGTGTGTTTGTTCCTAACGCATGATCTCTGGAACTATAAGAGCTGTGGAGCTAAAATTTTCAACACAGGTTTGAGTCACTACCCGGTAGATTTTCGGTTCCTTTTTAACTTTTGAAATATCTTGGGAACTAATGCCGTAAAACATCCGAGATTTTTTGAGTTTCTCCACTGTCATTATAAGATGTTAAAAAAGAAAAAAGAGGAAAAAAATAAGTGGGTGTGGCACCTACCATTTACAACTTTTTTTTATTTTGCAAGAAACGTAAAATTTTGTGTAACTACCGATTTTTATAATGTGCATTATCTTACAAAAAAATTTCAAATTGAACATGTGACCTTGCTGATTTGCCTACAGAGTATTATTGATGGTGTAGAAGGAGCAATAGGCTATTAAGTATTTAATGCCTAAAGTTGGCATGGCGCTTCCCACATAGAAGCAACATTTACATATCGCTTATGAGGCATGTCAGTAAACTACTTGCATATTTTCTTATTTGCTGTGTATGTTATGTTATTTATGTTATTTATGTTTGTTAGGTCATTGTTAACAAAATTAATTTTAAATGTTATACATATGTACAAACATACTTTGATTTTTGAAAAATAAATATGGCAACACTGTATATGTAACTAAATATTTGTCTCATACTTACATTATTCTATCACTTGTTCTTCTTGTTCTCTTGTAATTTTTTTCGCTCTCAATGGTTACGTTGATAAAAACATAAACAAACATTCTACATACATATGTACATCCATATGTATGTACATATGTATGTAACACGACCGACCGAACGCGACGAAGTTATCAATTAATTGAAGCAATATGATGATGAAATTAATAAAACACTTTTTTTAACTTATACAATTATTGATAAATATGAAATTTTCTTAAAATATTTTATTACACACAAATAAAACTATTGTTGCACTATATTTCCACGCAAAAATTTGATATAAAAAAACACTTGTAACTATTAAATACTTAATTTTAATTAACTGATTTACGAACGTCCACGCACTGCTTGAAACAATGTACTAAAGCTTAAATTAGACGTGACATAGTCATAACGCCATAACCATAACCAAACCAAAATTCAATCGGTTTGTATGGTGAGAGTTATGGCGTTATGGCGAGTCACGTATAATCGAATACAGTGTTGCCCATTAGTTTGGTTCGAACGGCTGCTCTCTATGGCTATGGTTATGTCACGTCTGATTGAGCCTTAAGGAACTGATAAATGAAGAAGAAATCTAGTACATATTAAGTGCGTTTGAGAACTCAAAAATTTGTAAAAATTTTTACTATTTTTTACTGGATTGCATTTGAGTACACAAAATCCAGTAAATGAGAGGGCGAATTGAGAGAGAAAAATGACAGTTCACTTACTGAGTAAATGCAAGTTTTTACTGGACAAATTTTTGCCAGTAAAATCCAGTAAAACGAAGCCATATGTTTTTAAATATAAACATAAATAAAAGTAAAGGGAAACAAAAATTTTTAGCTTTTGATGAAATTTTTAAAACAACAAAAAACAAATGTATTAAGTTATAAGCATTATAACATTTATTTAAGTTTGATGCTAGAAAAATATTCGGGTATGTTATGTATTTCACGTGAAATTAAAACGTGCGGAATTTCCATAGAATGTTTGGAAATATGTATGTATGCACATATGTATGTATGTATGTATTTAAATAACAATGCTATTGCATTTCCGAACGATTTAATTTCACATGGAATTCATTCAGAACATAACCGATTGTTTTTAAACGTGAATAAAGTTAATAGATTATTATATTGAAATTTTTGTTTATACATATCGTCGGGTCGACGGTTCCTGGTTTGCGGTATGGAACATTTAAAAAAAATTTACTTTGTGTACTTTTTAAAATTCTTTCCCAGTTTTGCGTTGTCTTGAATATATCATCCTAATAACTTCTCACGTTCAGGATAAAAAGCTTAGAAACTTGAATGGCCTGACCCGCGATGTCGACAGATGTGCAATCGCTTTACGTGAGTACCTGCCATTACGGCCTAATCTCACGTGTGCCAAAGCACCGGGTGTGGGTTAGACGCCAGACCAACGCCCCCAAGCACCCTTTTAGAATGAACCTATGGCCCATTCCATAAGGCACATAGGTTGCAATCTTTGAATATAGTTATCCCTGTACTATATTCAATTACCTTGCTGAGGTAATTTGAGCTATCTAAACTCTGCTGCTATGTCCGTGCCCATAGCAGCTTCTGTTGAATGGCAACAGCACCTAGAACAGTGTCTGGCTGACCGCGTCACACCAACCACTAGCATTGATTTAACACTGGGAAGCCAAGACTATTCTCCCAGCGATGTTTGGTAGCAAACCACAGCCACCACGATAATTCTCCGGCTTCCACGCTTAGGTGGTGTGTATACACCTAAGCGAGGTCCCCAAGAAAATTCCTCAACCATTGCCGGCACAGCTAACCACTCATCCATAAAGAACGCATGCCTGTGTCGCCAAATAACCAGTGCCTACTCCACACTTACCAAAATCATCCCTTTAACCCCTTAGGGGTCTACCCCTTTGGGGTAGGACGAACTCGGCATTTTAGCAAAGGAAACTGACGACCGCTACATGCACTCAAAACTTCAGAGCAGCGAGGACCACTCACGCGAGAAGAACGCAAGCTCGCCACCAAAACTTCTGCGCCTACTAAGACCCGACACTAAAAAGTGAGAGTGTCCTGGGGTCATATCCAGGACGAAAAGCCATTTTAGCACAGAATTTTTGACAACCGCAATGCATTTATCTCTAAGCAGCCCAGCTGTCGGGCAACCGGCACCCGTGGTACCAGAAGTAGCCTCTGGTTAGACCTCGAAGTTCCACCACAAGGGCTTCACCTCTATCGTCTTTTGAACTCAGGGGCAGTTCTAGGTGACGCTGCACCTAGCTGACAACAACGGGCGTACAATATTTGTTTTCCTTTTATAAATATGTGCACATCCGTTACTCTGTTTGGGTAGTAACACATAAGTTTTACGGGTAATGAGCCAAAGGTCCGCCAGCGGAAAAAGCTACATTACCCTAGCTGGGGCCCCGGGATTGCAACACCCGTAGTCTACAGAATTAATCCATACACTCCCCTGGGGGTCCGCGATGTCGACAAGAAAGTTTCTATCTCTTAGTTATATTTAAAACAAAATCAAAATAATAAAGTTTATTTTTGTTTTCAATATACATATGTAAGTAAGCTAAGAAAGTTTCTTGTCGACATCGTGGACCAGCCAAATAAGTTTAAATAAAAACATACGTCCATATCTATTACTTTTATTATTAAACAAAATATTCTATCGTGTATTTCATATGAATAATTTTTTTTAGCGCCAAAATTGGTAATCAGCTGTTGTATATATTTTACTGTATTTTACAATTTTTCCGTTCGCGTACTTTTAGATGCAAATTTTTTTATTGAGAGTAATTTCTTTAAATTACTCAGTATTTACTCAGTTACTGGATTTTACTGGAAAAGTACTCAAACGCACCTATTGTTTAGTGATGCCAGCTGCATGATTTTGTGATAGATTATTGAGATATGAAAGGGAGTATGTAAGGGATATGTATGAATGTATGTTTTTTTTTTAATGTAATTTATAAGCAAAAATTATACAAATGGCCTCATTAAAAAATTGGGCAAAATTCATAAAATTGGAATAGAAGCTCCAAAATAAAAAAATATCCCAATAAGAAAATTTAAGTACTTATACATATTATGCCGAGTACACATCTGGCACACGTGTGCTCAAAAGAGCTTACCCACTAATCACTAATGAAAAGCTGTTTGATTCAGACACATATTTATTAAGTTAAACAGTTTCAGTTTAAATCAATAAATACGTGTATGAATCAAACTGTTTTTATTTAGTAATTAGTGGTTATGCTTTTTTGGGCACATGTGTGCCAGATGTGTACTCGGCATTAGTTTCTAAACAAATGGCTATTACCAAAAGGATATTTATTTTTAAATCTCTGAAGCTCAGGATCCTTTATTTTTAAATAAAATTAGAAACAGGCTGTCAAACTATGTATGCATGGATGTGTGTTCCTTTACGGCACTATAGAAACCGAACGCGTACGACTGATTCTGATGAATCGTACGTCAATCAATTTGACAGTAGTCAAAACTCAATATGGCGGCCAGCAGACGCCATTTTGTGAATACAAAATATATAGAAAGTCGGCGAACTATATGAAAATGCATATTATTCGATATGCATAAGGTATTTTAAAATCATCCTTAGGTTTCTCTTATAATTTTTGAATGACCATTTAGGATATTTAATGGTTCAAAGTTGTTCGCAGTCGGGTTTTATGATTTTTTTTAATTACTACTTGTCAAAGATATATTTTCTTTAATATAGACTTATGTAAAACAGTTCTTTTTTAACTGGTTCGTTCTGGTGGACACAAGTCCGGTCAAAGACATCAATGTAAATTAAATGGCTTTGAAACAACTTTTGATTGGAAAGCTCTCAAACCAGTTTAAAAAGAGCTGTTGGACTCAACTCTACTTTAATATCGAGCCATAACCGCTAAAATAGCTTAAGCGACACATCTTTTGGACTTCGTTTTTTTACGAAAATCTACTATTTACGATCGGAAATAATCGATTATGGTCAAAAATTGAAGTTTGAAAATTATATCGCTTAAGCTATTTTGGCGGTTATGGCGCGATATAATATTTTGTTTTTTTTTTTGGCATTATATAAATGCACTTGGTTTTGCATTTATTTACGATATATCGTCAGCTAAAATGCAAAACCACGTAACTAACAATATTTTAATATTTTATTTATTTATTTTATAAATACAATACCAAGAACTTAATAATGTTTTTAATTGTTTTCTCTTTTTTTTTTTTTTTGCTTTGATTACTAAATTGTTCGAATTAGTTTTATGAAAGCTCATGGAATTAACTCATAAATGATGGCTGACTTCAAAACAATAAAACTAAAAAATTAAAATGCTAAAACGAAATGAAACAAAAAACCTTAATCAACACATCACAGCGAAGCAGCAATGGAGTATAATAAAAGAAAATTAAATTATACGAAACTAAAAATGACGCGTCAAAGTTTAGTGTTTATGACTTCAGTTTTTGCTCGATGGGGCTTGGTCAGTCAGTCGCCTTTATCAGTACTAATACTATTTATTCATACATAGGACTTGTATGCACTAGTTCGTATATGTACATGCATTTGTTTTCATGTATTTGTAAGAATTGAGTTCACTTACTTCACTAACGTTAGTTAGTTAGTTAGTTAAGTACTTAACAATCATGCCACAATTAAAGCAATTGTGTTGTATGTATGTGTAACGCTTTATTTGCTCGAATTCATAATAAAAAGTTTTTGTTTGAAATAGCTTTTGTTTAAAGTAATAAATGAAATAAAATGAAACTCTTTAAGCACAAAAATTTCATGAAATTGATTGTGATGAAGTGGCACTGCGGCGTTAATGATTATTTTTAAATGAATAATGATATTATTGATAATGTCCGTATTTATTGAATAAATGAAGATCGTTGAATTGAAGTGATTTATTTACGCAGTTATTTAAATTCATGAAAATTTCAACCAATCCGAATTTGAAAAATAAATGAACAAAGTCATTAAAAGTAAAAAATAATTATCGGTAATACTCGTACTTGGTGGAATCAAGAAGATAATATTCTTTCCAATAAGTAATTTACTCAACATGTTCAAGCTGCGAAAAAAATTTTGGCAGCAAATTAAAAGTTTAGTACAGACTCTTTAGCACAAAGGGATCATCGTATTTGACCCAAGTGGGCTGGACCCCTAGATTTTTTTTTAATTTCTTCACCAGCAGCCTGCTAACATAACCTGACTGTTTCAATAAAATTACTCATAGTCCCAACTCCAATTAGTGCTCGTACCAGATTGGTCTAACTGTACACAGGACTGTAAGTAATTTGTCACCCAGCATCATTAACTCTCATGAACAAAAAAAAAAAACTTCGGTCACAAAAGCCATTGTTATAAACTCTGCTGATTGTAGTGCCATAAATCATTATTTTATTTACCTGCTAATTTTCATGGCATTACCAATCAACGAACAAACAATCACACAAACAAATAATTTCATAAATTTGTGGTTTCTTGATGAAATGAAAATGATATATCACAACAGTGCTTGACAGTGTTAACAGTGTTTAACACTAAAGCAACAGTAAAAGAAACCAAAACATCAAAATAAAATAAATATTTGCATTTTGCATCACAATCGGCTGCAACAGACAGACGATAGCTCTGAATATTTGATACGATTTTATTTCTTTTATAAAACTTCCGTATTGTTACATGTTTTGTAAACATAAATTGGAAAATAAACTTTTAATTTGTTTATGCAAATCATAATCAGTGTTGCCAATTTTGTGCAATTAAGCCGAAGTGAATTTAGTAAATGAACGAACAACACTGTTTTTTTTATTCTCTTTTATCGTCAGCCAACCACTTAAAAATTTTTAATATGACATTTTTTTTTAAACTAATTTGAAATAACTTACAATTAAAAAGAATCACTTTTTACCACGATTTTCTGAGCGTGAGTGCACAGAAAAAAATTTCTTCTATTAACATCTTTAATTAAAAAAAAAAATACTAACAATCAATTAAAAATTTAATTTAGTCAACTAAAGTTGTATTGGGCCGATTAAACTTTTGTTTAAAATCTTAATTGTTTCAAATTTTTTGTGGGATAACTAGGGTTTGGGATTTCCCGCACTTTTGCACTTCCCGGGAAACGGGAATAAAAAAAATCGCATTCCCGGGAATTCCCGGAATACCCGGCAAAAGCTAATTTTGTAAATTAAGTACATTTATTAAATTAAAATTGGCGAAATTTCGATTGTTTTATTAATCTGAGCATTATTTTAAATAAAAGTCAATACAAAAGCATTTCTAAGAAAATTTATAAGAATTTTTAAGTGAATTCAAGGAAATGGAATATACATAGCTATTACAAAGTAATACTACTACCGTAATTAGTAAAGAATTTTATAATAAGGCTTCATATCATCATATTATTAAGAATTTTAAATGTCTGTTTCTCATTATTCTTGAGAATTTTCCAGGAGGATTCTTATTGTTTAGCCACATCATGAGCCAGTCTGTCTAAATGTTTTTAATTTTAATAATTTTATTCCCCCTAATAATAGCGTCAGCTTATAATGAATTAAAGTATTGTCAACTCGGAGTTCTTTCAGTACACTTTCCAACATTTGTTCACTAATCCCCGAATAATCACGTCAAGTTTGTTTAACATCGAATTATTTACTTAAGGAAATGATTTGATCATTGCAATCATTAATACTTATACAAAGTATTCCCCTTTTATGTTACAGTGATTAAAAGATAGCCATTAAGGCTGTTTCAGACTCCCTGATTTAGTTTCTCTTTCAAAAATCTCAACAAAAACCAACTCCACATGTCAGAGTTTCAGTTTCCACAAAAGTATTATGTAATGCTTGTATTATAGTCTGAAACGGCCTTTACTAAATGCATCTTGCATGTACTAGTAGTTTTCGAATAAAACAATAATTTTTCTCGTAGTTAGATGAATTAGGAGAAATAGTATTATTTCAATTTTATGAAATTTCCCTATAAATATGAACAGCTCACATATTTATTTTATATTAAAAAAAATTTAATGGATATTTTACTGATTGTTTCTCGGTGTCGAAGTATTTTTTTTTTCTTTCGTACAGTTACAATTGAAACAAAAACAAAATTTTAGAATTTGTTTTAAATGAAATTTTTCCAATGAAAAATTTCCTTCGACATCGATAAACAGGGTATCAGTATCAACTTTAAAAGACAACTTAAACAAATTCATCGTGAAAATTTAGTGAACAATCGTTCAAAAAATTTTGATATTAAATTAAAACAGGATTATAAAACAAATTTTTATATGAATGAAAATAAATTTGACTGTCACTTAGGTCATTTTATAAATTTCCCGTTTTCCCGGGAAAATCTAAAAAAATTTCCCGGGAATATCAGATAGACATTTCGCCGGATTTCCCGCCCAGGAATTCCCATTTCCCAAACCCTAGGGATGATGAACAATCGTTCCAAATATTAAAAATTCTTTGACGAAAGCAGCATTTTTTTTAAAGGAATCGTTTCATCTTCAGGTGTTAATATTTTGTGTTCGTGTGAACATTCGTTAAAGTGAATTGAAAAACAGCGACGTATGTATGCACATGAGCAACGTATTCTTGTAACTATGAACTTATTCACGAGTAAATAAAAATACTTATTTTTTATTTTATAATATTCGGCGTGATCAGCGAATTTAGTTAACAGTTTCACAAAAGTCATGAAAAAGTTTCATTGAACAGCAAAAATGGAATTTCGATTAATGAAATAATTTAATTTCCTTAAGCAAGCAAATTTGGTTAATGCTATGAATGATTTATATAAGAGCAATAATGAAATTTCATTAAAACTCAATGAATTATATCGTTCTACTTATGACAGAGTTTTGCAAAAGCGATTAATAAATTTGAAATAAAATATCAAAAAATTTAATTGATTTTATAGACAAATTTAATTGTAGGAACAAGGAGCATATTTTTCTAAAGTAAAAATTTGCACGATTAGCTCAACTGCAATTTATTCATTTTGGAAAGATATTTGTTAGGTAATTTTTTTTATTTGCTGACGTCTTATACGGGATTTACACTATGACTTTTTACTGTGACTTTACTAGAGTTTATTGGCAAACGGGGTACAAAGGCAATCAAAGGGGTAGCAACACAAAAGAGAATTGAAGAAAAATGCTGGGGAAAAAGTTATCGTGTAAATGCCGTATTAGCAACACTGCTTGAAATTTAAAATATTTTTCATTTATATGAAAAATTTTCTTGCAGAAAAACTTGTCAATTATAACAGTATTGTTGGTTTAAATAAAATTGGACATAATGTTTCCTGTTTTAAAATGTCTGTCTGGTTTTAAGTAAGAAAAATTCAACAACTATTTATTTCAGAAAAAAATTCAAGGCTGTATAAAGAATAATATATTTCTTGTTTTTTTATTTCTTAGCAGCTCAACAGTTTTAATATGGAATTAGAAAACTGCAGTTGATTGTTAAATTTTTTTAATACACAAATACCCCATTAAAATCATAAATTATATTTTATGTGTCATAAATATAAACGCAATAGTTTATAAAAAAAAAGGAAATATGTTATAAGGATGCTGCTGAACGACAAGAAAAATCAATTAAATATTGTTAATTGCTCTTTGAAATTTTTATTATTTACACACTTGTGAAAGAAACTTTCAAGTTTAAATATGCTTAAATAAGAGTTTTTTTTCATCAATTTGTATAATAAAATATTTTGAAATTTTAAATCTATCAATTTAAGTGCTGAGAGGATAATGTTAAATGTATAAAAATTTTTTTAGCACATGGATGGATTAAGAAAAAAAACTTGCAACAACTAATATGTACATAATTACTAACTCGGCCTATCGTCACCTTAATATAGAAAGGCCCTAACTCATCATTTGTATATTTCGATAGAAGAAAATCCATCTAATGTATCGAAAAATGTAAGTCTCGATTTCAAAAAAATAATGAGTTAGGGCCTTTATATATTAAGATAACGATATTTATTTGCACACATTTTCTTTTGTATTTTTGTAACTATACAATTGGGAGCTTTGATAACGGTTGAAATAGTATAGTATAGTATAGAATATTATATTATATTATATTATATTATATTATATTATATTATATTATAGTATAGTATAGTATAGTATAGTATAGTATAGTATAGTATAGTATAGTATAGTATAGTATAGTATAGTATAGTATAGTATAGTATAGTATAGTATAGTATAGTATAGTATAGTATAGTATAGTATAGTATAGTATAGTATAGTATAGTATAGTATAGTATAGTATAGTATAGTATAGTATAGTATAGTATAGTATAGTATAGTATAGTATAGTATAGTATAGTATAGTATAGTATAGTATAGTATAGTATAGTATAGTATAGTATAGTATAGTATAGTATAGTATAGTATAGTATAGTATAGTATAGTATAGTATAGTATAGTATAGTATAGTATAGTATAGTATAGTATAGTATAGTATAGTATAGTATAGTATAGTATAGTATAGTATAGTATAGTATAGTATAGTATAGTATAGTATAGTATAGTATAGTATAGTATAGTATAGTATAGTATAGTATAGTATAGTATAGTATAGTATAGTATAGTATAGTATAGTATAGTATAGTATAGTATAGTATAGTATAGTATAGTATAGTATAGTATAGTATAGTATAGTATAGTATAGTATAGTATAGTATAGTATAGTATAGTATAGTATAGTATAGTATAGTATAGTATAGTATAGTATAGTATAGTATAGTATAGTATAGTATAGTATAGTATAGTATAGTATAGTATAGTATAGTATAGTATAGTATAGTATAGTATAGTATAGTATAGTATAGTATAGTATAGTATAGTATAGTATAGTATAGTATAGTATAGTATAGTATAGTATAGTATAGTATAGTATAGTATAGTATAGTATAGTATAGTATAGTATAGTATAGTATAGTATAGTATAGTATAGTATAGTATAGTATAGTATAGTATAGTATAGTATAGTATAGTATAGTATAGTATAGTATAGTATAGTATAGTATAGTATAGTATAGTATAGTATAGTATAGTATAGTATAGTATAGACTTTAGTACATAAGAAGCCATTTGATTTTATCCAATATGTCCTGCTAGTAAAATATGTATGTAGGTGCTCGTGTTGAGGAAAGCTTCTGACTGTCATTCACTTAGGAATGTCTGTTACATCAACAGCAATAGATTCTCAGCATCCGCTGAAAGTTACTTAGAGTGAGAAAGCGCTCGGTTGGGTGGCCTGAATGGGCTTTGAATATCTTGACGTTTCGGGCAAGCAGGTAAATTATAAATTTATGTTTGCTGAAGCACGACTGTAAGCTATAGTTCTAGATAGCTGTATCACTAGGGTGATCGATTATTCGACTTTTTTAAAAACCGGTTTTCGAATAATTCGAATATTTGAAATTAGGAAAAACCCGGTTTCGGTTTTAACAATTCAGGAAAAACCGGTCAACCGGTTTTTAAGTAAGAAAATTATTATACAAAAGTTTTGATTTTAAATTGCTTTATTAAAAAAATAGAGTTAAAAGTTTCTGTAAATTCTATAAAACAATATAAAAATTAAAGGTTAAACATAAGATTTAACTTCATATACTTACATATGTATAGTACATAAGTATATATAAAATACATATGGATGAATGTACAAGGTGGATATCTACCTCTATAAGTATGAATCAAAATGTCAACAAAACTAAAAAATACTTTTTGCAAATGTATTTTGAATCCATTGCACACCATAAGCCGAATTTAATTCGCCTCTACTACCTACTCATAAAATAATTTCGCTTGAATTTCATGTTTCAATAAGTGTTGCCATGCTCAAAAAACGCTTTAAACTTTTACACTAATACCTGATTTACATTAATCATTTTTTTATGAATTTCGCTAATTTCTATTTGCTAATTGTAGAGCTATAAAAGAGAACTTTATATAAAAAAATACGTAGAATGAAAAATGCATCAGTTTTGTTTGCAACTTTTTGATATATGTAGCTCCCCTCCAGGCCTCCTATTGGCAAATAAAAAAATTTCATGCAAGTAATTTCATGAACAAAAAATGCTTAATGTAAATCAGGGTGGCGTTGGCTGAAGTAGTTAGCGCGTTGACTACAAAACTGAAGATCCTGGGCTCAATCCCTGTATCCGACAGTCATCAAAATAACAACACCACGCATTTTTCTGATGTGCATTAGTGTACTCTGTATCAGTTATTGTGGGAAAAGTTCAAGTGATGAAGGCATAGTCAGTCACTGGTCACTGAACTATACCGACTTCAGCAGATGCTAATCCTAATGTAACATCAGAGCGCCCTCCTTCGTCGGTATTGTGTAGCAAAAAATATCGGCGAAGTAAAATAACCAATAAAATGGCTACTAAACACAGCTTCAAAATTAATACGCCTCAATTAACACCAGAAGGCGCTGCAACACTGCATTATTAAAAAAAGGGTGCAAAAAGCAGAGTTGTAAAAGAATGAAGCTTTCTTCTATCTCTTCCTTCACCACCTGTCTTCTATCACTATCCCTTTCCTAAAAGAAGGTAACACCTAGTAATAGTAGTAGGCATTAATTGCCTGAGTGTTACTTCTCTTTAAAAAAGTGTTACTTCTCGAAAAATCAAAATTTTGAAAATTTTCTAAAATCCACTTTGCTAACGAATCGCTAAGGCGCCCTACTCTCCCTTCACACAGGCAACTTTATTGTAACAACATCAATTATTGCACAATAATATTACAAATATATGATGTATGTGTACTTTAAAAAAAATATTCTTCTATTGAAACTATTTAATAAATATTTGTCTTCAGCATAACACAAGAAAAATTCTTAATAAAAAAAATATGTAATTTTATGATTACGAAAACAAGTCGGTGGAGCTTCAGTTGTGAAAAAAACTATTTGAAATAAAACTGCTTAAACGAATTGCGATATAATGAACAAACTTGTACGATTAAAATAACTACAAAATCAACTAACTTTTTTTGCACAAGAGATGGACGGACGGTGGTTCACGCTAGCCTCTCACTTTTCGGAAAAAATTATATATTATATTTTTTGTTGTTTTTCACTAAATAAAAAATATTGTTGAGTAAATAAAAAAGTATTTTCTAACAAAAAAATTGTTCAGCCTTTAAGTATCATATACAATTAATTTTTTAATTGTCAAAATTAGATTAGATTAAAGACTAAACTTTTCTTAAAATTTTAATAATTTTTTATTTTTAAGACATTGAGTTTTTAGCCATTGACCTACATATTTCTTAATAATATAACAATAATAGGTATGTTGATTATTTTGCTTAAAGGCAAAATAAATTATTAAAAGTTTAAAAATGTGTGTAATTTTCCGAGTTTTCGAAACTAAAAACAAAAATATTTTTTAAAGCTTTGCTACTCGACAAGTCTCCCAAGAGAAAAAAGTTTGAATTAAGAATTAAAAAATACAACAATAATTCAACAATTAAGAAAGAATCGAGATACGATTTAAGTCATATAACGTGTATTTGTATCTTTTTAAGGGAAATATGATCGTGAGTGATACATTAGTCACGTTTGCATCCCTATTGCGAAACTAATAAACTTAAACTAAGCTTAAAGATTGTAATCTTGCTCATCACATGATGAAGCATTATAAAAGTTCAAAGTCATGAAAAGAATAAAATTAAAACAAAACATAAAATATAATTTTAAACACACAAAACTACGAAAAGAAAAAAGCAATCTTAACAACTGAAAAGATGAGAGTCTCTCAAGTTGGATGGAAGGAAGAACACACAAAATCCACAATAAAGCAAAATATATAAGGCAAAAGCAAACAAAACTATCCAGAATCAAGATACAGCATTTTTTCTTCACTCCAGGCAAGTATTGAGGAATACAAATGAAGCGTAAATGACGTAAAGAAGTGGATGGAAGTAATCCAAGACGTGCTGTGCAAAAAAAAAAAAAAAATTTAGAAGTACAAAACACAACAGGGTAGCCAGAAAGAATTAAAAGAGTGAGATGAAAAAAAACACTTTATGAACAAACCAAGGCAAACAAGTACCACTTCAGGGAAACGGCCGGACCAGTCAGTCGTATGAAGGACGGACAGATGAATGATGAACAGACGTATAAAAAAATAAATAAATAAACAAATAAACAGATTTAAAGTTGCAAAAACAAAATGAAAACAACAAGAGACATCAGAAGTATTGTAGGAAAAATAAATGAATCAGCCAACTCAAATGTCAGGAGCAAAAAAAAATGGATTTAAAACGCACACGCACGAAAACTTAATAACACAGTAGAAGCTTTCTCAAAGGACATTGATTGTATCGTCGGCTTACTAGTTTTAACCTGCTAAATCACTTCAACCAAATTTTACAGGAGAGACAAATAACTATTAACATCTTCTATACACACAGAAACAACTATTTCTGCAATAAACAACTTTAATTGAAAATAAAACCAAAAATCAATTAAAAATATAATTGAGTCAGTTAAACTTTGTAATTGATTAAATTTTTTAAACAAAAGTTTAATTGACTTGAATACATTTTAGTTGATTTTTAACCGACTTCAAAAAAGTAGGAGGCTATATGTTCGTCATGTATATATTTTTTTATATGTTCACCGATTTCTCCCACATTTGTGAAGCGGTTCTATTTTCACCAAGGTGCGGTAGGAGCAGGGGAATGGGTACCTCCCATACAAATTAATTATTAATTACGGCATATATGGAATACTATATCATTGAGAGGCTTCAAATTTGGTGAGAATTAATGTGCGTAATCCAGCTGAAAAGTGGTGATGTAAGAGTAGGGGAAGGGCTCCCTCCCATACAAAGTAATCACTAATTAACCAATTTCTCCGTCATTTGTAAAGCGATTTTAAAAATTATTTTTCTATCTGAAATGGTATACACCACAGGTGGTCACATTATCACAAATATGCGATGAGCAGGGGATGGATGCACCGACTGGAAATAGTTAAGTAGTTAACGCATATAATACTTCTTTTAAGTTTAACTTTTTAGTGCATAAAGTCGGTTTAATTTTTTTTTTAAGTTTTTATTGGTTTTATTTTCATCTCAAGTGGTTTATTGCAGGAATATTTGTTTCTATGCAAAGCTTAATAATTCAGCGTAACACATTAATTTTTTTTCGACATGTAGAGTTTCAAACTAAAATAAAAATTTTAGTCAGTCGATGCGGCAGCTCTTTCCCTTACGAATGTTATTAAAATGGTATATGTTATAAAAAGTGGATTTAGCAGATTTACACTCTTAGCCGACGATACGTAAAATTTCTTCAATAGCCTTGAATTCTGTACATATTTTAACTTTGTATAGTTATGCAGACATTTTAATTTCTTAGCTGCTTACGATCTCGAGCCATAACCACAAAAAGAGCTTAAGCGACATATCGAGCATTATTTTCGATTTTATCGTAAGCGACATGTTATCGAAAATAGACTTTTTTTAAATGTTTAGAAATTAATTATTATTAATTTTTTAGAAACTAAAATTTTATGGGCCTACCCATACTCTAGAATTATCAAAATGCCAAAATGGTTGATAACTTTTAAGATAAAATTTGAATATTATAAAAAAGCCTTCTCCTGAAAAATGTAATTTTTGTCGCTTACGATAAAATCGAAAATAAAGCTCGATATTTTTTGAACTAAAGTTTTTTTAAACAATAGATTTTTGTAAAATAAAATTAACCTTTTTTTTCTGGCGGTTATGGCACGATCTGACATGCTCTGATTTAAAAAAAAATCTTTGTTTGGTATTTCTTTGAAGCCAAATTACATGAAATAGTTTTTAAGGAACAAATAACACCAAACAAACAAACACTAGCAGAACGGAACAACATGCTGTTTTCGAATGCTATCACTCCTTCGCCATCAGCGTACTCGTGTTTGGTCCACTGTGTGTGCTGTCAATTGATGCAAATTTCATCACATGTACGAAAACACGTGCTTCATTCCGAGCACATCCTTTTGTGATCGATTGGCCAATAAATCTCACTACGCATTACAGAGAGAATTCCTTTTTTAGCCGTACTGTTTGAATGTGCAACAAACTACCTGCAGAAGAATTTCCTGACAATTTCAAAGTGAAAAGCTTAAATCGAATGTCCACAGACACTACTCAGTCCATCCTCCTCTCTCTAACCAATTAGTATTATATTTTTCTAGTTCTAGCACAGTGCGTTGCATGAGGAGGGTTTATCCGCTGAGCACTGGTCTTATTAAAAAAAAAAAAATTCAGCATACATATGTACATATTTTTCAACGCAAATGCCATACGTGAATTGTTTTGATTCATCGTATTACAATTTTCTTAAAGCTTTTTTGTAATGAAAGCTCAAGCTAGAATGATAACTTTGGGTGTGAGAAATATTTCCACAAGATGGATACAGCATTTGCTCGCATTGGACCACAAATGAAAACGTATGGCTTTTCTGTAAGACATTTAACTCCAATAGATAACAATAAAGGTTGAAATCTCTGTTTTGTACTAAACAAAGTTGTCTTCATATTTATCTATCCAGTGTACTGTATTGTGATTAATCAATCATCCCAATAATCACGAAAAAAAAATTCCCCGTGAGTTTTTTCACTTTTCCCTTTTCTCCTACTATGAATTTGTTTTTCCCCTGTTTTTGCCAAATACGGGACTAAAAAACTTATTTTTACTTACTTTTTCAAGTTGGTGAATTTTTAATAATTCTGTTTACTATCTCATTAAAAAAAAAAAAAAAAAAAAAAAAAAAAAAAAAAAATATGAAGAAACAAAAGGTCAACAAACGAGCAAAACGAGCTTCGTAATGCGGTGATGCCACATATTACTCTTTTTTGTTCCTAAGGAATTTATGATTGAATGAATGTTTTCGCGATAAAATTATTTTCCGTGAGAAATAAATTCCTAGGAAATATTAATGATATGGCTGAATGTGTTTTTTAATTGTTCAACTCACAAACTCGGTCGTATGGTTTATAGTTTAAATAAAGAGGATATTTGTGGTTGTTAACAAACAAATTTGTTGTATCGAATTTTTAAATGTTTGAAATTCAAGTTGACATTCATTTCATTTGTAAGCATGAAATTAATCCAGGGGGCAAATTACGCCACTCGTTATCGAACGAAATTACGAAACATTTCCATATAAATTCTATTGAAATATTTCGCAATTTCGTTCGATAACGAGTGCCGTAATTTGCCCCCATGTATGGAAATTTTAACTTGAGACGAGAAAAAGTTATAAGTTTTTCGCTATAAAGAATTTTGAGGCAAATATGTAGTTTGAAAATTAAATTGAACTGAATTGAATATATTCGTGAAAAAAAAATTGAAAGAGATTATTCAGAAACTACATTTTCTCTACTTCCAAAGTATCAATAAGTGTGTATTTTTGACTTTTAAGGAATCGATTACTAACAACATCCAAATAATTAATTACGAAGCCATTTATTTCACTTATGCAAAATGGGAGATTATTTGTAGTTTTCGCAAATACTTGCCATATGTCTTGATTTTTTGGGAAATTGAAATCCATGTCATGATGTATTTAATTTTTATTTATAAAAAACATATTGATTTAAAAGAAATTTAGGAAAAGAAAAAGAGAACATACGAAAAATCAAATTTAATTAACATCATTCGGAATCACTGAAGAATATGTATCAAATAAGAGAACTTCTTGCAATGACATAATGTAAAAATCATTAGAAACGATTCAAATTTGCAGTACTGCCGGATCACCAGTTCAAGATCTTATTAAGTTCAGTGAAAGCAAACAAGGATTGTTTAAAGTAGTATCCACCTTCAATTATATAGGCCTTATATTTTTATTATTATATATATATTTTTTTTATTATTTAAATATCACCACATTAACCAACTCTGAATTGTAAATGATTTCATTATTATATTGTATCGTAACTATATTTAGTTATCATTTTTCCTTTATATTAACGCCCCAACTTCTATGTAGTTGGTTCCACTGTTTTCGGATGAGATCGAACTACTTTTTTGTACGAAGTTTTTTCGTGGATTCATTCTCGAATCGTCAGCTTAACCATTAAGGAGGAAAGGCGTAGTGGTATATAATTATTTTGAATTTAACTTTACATACACATATCATCAATAAATGTAAGTGATTGAATTAATATAATTTTGACTGATATTATTCAAAAGGAAAGAACCCTCGTGATATACGATATTTCCTTAGCACTCCACCCATCTCTAAAATACCTAAAATCAAATCCCCTTTGTTCAGCCATTTTCCTTCAAATAATTCATATGTTCAAATCCTCTTGAACATATTGAGTTGACTTAATATATACCAATATTCCCATAGTGTATTAATCAAGGATATTGTGTTTATCAGCCAATGTTTGTATATTAGGGTGGCCGTTATTTTACTTTTTTTTAATTTCTTCTACTCTCACCCCCCAAATCGGTTCAGTTTTATGTAAAAAAGAATACAAAAATATTTCATACCGATGAGTTGTGTTTTAGGGGGTGCGTCCGGCCTTCCAAAGTTGGCCCTCAAGCCCATATATTCAATGAAATTTTTTTTTAGTTTTATTTGGACTATATGTATGTATATATATGAAATAGTTTATATATATATAATCTCTTATTGTACATGCTTAAAATAAAAAATTTCCATATAAATATAATTTTGTTACATAAAATTGTTGGTATTTTGTTGGTCATTTTCCTCATTATTTTCTAAAATATTAATTTTAGCAAAAAAAAAAAACTTTCTGTGAGACTAATGTTGTTCACCTGAGCTAAAATATTGCCATATGTCATATTCTTGTAAAATGATTTTTTTAAAAGATAGTCACATGCAAAAAATTACATTGAAAAATGGGCTTGAAGGCCAACTTTGAGGGCCGGACGCACCCCCTAAAACGCAACTTATCGGTATGAAATTTTTTTGTATTTTTTTTTTACATAAAACTGAACCGATTTGCGGAGTGAGAGTAGAAGAAATCAAAAAAAAATGTCTCCATACAATTAACGGCCACTCTACTGTATATATGTATGTATGTGTGTGTTCCTTTGCGGCACTATATAAACTGAACGAGTGGACCGATTTTGCTTATTCTAACATTAATATATTTGTCTTTCGACAGGTATTTTAATATCATATCTGGGTGTTTCTATTATGATTTTTCATTTCGAATGATCATTTAGGATAGTTAACGGTTCACTACTTGTTTACTGGGATATTTGTCATTAAGAAGAATTTATTTTCATATATTTAAAATATTTATTGTATTTAGTCTAGCAAACTAAATATTCCCAGACCTGGCCTGTATTGAATAATTAGAACTATAAGGGCTTTATTTATATCAACTTGCGTAAACGTGTTCTTTCTTACAAAGATATTTTTATAATTTCATTTACCGGAAGTGTGAAGGTTGCACTCGCTTAAAATGTCAAAAACAAGACAGGAGTCCATTACCGGAGTTGCCGTATGTCAGACCACTACAATCTCGGCCGACCTGACTAAGCAATCGACCTCGATTGCAGCGTGTCTTGCACGCATTCATCCTCGACTGGAATGCATACATACCCTTAGTAGTTATTGCTGCAACCGTGCCTACTGATTTCTTTTTAGGACAATTTTGGTGGAAATGTCCCACCTCTGCACAGAGAAAACAAGAATTTGGTGGGCGTCTGGGCTTCTGGCACTGGCTCTGATAATGCCCATATTGTGAGCAGTTATAACAGCGGACATCGGCATCAGGCATTGGTAACGTCGGTTTTTTGTTCACAGTCTTTGCATCTGTTGACGGCGGTGTTCGTACTTATCTAGGCGGCGAACTAGTTCATCGATGGTGGTGGCGCCGTAAAGTAAATGAACGGCACTGTTGTTTTCAGGTACGCCCTCAATAATGAAATCGACCAGCTCCTGTTCGCTTATGTCAGATTTAGCTGCGATGGATTGTCATCCCCATTAAAGAGGGGAACTGCTGCGTCTAGCTCCATAAAGTCAATGCGTCGCCCAAGAGGTTGGGAAGCAAAACCCTCTTCCAGAGCACGAATCTGTTCTTTTAACTGCAGTACCTGCAACCGCATCTGCAATTTTTTTATTTCGTCTGTTGCCGCATCGGCAGCAGTAGTGCCAGGGCGAATCGTGGCATATTGTTCCGTCATCATTTGTACAGCAGGAGCGGTAGCATCAGTGTTAGTGGCAACAAGTTGCTCTGCGAGTGCTTTCTCAGCACCGCTATTTACGGCAGGCATCGGTACAGCAGGTACGTCAGGCATCGGTACAGCAGGTACGTCAGGCCTAAGGGCATCGGATGTATTGAGCTCTTCTGTAGGCTCTATTGCGGACGACAATAGATTTTGAGCTCCATCAGTTGGAATTGTAGCAACTTTGGTGTCATTTCCTCGGCATCTTTACCATGGTCATTCTGCTGCACCTGGTCATTCGCATCCTTGGGAATTGTTTCCCATAATGTGCGCAATTGGCTTAATGTAGCCGTGGGTGGATACTCCAACCCGGCTGCATCCAAGACACCCAAACGATTTTGGCGATTCGGCCTTAATTCCATTGCGTAGTATTATTTATTTTTAATTTAATTTTAAGTTGAACCCCACACCTGATTATTATAAGGGCTTTATTTATATCAACTTGCATAAACGTGTTCTTTCTTACAAAGATATTTTTATGTCATTTACCGGAAGTGTGTAGGCAAGGTTGCACTCGCTTAAAATGTCAAAAACAAGACAGGAGTCCATTACCGGAGTTGCCGTATGTCCGATCACTACAGAATATAATTTTTTAATGAAATTATTAGACAATGCATACGACGTTAATGCAAGCTTCTGAATTGAAAAAAATTAATTAATATTTTTTTAAATTACATTTATAACAAAATTCAATGTCGCGTGGCGTATATATTTTTGCATTCCAATAACGAGATAACATCCCACCAGCTGACAAATTATGACAACCTTGAACACAAATTTTGACGTTTGAAAAAACTTGTTTGTATTTAAGTAGCTTATTTTATTTTTAAAGATTTGAAAATTAATGATGAACTTACCATTAAGAAAAATTATATTAAAATCTATGCAGAATAATGAAAAATATTTACCTGCAAAGAAACAGAAAAAAAATATTAAAGGTGGTGATAAAGAAGTAAATTATATTTATTCAATAAAACCATAGCTTTAACTAAGGCCGGGTTTACATCTGTGTGCCATGTGCCACACTAGCGTACAAAAAGCGTAACCACTAATTACTAATGAAAAACATTTTGATTCAGTCAGACACGTATTTATTAAGTTAAACAGTTTCATAAATACATAACTAATGGACAATTTTATAGAATCCAACATGATTGGAAAATGTTTAAATCAATAAATATACATATATGTATGTCTGAATCAAACAGTTTTTCATTAGCAATTAGTTGGTTACGCTTTTTTGGGCAAATGACACACAAGCAATGCCAGATGTAAACTCAGTCTATCACTCAAGGTAAAGTAATAATAGCCCTTAATGTAGAAAAACTAAAAGGAAATATTTTTGTAATTTTAATCAGGGAGAGTAGGACTTTAATAAACCATTTCTAGGATCGTTAGTTCTACATACGTATGTCTAAAATTTAATTGATTTTCCTGATATCTGACTTTATGTGTGTATATGTTTTCAAATGTCTTCTCTTCAAATAATTTTCTATTTGTCATTAAATGTTCAAACCAACAAAAAAATGCAACTTTAAGGAAATGCAGTTTTTCTTTTTTTTGTTCTGGCGGCGCATTAAGAAAAAGGAATAAATAAAATGTTATTCTTTTGCTCAAGAAAGCAGAAAAAAATCTAAATTAACAGGTTAAACATCATTAAAGTGACATGAGCCGTGGATCAGCAGTAGCAATAACAACAACAACAACAACAACAACAACAACAACAACAACAACAACAACAACAAAAGAAGAAAGAGGAACACGCAATGTTTCTTACGTTATTCTTGTTGCCGTTTATGTAACTTCTATGTATAACGGAGCTTCAATAAAGATGGAAGGGTTTTCTTTTGCAAGTGATTGAAATGAAACGTGTGTTTGTTTGTTAAACAGAAAAAGTTTTTAAATGAATCTTAATAAATCATTCTTTCGTCATTCGTATTTAGTACAGGTTTTTTATACTGATTTCATATAGTATATTTTTTGCAGCAGGAAAGTTTATTAAACTCTTTCTTTTTTTACGTAAGAACTTGTTTATATAAAACAAAAACTACACATTACTCTTTTTATTCTTTTCCATTTCTTTTTGTGACGAAAAACTAGTTTCTTTTTTGGAAAGAACAAACAACCCATTAAAACATCTTTTTTTTTTTTTTTGAGGCAATCTTCCAGAATATTTTAGCACGAGTTTTATTTACTTGAAATCGTAAAAATATACAAAACGAACTTCAAAACAAGCAGAACGAACATTTTCAATTTTTGAGAACGACAACACATGGTAAATTGGTTTGGTATGACTGGGCAATCGCATGACAAAAAAGAAAGAAAAAGACAGGCTGGTAAAAAGAAAGGCAGGCGAGCACAGGCAGGCAGTCAGGCAGCCGGGCGGGCAAGTTAGTTAGTGAATGCAGTCAAGCATAAGGTGAAGACCTTCTTAACCATAAACACAGCGACAACTACAACTACAACAGCAACAGCAATAGCAACATGAAAAACAAACAAACAACAAACTCTCCTTATTAAGGCTGGCGCAATAAACGAGATAAAGTTCTGGTGATAAACAGCTCTTCCAACAAAAATAATATGTACTCGTGGTTTGGAAACCTCCAAGAGCACAACAAAAACATAAAACTGAAACAACAAATGTGGGTATGACGACGATAAAAATTAAAGTCATTGTCTACAATGTCTTAGCACTGATGACGAGGAAGGAGGTGGAGGTCTGGCAAGGGTTTAACAAGACGAAACAAAAAAATTATGAAGAGGCGTTCGAGGAGAAACCCAAGTTATAAAGAAAGAACTTTATTTTTTCTTATGCCTTTATGATCGTAACGCAAAGTAAAATGAAATGAAAAAGCATTTGAGAACAATAAGGAAAACTAAAAAAAAAAGTTCTTGTAGGTATTTGTTTTATAAATAATAATAAAACTTTTTTACAAAGGAGATAAACAATCGAAATGTTATGGAAATACACACATACATGCACAGAGTAGGCTAAAGGGCATGTGCTACAAGTGGCTTCGAACTTTGTGAAAATAAATAGAACTAATGGGTCTACTAGTCAACATTTTATTCACTTTAATGTAAGATAATTAACGAAAAATAAAAGGATCATGAAATCTTTTGTGAACTTTAACGTTTTATCTGGACTAATTTTGTGGGATATTAATTAAGAGTTCTTATGATTTGTCTTATGCTTAGCGTTACCGTTGCTGATACTTAAATTAATACTTTTTTCAACTGCATTCAACTTTTTTGGACGCTCTTTCGAGAATACAATTTTTGCTCCAGTTTAAAATTGAATTTCGAGTTTGGGCATATTTGAAGACTTAAGTCTGGATCACACTATCGGCACACTGAATTAAAATTATAAATAATAAGATAAATTTGCTTATTTGAAATATAGGGATATAATTGTACCACACTGCATTGGTAATAAAGCCATTTCCCAATTTGGTGTGAAGAGTAGCCAGTGGCAGTTCAAGAGCTGCCAATGCACCGTTTGGTGCCGGCAGCATCATTGGATCGTTCTTCTTTAAGAACGATGAAAATAGCAACAATGAATTGGACTTGATTGGTACGTGGTTTCAACAAGACAGTGCACATACCACACAGCACGCGATACCATGAACTTAACTTAACAATTAATCGTACGTATTGCAGCAGTCCATTGCCCGCCAGATCATGCGTTTTGGGGATATGTGATGTCTGTCGTATAAAGGAGCAATCCAGTCACAATTCCAGCCGCCATTGCACAGTAGGCAATTTGACCCAAACTCTTGGCCAAAAATAATTTTTTACTAATGCAAAAAATATTTTTTGTTTGTTTCATTAATAACTCTTGAATTCCAAATTATGAGCCATATCGGTCCAGAACTTTGGATGAAATAAATTTTGTCCTAAGAAGTAGCTAAAATTGCCCAATATGTATTGGTGAGATACCGACTGAAATGCTGGAAAAGGTATTACCCAGGCAGCAATTCGTTATTATTGCCTTGGCAAAGATTTTAATTTTTTTTATTAATCTAATTTGAACTTTTGCTTTATAAACTTTGCAGGCAAAGACTTCAATCTTTATTTATTTATTTGTTACATTCATTCACATTTTCTTATAATGGCATTCGAGCATATTCTCGCCTTGTTATCGTTAAAAAAAAAGAAACATAAAATCTACAATTTTACATTGAAGAGGTACCGTATTATCCTAGCACTGTATTATCATTTCAATGTAATATGTTGGATTTTATCTGTTGATAAACAAGAATAGGCTTGATTGTGTTATAGTTTTAAGTTTTCTATTCAAGAATAATTTTTATGTATAACACCTTTTAAAAGCGCATATGGCAACAATTAAAAATATCATATACTTATAGTGAATAAATATAGCAAGACTGCTTGAAAAATTGTTGTAAGATTCTGCCTAAAATAATTCAGCCAAAAAAATTAAACATATATAAATTCATTGTTTATAAGCAGGAGAAATAAATCCATGCGATTTCATTGCTAACTAGAAGCGAATTTTTAAGGGTTGTTTTAAACGAATGAAATGTAAGCGGCACCATTTCATGCAAACTTCTATTGAAAAAGGTACAGATACGCATCATTCACAGTACTAAAAGTTTCAACATGGGGAACATTACACGCAAAGAAAAGATATGGTTGTAGAATGGTTGAGAAAACAATATTATGTTCTCTGAAACAAATGTGTGGTCGCCGAAAACTAGTTATTGTTATTTTAAACATTTATTTCGTTACGATAAACAGAGTAATGTTTGAATTTAATAATTACATTATCACATCCATAAAAAAGTGTGATATGGTTAGAGTTTAACAATATAGTTTTGTTAAAAATTTATGACTACAACATAATTTGTATTATTATTTAAAAATAATATGATGTAAATAACAATATAATGTTATCCAAAACCGTATTATGTTAAGTTAAAAAAAAAATGTTTTTCAGAAACATCTGTCAGTTCAGTATTTCGTTTTTAAGCTATCGGTGGTGTTAAATAAATGAATAAATAAATAAAGTATAAACAAAAGGGTAGACCAATAAAACTATGTAAACATTTGTGTATCTCTTTATACAGGCATGTCTGTATGTCGCGTAAGTATACATTTCTATATATATATATATGTATACATTTTATTTCACCAATATTAATTTATTTTTATTCGAATTTAACGCACAGCTGCTTCTACAATAAATATATGATTAAACAATAAAATAGTATTATTATATTAAATAATACTGTGGTCGCATTTAACAATATTAATATAATATAATATATACATATGAACATGGTATGGTGAGTCTTAATTATATTTTAGTCATATCCAACAATAGTGTTGTCATATTTACAATACTAACATTAGGTGTAAAAAAGTTCATTGTTTTTGTAGATAATATTATTATTAACTCAGATAATAATATTATTAAAGTTTGCTTTTCTATTAACAATAATATGATTTGACTGCAAACATATAATTCAATCATAGTATGTTGCTGTTTGATAGTTTTTCTTTGCGTGTAATCAAACGATGAGCATAACATAATTAATTCATACATACATATGTATGTATTTATGTACAATGTACATTGTACATGGATCATTTTGCCATCTGCTCACGTTGAGCAGCTCTTTACTTATTCATTAATCAAGCATACACCTACAAATGCGCGGTGCAATACAAGCAAAATAGAATTGATTCAATAACATCAAAGCTAAATGAAAACTTTTACCGAATGTGCACGCGGCAATGGCAATGTTTTCCAGGAAATATCACAGAATATTTATTTACATAAACACACAAATTTATAGCTTCTTTGCTACCTGTACTCACTTATTATACTCGTACATTCACATGGGTACAACAGGGACTCACAATTTTGTCAATAAACTGCTGGGTAGTAGTCTAGTTAATGGTAAATATTAAAAATATCCAAATCATTCCTTATATGGTTCCTAGAATTTAGACATGTGATTTTTATGAATTCCTATCTATAAACTTGCCATAACTTAATTCATTTTATTTCAAAAACACGCACTTTTAATTTTAAGTTTTAACCCCCCTCCAAAAAAAAAAAAACTTGAGAACAAAAACATCTGCTTGTGATAACGTGAACAATGGATTGGCTGGTTGGTTGGTTAGATGAGGGCTTGCTTGTTTGATTGTTTTTTTTTTTTTGTTTTTTTTTTTTTTTTTTGAAAATCAGTTTTTAGAGGAAGGATATACAACTGAGAAAATTGTATAAATAAACAACTGTGTTTAAAAAGAAACCGCATAAAGCAGAAATATATGTATATAAAAAAAATGTATTAGTGTCTGCTTTAAAAGCACGAACAGTGTAAAGATGACACTGGCCATAACAGGATGTTGAGAAGAAACGACTCAAAATGCATAAAAACGCATAAAATATAAATTGTTTATGGTATTTCTTTTAATGTATGTACAGTATGCTTTACAACAATACACAAGAGCAGCTGTATGATGAGATGCTTTTATTTAAAAATAAATACAATGAAAAATGAAAATTTATCAGTTATATGTACGTATTATACAAGTTAGTTTGTTGAAGAAGAAATGGGTCAGTAAAATTAACGTATTATTTTTATATTTTTAATTTTTCATTTATATACATATCTACATACATAGATACATATGAGTACATAGGTATGTGGCATAGAATTAAGTCGTAAAAAATTGATAAACCTCATTCTGATGAATACGGGCCAATAAAAAAAATTTTAGTTCTGGCGAAAGAGACATTTCACTACGTTTACAAATTAGTTTTTACTGAAAAATAAAAATCATAAAATATCTGTCTAAAAATGTTTTTCTTTAATGTAAATACGAGTAGTAATGTGAATATTTTAAATGAATTTTGTTTATTTAAAGAAAAATTTTTTATTATTTAATTTATCTATAGGTATATTACTTAAATGAGAAATCTCTCCATTTTAAAAAAGTAGAGCCATCCATGTATTGCAATTATAATCGACGAATGTTATAAATATCATAAATGTGTATAAGTTTTATTTTGAATTAAAAAAAAAAACACGGCACATGACTTCAAACATTCGGTTAGGAGTTGAGCGGTAAAACGATCCTATATAATCTAGTGAGACTGAGCTGCAGGCATTTTTTATTGTATCTCTGAAAGATTATTTCTATCAAATTACCTTCGTATACTTTTCTCATAATCCATCCCGAGATACTTTATAAGGATCAGGAGAATATGGAGGCCAATTCAGAACTTCTACATATTGCTCACGAATTCATTGATTTACAGCTCTATGAAATTGAACATTTTCGTGTTGGTTAATCCACGGTATGAGTTAAAATAAGTTTTTAATTTTTGAAAGCGTGACTTGTAATACCCACCATTTGAACGATGCTCCAGTAATATTTTCCATTTCAAAACCAAGTCGATAGGGCCATAGTAAAAGAAGATACCCCCTATCATAATACCACATTTTCTGCTGTGGTTTTATGACAAAAATATTTCTTCCTTCTTTATTTGAAAATAAAAGTGTGGATACAACTGGTTAATACAGGGTGGGCCAAAAGAAACCAAGGGGTGTAAAAGTTTAATAACTTTTTTGTTTATTAATTTTTTTTATTTTTTCTTTCAGATTATATAGACAACACTTGGAGAATTTATAATGGAGAGGTTTACAACTGAACAGAGAACCAGAACAATAGAATTTTATTATTTAAACCAGAGATTAATTATTTTAACGCAAAGAGCATATCGTCGACATTTTAACGTCAGAATTTCGCCCTCTGAAGCGATGATTCGTTGCTTAGTTAATCTTCATCACCAACATGGCAGCGTAAGAGATTTGCCTCGAACCGGTAGACCACGTTTAAGTCGCACTGCGGAAAATATTGAACGAGTACAGCAAAGTGTTAACGAAGCACCAGAAACATCTGTCAGAAGGCGTTCTGCTCAGCTAGAAATGTCTCGTACGTCACTACGGCGCATTTTAAAAAAAGATTTACAGTTGTGCCCATATAAGGTGCAATTGGTCCAAGAATTAAAACCCGCAGATCATCGGCAACGTCTAAATTTTGCAGTTAAATTTCAAGAGTTGGCCAGAAATGAAATCAACTTTATTGAAAATTTGATTATGAGTGATGAAGCTCATTTTCATTTGAATGGCTTTGTTAATAAGCAGAACTGTAGGTTTTGGGGTTCTCAAAATCCAAGAGCCATTCATCAACGCCAACTGCACCCCATCAGGTGTACAGTATGGTGTGGGATCACATCTGAAAATGTCATTGGGCCCTACTTCTTCGAGAATGAAGATGGAAGTGCTGTAACCGTAAATGGAGAGCGGTATCGGTTTATGATAGAAAATTTTTTACGTCCTGCTCTTGAAAACAGACCTGGTATGTGGTTTCAGCAGGACGGAGCCACTGCCCATACTGCCCGAGACACAATGGCACTTTTAAGTCAAATTTTTGGAGAGCGAATAATTTCTCGAAATTCGGAAATTATTTGGCCAGCGCGATCGCCAGATTTGACAACACCCGACTATTTTCTTTGGGGTTTTTTGAAGGAGCGAGTGTATGTGAACAAGCCAAAGACAATCCTTGAACTCAAGGCAAACATTGTTGCAGAAATTCGAACGCTACAGCCACAAGTTTTGAAAGATGTTATAGAAAATGCTCTAAAAAGAGCCCATCAGTGCGAACCTGAAAACGGTGGTCATTTAAGAGACATCATTTTTCATACTTAGTGTAAAAAAATTTCCATTTTGTATATTATATAATCTGAAAGAAAAAATAAAAAAAAGTTAATAAACAAAAAAGTTATTAAACTTTTACACCCCTTGGTTTCTTTTGGCCCACCCTGTATATATTAACTATTTTTTGTTAGACAAATATTCTAATTGACATTCATTTGCTGGTGCTTAAGCATGTCTACATGCAATTCATTGGTGCTTTGGCAAATCATCAGTAGTATACTTCAACCACACTTTTTGAACAGTAACAAATAAATTTTAAAATTTCAAATTTCAATTCAAAAATAATATTATGGCAGTATGTCAAATAATAAATTTCTTAAATGTTACACAAATATTCGTTTATTTGTAAGTATGTGATAGTCATCATTCGACGGAAAGTCTGGTAGAACTCTGCCCTGCTCAAAGAGAAACGCAAGAAAATCTGTTCTTGCCACTACTGTAAATACAACTATGACACTATTATTTTATACAAATTTTCAAAAACAAATCGGACATACATACCTATTAAAAAATCAGTACTTCAATTCACATTATCCCATTTTTTTTTGTACAAACATGCTATACTTGACAGAACTAACGACTAAAGGTTCAGTTAGCCGACTGTAATGGAATGTAACCGCAACGGTAGGAAACAGCTGATCGATATTTTTATAAGAAAAGTAGGTTACGTTACATTACATCTCCATAACCATTTTCAATACTTTTCACATAGCAATATTGCTCAGCTGTTTCCTACCGTTGCAGTTACATTCCATTACAGTCAGCTAAAGTTAAAGTTTTCTTCAAACCATTCATAATATATGTAACTCCATATGAAGACGTTATAAACAACGCTTGCTAAAAGCCCCTTTTTGTTCCAATTGATCCCAGTTAAAAAAAAATTTCAATGTGTTTGTGTGTGTCATCTATAGATGACATTATTTCGATAAAAAGTTCAACTGTTTGGTTTTTATTTTCTTATTTCAATTAATCGAATAAAAAAATAAAACGATTGTGAATACATACAGAACAAACTAGTGTCATCACAGTCAAAACATAGTCCGCACAAACAATAATTTAGTTTTCTTATTAACAATCACACACGCATACACACACACACTTAAATAATTTCTGGCCATTCTCGGCAGAAATAGAAAGAAAAAATTAAAAAGAAATGCATAAGCGCACTCACTCAATGCTGGTTTGCTTTATTTTCTTTCGAAATCATAAATCCTGCTATGCAAGAAGCGGATGCTTTAAAACTCATGCACACACACACACACATACATACAAAAAACACTTCTTTTTTTCTTTAATGTAGAAGCCGAACAGTGCATGAAAAGAAAATGCAACAAATAAACATTTTCAGTGGAGACGTAAAAATGTATGTACATACATACATACATATGTAATTGGTGTAGTTTTGTTTTGTAGCTGCAGTTGCTTTTGTGTTTATTCTACTCCAGAGAAACAAACAAACATGTGCTGTTGGTGTATTTTATTTTCCTGATTATGCTTTTTTTTCTCTTTCTTTTGCATTTATTTTTTATTTATTAATGGCGGTGTTCTTGTTGATCATGCCATTTTTATATTTTTGCTATGTAAGTATATACTTATAAGTAAGTTGTTTAATTTTTATTCAAAATAGAAATTATGATGGTGGAGTTTTTTTCTTCAACCAAATTAACGAATAACCGAAATAATAACAAAAAAAAATTAAGTGTAATAAATGGAAATAAGGGAAATAAGAAAATATGTATATGCATTATCAGATATCCTCAATTTTGCTTCATATTAATTTTTATTATTACATATGTATGCACATGTACACATACATAAGTACAAAAGCCTGCGGCATACATAAAATATGCATGTGTGTATGGATGCAAATAAGAATGTGTTTGCGTTTTTGGTCACACCAACGTTGCCGCTTTGATCTCATTTGATAAAGGGACAAGTTACGGCAGCAATATCGAACGAAATTTTTAACGTTTCAATTTAAATTCAATTAGAATATATTTTTTAATTTTGTTCGGTATTGAATGCCGCAATTTACACCCAGGTTCGGAAGTCTTTTCCGAAACATGAAAGAATTGATAGTTTGGTTGGTGGTGTGTGTCACATTTTTAAAGTTGTTTAACATATTTAAAATATTTGTAAAAATTTATATAAAACAATAATAAAAAACAAGAATACGTTCAGCCCACTTGTGAATATTCTCACGGAATTTATTTATCGCGAAAAAATTCGCTCATGAATAAGTTCATCTAATTAAAAATTCCATGGGAATGAAAAATAACGGAAAGGGATAATAAAACTTTCAGATTCAGCTGTTAAATTTGATGGTTGAAAAAAACTAAACTTTTAAGCCATTGTCACGTTTTATATATACACTAGTTGAGCCCGGCAAGCGTTATGTTACCGTCAATTATTTTTTTTAAGTACAAACTACTCCACAAAGTGGCCACTTGTTGGGTCAAAAACAAAACAAAAGCTTACGGGGAATTGACCCGAACCTGTGTTGAAAATTTCACCTCTACAGTTCTTATAGTTCCATGCGTTACAAACAAACATACACTACGATTTTATATATTTAGATCAGCTACGTTCAAACACACATACACTGATATTTACATTTGAGGTAAATAGCTTTGAAAGCTCTTAAATTTGTTTTTGTTTCTTCGCAAAGTAAGAGCAAGCATTGATGTCTGTTGTGTTGTTGTTGTTGTGGATGTTGTACTCTCGTCGGTGTGAAAGCACAA
Source organism: Tachina grossa (assembly GCA_949987645.1). NCBI lineage: Eukaryota > Metazoa > Arthropoda > Insecta > Diptera > Tachinidae > Tachina > Tachina grossa. The sequence continues at coordinate 34,462,398 of OX465276.1, read as the reverse complement.
AAACCTCTTTATAAACGTTTGAACATTGTGCATATGGCTTGGACGCAGCTGATTTAGATATATCCATTGTCTTTTAGGATAATTACATGAATGCTCTGTATAATTTATCTTGATTTATCTTGACTTCCCAGCTGATAATATTGTGTTTTGAAATTTGCTTTAATTTCATGTTTTTCTTTGTGCTTGAGAGGTCCATAAGTCATCTGAGTAGAAGTTGAAGTTCTTAACTTCCTTGCGAAAAACACATTTAAAACATATCGAGCGATTCTGGGTTATAATACGTTCACCCACACTAAAAGATTGCAATTTCCGTTCATTGCGAGTATACACAGTAGTGTTGTTAATTATTCGTCTTTTATATTTGTTCGAATGAAATTTTATGATTTTTTTCTTGTTCGAACAGATGAATAATTTTGAACTTTTGTTCAAATATTCGAACGAACAAAGAATAAAAAAATATATTCGAATAATCTTAAAAAAGTGTGCAAAAAACTTCACATATAGTTTGATTTTTTTATTAACAAACGAAAAATAGTTCATTACACAAGAAAAACAAATAATTTCATTAACAAATTTAGAAATATTAATAACAAAAATTAAACATTTTAAAAACCTTTGACGCAGTTGACGCTGTAGCATCAGTTAAGAACTCTATGTTCTACTAATACTATTGAAGTAACAGAATCGCAAAAAAGAAAAGAGTAAATGAATATATAGAAAATTTATGAGAACTTCTAATCGACTAGACCGATTTTCTTCATGTATAAATTAGAAGATATACGATCATGTCACCATTAAAACGAAAACAAAGCAAATTAAAATTAGGCAATCCGTTTGGGAGCTACGGCGTCAAGGACACGCAGATCCAACAGAATATATCTAAAAAAAGATTTGATACCTTCTGAGCGGCTTGGCCGATTTTCTTCAAATATAGCTAAGAACAGTCTCGAACAAGTCACCTTTCAAACATAAATAACTAAATCAGAATTAGTCCAGCCGTTTGGTGTCTACGTGGACTCGTAAATACAAACAGATACACAGACACATATTACAAACTTACAAATTTTTTCGCTTTTTGTGACTTATTTTAAAAAGGCTTTTTAGAGAAAAACAGTTATTTTTTTCTAAACTCTTTATCAGGAATTGTAAGACACCTTCTAATTTCACTAAAGAAGCATTATCTTTTCCCAGCAAGAAAGCAAAAGATGAGGTTAGCTAACATACAAACAAGCTCGCACGAGTATTTAAAATTTGGAGTAATTTGATTACTTAATATCACATTGTTAACAAATTAAAAAGTTATGAAATGTAAAATACTTTTTAAACAAAGTTGTTAAGGAAATTGTTCGAATATTCGAATATTCGACAAAAATGATTCGAATATTCGACAAAAATGATTCGAATAATTTTTTATTCTAAATTGGAAATTTTTGTTCGTTCGAACAAAAATGATAAAAAGTTGTTCGAATATTCGAACAATTTTTGTTCGAAAGACAACTCTAATACACAGCTTCTTAAGTTAGATAAGTAAAATTTTATAATTTTGGTAGACAAGTACTCCACGATTAATTTAGATGCTGTCTAAGCTTTGCGCATCTACTACTCCCGAATATATATGAATCATATATGAATCGGGAAAAAGGCGAACATTTTGTTCACGTAAAAAAAAAACTGTGAACAAAATTAGAAAATAGTACACTGACACAACAACATAAAAATTTACGTAGCAATTTTTTAATGGACCAAAGATGGGTTATATTTTTGCTAAATAATTACGTGCAGGTGTTTTACAAAACTATATAATAAATAAAAAAAAATTTATTTTCAAAAAAAAAAAAAACATTCAGGATATTGATAATTTGGATCACTTCATAAATTTGCATACAATTCTTTTTATTAAATTAAGATCAATTTTATTATGTTCTGATATATTTAATCATACTATGGTAAATTGTATTTTATCATGATAATTTTATTTATTCGATATTTAATTTTTTGTCATTTATAATAGAACACTATAATCCAACACTATAAATCGTACAATTTTCAAAAGCTTTTATTAATTTTTTTTTAAATCAGCGTGATTTGACATGTCGTAATTTGCAGAACCCGATTGTGAAAACTTTACACATAATAATTTTTATCACATGAACTATTGCATGTTATGGTAGTTTTTCATGCCACGATAACTTTAGCTATGCCCAAAAAATCTTATCCTTTTTATGATAGCTTTGAGCTTCATATTTCAACATTATCATGATAATCTTTTCTTTAGCATTTACAAATTTTGCTCGTGCGAGTAAAAAATATTCATAATCATAACAAATTCTTTTCGAGAATAAATCCCTCCAACATACTCTGCCCAATGTGAATAAATGGACCAAAGGCGACAGAGGAAACAAGAAAAAAATCCTGTTAGTACGGGATACATCGACTCATGCGCAAATCTTGAGAGAATCTCTTCATTTTTAACATTAAAATCATGTAGAAATTTTCATTTAATTGGAATATTTATATATTTTTGCACTCATTTCAAAATTACAGGGAAGAAATTGGTTAGGTTTTTTTTTGTCGTGGCTCCTATTTTTGCCTACTTTTTTGCCGTTTATAGTGTTCAATTTTTTTAAAGCAAAATGTTCGATTTATTCTGGTTCGATCACAGAAAACAGTTTATTTTGTATCAATTACTAAATTCAGAAAATCAAATAATATATTTAATGAAAACTGAAACCAAAATTCGTAAAATTTTAATAGAATGAAAAACACATATTTTTGCTTATTGATATATCAATAATTTACTACAAATTTGTTTGTTAAAACAAAAACTTATGCATTTTTCTACATTTTGCTGGGTTCTAAGAAAAAGTTTGTGGTTAGAAGGATTTTCCATTATGGCAACACTGTATATTTAGTTCGGAAAGAAGAAGAAGAAGCACCAAGAATATGTGTAACAAAACAGTTTGCTGTTTAATTTTCAAATACATATGTATTTTTAAATGCAGCAGATTTTTTTATTTGCTTTTTTAGTGTAAAATTTGTAACGGTGTCTTTGCAATTTGCAACGTGTGTTGCAATAAGAAACCTGACATCAAATCATGCAAAGAATAAAATTTAAACTCTTCGAATAATAAATTTTATTCGCTTCAAACATTCTATGATCGCCATATTTGCTTTATACTTATGTATGTACATACACAAATAATATGTTTACTTTTAAAATAAATAAAAAAAAAAAATTTTTTTTGTTTGATGTGTGTATTTATTATCGCAAGGATATTTTAAAGCGTGCCAGGCTGTACCGCAATAAGATTTCGGCTGGTCATAAGGGAATGTTCAAAAAAATATTTTCAGTCAGAAAATTTTTGTATGTATTTATGTGTAAATAAATATCAAAGAAATTAGTTTGGTGTTCATTGTCAGCAATGTACGTACTGGAGTAACGAAAAAGGATTTATTGAGTTTAAGGCGTCCTACATGAGCTCCTACTCAAAAGTGGCCTCAATGATAAAGAAAAAAATGGCAAAATATTCACATGTTAAAACATCATGTATCCATTGCATTATGTATGTATGTACATATTTTTACTTTCAAAAAATAAAAAAGCCATTATGATATTATTTGCTTAATTAAATACGAGTTAGAATAATAGTAGATCTTTCCTCTTAAAATTTATTATACCTTTTTATTAAGTTTTAGAAAATCCAAGGCTTTTTAAATTATTCTAGTCAAGTTTCAAGCACTACACTTGATATGTACTTTCATTAATTCTTAAATTTTTTTTATAACTTTTATGAATTATTAAGAAATTAGCCCGTATTTTTTCACAAACAAGAGAACAAATATAAAAATCTCCAAAAAAAAAAATCTTTTTGTAGTTTAGATCGTTTTTAGTTTAATTATTTCCGCATTTAAAAAGGCACTTAAGGTTTTTATAAAAATAAATTTTATTCACAAACTCTTTGTACGAGAAGTAAAAAAAACTTTATTTGATAAAAAAAAATATTTTTTTATATAAAACTGCACCATACTTTATTTAGCAAGCAATTGATTTAGTTTAAAAACTTTTATTGAAAAATACACAATTTTTTTTTGTAGAAATAAAAAAACTCAAAACCAAATTTAGTTTTCTAATGTAACGAACGCGCCCGCATTAATTTTTATTGTAAACGTTTCATGTGAAGTGTTCGCGTGTTACTAAAGTATCTACCCAGCAAGCAGATACATTTTTGTTGTTTTTTCTCTATGTTGCTTTGCGTTGTTTTGAGTTGTCTTTTCGTTGTCGGTCTATCTGCCGTTTCTTATTTGCTGCAATTCATTGAAATTTTTATTTTGTTGTTTGTATGCAGGTTTTGCTAGTGACTAGTCTAAATTTGTTGAGAGAGAAAACTTTTATTCGCATTGTATGTTTATGTTGTAGGGAATGTGAATTTTTGTATACATACATATGCTGCACATATGTACACGTACAGTGTGTTGCATGTTCCCCTTCAAGCACATGTACTTCGAGGGGGTGCAATTCATGCATATTCATATGCAAAAAAAAACAACTTAAAAATGTCCTGGGCTAAAGAAAATTTATGTACGAGTAAATGTAAAATAAAACTTTACATTTGGTCATATGTAAGCATGTTGCAACACATGAAATCCAAGTCATTCCTCATGACAAATACACACCGTGTAAACACAGCTAAATGCAAGAACATTGTTTAGCTGCAATGTTTCTATGCATTACACAAAGATAAAACGTTGCAGATAAAATAAATATTTCTCAGCAAAAATGTTGTAACATAAGAGAGATTAATTATATCTAGTTAGTTAGTGTGGGAAATTAAAAATATCAAATTTGTCATTGGAAACACATGTAAATGATTTCGCAATTAATATTGTCAAAAATAAAAGAAAAAAATTGCCGATACTAAAAAAAAACTTAAAAAAAACATACACACTGGTGATACCAACTTTAAGCGTATGCATGTGAACACATGTAGGGGTTTTTTTTTTTGAGGTATAGAACTTTGATTTGGCAATACTGCTTGAAATTTTGACAACGGTCGGGCAAGATGTGGATACCAGCGTTGCCACAACCAAAATATTTTTGTAACCAAAATATGAAAAAAAAGTAACCAAACGAGACAAAAAGTAACAAAATCTCTATATATTTAATATATGTACATATGTACTGTTTTATTTGTACTTCCATTAAGAAATATATGTATCTGTGGCAAATTTAAAAAATTCGATTTTTTCACATTTTTTCTCCTGTTCAGGTCCATAGGTAGCAAACCGTTGAATATTCAAGGAAACAATCAACCACCAATCAATCGATCCTAGGAACGATTCTTAACACCGTTTTTTTTTAATTTCATTTGCTTTGAAATTTTTTACTTTTGTGGCTGTCTAAGCGCTACCCAAACGGTGTTAAGAATCATTCCTACGAAGTTCATATGTTGTAGAAAGTTGTTTATTGAGATCTTCGGTACATTTTTATCGTTGATATTGAACCACTTGCTACATATGTATGTACATGAACAGGGGAAAAAGGTATAAAACTCTAATTTTTTTTTTTTTAATTTTTTGCGATTTTGATCTTGAAGGTAATATTTTTTTAATTTTATATATTCACAATTTTTGTTGTATGACAAGAGCTACAACTTTGCCTCAAATAGTAAATCAAAATTCCGAACGATATGAACCGGAGAAAATGCAAAAATGACACCGAGGTCCCAAATCTCTGACCAAACAAAAATGTGCATGACCTGGGGCAAGACACCGGTCTTTTTTTTTTTGCCTTTTATCATGCAGTGGTGTTCGTATATGATTATATTTCCATGACTTAAAAAAACACAGTGTTATATTCGTTATCCAAACACATGACTGAATAGATAAACTATTAAAATATACATACATACATATTATGCATTATAGAGTTGGTATTGAAATCAATCTTATTCCTGCATTTAATTCTGACTAAACCTAGCTGGGAAAATATTCTTTCAGAAGACCCCGAAGTGTGTGAAAATGGCATTAAACTAAAAACAAAATTTAATAAAGTCACCAAAAATTTTTTCGTTGAATTCATTTGTCCCAAATTTTAACTTCTTATTTCCAATTTAGAACATCTGAGCAATTTCTATTGGGATACAATATTTACCATCTGTTTGGAAATCACATCCATATTTTTTTAGCCACGAAAAATCTTTCAATCACGTGATAGTTTATCTCAATAGTTAGTTATATTCAAATTTATATACCATATAAAAATGGTTATTTTTGTGTTGAAGAAAAGTAACCAAAATGGAAAAAAAGTACACAAGTACACATTGAAAAAAAGTAACGAATTTTGGTTAAAAGTAACCAAAGCGGCAACGCTGGTGGATACATGTGCTAACTGTGCTGTGTTTATTGCTTTTGATTTCGGATTTCACCAGAAAATATTCACCCTTGATCTAATCCATCGAAAATTAGACTTTCCCGATTCAGCCGATCTGCCAGATTCTGAATAACAATTCCCCAGAAATATTTTCAATTCAGAATTTTCCCGGGGAGTTTTTCTCACCTCTATCATTTGTTGTCGGGAAAAAATAGTTGCCGAAAAATAAGCAAATACGGGAGAGAGCAAAATCTGGATCAGCTGTTTAATGTTTATTACATTTTATTCTGCATCAATTGAATAAAAATTTTATATTTTAGATTGTGTGTTAATGTCAATATCTATTTTTCCTTAAATAAAAAATAAAATACACAGCGCGTTATCATTCACAATTACGCGGAATAACTTTATGCTAAGACAGTGGAGGTAAAACTGAGCCATTTGCAGATGCAAATGATTAAATTTCTGATCGGTCTTGATATTAGAGGCGTGTCCCACGATGTCAACAGAAATCGTTCGATCGACAACTTATATTGAAAACAACAAAAAAAATTCCAATGCTATTAGTTTTCGATCGTACGATTTCTAGTGAGCTTTCTTCTTGATTTTTTCCTGAATTTGATAGGTTTCAAAACGAAATGGTTTTCAGAACCTGGCAGAGTATGTTTTTTCTGAGGGCAAGAAGTTTTTGAAGTGCATATGCACATGAAAATATAACATTTCGGCACTTAAAAATTTTTGCATTAGTTCCCTTTCAAAATGTTTGTAGAGAAAGCACATGAAATTTCTCCCTCTCCACATATTTAGAATACCTCCTTTTTTCACAGGGAGTTTTTCCTGGGGATATTTCAACTCATAATAGGAGGAATGGAATAAAGGAAAAAAAACTACCTGAGAATTGTTATTCACAATTGGTTTGTTTGCGTATCCGTTGTTTCTCATTTTTAAAAATGTTTTGAACATTTTCATATTAAATAAAATGACTGTAATGAAAACAGCTTCAAAAATTCCAAGCGTTTTTATTTTTCACGCCATTCGTTTAGAAAAGAATGATTTTGTTCTTTCAACTCAAAGTTCTATACCTCTAAAGGCCATTATTACAACTTAAAGTTAGTTAAAAGTAGGATTTTATCGCACGTATAAAAAGCTTTCCATTATTGCAAATTGGATTTAGGTAACCAGGTAGGATAAACTTGCCTGTAATTTATCGCTCACTTTAGGTTAAAGTAAAATTTTGCAAATGATAAAGTTTGTATAAGTCCGACAAAATCCTACTTTTAACTAACTTTAAGTTGTATATAATAGCCATAATAATAAACAAAACATCGTTTACTTGACCAAAATTCAAATGCTAATATTTTAAAAGCTTAATGAATTTATTATCGTTTGAAAGATTTATAGTTTCTTATTGGATAAAAGATTTAACATTGATTTTTGGGCAATTAATTTGTATGAAGAGACTATAAATAATATTTAGGTTTTATGCATCTGTATATTTTTAATAAATTACAGTTTTACACTTAAAACAAAACCTATCGCTCATTTACTTCAACGACGTCATATCTCAAAAAAAAAAAAAATAAAAAAAATAGCATCACAGAAAACGAGTTTAAAGTTTTGAATTTACACACACAACTTAATGAAAAAACAGAAAATTTATTTTTTCTCTCACATTTGTATGAAATTTTTACACAATATCGAGCCATAAGCGCCAAAAAGCTTAAGCGACATAATTTTTTAGCTTAAAGTTTTGACGAAAATCAATTATTTACGTTTTTAGGTAACCGATTTGTTATGGCTCATTCATTCATTATTTGTAGTTATGACGTTATTCTAGTAAATGAGGGATATATATGACCTTCAAGCAGAACATTTGACCAAAATTACATAATATGAGAAATATTTACAAGTAGATGGGAGCAATCAAGATAAATTGCTTGAGAGTGGGTGTCGTTGTAGTTCTAAAATTTCGAAGATCAGGTTATTTGAAGATTTTTAATCGAAAATTCTAAAAATTGTCCAATTGATTTAAAATCGGCTACAACAACTAAAATAAAAATAAGATCTCAAGTGTTTACAAAATCTTCTTTGTTTCTGCTTCTGTGAGTTAACGTGTTTCACTGAAACTATCCATTTTTTCAACACTTAACATAACTGCTGTGTATGTTGACGCAACATGTTGATAATGTTAAATCTAAGTGTTATAAAAGCTGCAAGAGATCTATGTATGCATTGTAGTTAAACAAACTTTCTTTCCTCTAATGCTTATTAGTCTCCTGCACAAGATATCTTATAAGAAGACATTGAAGATATCTTATTTAAGACATGAGGGATTTTTCAAATGCTTTGCTACAGCGAAATCCTATAAAACAAACGTTAATTAACAACACTGTTTGCAAGAAATTTATTTGAGTATTGTATTGCATGTATGTGTGTATGATCTTTTATTTTTCTGCGCACATGCAAAGGCACACACATGCATTAACATAAGTTGTATCCGGTTAATCACATAATAGCTTAAACACACACTCAAACGTACAATATGAAAAATAACAAGCATACACTAATCAACAGTACTTCTTTTGAGTGTTTGTTACAAACAAGCTGTCTTGTCGACATCGCATGTTAACACTGGTATACACGTACACCAATACATCCATCGTGCTTCGCTTATAGTACGACAGCATTTATTATTGGTTTAGTATATATAATACATGAGACGTGAATACATTTAAAAATCATGACGTTTTTACATTTCAAGACTGTTTGCGCAGGCCTCTAATGGTTATTATTCAATTTAAGATTTCTTTAACCGGCAGCAAGAGTACACTCAAAAAAGTTTTACATTAACTGAATGTAGGTTATTTGAGAAGTTTTCCGTGTAGTTTAAATTTAAGGAAAATTCAGTTATTTTACCAAGCCATGTCTATTTTAACTTTCTGTGTATGTTGTTTAATAAACAAACTACAATATATTAATGATTTTCTGTGCAGTCAATATAATCAATTATTTAGAAGCATACATCCACACATATGTATGTATGTATGCATGTATGTATGTATGTATGGATATATTCAGGTTATTTTCTTTCAAAACTAACTAAAAAAATATTTTAAAAATAAAATAAATAAAAAATTCTTAAACAATCAAAAAAATATTATATATTTGCGAAAAAACATAAAAGAAAATTTGAATTGGTAAGTTAAGTGATCTGCAATTAATATGTATGTATATACATATATACATACATACATACATATATACACCCAGAAAAAAGATTGGTTGGAAAACGGTGAGTCCAATAAAATATCATTTGCATTAACTATATTTCAGTTCACGCTATCAATTTTCTGTTAATCCAAAAAACAATCCATGTTCATTGCCATAAGGGCATAATTGTAGCAAAGATATGATTGTGACAATACTTAAATTGATTGCATCAACCGAGCGTATGCTTTTGTCATGACGAATTAACTGATTGGTTAACCCAACAGAATAAAATATTACAAATTGGATTTTACTACCAACTTTTGATATTAGCAACTAAAAAGTTGTCGTTCTATATTCAAATTAAAATAAAAACTTTCAATCAGTTGCTGCAACTAACTAAAGGTTGAGTTTACTATCATAATTTATAGCAGCTAATTAAAAAATTAACTTTTGTGACTTTCAAAGATATTATGATTTTTGAATTCTCAAATGGTTTTTGAAAGTCTGTGCATAAGATAACAGGTTTGTGGCTTTTCAAAATGTGTGGTTGAAGAAATGTTTATAGACATGCTTCGCCATTAGGAAATAAATTTCAATTAAAATAAACTTATGACAATATGTCAAATAATAAATTTGTTAAATTGTGTATTTTTATTTTCGTTTATTGTTTATTTTTATTTCAGCAAGGAAGGCCAATTTTTCTTTTACATGTACCAATTATAATATTGTTTTAATTATATTAACCAAATTTTTGGTAGCAAGAATAACATTTATTTCAAATTCCATACTGTCAACCAAATTTTTCTGTTGCTGCAACTATTGGGTTGAGAGTTATAATTAAAATATAGTGGTACCACAAGAAAATTTCAGTCGCTATAGCAGAATTCTATGATAGTTGCTGCAACCGCCAAAATTCAATTGGCAACAAATTCGGTTGTCTCAACGAATCTGTTTTCTCTGTGTGTGTGTCATGACGCTTCCAGGTGAAATTTTTGAATTACTGAGGGACTGGTCTAATTTATAAATTGCATATTCAGACACACATATATGTACATACATACACATAAGTAAGTATATTTTTTAATAAAAAATTGCATACTTTTGAACTAAATATATTTCAGGTAATTATATTACATATTTTCCTACCCGCTGTACTTCTTTCTTCGTTTATCATTCACTGAAATTAAAAAAAGGTAACGAAATAATGGGCCTTATTACGAGTGTCGTATTACGACTTCGACTTCGACTACGACGATTTTGTAGAAGACTAAGAGCTAGTTTTTCACATAAAGATAAACTCTACTTGTCAGTTAACTGTTGTTTAAACTTAAAACTTTGTTTTTCAGATAAAGATTATCTAGTTAAAAATCTAGGTTTAACCGGGCAACATTGCGCAGTTAAACTCAAGCTAGAACTATCAAATGATAAATATACATACATACATATTTAGACATGTATAACATAAACTACTACGCAATTGAAAAAAAACAGTTTTACTGAAAAGTTTAATAAATAAATAAAATGGATGCTTCTTATGACGACGAAGATTTTAGCGATTATTAAACCTATAATAACTTGGATAGGACAATTGTGAGAAATATAAAGGAGATACGAACACGCCAAAATGATTTTGTGTGTAATGAATTGGGATTCTTTCAAATATTTCGTTGGATTTAAAATTTTATGTTCTTTTGTAGTTTATTTTTGGAGCGTCAGTATTTTTAAGTCCATATTACTTATTTTTAAATTCTTAAAAATTTCAAAAAACTTTTTTAATATAAATTTAAAGAATTGTCATATCGCTTTTTAAGTGTTGCCCTATTTATATAAAATATTTTTAAGAATGCCATATTTATATTGAAAGCAAAGTATGGCATTTCTAGCTAAATTGACAAATTTAATCCATCACTGAAAAACAGAATGGGCGGTTAAAACCCGTTTAACTTTGTTTCTTGGTTAACTCAAACGTATTGTAAACTAGGTTTAACTAACTAGTAAAAAACTAGCCCTAAAAAACATTGCAACATTTTTTCTTTAATCTAGAACGAAATCGTTGTAGTCGAAATACGACACTCGTAATTAGGCCCATTATATACATTATGATAGATACTCTGTCAAATAACTATGCGTTTTTTGCTTATAATACACCTCCACATTGTTTTACTACTAGCAACAAACAGAAAAAAAATTTTAATATTAATTACAGTTACGCCACGTATTTAAACATTATTGGACATTTTGTCGAAAAAGAAAAGTAAAAAGCTAAATAATTAGTTATGACAGTAACATAAACATAGGAAGAAGATTTGTATTAATAAGATGGACTATATTTAGGAAAGAAAATAAAAATAATTTAAGCTAGTTTAAAATTTTATGACATTATGACCTTATGACACTTAAGATTACCGTTTAAATACCCCAAATAGTTGGCACCTTCCAATATTAATATCAATTTCTGAAATCATAAGTTGTATATAAACTTTTAATATTTTAATGCATTTTTCTTATAGAAAAATTTATCCATCGGTAACCATCTACGAAAGCTTGGAGGAGAAATTCATTGGGAGCCTATTATGTGACGGAGTTGGAGTAATAATTTTAGATTTAATTGTTAAAATTTAAAATTTTTACATATGTATAATTATATATATACACTAGCGGCCCGCTCCGGCTTCGCACGGGTATAAAATATATAACGTATGTCATTCACTGAAAAAATGATTAAAATCTATCCAGTTGTTTTTATCTATTCATTACTGCCCGTGGCCCGCACGCGTTAAATTTAGAGTAAAACAATTCTTCTTTCCCAAAACCATGAAGATTTCCTGCTATCTTTGGAATAACTAAATTCATACACTACATTTTTACTTATTTCCTTTTTTACATTTACTGCAATCAAGCCCTTTTTAAGCAAAAAAAAAATTAAAACGATTTTAATTTAAGCTGATTTATATATGACGTAGTATTTTTTTGGGGGGGGGGGGCAGCAAAGTCTCCCTCCGATTAAAAAAACATTACGGAACTAAACTGCAGGCAAACTCTTTTAAACAAAAAATCAATTTTGAAAATTGGTTCATAAATGACGGAGTTATGATGCATAAGGGGAGAAAATTTCCCCCTCCGATTTTCGTAAAAAATTATAAGTTCTAACTTAAGGCAAAACCTTTTCAGACGAAAAAAGAATTTTGAAAATCAGTTCATAAATGACCCGAGTTATGCCAGAGGGGAGCAAATTTCCCCTTCCGATTTTCGAACAAAAATTATGGGACCCAACTGCAGGCAAACCCTTTCAAACAAAAAAAAAAAAAAAATTCGAAAATCGGTTTAAAAATGACCGAGTTATGCGTGTACAAATATAGAAAAAGAAAGAAAAAAAAATACACACGAATTGATAAACTCCTTCTTTTTTGAAGTCGGTTAAAAATGTCATTAAAATCACTATTTCTGAAAGGGGCGTAGCATTTACCGGAGTAGAATATATATAAAAACACGCGCCGGTCTTTTACAAATATTTTGTGGGGTGGAAGGCGAAAATCTGTTGGGGCATTGAAGAGTTCACCCCTAACAAATAAACGTGTTTTTGATTTATATATATATATATATATATATATATATATATATATATATATATATATATATATATATATATATATATATATATATACATATGTATATTAGGAATAAAATTCATTTATAAAGATATGTATTGAAAACTCTTAATTTTTTGAGGGTTAAATATATTGCGTTAAAATTAAATGAAATAAACAGTAGTTTCAATTGATTTTGTAGGTTATTTTTTGTCAGTCAAAATAAGTGAAAAAACAGTTGTTTTTATTGTTTTGGGTAGTTAATTTATGTAGGCTAAAACAATTGAAAAATACATTAGTTTTTACTGATTTTGTGAGTTAATTTCTGGTTGTTAAAAAAAAAATGAAAAAACAGTAGTTTTAAATGATATGTAGGTTGTTTTTTTGTAGTTTAAAATAAAAGAAAAAACATTCGTTTTTACTGAAATTTTATGTTAAAAAATTAACATTCAAAAATAACTGAAAAAATCATTTGATTCAAATGAAATGTTAGTAATCAGCTGTTTAACTGAAAACACTATTGTTTTAAATGATTTTTCATTTGAATTTACGTACATAATATTTTGAGTGTATAAATTTATTGTGAATAAATAACAAATGCTAAATGTTTAGCAAAAATATGAAAGAAAAAATCACATACGGAGAGTTTCTTTTTTTTTACAAATAAAACATGTTAAAAGTTCAGTGAACATAATAATACACAACCAGTCAAAGAAGTAACCACAAATTTCTTTCATTCAAGAAGAGTTGCAAAATTAGAATGCTTAAGCTAATTTGAACTTGCAACAAATTAACACTTTGAATGCGGATACAAACAAAGAATGTACGTAAATGTAAGAAAGAAGCTTTAAATTTTTATGTGTTGCTTATTCTAGGAAGTAAGTTTTTTTTTTTACTTAATGAATTCAAATGTTATTAATTTGTTTAAGCCACAAAACAATTTTCTTAACACACAAATTGATAGCAACAATAATAAAACAAAATTTAATGACGCTTTTAAATGTAAATTTTTGAAATGGGGGTTCCTCATTTATTAATTTACAACATCAACATTAAAACGAGAAAAAACGAATTTATGTAAATTTTACAAGATATTATTACAATAAATTATAGTTTTTAATTTTTCTTTTATCCAATAAAACCATCAAAGTAAACAACACTAGACATTTTTAAGGTTTAATCTTGTGGTAAAAAGCCAATCCAAACAATGTAATAAAAAATGTAACATTAAAATATCACACACCTAGAGCTTTTCAAGTATTTAAAAATTGATTTTATTTTATTTTTATTTTTTCATTTAATTTTCTTGAAAAGAAAGTTTTACCTAAAAATTTAAGCAACAAAACCTGTCAAAATGTCAAAATATATTTAAAACATAATAAATAGACAGTATAATTAGCCATTTGCCAAAGAAAGCCAGAAAAAGGTTGATGCAACTCTGTCTTAAAAGGTAACTTTTAAGTGTTCTTTCTGGTAATTTTGTAACAAGGGACGACAGACTGACTTGACTGTCTGCCTGCCTGCCTAACTGCTTAATGTTCAATGATGATGAATACCTTTAGCCACGAGATAACATACGCACTTTGGTAATGTTAGAGCTTCGAGTAGAGAAGACATAAACATAAACATAAACAATTTGTTTTTGTTTTTCTTTATGTAGTACATGACATCATATGCACAAATATTTTTCAAGCTTAAAAATTGGAACGAAATCCGCTTTAGGTAAATTGTCCAAGCAATAATGAAAGAAATTGTAATAAATTTTTAAGCACCTTCACGAAATAAATGTAAGTTATGTTTTAAGGTTCAAATAAATATACATATAAAAAAGATCAAGGGATTCATGATTCATAGCAAATTTCCCAAATCTGTGCTCGCAGTCAGGCATATTTCAATATTTATAAAGGGATTTTGCATAAGGACCGGTCGGTGCCAAATCAAGAAGTCAACGTAGCCAGATAAAACTTAATACAATAAGTATTAGATAAGTGTATCAAGGTTAAAAAGAATTTAAAGTTCAAAACAAATCCAAGCAAGGATATGGCAGCTCCCTATCCTATATCCTTAATTCTTAATATTGAATCTCAGTTAAAATTTTAATCATCAAGTAATATTTCTAAAATTGCACAATTAAAATCTTTAGGGAATTTTATTCTAATCGGCGCAACGACATGTCCTTGCTTAAGCATATAGCTTAAGGAACAAAATTAAATTTCAGACATTCTTATAGTCAGAATGCAGCGAAAATTTTTAACTTTCTCCAGAGTTATACTTTTAAGCTCTTTGGTGAGTTTTATTTCAAGGACATGCTTATGTTTCATATATCCTTTATTATCCTTAAATGACAAAAATAAATTCCAGGCATAATTATAGTCACAATGCAGCGAAAATGTGTAACTTTACCCAGAATTATATTTTAAAAGCTCTTTGGTGAGTTTTATATCAAGGATAAGCCTATCTTCCATGTATCCTTAATTTCAAAAATTTAGTACCAAATATAATTTTTATAAGAACAATGCAAAAACTTGTAACTATTTTCAAAATTACACGGTTAAACTTTCAGGTATATTTTAATTAACAAAGTTGCCAGGATATGTCTACCTCCTTCCTCTATACCTAAAATTGTAAAAATTTAATTTCTGTATAATATAAAAATTCATTCTCACATTTCTCACAGCGAAAATTTGTAACTGGTTCTCGAACTATACTTTTAAGCAATTTAATAAATTTCACTTTATTCGCCGCAAGGACATGTATTATATCTCCCATATATCCTTAATTTTTAAAATTGAGTTTAAGCTAAAATTTTTATGAGAATACAGCAATAATTGGCAGTTATTTCTTAAAATGTATTTTCAAGCTCACTCCAAAATTTTATTACAATCAAGGACATGCCTACTGATGTCCTTAGGGCCTATCCCACGATGTCACCAACGTTCGACTTGTCGCACAATTACATTGGAAACAAAAACAAAATGTTAAAATTTGTTCAACGTTGGTGACATCGTGGGACAGATCCTTAATTTTTAAAAGCGAATAACAGCATGCAGTTGTGATAAGAACACGCTAAAAAAAATTAAGCGATTACTAAAACTATACTAATAAACTCTCTGTTAAGTGCAATTGAAATCGGTTTAAGAATATATCTCTGATCTACTAAAACAACGTCATAACTAAAAAAAAATAGTGTTCCAGAAAACGAGTTTAAAGTTTTCAATTTACACACACAACTTAATGGAAAAAGAAAATTTAAGTTTTCTCTAAAGATATTTGTATGAAATTTTTACACAATATGAATAACGATATGGATAGGATTAATTCTACATCATTAACTCAAAAATCCCATTTTTTTGAGTTATGACGTTGTTTTAGTAAAATGAGCGATATGTATGTGCGGTATATTCTTAACGTGAAATATGTAATTTCAGCGACAAATACAATAATCAGTACATGCCTAAAATATGGTAATTATTCATTGAAATTATATAGTTAAACCATATGGTGAATTTCATTGAAATCGTTTCAAGGACATGTCTACCTCCCATATATTTTTAAGGTCAAAATTTTATTCCAGCTATAACTACATATAATCAGAATGTAAACAATACCTTTTCAATTCTTTCTATCTAGTATTATATTCTTAAATTCTCTGGTGAACTCTATTTCAACCTGAGCAAGGACATGTCTATCTGCCATATATCCTTAATTTTGAAAATAAGATTCCAACTACAATTGGTAATTATTCTTTAAATTGTGTTGTAAAGCTTTATGATCAATTTTATTTCTATCAGTGCTAGGACGAGAGAATGACAAAAGTATCTTATTAAGTACTCTTTGAGTATTGGCTATCAAACAAATAAAAATAAAAACACGCTCATATCCAAACACACGTATTGATCGTAAACCGTATACCTAAAATTATACACATCCAACAACTATATTCAAACACATTTTAAATAAAGCAGCTCAAACAACTATAACTAAAATTTATAGACTGTATCAGCTACAATCATATGCAATAGTATAAAAATACTCTGCAGATGTGCATATACAGTTCTATTTTATTTACACACATACACAGAAAAAACTAAATTTCGTTTTCAGTAACCAAATTCATTGAATCAGTAAATTTTTTGCATGAATGCGGGGGACCTACAAAGAAATTTGTAGATTCTAATAACAATTTTGTAAAAATTTAACTGGAAAAAAAATTTATTTTTAGTTAACTTATTATGGCATTAGAGAAAAAATTTAACTGAAACTCAAAATATTTTCAGTCAAATGTATTAATAGGAACAGAAAAACATTTTTATAGATTTTTTTGTATTATTCAGAAATCTTTTTTTTATAATTTACAAACACATTGACTAAAATTTTTCGTATTATCAGAAAATAAATTAACTGAATCAATAACAAACAATTCTTACCAATTTAAAAAAAAAAAAAAATATTAGAAAAGTTTTAGTTAATTTTAATTATTATTCGAACTCCATATGTTTCTATATTTATGATTTTAACAGGCTAAAGTTCGTATCGCTTTTTAAGTCAAATTACATGTGATAATTATTAATGAACAAATAACACCAAAGTTAGTTGTAAATATTCTGACTAACAACACATAGTTGAACGGAACAGCCAGCCGTTTTCGAAGGCCACTAAACCTTCATCATCAGCGTTCTTTTGTGTTTGGTCCACTGTGTGTGGTGTCAGTTGATGTAGATTTCTGCTTTATATACTCAGCATTATTGCAAATGGAATATGTGAATTGTTTGATTCATCGTATTTCAATTTGCTGAAAGCTTTTTTGTATTGTAAGCTCAATTTTACCATCTGTATATTTACAACAGTCTTACCATTGTCGTTTTGTTCTTTTACTAAAAAATCAAAAATTAGCTAGTTTTTATGGTTAAGCATTTCGTTCCCGCTTTTGGAACTCGTCAGTAGACTTCAACCTAAAGAATTAAGAATTTTTGAATTTAGATAACAAACTCCGTATGTTTATAGTAAGACTCTTAATACTATATTGAGAATCACAATATACAAACATAATAAGTTTGAAAACCCCAAACAAAAATCTTAAAAAAAATAAAATGTTTTTTATATCTATAAAATAATTTGTAGAAAAAATTAAAAAAAAATCTGACAAATTTTTTTACAGTAATGGTATTCACATCAGTTTTTTCTTGTTGGAAAAATGGAAAAATGTAATTTTTTACAGCAAATTTAAAAACTCAACTTTAGGTGGAATTTTTTTTCCTGTGTTTGTTGTAAAAAATTTACATTTTTCCATTTTTCCAACAAGAAAAAAACCTTTAGTATATAAAAATAAATTTAACTGAAAATAACAAATTTAAATATAAAAAAAAAATAAATCTAAAGCTACGGTCACACTTGTCAAACATTTGCCCAAAAAAGCGTAACCAACAAACACTAATGACAAAAGTTTTGATCCAGACTAATTTATCAAATTAATCAGTTTCGAACACAACTAATAGATAATCGTGTCTGTCACGACTTTCAAACGTTTTCAATTAGAATGAAAATTTCCGAACCGCAAAAAAAATTTGGTGTCTGCATACTTCCGAATATTTTTGCAAAATTGTTTGCTAATGTGGGCATGTTTTTCATGTAACCTTTTCTATGTAATTAAACCAAATATATATTGGTTTAAATTTCCGAATTAGGTAGATGAGATATCAAGCCTAATTTTAAAAAAGATTTCGTTTAAATTAAATTAATTTTAATGTGGAAAAAATGCGATTCTATTTACTTTCACATTGCTTGGTGCAGTCGAAAGTAAAACGAAAAAATTATTCGGAAGTGAATGTCAGGACACCAAAATATGCGGAAAAGATTCACTTTCACACGGATGTGAAAGTCATGACAGACACGAATGTGATAGAATCCAACACTATTGGTTGCTCTTTAACTTGACAAATTTTTCTCTGAATTGAAAGATTTTTCATTACCATTTAGTGGTTACGCTTTTTGAGCAAATGTTTGACAAGTGTGACTGTATCTTAAGAAATTTTTTTAAAAATTTTACTTTATATAGATAATTTTCATTCTATACAGTTTTTTTTACATAAAATAAAATTGGAACAAATAATTTACTGGAACAGTAAAAAATATTTACTGAAACTAAATTATATTTCAAAACACACGTTTGTTTGAAAATTTTTTGGGAATCATTTTTTCTGTGTACGTAAACCATGTTTTCAACTAGCCACACACATTTTCGGTTGCATTTTACAAACACATGATTGTATAAGGTGGTGAATGATGAATAAATATATCGAGTATCATGCGTATATTTTTTTGTCCGATTAAATGTCCATAGCCTGAGTATAAGCATACTAACACTATAAGTATGACAGAGAGTCAATGCGCTTGATACGCATTTGCTTTTTATTTTTGTTTTAGAGTATTTAAGTTTTTTCCATAAACGAAATAGAAATGCTCTTGTATGTTTGAATCGGCTACAGTCATAGTTACTCGAGAAAAAAAATGTGTGAGCGTATGAAGTATTCGCGCTACAATTATGATTATACGCAAATACTAAAATCAAGAGTATTATACTTATGTATATATTTTTTAGTACTTATTTTCATTCTCTTTCTAGAACATGCATACTGCCTACTTTTTGTATATCTGTAATTCAAAACCTAAAGTTTGCAGCGAAAATTCGCAATTGTTTCAAGAATTATACATTAAACCTTTATGACAACTTGTATGCCCCTAGCATGGTTTTCAACTTTAAAGAAACTAGTTCGGTTGGGATTGATCAATTCGTGTTTAAATCAAAAA
The DNA here is from genome assembly GCA_949987645.1 of Tachina grossa. Taxonomy (NCBI): domain Eukaryota; kingdom Metazoa; phylum Arthropoda; class Insecta; order Diptera; family Tachinidae; genus Tachina; species Tachina grossa. Next base: position 34,442,424 of record OX465276.1, on the reverse strand, counting down.
CCAAATACAGATGTTGATTTTATTTTCAAAAGTCTAAAAAACAGGGGCGAATTGTCAGTTTTAGATTATAAACGTCTAAAGTAAAAATATTTATTCTCTTCCCTTCTCTGGTAATAATTAGTGAACACACCTGTGCGTTTAAAAAATTTTAAACTTAAATTTTAACAATTCCCATAAAAATATCACTAATTATTGAATTGACAGCACCAGGTCAAAAAAATACTTGTGTGGCAACACTCTATTCTTAAAAAACTGTTGTTGTTATTTACATTTATTTTCTTTTTACATACTTTTACAACTACAATTTGAAGCTGAAAAAAAAGTCAGCCAATGTAGTAATGGTAAGGAAAATAAAAAACATGTTGATTATTGCGTTCTTGTTTCAACTTTGTTATTTGTTTTAAGCTTCTCATTTGTTTAAATGAAATAATAACTCTAGTTGTTCTAATAGCATAGACAGACGACAGCGTTAATTTGCATTAACTGTCTTAATGCAAATTATTATTATTATAATGTGAATTATCCTCATCCGTAAATGCACTAAATGACAGTGAATTAATACTGAATTTAGCTATATGATAACACAGTCCTATTATGGTAACACCGTGAACAATCAATCAAATGTTGACCAATTGTTTTGGTTTTCAAAATTAAAATGCGATTCATTCAGAAAATATAAGTTATTTTAATTGTTTTTAGAAAAAGAACAAAGAAATGTTAAAATCGAGACATATTTTTTCCATTTTAATATTTCCAAGGAAAATTATCGAAGTGTGTGGCACGAAAGGGATGTACAGATTTTGTTTACTTAATGCAAATACTGTCGTCTGTCAGGGTAAATTTTTAGTTCACATTAGTGAGATTTTAATGCAAATTAACGCTATCGTCTGTCTACGCTATAAGAAACTTTGGGTAAAGGTTCCCTGATGATCTGCATTAGCAACAGTGAAATGCGCATAGGATCCAGCTAAACCCCTCAATAATCAATTTCAATGTATTTTTAATTAAAAAAAATATTTTACTTAATAAGTAAAATATTAATTTGGGATTATTAGTGCGTTTAAAAAATTTTAAACCCAAACATATTTGGTTTAATTTTCTTAAAAATTTAAAAAAAGCTTCTTTTCATTTCCCAACAGTTAAAAAAGAAGTCGTGCTTTTTTTTCAAAAACGATTAATATTTATTAAAGTGAAGTGTATTTGACTTCTTCTACTATTAAATTCACATTTTCTTTAGCGTACTCGTACATTCACATTTTTTTTCATCTAAGATGGAAAAATAATGATTTTAACGGTTTTTATTTTTCAAATAAATGGGAGTTAAATATCTTTAAAAATCAATTGGAAATCAAAATTAAAAGGAATCGAACAACAGCAAAGCATAATAATAATAATAATAATAATAATAATAATAATAGTAAAAAAAAATCATTAATTAATGTGTGAGTTTCATGTCAAAGCGAGATGTTTGTTGGGGTTTTTGGGGAAGTAGTAAGAAAAGCAGTGTACTTTTAACACATTTGTACATTTGTTCGACGATACATGCCACACATCAGTTACTTTAGACTCTTAATGTGGAATTGATCGAGTGATTGGTTGCTGTTAAGACAACTGCAAGCAACAGTAACAATAACTTATAACAACAGGAAAATCAATGAGTGAGAAATAATCAGCAGCAGCAGCAACTAGCAACAAACCAAACCAACAACAATGTTTCGTTAAAAACTTTCACCACCCACCACAAGAAGATTTTTATTTCTTTCCATATATTGAAGTGTATTTGACAAATAATTATTGATTGAATTTGATGATTTGATTTTCATAAATTGGAATAATTGATGAAAATAGCAATTTCCTTTTTATAAAGCAAATATAATATTGGCCAAGTTGTGCCAGCTGTAACATTTCAAATTCAGAATTGTAAACAGCATAAGTTTTATTTCTTTATTTCTTTTTTTTCTTTTTTTTTTTTTTTTTTGAAAATTTATGATTTTTATTTTATTATCTAGTGTTCTTGATCTGTTGTAGCATCATCTTTTTAGTTTTTGGTTTATTTGTGCTTGGTTTGGTATTTTTCATAGATTTTTGAGTAAAAGTTGTTGCTTCAACAACTTTCAGATTCTAAATCAAAACAGTGGCCGGTTGGTTTATTTTCTTTTTAATTTTTGTTTGTTTATTTTTGATTCGTTTTGTTTCGTTGCTAGTGATTTTCTTAAATGGGTTTTTGTTCATTTTCTTTTTCAGGTATGCATGGTGCTGCGATGCACAGTCAGCAGCATCAATCCAGTATTAAATAAAATCTAATAATATTCGCTGTTTTCTTTGCTTGAAGACTGTGGCAAATTTATTTTAAGTTTTCAATTTCATAAATTATAAACAATAAGTTTTTTTTCATTCTTTCTTGTTATTTAGTTTTGTATAAGGAGGTATTTTCTTAAATAGCAATTGCAATTGCCACAACATCATTTAAGTATTAAAGCTTAAAACCAACATCACCAACAGCACATACATCACCGCCGCCATCATCACCACGAGCCACACATCCAATACATATTGATCATCATTTAGTCAGGCAGATGTGCGATTGCTTTACGTGAGTACCTGCCATTACGGCCTAATCTCACGTGCGCCAAAGCACTGGGTGTGGGTTAGACGCCAGACCAACGCCCGCATGCACCCTTTTAGAATGAATCTATGGCCCACTCCATAAGGCACATAGGTTGCAATCTTTGAATATAGTTATCCCTGTACTATATTCAATTACCTTGCTGAGGTAATTTGAGCTATCTAAACTCTGCTGCTATGTCCGTGCCCATAGCAGCTTCTGTTGAATGGCAACAGCACCTAGAATAGTGTCTGGCTGACCGCGTCAGACCAATCACTAGCATTGATTTCACACTGGGAAGCCAAGACTATTCTCCCAGCGATTTTGGTAGCAACCACAGCCACCACGATAATTCTCCGGCTTCCACGCTAAGGTGTTGTGTATACACCCATAGCGAGGTCCCCAAGAGAATTCCTCAACCATTGCCGGCACAGCTCAACCACTCATCCGAGATGAACCCATGCCTGTGTCGCCAAATAACCAGTGCCTACTCCACACATGCCAAAATCATCCCTTTAACCTCGTGAGGTAGGACGAACTCGGCATTTTAGCAAAGGAAACTGACGGCAGTTCTAGGTGACGCTGCACCTAACTGACATCAACAGGACCTGTCTTCCTTTTGTTATAAATATGTGCACATCCTTTGCTCTGTTTGTGTTCAGAGATCGGGTAGTAACACATAAGTTCTATGGGTAATGTACCAAAGGTACGTCAATGGAAAAAGCCACATCACCCTAGCTGGGGTTGCCACACCCGTAGTCTATAAATAGACTCCCCTGGGGGGATTATAAAAAATAACAATAACCGAGATTCATTTTGAAAGGAATCGAATGAATCAATTTTTAAAATATTGCAGCTGGCCAAGTACTTTTGGATCAAATAAAGTAGAACCTTGAACACCCTATTTACTATAACCTGACTGATATTTGATAAGAATGATATTAAAACAAATTTTTGCTTTGTACTACAGATCTAAAAGAGAGGAATGATACCCAATCAAGGGCTCTCTGATAACAACAACAGTACGATAAGATGTGAACCAAGCGGAAATTTGCTCTCCATTTTTAGGGTTTCGTACACCAAAGGTGAAAAGGAAACTTATTGTTTTCGCTACGATATTAGTGCCCCTGTGGCGTGATGCTATCCTCTCAGTCCAGAGATCGTGGGTTCTATTCCCGAACACACAATTAAAAATGTGCATATAGGCTAAAATATATGTAAGTATATGCTAATAAATACATATATGTGACAGCGCATAGAGAAAGGGACCTAAGGGTAAAAAAAATCAATTTTCACTTTTTTTTTTGATGTGGACAACATATGAGCATCGAATGAGACCGATCCCATGCCACAAAAGTGTTCCCTCCCAGAGATATGCGCGTTTTATGATGTGAAGGGACACCAAAGATACACGTATTTAAATCTTTAAAATGGCTCTCCTGAACAAAACCGGTTTTTACCCTTAGGTCCCTTTCTATTTTGCGCGTCACATATGTAATTATGCTAATAATATGCTAAAACATTCATACAAGCTTACAATGCACAAATATGCTAAAACATGCAGGAATGCTAAATTATGAAAATATGCTAAAACATGTACACCCGCCAAAAAATTTATGCTGCCAGGAGTATATGCGAAAATTTTAAAATAAAATGCATATATGCTATATTTTGCAAATATGTATATGCAATGTAATATATTGGATGGAACCTTGTAGATTCTTGTAGTTGAATCCAGTGTTGTCAGATTTATTTTCAGCCTCCTCGCCAAATGAGTTGTTGAATATCGCCAAATATCGCCAATATAATAAAACATTATATTTTATTTTTTTATTTTGTATTTACATTACAAATATTGTTAAATTTTAAATTCAGTAGGTAAAGTCTATGGTAAAACATAAAAATTAAATGTTTACGAAAAATTAAGAAAAGTGTTTACATTAACACATAAATACTTGCGTACAAAAAATACTTAAAAATAATTTATTCCAAAAGATAAATCTTAATAGGATAAATTGAACTTAAGCACCAAGATCGAAATTATTAATTAAATCTTGTGATAAAACTGAATTAACGTTTAGTTAAATATGTATTTAAGTACACGTATTATCCTTGAAAAGTACCAGCATCATAGTCGTAATTATGCAGTTTAGGCGAGAACTCCTAAAGGCTTTTTGATGCTTCATTATCCAAATGTTGGTACCAATTTATAAACGAAAGTTTTCTGCACTTTGTTTTATAAACACCAAATGAGACTTTGTGTTCTTTAATTTTTTTTTTTTTTTTTTTTTTTTTTTTTTGACTTCTTGAATTTAGAATCTTTTGCACGAAATATGTATTTCATGTTAAAAAAATTCCTTACATTAAAAATTTCATTTTTTTAACATTATTCTGTTTTATTGAAATCGAAAAAATATAGCCAAAATTATCGCCAAGGAGTTCAAATATCGCCAAGTAAATCGCAAATCGCCATTTCAAAATTTTTATCGCCAAAAACAAAATTTTATCGCCACGTTTGGAGAGATATCGCCATATCTGACAACAATGGTTGAATCTTATAAAAAAAGGATAAGATACTAAAGAGTGAAGCCATTACATTCTTCTCTCTCGCCTATAAACTCAAAGTTGCTCGAAAAATATATTGCTGTGTGTGAACCTAGACTAAGCGAACAGTCTTTTGAATATTCATCCATATTTATGTAAAGTTTCATAAACAATTTTTTGTTTAAAAAAGTTTGGTGTAGGGGACAATGTAAAAAAACTCGACATGAAGCTAGTATAAATAAAAATAAAAAAAAATTCAATAAACTTTTTCTTTGCCATTGAAAATCCCAGTGACATGTTGTCGTCACTCGTGAATATATTATACGGCGATTTTTTTTATCATTGTAGGGTGCTCAAATTCATTAAAAAATAATAATACAAACTCCGGTGGTGGTGGTTGGCAATTTGGTCTTTTAGCATAAAAGCGTAAAACTCACATTCGTTTTAAATAATGACACTGTTTCTCTTGCATTTTGCTGCGGCTGCCGCCGTCTGGTGTTGCAAATGAACGGCGATGACGATGGCGCTGCTGATGCTGTTGATTATGATGAGGACAAAACAACGATGCTTATGACTTCCTCCTTTAAAAAATATAAACAAGAGACTTATAAATTGTTGGTTGCATGCAACAATACAAGTAAAACCAAACATCGAACATAAGAAGAAAAAATAGCAACATTTATTAGATCTTACGATATTTAAGAAAGAAAAAAAAATTACGATGAATCAATAGATTCTTATTTTTTTGCATGGCAATATTACAATGCACAGTGGGGCCGTTCACAAAATATGTGGTAACATGCAAATTGCTTATTTAACCCAACAACGTTGTAACTCAATTTATACGATTTTTGAGTTAATAATGCAATATTGTGTAAAAATTACACAGCTCTTGAAAGAAAAACAATTGTTTCCTTCAGTTGTGTGCAAATTGAAAAAATCTAAACTCGTTTTCAGTAAAACTAGCTTTCTTAAGTTCCCAGTAAAAAAAAAAGTGGAAGTCATTCTGAAGGAACCACATTTTCATTGCTTCCAAAAAATCGATATTTTTAATTTGCCGATAGTTAGCAGAAAACCAAGTAAAAGTTTATTTTAATCACACAAAACCTTGTAATTTTTCCATAATTTTAGTAAATACTCACCAAAATGTTCAAAAAACCGATTTTTTGAAAGAAATTTATGAACTAATTTTGGCCTAAAATTTAGAAGTTATTTGCTTAAATTTACATGAAAACACTGTTTCGCGTTTAAATTCGTATAAAAAGAAACGAATTGTTAAAATATGTAACTTTTTAAAGTTTTTCCTATATGAAAATATTACCATAGAACACAAAAAAGGAAATTTTTCTTAAAATCGCTTCTAATTCGGTGACTAGGCATCGAAAAAGAGAACTTCTTGCAATGACAACCCTATGTAAAAATCATTAGATCGGATCGAAATTTGAACTACTTCCAGACTGCAAACTCTACATTTTCATGACTTCTTTGGAGTGTCTTTTTTTACTGGGTTATGATGTTGTTGAAGTAAATGAGCGATATATAAAATAACTGGGGCCTAATCGTGGCTTTCGATATCAAGCTGATTTAATGACGTTTTTCAGTTTGAGACCAAGGCATTCGCTATCGAACAAAAAACAAATGCCATAATTTCAAGCTGAAAAAACGTGATCATATCAGCTCGTTATCGAAAGGGACGATTATACCCCTGATCTGATTTATATAACGGGTGTTTTTTTTTAGAGGTATAGAACTTCGAATTGAAATAAAACACAAGAAAATCGTTTTAATGTCCATCAATTTGGCTTTATTGGAAGGATAATTTTATGCCATTAATTTTTAAATATGATTTCGGGCATGTGGCCGCCACGGCTGGCTCCAATAAAGCCAATTCTACAGGTCCAATTTTCAACCACTTTTTCGAGCATATGGGGCCGTATGTTGGCAATAACGCCACGAATGTTGGCTTCCAAGTCCCCTAACGTTTCTGGTTTGTTGGCGTAGACGAACGACTTCACATATCCCCAAAGAAAATAATCCAATGGTGTCAAATCACACGATCTTGGTGGCCAATTGACAGGTCCATTCCGCGAAATTATGCGCTCATCGAATGTTTCCTTCAATAAATCGATTGTGACGTGCGCTGTGTGGCATGTAGCGCCGTCTTGTTGGAACCACAACTCATCCACATTCATGCCATCCAACTCGGGAACAAAATAGTTGGTTATCATGGCTCTATACCGGTCTCCATTAACGGTAACTGACTCTCCAGCATTATTTCGGAAGAAGTATGGCCCAATGACTCCACCAGCCCATAGAGCACACCAAACAGTCAGTTTTTGTGGATGTAATGGCGTCTCAAGGGTCTCATGTGGATTCTCTTCACTCCAAATGCGGCAATTTTGCTTGTTGACGTAGCCATTCAACCAAAAATGAGCCTCATCACTGAACAAAATTTTGCGATGAAAATCAGCATCGAGATCAATCTCATTTTCGGCCCATACACCAAAATCACGACGCATTGCATGGTCTCGCGGCTTTAATTCTTGCACAAGCTGGATCTTGTAAGGTCGCAAGCCAAGATCTTTGTGCAAAATCTTCCATAAAGTTGATGGACAAAGCTCCAATTGCTGTGCACGGTGGCGAATCGATTCATTCGGGTCCTCTTCAACACTTTGCTCTACAGCGGCAATTGTTTCTTCGGTGCGCACTGTCCGACGTCTCTGCGGATGCGTATTATCACATAGAGTAAACGTAGTGCGAAAACGATCCATGGTTAACCGAATTAATTGCTCTGATGGACGATTATGTCGACCATAAAATGGACGGAGCTTGCGGTAAACTTCGCGAACTGAACCATTATTTTCGAAATAAATTTGCACGATTTGCAAGCGTTGTTCTTTTGTCAACCTGTTCATGATGAATACCAAACCAAACTAAATATTAATCACTTGACAGCTGACAAAATGGCCGCCAGTTAAAAAAGTGATGCCAACTTAAAGTTCTATACCTCAATAAAAAACACCCATTATTAGTATTTATAATTTGGAGCTTTTTTTCAAATAATGTTTCAAGCAAGAAATTTAATCTCTATAATTTGTTGTGCTAGAGCGCATCCGTCTCAGTATAAGAAAATCATGGGGACGAAATATGTGGTTCTAGAGCTGGGGTCTAATCGTCGCTTTCGATAACGAACTGATACGAACACGTTTTTTCAGCTTGAGATTATGGCATTCGATATCGAACTATATTATTACATTGTTCGATAGCGAATGCCATAATCTCAAGCTAAAAAAAGAGATCGAGTCAACTCGTTATCCAAAGCTACGATTTGACCTCTGTTCTTTCTATAAATTTTTTTTCTCGTATAATTTTGCTATGATCGACCCCACTGTGCAATAGTATTGGCGTAAAACGCTGACTCGAGCACAGCAAAATGTAGGTTGTGTTGTTGGTTATAGTTACGAGCATGAGTAAGATTATTCGCATCTGCTCTTGTTGCATCTATTGTAGTTTATTTAATGCCTGTTGCCACTACTGAAGCCTGCTGTTTTGACTTAATACACAGCCATGCTCACTGCTTGCTGTAGGCTCTTTATTTTTAAAATAAATATAAATATACTATATATATATATATATATATATATATATATATATATATTTCTTTATTCGCATTTAACTTAAATTATTGTAACTTTATCGCCGTCCAGTCTAACATATTGTACGTGGAGTATTGAATGCTTGTGTGCTAAAAATTTACTTCAGTTTTTATTTATAATCGTATATATATTTTTATTTTTTTCCAAAACTGCAAGTTGGTTTTTTTTTTATCTTATGCTGCTGTTGTGCTTTCAATTTTTACTCTTTTATTTTATTATTTCAAAAATGGTTCTTTTTGTCTTACTTTATTATCACTGAATGAATTTCCTTTGCGACTTGACACCATTTGTGTTTGGCAAGGATGTTTTGATGACAGAATTAACCCAGATTTTATTAACTAGCGGCTGTCTTGAAAGGAAATTAAATATTTAAGTTAATTTAAATCGATGATATTGTTATTAGTTTGTGACCTAGTTGTTGGTGTTTGTGTTGAGACAAGATCTCATGAGATAAATCAATAGGCGGTAAAATGGAAAATGTTTTGCTAAAATGTATATAGATCGTTCACGTTAAACGCTTCCTATTTTAAATTTAAATAAAACGAAATGTGAAATTTTTAATTTGTTTGGAATATAACATCGTGTAAATGCTGAGTGAAGCGCATCCGAAATGTCAAATTTGTTCATGACTCTGGCGCATAAGTTCCTCTGAATTGCATAAGAAATGTCAAACTTTTTCACGATTCCGGCGCATAGGTTCGGCAGAATAACATTTGTTGACTTTGAGGGACACTGTGGTTTATGACTTAGCTGCATAGATCAGCGACTTGAAAAAAAAAACCTAACGAGGTCACATCACCTCTACGTGAGATTATCATGGCCTCAAATCGCTCGTACAGTATTTTCAATGTGTCATGAGCCGACGATACCGCCACTTCTAACTACACACAAACTAATGATTTTTTTCCGGCTCCATTATTAGTTGATTTTAGATTTCATATGAATTGGTATCGGCCCAAGTTGGACGATTTTCTTTCATCCAGAAATTTGCCCTATCGCTGAAGACCAATTTTAATAAAACAATTTTGTCATTTGCACGTGTTGGTGATTTGGCAAATCAAGCTTAATAAATAACAGCCAATTGGACAGACAATAGCCGCTAGCATGACGCGTCATAAGCTTCAAAAAAAAAAAAAAAAAAAAAAAAAAAAAAAAAAAAAAAAAAAAAAAACTAAGGTACATAATTTTCGAAATTAGTTTTTTTACGAAAATCGATTATTTACGATCATAGGTAGTCGATTTTCGTCAAAAAACGAATCTCAAGATACAGGGTGGCTCAGAAAGACCGAAGTGGTGTGAATTCCTTATAACTTTTTTTATTATAATTTTTTTTCTTTTCTTTTCAGTATTTTGTAAAGAAGACTTGGACAATTTATAATGGAGCAATACACAACTGAACAACGTGCCCAAATCGTTGAAATTTACTTTTCAAATTAACGGTCCATTGTGTTGACTCAGCGTGCATACCGTCGTCAATTTAATGTGCGGGTTGCACTCTCTCAGTCAACAATAAACCGTCTGGTTGCAAATTTTCGACCACAAGGAGCAGTAAGGAACCTTCCTGGTTCCGGCAGACTACGAACTGTCCACACGTTTGACAATATTCAAGTGGTACAGGAGAGTATTCGGGAGGATCCAGAAACATCAACCAGGAGACGTTCGACACAACTTGGGTCGCTGCAGCGAATTTTGCATACCATAAGAATGTTTCCATACAAAATTCAACTTGTCCAAGAATTGAAACCGACAGATTACCAGCAACGACTTGACTATGCAATTTATTTCCAGCAAAAAGCACAAGAGAATCCTAATTTTATTCATAACTTAGTTATGAGTGACGAAGCCCATTTCCAATTAAATGGGTTCGTTAACAAGCAAAACTGTAGGATATGGGCTACGGAAAACACGAGAGTACTTCATCAACAACAATTACATCCAGTTAAGTGTACTGTTTGGTGCGGTGTTTCTTCAGAAAGCATCATTGGCCCATATTTTTTTGAAAATGAACGAGATGTCGCCATTTCCATCAATGGTGATCGATATCGGGCCATGTTGGAAAATTTTGTAAGGCCAGCCGTGGAAAACCATCCGCAAATATGGTTCCAACAGGATGGAGCCACAGCGCACACTGCGAGGGCCACAATGGCTCTTTGGTGAAAATTTCGCCGGATTTAACCGCTCCAGACTGTTTCCTTTGGGGTTATTTAAAAGGGAAAGTTTATGTTAATAAGCCTAGGACTATTGAGGAATTAAAAACCAATATTCGATACGAAATTAACAACATAACACCGGAAGTTTTGCGAAAGGTCATGGAAAATGTGTTGGAAAGAGCACATTTGTGCGAAGCAGAAAATAGCCACCGCTTGCGGGATATCATTTTTAATAACTAATCTAAAAATATTCCCTGTAGATTTACTGTATTTAAGAAACAAAAAATTAAAAAAATATGTCTTAAATAAAAAGTTATAAGGAATTCACCACTTCGGTCTTTCTGGGCCACCCTGTATATAATATTTTTTGGCGGTTATGGCTCGATATGACAAAATTCGCAAGTCCCTATTGGAAGAACCGTTATAAGAAATTCGAACTGTAAATTTGTATTATTTTTAATTAAAATTTTCATATCATTTAATATACAATTAGAATGAACTACTGATAGTAAATATGCACAAATTTATGTATAAGGGGGTATACCAGGGATGGAAAGTTGTTACTTGAAAATGTACTAATAGATGTAGATAATTTAAAAATTATTATATTATGACTACATTAATTTTGTTTACAATTGAGAAAAACGAAATTTTTATCTTGACAAAATATTGTGACATTTTTAAAATCTTTGCTAAACTTTGAAAGAAAATGTTTTCTCATATGAGAAGTTCTAGAAGTTTCGGGCTTTTGCATGAAATTTAGCGAGTTATTGGACACTATTACATTTTTGCCATGAATCTGAGTAATTTTTTTGTTCTTCCCGCTTTGCGCTGATATATAAAACTCCCAAAAGCTTCATTAAGTGAATTATTTCACTTCACATATTTTGCCATGAATCTTAACTTAAACAAGTTAAGAAAACAAAACTAATTTAAAAAATTTTTCTTAGTAAAAATAATGGGGAGGGGGGGGGGGTATTAGAAACGAAAGCAAATGCTTTCGAATAATAATATTAATAGCATACAAATTCGAAAGCATTTTCTTTCGTTTCGAAATAGAAAGTATATCCCCTCTGAGCTTTTCGAATTCCGAAAGTTATTCGAAAATAGTCAACAATTTTATTTAACCCACACAACACAATAAAAAGTATATTGGAAGTATCTCATGTTTCGCCATAGAGGCAGCGTTGCCAGAAAATTATGATGGGAAAATGCTAAATCGGTTCAAAAACTCTGCTAAAAATGCTGGTTTTTAAATTTATACAGATTTTTTTTTAACAATTTTTGAAAATCTTGAATGCTTTTTTACGAAAGAATATGATAAATTTAGCAATGAAAATGCTAAAATGGCAACAATGACCTTGATTTCTTGAATGCATATTAAATAATAAATAAATATCGGAAATTATTTTATATGATGAATATTTTATTATTGTTGGGCCCTCCATCTAACTCACAGCTTGCTATATTATAACGAAACGTGAAGCTTTCGAATTTTTCAAACTTCGAAAATTATTCGATAATTGGCATTAACTTTTGCATAAATTTTTTTTACATTTTCTTTTCATAATCATAAAAAATGTGTTTTTGTTTTCAATATACGAGTATGTAATCCATCGAAATTTTTCCGTAGACATTGTGCAACAGTCTAGCCTGTTAAAGATTTTTTTAGGTTATGAGAAAAATTATTTTTTAATTAATAAAATTAAGAAACATAAGTTTTGTAAATTTCTAAAATTGTGTGAACAACTTTTATTTTTCACAATAAAAATATACTATAATAATATTATGAATCTGTGACACTGTGCAGGTAAATAAATTTTAATATTTTGAGAACAAAATTATATAAAATTTCGTTCCATATACAAACAAAATATACTCGTATGTATGCATGTATTTATATTATAAACTTCCCATTTATAACATTTCTAATGAACTTTAAACACGAGCTTAAAAAAATTTATGATTTTTATTATTCGTTAAATTAAAGGGAGATATACTCGTAAGTGTTCTGTTAACTTTCATCTTTAACATATAAAAAATACAATGAAATGCTTTAAATTAATTTTAGTTTTACCCTTGAATTGAAAAAAATTTTACAAAATAACCGGACTTCCTCTGCTCGGTTTACAAATATGTAAATTATAAACATTATAATCTCCATCTCTCTAATATGGTTCACAAATTTCAAAAAAAAATAAAGAAGGAAGTCTTGATCAATTTTACAAGACGCAAGAAAATTTGACCTACAAAACGCTTTACTATGTAAATAATTTCTCAACCATTTTCTTTATGAGATAAAAAAAACAATATTCAATATTAACTTCTCGACATTTAGTCAGACAGCCAGTTGTTAATCACACAATCTACCAATAAGTTTCTATTATAAATCTTATATTTTTGTGACTTTAGTTCAATTCTATTTTATTAGATGTTTTGCTTTGCTCTTGTCTGTGAAATTTAATGAAATTATTAAAATTAAGCTTGTGACCACAAGAAAATAGTGACTACTAACATAAAGATGAAGATCAGCAATACGTAACTGACAACCAAAAGATAATCAAATTTCTAAATAGCGTGCGTAGTTTCTCAAGTCGCATTTAAACTGATCGCTTTGCATTGTTTGGAATTGAAATTGCAATAGCATAATGGGCAGCATTTTTCTTTAATGTTTATATGTTGCGGAAAACGTTATTTGTAATCAATATTAAATTGTAAATTTCTTATTTTATATTATTACATTGTTGTAATCTGTATTTTACTAGTATCTGTGTTAAATAATTTGTAGTTGGATGTTATTAAGAGTAAAAAATATAATAAAAAAAATCTTAGCTATTCTTAATCATGCGTGATCGAAGAAAATCTTTGGAGGGAGAAGTTAAGAATGTCCAGGAGTACCCAAAATAAATATGCAGAAGTAAATAGTTTTAAGTTTAAAATTTTTAAACGCACTAATAATCCCAAATTAATAGCTGGATCCAGCTAAACCCCTCAATAATCAATTTCAATGTATTTTTAATAAAAAAATATTTTACTTAATAAGTAAAATATTAATTTGGGATTATTAGTGCGTTTAAAAATTTTAAACTTAAATTGTAACAATTCCCATAAAAAACACTAGTAAATAGTTTTAGTTTTAGTAAGTGCGCATAATCCTAATTGTAGCGGAAACAATTTGTACGCTCTCTGAAGCAACTATGACCATAGTCGATTCCAACATACGAGAGCATCTCTACTTCCTTTATGGGAAAAACTAAAATACGCTACAACTAAAAATAAATAAATTCAGTAAAGTGCGACTCTGACTCGCAAACGAAGGGTTCTGTACGAACACTAGATATGTAATTTAATACAAACTTCATCCTATATAATATATAGTTTTGGCATTTTTTTTTTTGTTTTTGGGATCTTTTCGGTTTTTTTGTTTTGGCGGTTTTTGCGTTTTTTCGGTTTTGGCGATTTTTTCAAGTTTTGGCTCTTTTTTTAGTTTTAACACTTTATTTTCTTGTTTTGGCGATTTTTTCGGTTTTTTGGCGTTTTTTCATTTTGGCGATTATTTTATTTTTGGCGATTTTTTTCATTTTTGCGATTTTTTTTTTTAATATTTTTTTTTAGTTTTGGCGACATTTTCGCGTTTTGGCAATTTTTTTAGATTTTTGGCGTTTTTTTTCATTTTGGTGTTTTTTCTTCATTTTGGCGATTTTTTCGAATTTGGTGATTTATTATAGTGTTAGAATTCTTTTTTAATTTTGGCGATTTTTTTCGTTTTGGCGATTTTTTTAATTTTTGGCGATTTTTTTTTTTGGTTTGGCGATTTTATAATTTTCGGTTTTTTTAGTTTTACCGGTATTGAAAATTTCAAGCTTTTGGCGATTTTTTTAAGTTTTGGCTCCTTTTTCAGTTTTGACACTTTATGTTCTTGTTTTGGCGATTTTTACGGTTTTTGGCGTTTTTTCATTTTGGCGATTTTTTTTTTGATTTTTGGGGTTTTTTTCATTTTGGCGATTTTTTTCGAATTTGACGATTTATTTTAGTGTTAGAATTTTTTTAATTTTGGCGATTTTTTCGTTTTGGCGATTTTTTTTTTAATTTTTGGCGATTTCTTTTTTTTTTTTTTTTGTTTGGCGATTTTATAATTTTCGGTTTTTTAGTTTTACCGTTTTTGAAAATTTCAAGTGTTTGCCTCTTACGGTTTCAAAGATACAGCAAATTGTCAAAATTACATAGTCAAAATTGCATTAACTGATGGACCACCCTTTAATTTTAATTTTTTTAAATTTTAGTTTTAATTGTTGTAGTCTGTATAAAAATACACTAATTTTACAAATTTCAAGTTTCAATATACAATTGTATGTATATTACATGGGATTTTAACATTTTTCGTTGCTCGTTTTGGAACACCCTTTAATTTTTAATTCTCATGTATTTGTTGTTGTAGCGGCCAAGGTTCTACATACTGTGTCCAAATTTCAGGTCCGTAGCTCTTACGGTTCCTGAGAAAATAGCGTGTGACGGACAGACGGACAGCGTAGCGAAAACAATAGGGTTCCTTTTCACCTTTGGTGTACGGAACCCTAAAAAGCACATACGTATCAAATGCATTGGCTCTCACTCTCACTCTCTCTCTCTCTCTCTCTCTCTCTCGTACTTTCAGCCTGAGTATGTTTACACTCAGGCTATGGATCGGACAAAAAATATATATACGCATGTTACTCAGGATATTTATTCATCATTCGACATACATTCGTGTATATAAAATGGAATGGATTGTAGACGTGTGTGTTTGAAAACATGCTTTTTGTGTGTCTGTAAATAAAATAGCCCTGTATATACGCCGATTAATAGTCAAAGTTTTTTGTACTCATGCGTGTGATTGTAGCTCACACAGTCTATAAATTTTAGTTATATTTGTTTGTGCTGCGATATTTAAAAAATTTGTATAAACATGGTTGTTGGATGTTTATATTTATACGTATTCGGTTTGAAATGAAGGCGTGTGTTTGAATTTTGCGTATTTTGTATTAGCTCTACGCATTATTTTTTTCTTTTTTTTTTTTTGAGTATTTGAAACGATACTTTTAACATTCTCTGTTACGAAACGGCACAAAAACTCGTCATTATTGCGATTGAACAAAGCCAAACACTCCTCCGAAGTTGCCACACGATTGAGTTTGCTGTAGATTGTGGGCAAAAGCGGCGGAATTTTACGGAAAGCTTTTTCATGCCCACGTGATCATTCACAATTTAAAAATCAGAGCCTTGTGAGATAACTACATATTCCTTCCTCAATTATGATTTTCAATCTCCGATAGGCCAACCGCCATGCAGTAATTTTTTTCATTTGTTTCGGGTTTCATTTTCTTCTGAAATCACGCGGTAGTCTGCTTTCTATTGCTGTCAAACACAAACTAACTAAAGGTAGAGGTCCATAGCTCGCTTTTTGCGCGTTACGCTTTCTATGCAAGTGTCAAAAAAGTAGAATCAATGTAATAGTATGTGACAAGTTACATAGCAAAAAGCGGAGGACGCGTAGGCGCCTTCAAAGCAAAAAGTAGGTATACTTTCTACTTTTGTACGCTTACAAGCACCATGAAAGAAAGTCAGCTGTTCTTGAAAGCTAAAGATGTTAAATAATGCTTTATTCCTTACGTTATCGATAAATATTACTTTGCCGTGGATATTTTTTTCTTTTTTTTTCAATAAAAAAAATTTCTTAGTAAAAAAAAACTTGTTTAATAAAATATGTGAATATTTTCATTAATGCGATGTATTTTAATTAACTTTTCACCACAGTTTTCTCAGTAACAAATTTTGCATATTAGTTATCGATTACTTTTACGTACTGAGTGTCATCTCCGCTAAACCTGTATTATTTACTTTGTGTGCATTACATATTTTTAAACAATAAAATGGAAGAAAATTTAATAAATTAAATATACAAACTCGACTAACTCCACAAATTCTTTTAAAAACTCGATTTCACTCTCCATTTTTTTCTTTATAAGTATTTATAAGCAAACGCACACAGCTGATCAAAACAAAAATAAAATGACGCATGAAAAGCAGTGCATGTAACTCAACGCGAACAAAGTATAGAATGAAACAAGAGAATGAAACGCGTGTAAAGCATTACGCGAAAAAAGCGAGCTATGGACCTCTACCTTAACGCAGCTTTTTTCAAATTTTGGCACGAGTCAACTGACAGTTAGTTGCCTGTTGACAGGAGCAGTGTTGCCGTTTCAGTTAAGAGGCGGAAAATCCAAAAAGTCATGAGTCACCTGCTCTCCTATAATATTGTATCCATGATTGAAGTCATGGCAGTTTTATCGAAAAATAAATTATACTTGGCAACACTGTTGTTAGCTCCTATAAGAAATCCTCGATTCCCATCCCTAGTTTCAACCTTGCTACATTATTAAAAATATTTATGCTGATTGAAACCCCCTTTACATTAGATATCTTCAGATTTAAACAATAAACTTCGAAAGTAAAAGGTAATATTTAATTACATTATCCTTCTTAAGGAAATAAGCGAAGTCGTGAATGAATGATCATAAAAATTCCAAACCTTGTGTATGCAACAATTGCTATTAACATTTTATTTTCACAAACTTAGTTAGTTTAATAAAAATTTAAGGTACATTTTGAAAATAAAAATTTTAAATAACTTTATTTTAAGCCAGCAATTGCATAATTTTATTTTAATGTGTTATAGACTTTACTGTTTTAATTTCGTTGCTGTTGTTATTGGAAAAAAAGAAAAACATTTCATTGGAAATTATTTTCAATTTTATCACTTAAAATGGCAACAACAATGTTTTTCGTTTTTATTTTTTTTATTTTTCTTAATACCACAAATTTTAAGTGCATGTAACAACTGTTTTACCACTCTAAATAACAATTCGATTAAAAAAAAATAAAGCAATGAAAATAAAAAAATATATATATAAAGTCTAAATAACGCATAAACACTATTTGGCCAAAAATGGTTTGTTACATTTTCAGACTAAAGCCATTGTAATGTGTAGTAGGAGGCGTTGTTAATATGCCCATCGCCGACTGCCTTCATCTTTTTTTTTTTTTTTTTTTTTTTTATTTTTTTTTTTTTATTTTTTTTTGGTTAAAGCCCAGTCCAGTATTTTTTGAGTTTTTAGAGAAAAAAAAGAAAACAATTTATGTTCGTTACTCTCAATGTAAAGCAGCTGTATTTTCTTTGACGTCTCTACTACTAAATACTTTGAAATCTTCCGTTTTTGGTGTTACGAACAAAGCCAATACATTCGTTTTTGTTGTAATGCCAATATGTGCACTCGATATGTGAATAAATGAATAAATAAAAATAGATTTGTTACACAAATACAAAATTGCAAAATTATTTACAATCACTACAAGAAAAACTTCCTTTTAGACGCATTTGCAATTTTTTTTTACATTTTTATTTTATTGTCGTGATTAGTTTTAAAGACTGGCCTGGAAGGTCGCGTGAGTGTATATGTATGTATGTGATTAATGTGGTTTTTATCACCTGCGCAAATGTTTACTACAATTTTGCTTCCTAAAACAAAATTTCATTAAATTGATTCAAATTCTCGTTTCTATTCGTCGAAGTATGGACACTTTTTTATTTTATCTTGATAATTATATGAGAAACTCTTAGTTTTTTTTACAATATTAGGACGCTCTCTATTTTATGGTTGGTTAACTTAATTTGTTTTGACTTTTGACGACTTCGTTAATGGTTATTGAGTTTTACCGCTTTTTAAAATTAAAAATGTAAATTAGGCAAATATTTTTACTCCCCATTTTCGGAAACTGCTTTGTTTTCAATACTTTTTTCTCATCATAGTTTTTAAAGTTCTTTTGTCTTTAATATGATTTTACATTAACATTAATTGTTTTAGAAAGAGAAAGTAAAATGAATATTTTTGAGATTTTTGTTGACAAGCCATCAACCTTTTTAAATAACATTTCTTCGAAAAGTAAAAGTATAAAAGTTAAATTTGACTGACTGGCTTTCTTATTATCATGCAATGTAATCATTCTTGAAACAAAGAAACTGTCAATGTCCACAGTATGTTTCTGGAAAAGCAGACTGGAATTTGGGGAATATACATACATATCGGGCCTACAAGAGATTCATAACTTAAAAAATTTGGTTTTTTATTTATTATTACAGAATTAATTGTCATGTTGTTCTTTATATATATATATATATTTAAAACGACATGCAAATATCTTTTACTAGCATCTCCCCGCGCCTTGAGCGTTGGAAAATAGCTACTCATTATCGAGTTCAAAGTTGATGCTAAAGGGGTACAAAATCCACAAAAATTTATATAATTATCCCAAATCCCTTTAGAGGTACAACATTTAAGTGCGAGCCAGAGAATGACAAAAGTATCGTTTTAAGTACTCTTTGGGTATTGGCTGCCAAACAACTACGAATGCGTACAGCTAAAAATAAAAAACACGGAAAAAAACCGAATACACATAACTTAAACATCCAACAACTATGTTTATACACATTTTTTAAATATCGCAGCACAAACAACTATAACTGAAATTTATAGACTGTGTGAGCTACAATCAGACGTATGAATATAAAAATACTGGGGGCAAATTACGGCATTCGATACAGTTCGAAATTTAAAAATGTTACCATATAAACTCTATTGAAATATTTCGTAATTTCGTTCGATAACGAGTGCCGTAATTTGCCCCCTGACTATTGATCGACTATACATGCGTGTATAGAGGTCTATTTTATTACCATACACACACATAAACCTGTTTTAAAACAGACAAACACCCACCCACACATTTTCGACTCCACTTTATACGAATTATGAATAAATATCCCGAGTACATATCATACGTATATTTTTTGTCCGATTCAATATACATAGCCTGAGTATAAGCATACTCAGACTATAAGAGAGAGAGAGAGAGAGAGTCAATGCGTTTGATACGCACGTGTCTACATATTTTAGTTTTTCGCATAAACGAAGTAGAGATGAAATCGGCTATAGTCCCAGTTGTTTGAGAGAAAACAGGTCAGCGTACGAATTGTTTGCAGCGTTGTCAACTCGGTGCTTTTCGCACCGTTTTTAGTGCTTTTTGAAATTTTCGACGCGAAAAATTTTGAAGTTAGTGCTCGGTGCTTTTTTAAACTAATTTTTGGTGCTTTTTATTTCTTGGCGGTGGCACTAAACCCAAAATTCAAAAAGAATTTTCCTTATATAATATATATATTTTTTTGAAGAAGTGTAACATTTAAAAAACATAAGCACTGAAGTTAATGGAACATTTAAAAATATTTTAATAAGATTGTACAAAACTTGGTTGAAGAAATACGTGCATTTTATTCTCAAACTTTCACATTCTAAGCACAATTAATGGAAACAGTGTTTTGCCACACGACAAAGAAGACATAATGCAAGTATAGTCCAATAGCGAAATAATTTCTACTATATACAATAAATAGAGAATAATTCACTTAATGCAATGAATAAACTTTGAGTTCGCTATCGAGTTTTGGGAAGAAATAAAGTCTTATAACGACTCATTTGATATAAACTTATTAGGGGCATTATCGGAATTGCATTCCCATCAAACTGTAATGTTTAAACGCAGAAGTTGATCACGTTTTTGCCCTTATTACTTTATTTAAGTCTAAAATAAAAGCGGTCTGAAACGAGAAAATTGTGTTGCTAATAGAGCTTCGTTCCTTTTTTCTAAAATAATAGTACATATAATTTAAGTTTATATAACTTGGTTAACTTGCAAATTACTTTTTTTTAATTTTGTAACTTAGTTATTAATATTGCATTTGCTGTGAAAGAATGTTTCAACAGCATTGATTAATAAAAATCAAATTTTGAAAGTATTGATTTTAAAAAAATTAACTGCTACTCCCATCGAGTTCAAAATCTAATCAGCAAGTCAAAAAGACTTGCAAAATGCTGCTAATTTGACTAATTTCAGGTGATTTATTTCTCCGTTGACGAAAAAAATTAAATTTTTTATAATAACTTAAAAAGGTTTCGTCAAATTGCTTTTAGAATTCACCGATTCTCATAAAATCAAAATGTGTATCGAATGCTTCAAATTTGAAGTTTTAGGGATAAAATGCAAGGTCAACCGATCTCTATATTTTTTATATACAAATTTTTTTTTATAAAAAAAAAATTATTTGAGTGCTTTTTTACTTAAATTACGCGTTTTTTTTTCCTGGTTTCAGTGCTTTTTGAAATTAAAAAGTTGACAACGCTGATTGTTTGCGCTATAATTATGATTTTACGGAGTTACTAAAATTACGATTACTTTTTTTTAGTATTCATAGTCATTCTCTGTTTCCTAACCAGACACCAAACAGAAGTCAAAACAGTAGGTTTCTCGGGTTGAATCGGCTCCAAAAAAAAGCCCAGGTGGATTTGCCAGAAAATAAAGTTATGGCGTCCGATTTGTTTTTTTTTTTTTTTTTTTTTTTTTTTTTTTGTTTGCAGGCGGTTAATCCACATGGGCTACCTTGAAAAAATAATATTTTATTTAAAATTAAAAAAAAAAAAAAATTTAATTATAAATTACGCAAAATTATTGGGTCGATTTAATGAGGATTAAAAAAACAACAGCATTTGGAAAAGGAAAAAGATCTTTTCCGTCAGAACAATGCAAGGGTGCGTACATGTGCAGTTTCCATGGCAAAAATCCATTAATTAGACTACAATGAATTGCTCCCTCATGACAATCACCCCTATTCTGTGTTTCGACTACATTCCCGCATTCAGTTACGCACGGATCGAAAAGAGGTATTCTGCCAAAAAACTGAATCGAAAGAAAAAGAAGAAGAGAATAGTATGTTTAAACCTGCTGCTTTGCTTTGAAACGGGTGAAATCGGAACAGCAAAACTAAGCAATTTTGCAAAATTTTTAGCAAAAAGTTAAATTTAGTGCAAAAAACAGTGATTTAACAATTAAAACAAATAATAATTAAATATTGTGAAAATTTTCATTAAATAAACTCTTGCAAATTTAAGTACAGAGAGTTAAAAAAAAACGGGATAAGCAAGAGATATTTGTGGCCAAACTTTTCCAGTCTGAAGAATCCTGTCGCGCCGGAGGTGATATTTTAATTTTCTACACATAATTGTAACACAAAAATAAAGTTTATTTGTTTAAATTTAATTAAATCCGTAGACAAAATCGTTTTTCGTTGCCATTAAATAGGTATGTGTCAACTGTTCTACCTGTAATAAACTAAATAAAAATCGCATTTCAGTACAGAAAAACAAAACAAACTGTTTAGTTCATTAATTAAACATTCTTTCATTTAATACTTGCATTATTTTTTTAATTAATCACTTTTTAAAGCTAAACAAACAAAAATTGAAAACGCTCCGCCACTAAAATAACAACTTACAAAAACGTAGTTACGATCGAAATGCAGAATACATAAAATCGAAAGAGAAATCGAAGAACGGAACGCAGAATGCCAAAGTTGCCAAACGGAGAAACTTTCGATTCGAATCGAAACGCAGAATAGTGTTGAATTTTTGTTCGCAAAAAAAAGAGATTTAGCTCTAACTATTAAATCGTCTCACAAACAAATGCCTATTTTGATGACCCCGATAAATATTATTTTTTTGGAAGGGATAAAAATTTTGGAGAAACATTGGACAAAGTGTATAGAACTCAAAGACGACTACATTGGAAAATAAAATTACTTTTTATCCAAAATCCTGAATTGACGTGACGTCGATGTTGACAATTGGAATGAGGGTGAATATGTATATGAATGGGATATAAACTTTCAATAGGCCGATACACCAATATCAGTCGTAATTAGGAATGCATTTTTTTTTCTCAGCGTATAATGTATGTAAAAAGTAACATGAAGTTTATTAAAAGCAAAAGTATAAAATTTTGCAAGAAAAAAAAAATTAAATGGAATTTTCCACTTTTTTCTTTAATTTCTTCTTGGTATGGCAAACATTTTAATTTTTCCTTTAATGAAACGCATATGTATAATTTATTTAAGTATTTAATTAACATTCCTTATTGCTGTAATCAAACACTCTTTAAACGAAATAATGAAAATCTTTTCATCATTTTTAAATCCCAAACAATGCTGAATAATTATCATAACACTTCGTCGTTTCATTAACCAAAAATTTCACTAATCAAGTTGCAAGTTTATAACAATCGCTTCAAATAATTATCAATTATATGGTTAAAAGCAAAATACATATTTCCTAAATGCATAAAACCATTCGAATTGAGGCAACAAATCTTAAATTTCAAGTCATAAAGCCGTTAATAAAAATTACAAAATATTATTTGAAAAAAAAACTAAAATAAACATTTTTGTTGGTAATTTTTTACCACTCGTATTATTTAGAGGAATAGAAGAGTCGAAAAAGAAATATGAAAGAAATCCAAACATCATTAAGGAAAGTGAAAATTTTTTTTTCTGTTATTAAATATTAACAAAATTTACAATTAATGTAAAATGCAACAATACACATGTTTAGTAATCCCCCCTAAAAGAAACGCATGTAATGAGAGCGCTGTTTTGTAACTTTGACTACGATTATATTTTTTAAAATTTTCGTAACATAAGTTACTCGTGCAATCAAACATAACAACAATGTAAAAGTTTTCACTTTAACTTTTTCTTAATGTAATAGCAATTTTATCTAAAATATATGTTTTTTTTTTTCTTCTTCTTAAAGTCCACCCAATGCATGCTTAGAGAGAAATAGTAATAAAACGTTTTCATATTTTTCATAATGTGTACGACAGCATCCGTTGTGGACAGCCAACTGACGACGATGCTGTTTTGTTTAATGCAACATCGTAGTCATTATGATCGACATCGCCAATGCTTTGAAATTGACGCTTATTTAGCTTTTTAGAGAGGTTAATCATGCCGAAGAGATGATGTGTTTTATTGTGTAATATACTTACGTACATATATTTTTCTAAACATAAATAAGGTATACTTTCGGTGGGTTTCACTTAAATACTCCAAAGAGTTAAATAGACACCTAGACCTCGAAGAACGAACTATATTCACAAAAAACATTAATGTTATTTATTTTAATAAAAACTGGAGTGTAGTAGTTAATTCATTCACATTCACCCCTATCGTGAACAGTTTTTCCCTCCCAATATTTTTCCTTTTCCCCAAATTGCAATCGTGAATAATTTTTCCCCTGAAATGTGTTCCCTTTCTTAATTCCCCTTATCGTGAATAATATTTTTCACATGGATTTTCTCGCTATTGCCTTAGTTTTGTTCACTTTGTTTTTGCAGGCGAACTGAATTAATAGACTGCGTAATTTCAATATTATACTTGCAATTATATATTAAAACTTATAATTAATTATTTTTAGGGAAAGATCAATAAATAATATCTACGATTAATAACAATAATTCCTTGGAACACAGTTTTTCATTGAACATGAATCTCTTTGGTTCACATGCCGTAAATTTTATGGCTGTGATATACTAAAAAAATTATGCACGGCTCCTAAAACAATTAAAAACACAATTTTACACTCTATAACATTTCATTTGAAACAAAAAAAAAATATGTGTATTTCTTATTATTAAACTTAATTTGTTTGATTTTCAATTAATTTTTAGGCTTTACAAGTCTTCTTCCCGCTTTTTACATTCACTGCGCATTGATAGCGGGAACAAACGTTGCCATGAAATTCACAATTGCTAATTTCCCTTCATGGGGAATGAAAATTTCATGGGAACAAAAATTTTACATTTTGTTCACGATAGGGGTGATTATGAAAACAAAATAAAAAGACAAACATTTAAAATGTAACTCCTATTCTAATAATAACAATTATCCGAGATTTTTGTTGTGGTGATTTCTTTCTAGTTCCCCTATTTTGAAAATAGTCACCAATATCGTGAAGATGTAACAAGCAGCGATGCCAACTTTGGTGCTTTTGGCACTATTTTCAGTGCTTTTTGAAGACTAAAAATGCCAAAATTTTAGCGTTATTGCCAAATTAAGAAGAAGCACTAAGAAATTTGTATATTTCTTAAAATTACTTCATTAAAAACTTGGTGTATTTTTTTAGTGTAAAGAATGCTTTTTTCGACTGATATATTTCATTAAATAGAGGTTAGTTTAGAAAATATTAACCATTATTAAGCTTTCCTCGCTTGGATTTTTACGTTAGTGCTTTTACCCCTTTTTAGATCTCAAAAAAATAGTATCGTGAATAATTTTTCCCATTGTCAGTTCTCAATGAATGTAAAAAAAAACAAAAGAAGATTTGTAAACTTAAGTCTGATATTAAGAAATACAAAAATTTTATGTAACAAATGAAATTAATTTGTTTAAAATTTTTAAACGCACTAATAATCCCAAATTAATATTTTACTTATTAAGTAAAATATTTTTTTATTAAAAATACATTGAAATTGATTATTGAGGGGTTTAGCTGGATCCTATGCGCATTTCGCTGTTGCTAATGCAGATCATCAGCGAACATTTACCCAAAGCTTCTTAGAACAACTAGAGTTATTATATTATAAACTTTCATTTAAACAAATGAGAAGCTCAATAACAAATAACAAAGTTGAAACAAGAACTCAATAATCAACATGTTTTTTATTTTCTTACTTCACTATTGCTACATTGGCTGG
This sequence comes from Tachina grossa, assembly GCA_949987645.1. Lineage (NCBI taxonomy): Eukaryota > Metazoa > Arthropoda > Insecta > Diptera > Tachinidae > Tachina > Tachina grossa. The sequence goes on along the minus strand of OX465276.1, from coordinate 34,416,796 downwards.
CTTTTTTTCAGCTTCAAATTGTAGTCGTAAGAGTATGTAAAAGAAAATAAATGTAAATAACAACAACAGCTATTTAAGAATAGAGTGTTGCCACACAACTATTTTTTGACCGGGTGCAGTCAAGTTAATAATTATTGTTTTTTATGGGAATTGTTACAATTTAAGTTTAAAATTTTTATACGCACTAATAATCCCAAATTAATATTTTACTTATTAATACCTGATTTATATTAAGCATTTTTTCATGAAATTCCATGAGTTTTGTTGCACCCAACTTTTTCGATTTGGTAATTTCAGCGCTATAAAAGAGAATGTTATATAAAAAAGGGCGTATAATGAATCTCTCATGCATTTTTCACAACTTTTTTGATATAAGTTGCTCCTCCAGGCCTCTTATTGACAAATAAAAAATTTTCATGCAACTAATTTCATGAAAAAAAATGCTTGATGTAAATTAGGTATAAGTAAAATAATTTTTTTTATTAAAAATACATTGAAATTGATTATTGAGGTAAAGTAAGAAAATAAAAAACATGTTGATTATTGAGTTCTTGTTTCAACTTTGTTATTTGTTATTGAGCTTCTCATTTGTTTAAATGAAAGTTTATAATATAATAACTCTAGTTGTTCTAAGAAGCTTTGGGTAAAGGTTCGCTGATGATCTGCATTAGCAACAGTGAAATGCGCATAGGATCCAGCTAAACCCCTCAATAATCAATTTCAATGTATTTTTAATAAAAAAATATTTTACTTAATAAGTAAAATATTAATTTGGGATTATTAGTGCGTTTAAAAATTTTAAACTTAAATTGTAACAATTCCCATAAAAAACACTAGAAATTAATTTGTGTTTTTAAATACTCTAGACGCAGTGGAAAAAATTCTTTAGTATAGCACCTCGGTACAGCCCCAAAAAATTTACTGTCTGTGAACCAAAGAGATTTATACCAGAGAATGAAAATGAGTACTCAAAAAAATACACATAAGTAATTAGTCTTAATTTTAGTAACAGCGTATACTCAGAATTGTAGCGCAAACAAATCGTAAAACCACATATTTTCTCTCAAGCAACTATGACTATAGCCGATTCCAACAAACAAGAGCATCTTTACTTAGTTTATGTAAAAAAACTAAAATATGCTACAACTAAAAATAAAAAGGCATATGCGTATCAAACGCATGGAGTCTCTCTCATACTTACATTCTGAGTATGTTGATACTCAGGCTATGTATATTTATTCGGGCAAAGAAAATATATGCATGATACTCGAGATATATTTATTCATCATTCGCCACCGTATACATATATTTGTGTGTATAAAATGGAATGGAAAATGTGTGGATGTGTATGTGGCTGTTTGAAAACATGTTTTATGTGTGTGTAAATAAAATGGGCCTGTATATACGCATGTGTAGCCGATTAATAGGCTGAGTATTTTTATACTCATGTGTCTGATTGTTGTTGTTGGTGATAAGGGGATAAGGGGAAATATTTCGAAGGAAAAAATGTTCACGATAGGGGTGAATAATTAATACAAATCAGCTGACTTAGAAAATTCAAAATTCCTGTCTTTGAAAAAAAGTTTATTTTGACCGTCAAGCGTGAGTTCAGTGTTTAGTAATAATAAGAATATTAATTATTTATGTATGTACATGACTTGCATTTACATTTATTTGCATTCGACATTTAGATTTTTAAATAAATAAATCGTATAAATGTTCGTTATTGTCTTCTTTTAGCCGCATTGGTTTCATTAAAGCTATTTTGTTTTCAAGTTTTTTTTTTAAATTTCCAAAGATTTTGTTCAATGCAGACAAGCCGTCTGTCTCTGCGTTCGTCCGTCCGACCCTAGTACAAATTTTTAGTCCAATGTGTCTGTTTGTAACAAATGCTATCGAGATTTGTTTTCTTTTTATTTTATTACGATTTTGTCTTATTGTTAAGAAAGATACGAGGAAAAGGTGACCCGAAACACATCACTCTATGGGGAAAATATATGATTTTTTTTTCATTAAGATGAGCGTTAACTTTATTCTGATGTTATGAAAATAACAAGAGATGCGATAAGCGCTGGAACAAAATTCAATATTTTTTAAGAAATAAAAAAAAATAACTCATCTGAGTTGTTGGTGCAATGTGATTTTTACAATTTCGCCGTTACAGCTGAAAATGCCAGACTAACACCCTGTTTCCACAATTCAGGGAAGCGAGTCGTCTAAAAAATTTGTTTGAAAATCACTCAAACACTCTTCCAATCAAGACGACCGTGCGGATTGTAGAAACAGGGAATTAGACTGTGAATGTAGGCCAGGTATTTAATATTTTTTTAAAAGGCATTCCACGAAGCGATTAGCTTGTCTGCGGAAAACACCCAGGTTCCATGGCGAGAATTGAACCCAGGACATCTGGAGTGGCAGGAGTTTGAAGGAGTTATTATCAAGAACTAAATATTCGTGTAAATAAAAATTATAAACAAGGTTTATTATAACTTACTACAAAGTTTAGTAATGGTATTAATATTAAAAAAAAAAATAGTCAACGATACCTCCCGAACGAGTTACCCGAAAACATCAAAATATTATTAAAACTCGATTTTAAAAATATTGTGATAAAATCAGTAACTTCCTATAGCGGCAAGTTAAAAAAATGGCAAACAAAATTTTGTAATTTTTAACGATATAACAAATTAAGATCATGTTTCTACCGATTATTTTTGGGTCACCTTTTTTTATAGAAACTACATTAGAGTACATATGAAAATATCGACACAACACAAAATAAATGTACTATAAAATAATAAAAATTAAATTTATATGATTTGAAAGTGAAAACGCATCATATGCCATCTGACAAGACACAACCAACAATAATGCCAACACAGTTAGATATAACGCAAAAGACAAGCGGACAAACAAACGGCTAAAGAAAATACAGGAAACCTCAAAAATTATGCTGGTGGTAATAAAACACAATGTTTAACTTCATATACTTGTAGCACAACTCATAAACATTCATAAAAATTATATGACTATTGATCAATTTGCATTGTCCTCTTGCACCAACCAACCAACCAACCACCTCCAACATCTAATACGCTTTCGGTTTCTTCTCCTGCGTTGTGGTTATTATTGCTGTTGCTCCTGCTGCAGCTGCTGCTGCCTTCGATTGCTGTTGCAATAGATCGATCAACAGTAGATCAGCAACATAAAAAACAACAGCAACAATTGCAGTAATAACGGTTAATTGTTGCACATACAATAAACACAACAACTATAAAAGAAACTGACTGCTTAGCCACCCACTTCTTCCCACCACCTCAACCACCACCCATATTTACTGCAATGATTTTGAGTCCATGGAAATAATTTTTTTGTCATAATTTATGCTTGAAGATACGTATATCGGAATTATTGCTCGGTATTTATACAGTAAAAGCTTTAATAAAGAGAAGCAAATTGTATAACATATGGGTATTTCCACCAAACGCTATCATATCAATTGATATTCTCTTTTAAAAAGTAAAGAATTGATTAATTTCAAAAAAGGAAAATAAATCAATGAATGGTCTTCTATGTTTGTGAAAATTATTAATCACAGAAGTGGGATGGGGTATGAAATACCCATTTCCAATTTTATCTGGTCTACTGGGAGTCTGCTCTTTAATTCGAAACTAAAGAAAACCCTTTCTAATTTGTATGTTAATTATGTAAATGCAAATTCGAAAGCATTTTCATTCCTATAACAGAGTAGACGACATGATAACGTTGTTCGTGGCTGGCCCGATCAGTTGATCATATTCTTCGTGTCTGTACTGTTGTGGTCTTTAAGCTTAAATTAGACATGATATAGCCATAATCCCATAGCCATAACCAGCGTGACCGTTTGACCGACTAAAGTGGCAAATTGCCACTTTTTCAACTGCCTTTCCCCTTTTTCGACTGCTTTGCCACTTTTTGTCTCCCTTTTTTTGGGCGAGTTATATGAAAATACATTGAAAATAAAAAGTTTAGTGTAGTTTTCTCATTGTTTTTAATTTTGCCCCTTTTTTTTGATAAATCCCCTATTTGGTGCCACTTTTTGAAAAATGTCATCGGTCACCCTGGCCATAACCAAACCAAAATTGAATTGGTTTCCATGGTGAGAGTTATGGCGTTATGGCGAGTCACTTATACTCAAATACAGTGTTGCCCATTAGTTTGGTTCGAATGGCTGTTTTCTATGGCTATGGTTATGTCACGTCTGATTGAGCCTTTAGTCGTCGTCTTCCCTTAACGATTTGATTCGATCACTTTTTACAGTTTAATATTATGAGCATTCACCCATATTTCAGTTGTCAACATAGACACAAAACTATATGATTTTTTAATAACGTTGCTCCTTGTGAACGTGATTTCTAAATCGCTGTTCTTTTAAAGTGTGACTGTGATCACAGTCTAGCAGTATTTTATTTGTAGCAGTTCTGGGGGCAAATTACGGCATTCGATATGGTTCGAAATTTTAAAATGTTTCCATATAAACTCTATTGAAATATTTCGTAATTTCGTTTGATAACGAGTGCCGTAATTTGCCCCCTGTTATTTTGAAAAAATCTATTAAAAAGAGCAGCAGTGAAATGAAACAATGACTGTGATTTTAACACATTTCAGCATTTTTCTTGACAAAAACTGAAGGTATAAAAAAAATTAATGTGGCAGCTTAATTTACTGTAAAGTAAGCATACAAGAAGATTCAAAGTTTATATGAAAGAACTATATTTTCAGAACCTGCTACTTAATAAATTCAGTGACAGTTGTGATTAGTTATTTTTCAATCGCTGTAAAAAAGTAACAGGTTTCGAAATACCGCTAAACTCTACTGCCAGCATATGATTTCAATTCTACAAGAAAATTTTGACGGCGTTATTATGTTGAAAGGGGTTTAAATTTGTCGTCACAATTTTTAGGGTCCCGTACACCAAAGGTGAAAAGGAACCCTATTGTTTTCGCTACGACGTTCGTCTGTCCGTCACAGAACTACAGAACTAAAATTTTCACAACAACAAATATATGGCAGTTAAAAATTAAATGGTATTCTAAAGCGAGCAACGTAACATGTTGAAATAAAATGAAAAGTATTATGCAGACAATTATATATGTGACACGCAAAATAGAAAGGGACCTAAGTATAAAAACCGGTTTTGTTCAGGAGAGCCATTTTAAAGATTTAAATACGTGTATCTTTGGTGTACTTCAATTTCATAAAACGCGCATATCTCTGGGAGGGAACACTTTTGGGGCATGGGATCGGTCTCATTCGATACTCATATGTTGTCCACATCAAACAAAAAGTGAAAATTGATTATTTTACCTTAGGTCCCTTTCTCTATGCGCTGTCACATATAGACACTTGAAATTTTCAAAGTAAGTGTATTTTTATGCAGACTTCAACAATTAACACTGAAATTTAAAATATAAAAATTCAAGGCTATTCTATCAGTTAGTGCAATTCTGACAACTTCCTGTATCCTGGAAACCGCAAGAGGCAAATTCTTTAAATTTTTAAAAACGCTTAAACTAAAAAATCGCCGAAAATAAAAAAAGCGCCAAAACCAAAATAAATCGCTAAAACTGAAAAAATCTCCAATTTCGAAAAGATATTCCAAAAACTCAAAAAAAATCCCAAAACCCTAAAAAATCCCAAAACTACAAAAACGCCACAACTACAAAAACGCCAAAACTAAAAAATCACAAAAAACACGAAAACAGTTTACCGGATAAAATGTATACATCAAGCAAGATATTCGATAATATTGGCTAAAGTTCGTATAGTATTACACATGTAGTGTCCGTTCAGAACCCTTCAAGTGCGAGTCTAAGTCGCACGTTATTGAATTTATTTATAATGACTGGAGCTAATTTGAAGCAAAAATTAAAAATGAAAAAAAAAATGGAAAATGTTATAATAACAACTGCAACCCAGTTTGAGATATTTATTAGTTGGAAGAGTTGCAGAGGAATCTATCTCTTGCAGTGGAATTTCGCAAAGGCTGTATTCTCCAGTAATTTTAAAAAATTCTGGAACAAAATTGGAAGTTTATTCCCCCCTATCGTAGTTGGCCCATTTCAACAACGACGATTTTGTAATAGATTAAAGAACACCACACAAGCATTTTTCTTTAATCTAGGACCAAAATGTTGTCGAAGTCGAAATACGCCGAACCACGACAAGGGCCCTTAAATTCTCTTTTCCTGCCTATACGATTAGGAAATGTATTGCAAATTGACCATAGAATAGAAGAAGTGCACGGATGCACTTTTTAACCGAGCATGAATTTTGATAATAAAATTCAATAATATGCAAGCGTTGTTCGTTGGTAAGTCGATTCATGGTTAAATTATAGACCAAACTGAACCTCTATAACAGTAATAGTTCCTGTTCAGACTTGCAATTTTTGTTGCAGCAATTCTTGAGTTCATTGGTGAGAGAGGTGAGAAGATTAGGGAGGGGTACACAGTTTCATGTGCTCGGCAATTTTCAGTTGTTAGTTGTATTTGACGTTCAAGTTGTTAGTTGCATTTGACGTTTTTTATAATTTTATTTCTTAAGTTGTATGAAAAACAAAAAAAATATAACAATAACAAAAAATAAAAATTTTAAAAACCCCAGAATATATCTAGAGAAGATGCGATATCTTCTAAACGGCTGGATAGATTTTCTTAAACATGGCTAAGAACCCTCTCGATGAAGTCACCTTTCAAACAGAAAAAACTAAATCAAAATCGGTTCCGCCGTTTGGCCTGTACGTGGACACGGACAGACACACAGATACACAGACACACAGATACACAGACACACAGCCACACACTACAAACGTATAACACCCCTTTTTTTAGTCGGGGGTTAAAAAGGGGTGTTATAAGTTTGTAGTGTGTGTCTGTGTGTCTGTCCGTGTCCACGTACAGGCCAAACGGCTGGACCGATTTTCATTTAGTTTTTTCTGTTTGAAAGATGACTTCATCGAGAGGGTTCTTAGCTATGTTTAAAGAAAATCGGTCCAGCCGTTTAGAAGATATAGCATCTTTTCTGAAAAAAGTCGGGGGTTTTTAAAATTTTTAATTTTTGTTATTTTAGTCGGGGGTTAAAAAGTAAATAGAATTGTTAATTTTTCAAGGAAATTTGTGGTGTAACAATTTTTTTAATGCATAATTGCAATATTAGAATTTCATAATGTGGACACTTATGCAATTTGAGAGCAGAATTTTAAGAAATTGCAGCAACAAAAATTGCAAGTCTGGACGAGGACATATACATATTATACGAAAACAGCTGAGCTGCCAAAAACAGTGTTGCAAAAAAGAAAGTTGGTAAAAAATCACCGTTTCAAAACTGTTGGCTTGAAGTATACTAATGAGTTGCTTAGACAATCACACGTATTGCGTATGTTACGACGAATATTCGACTATGAGAATTTTGTCCTAGATTAAACGAACCTTTGACACATTTTCTTTAATCTAGTAGGAAATTCTCGTAGACGAATATTCGACATGACATACGCAATACAGGGGCCTAATTCCTGCACTCGTGATCGGAATTGCATTCGAATAGAAATTAATTTCGAAGGCAAGAAATTTTCCGATGATGTCACTCGTTATCAAGCGAATCGAGTTTTTGTTTCAGTGTTGGAAAAAGGCAAATATATTTATATATAAATTCATTTCACAACACTGAATAAATTGTAAGCAAAAGCATATGTTTGTATATATGCATGTGTGCAAAAATATATGTATGTACGTACATACACACGTATATGAATAGAATACAGAATAGAGCACTAGAGCCACATTTTAGATTCTTTTATTGGTTGACCAGAAGCAGTTAATTTGTTATTTAGATGCTCCCAGAGTTGGTTGATTTTTTTTTATTTTCTCCGACAACTCTTAGGCAAAACATTATTTGCCAAGTCAGTGTGTTTTGTTATATTTAAAGTCAACTAGAAATTATTTAATTTGTATTTTTTTATACTTACATTTGTGCATTCATTCACTTATAAATAAATAAGTCAAATAATATTGAACATGCATTTTCTTTTTCTTCGCTTTTTCTATGTTAAACATGATTTCGAATGCCTTTTTGCTTGCGAGTAAAAACACGAACGATTGCATTCGAATGTATGCACGTTATCGAATGCTGTCATTAGAAATTTCGATATGTGTTATTCGAAACCGAATGCGAAAATCGCAAAAGTTAAAAAACTCGCACATTCGAGTAATAACTCGCTCGCAATCGAATGCGGGAATTAGGCCCCAGGTGAATGATTAACAAAAAAAATATTCAGGTATGTGATGAAAAACGATCGTTTTCAAAACGATTCCAAAGCAATCGTTTTCAAAAGGTATGATGAATTCAGATCGATTTAGAGTATCATTTTTGAGCCAATCTCAAAATACTGACTTCTAATAAGCACACTGGAAGATAAAATATAAACCATAAAATAGGGCTGTGAAAAGAAATTTATCAAACATTTTTGGAAAACATATTAAAAACAAATTTTGAAAGTATTGACAAACGAGTATAGAACATTATCACACCTTTTATCGTTTTCAAATTGGTTTTGTGTCTAAATCGTTTTTCATCACATACATGATTAATAATAAAGAACAAAAAAAAACTTCCAAATGATAAATTGTTATGTTCCATCGGATGCCAACTCTTATTCAATAGCAAAGTTAATCTGAATCGTTTACACGACTACGAGAGAAATGTATGGTCGTTCTATAAACAGCTTAATTTGTGTTTAACTGAGAGACCGGAGAACCGCGTGCTCAGTGTCCCTTTTATATAATAATTAATTTATCATCCTTCCCACAAGTTTATTCTTTTCTGTTCTCCAGTGGCAGTTATTCAGTCCTGTGAATACTGATTATATTTAAAAAAAAAAAAAGTTCAATTCTACATCTTTCACTGTACATCGATTAAACAACATTTTTTTTTTATTACTATTAAACACTTGTTTCCTTTTATCAAAACAAATTTCCAAACATTCACAAAAATTGTTCAAGAGGCGTTTCATATTGATACATCAACTATTGTTGAAAAAATATTTATTTTTTTGTTCAAGCATTTTCTCGTCATATCTCTCTAATGTGTTGAAATGAAATATTTTTATTGAAGTTTAATTTCCAGAGTGCAAAAAAACACTAAAACAAAATATATATATATATATATATATATATATATATATATATATATATATATATTTTTTTTTTTTTTTGAGAAAATTATAGTTATATAGCTTCAAAAGTGTTGAAATGTTTTGTAAAGATTATGATTTTTAGGCAGCATGTAAATGTGCTTAATAAGTTGTTATTCTCCAATGCTTTTATTAACAAAATCATAATAATTTATTGTTTAATAAAACCAAATACATATTAAGAAATGCATAAATCATTAAAGATATAAATGAGAAAGTGTAGAAAGGAATGCAATGAAAATTAAATCCTTTTAAGATTTCAAATTAAACTGCACTGTACTGCTCGCATGTGTAATATAATATAACAGTTAATATTAGCTTATAGCTTTTAAAATTTTCTTTTTTCACAAAGAAGCTTTTAGAGTTTTATGATTTATGCCATATTTTATAATTTCATTGAATAATATTTTGCTATTTAAGTATATATATATATATAAATCTTTATAGAATAGTCGTATATACGCCTCTCTAAAAAAAAGTCTTGGAATAAAAGTGATTTGCCAAGTTCAGGAAGACAAGAAACAAATCATTGCCAAAATCACTTTAGTATTTTTTTCTTCTATTTTATTATTATTGCATTTAGGATACACATTAGTATGCTATCAGACAATTAAAATTGTTATAAGACTGTAGGTGAAAATGAGTCAAATTATACATACTATACATTTAACTTTCATCAGTTTTTATATTACATACATACATACACTCAAAATATTTTAAAAATCATTAATTTAACAGTTCAAGCAAATCTAAATTTTCTTGTTCAATTTTTCGAATGTAGACTCGGCAACTTAGGAGACAAGTCGAAAATATTAGCTGTTCGAAGGACCATTAATTAGCAAGTTGCCATCTAATTCCCATTGTTGTCTTCAGTGGACGGAACCAAGTTCAGTTTTTGGAATGGATTACGAATTTTGTGTTGTCAAATTATTCAAGTTTAAAAATGTTCGAACAAAAGTTGCCAAGTTGTTTTCCTGTTCGAGCAAGCGAATAAATTGTTCTATATTTTTGATTTGATTAGGCTAAAGTTTGTATATTTGAGTGAGCGAAATTCCATGTGATCATTTTTAAGGAAAATATTGTAAGAGAGATAATTTTGACTGTTCTTACAAAACACTAGCAGAACGGAACAACATGCTGTTTTCGAGGGCAGCTTACACCTTCATCATCAGCATTTTTGAGTTTGGTCCTGTGTGTTGTCGTGTAAGTTATACCTTCTTATATGTATATAAAGGATGTCTTTAAATGGCAACACTTCTTTAAATGGTGGCCACTTTGTCAGTTGTCAAATGATTTATGTTTAGTTTGGTTTGGCATTTCAACATAAAGAGTCTGACTGACGCCGGCACAACGCTTCCAAATTGTGAAAATTTATTTCAGAATCATGCTTCTGTTAGCAATTTGTATCGCGCATTTTAAGGTCAACATAATCGTCCATCAGAGCAATGAATTCGATTAATTATGGAACGTTTACTATAAATGATAATACGCACTGTACAACGTCTGTAGAGCTGCTGTAAAGCGAAGCGTAGAGGAAGGCCCGAATCAGTCTATGGAGTCTATAATCAGGCTAGAGAGCAATGATTACTGAATTTTTCGCTCATCAATTGAACAACCATAATGTGCAGGAGCTGTGGTTTTAGCAAGACGGCGCAACATGTCACACATTTGATAACCGCATAGTTTCACTTTTCGGACCCGTGAATTGGCCTCCAAAATCATGCGAAGGAAACGATTGGCCACTTGGAGGACAACATTTGCCGCGTTATTGAGAATATACGGCGACAAATGTTGGAAAAAGTCATCGAAAATTGGACCTACAGATTAGACTAGGTCCGAGCCAGCCGCGGCGGTCATAATTAATAATTATAATACCAGAAGATTATCTTTAGAAGAAAGTAAATTTCATGACAATTTAAAAAATATCATCTTTGTTTTATTCCATTTGAAAGTTATATACCTCTATAAAAAACACCCTATATATGTTTGTATATATTAGACGGAATGTGTGTTTGTTTGTTTGTACCTTGTACCTTATAGGAAACGAGACCTCTAAACCAATCTATCTGAAATTTTCATAACATTTAACTGGTAGTCTGAATAGGATACTTTTTTTCAACCACGCCCACTTTTTTATATTATGTTGCTTCCTCCACATAGTTCTTAAAATATTTGATATAAAAAGAAACATAGATTCGTCTTTTGTGGACCAATTTTCAAAATGCCTTTTGCATATGGAATAGGTCCACTAAAATTGGTTTTTAAATGGGGGAGGGGGCAAAATGTGCCCTCCAAAAAATGGATTATCCAATTACTTTGTCGTTTGTCGACCAGTTTTCAAAATTATTTTTGCATATGGAAAAGTTCCAGTTTTTTTTTTTTTTTTTGGAAATTGTGGAGGGAAGGGTGGAAGCAAACTGCCCGCCCCGCAATTAATTAATTTATCATTTGTGAAACAATTTAAAAAAAAATTGTCTATGGAAAAGGATAACTAACATTTTTTTTATTGGAAGGATGCAAAGTGCCCTTCACCAAAAAAAAAGTTCCCGCCTTTAAAAAGAGAATGTCAAACAACCAATTTTTTATATGGAAAAATTCCGCTAACATTTTTTTTTAATTGGGGGAGAGCGAAAGCAAAGTGCCAGCCCTGAAAATTTATTATCAAAAACTTCGTCATTTGTGGACCAATTTTATAAATTCCTTTTGCATTTTTTTTTTTTTTTTTTTTTTTTTTTGCAAATAAAAGTGTTTAGTGAAAAGCATTAATTTTTTTAATTGAATAATGATAGTACAACTATATACACTTTTTATTTCATTTTATAATGATGCCGGTAGGCAAAGCACACCGGCTTGAACTAGTACATGTTTGTCAGCGGAAATGGAATATGTGAATTGTTATGATTCATCATATTCCAATTTGTTGATTTTTTTTTTTTTTCAATGAAATCCCAAATTTACTCTCACTAATTTCTCTCTGTGCAGCTCCTCAGAGAAGAATAAAGAAAATAATCCGTCTCAATCTAATACTTTATTCATAAGATTTTCAATTCTTTTCTTTTTAGATTTTATTTTCTTCATCTTTTCTAAATTGTGCCAGATTCATGAATAAAATCTGAAAATTTATTATATGAAAATCAGAAGGCATTAACGCTGCTCAAAAGAAGAAATAAAAGCACACCCACGCACACAATTTTGTTAATAAATCGCAGTGGTTGAGTAGTTACTTTACTTGTAAGTACTTTGCGGTTATTCTTTGTTGCAACTTAAGAGCAAACAACAACAACAACAACAATAGCAAAAAGTAAAAAGATCTTAGATGAATGAATGAATGTGGCTTAATGCATGTGCTGTATGGGGCAATTTATATGAATGAATAAATGACGGAGCAGTGAAGTGAGTTTCTTAAAACTTTATTTAAATTTTGCTTGTGTACTGCACAATGTATATTCGTATCAAAAGAACAATTATAAAAGTTTAGTAAGCATTTAAACTACCATACATTATGAAAAGTGTCCTCCTCCACAGGCACACTCTCTACTAGAGAAAGATGGCGATAAGCATTTATTCTTGCTAAATATGCGCACAAAAAAAAAGAAAGAAAGAAAAAAAAAGAAAACCTCCTCTCATCATCACAAAATCAAGGAGGCATCAAGTAAAAGTTTTTCAAAAAGGAATAATTTAAAAATGTAAACACATGTTTATGAAAAATGAAAAAAAAAGTATCAACCTTAATTCTATTGCTTGCTATTGCCAACAACATGACATGGAAAATTTTAATCACAAAAAGGTGTTTATGTCTTTTTAACGCAGACTTTTCCTAAGAATATAATTTCTCCTTTATTTTAAATTTTATTTATGTGTAGATAGATTAAAGTAGGTTTTATGCCTTCAGGCTACACATACGATGATACTCGTAGTTTTCTTAATCATTGACATTTATGGAAGCGTTAATTCATACAATACGAATATAGATTTTTAAAATTCATATTTCAGCGCGTTCTTATTTTCAAGTTGAAACTCCAACACCCACCTTCAATGAGAATAACAAAATCATAGAAAATTGATTTTTAGTTTTAAAAAAATTACTCATCCCACACAAAAAAAATATTTTTTCGAGAAATGAGTATTTTGAGAAAAATTTAATTTTTGGAAAAATACTTTTTTTTTTTGAAAAAGTTATTTTTAGTAATTTTTAAGAAAATTAATGTTTTTGAGAAAAGTAATTTTTAGGCAAAGTTTCTTTTAGTCATTTTTAAGAGAGAACTTTTTGTAAAAGTGCCTTCCGGAAAAACGTTTTTGGAGAAGAGTAATTTTTGGAATTACATACAATGTATTTTGGAAAAGTTATGTTGTACTTTTTTTTCAAAAACACTTTTTGGGGAAAATACTTTTTAGTAAACGCACATTTTTTTAAGAAGTACTTTTTAAGTATAATACTTAAAAAAAAACATTTTTTTTTTCGGAGAAAATTTATTTTGTACTTTTTTGAAAAATACTTTTTGGAGAAAGTACGTTTTTGGAAGGAAAATTTTTATAGAAAAGTACTTTTAAAGAAAAGTATATTCTTAAGATTTTTTTTTTTTTTTTTTTTGAGAAAAGTACTTTTTTGGAAAAGTTATTTTGTACTTTTTGAAAAAAATATTTTTTAGAAAACGCGCTTTATATAGAAAAGTACTTTTTTAAGGAAAGAAACATACTTTTTAAGAAAAGTTACTTTGTACTTTTTTCAATAAGTACTTCTTTAGATATGGGCATTTCCAGGGAAAGGTAAACCATGAGCAAAAATTTAAATTTTATTAAAAAGCTTTGCTTGACCGATAGTATCATAAAAAAACCCTTCAAATAATTTGATTGTAACGTATTTATATGCCATCTCAGTTATAGTAAAGAAAAACTAGGCTGCCAAAAATTAATTTCTATTTTTCTAACTCTTAGGGCCATTCTTACAACTTAAAGATAGTTAAAAGTAGGATTTTATCGGACGTATAAAAAGCTTTCTATTATTGCAAATTGAATTTAACTTACCAGGTAGGTTAAACTTGCCTGTTATTTATCGCTCACTTTAGGTTAAAGTAAAATTTTGCAAATGATAAAGTTTTTATACGTCCGATAAAATCCTACTTTTAACTAACTTTGAGTTGTAATAATGGCTCTTAGTTATATTTAATCATATTTCCTCTTTAATGTTCAAAACATTAATAAGTATGTAGTGGTTGTGCTTTTTTCATAAATGTGTTCTTAAAACTACAACTAATAGGAATAAATGAAGAGAGAGTAAACAAATATCCTTTAATATTAATCTTTTCCACTTGTTTTTCGTTATCCTTCAATGTAACGTTCGTTTCCAAAAAGGATGACCAGGACCAGGTGTCTTAAAAGTTGGATTTTAAACAAGTTTGAGGAACAGAATTTAAAAATATTTTGCACTTTGCAAAAATTTTCAAAACAAATGCATTTTGAGGTAGGCAAAGTTTGTAGCATTCGTCATTGTAAGTAAAATTTTATACAAAAACTAAAATTTATAAATATTTTTTTATTTGGTATTCAAAGATTGTGGAGGTCATAATCGTAAATAATGCTTTATTTTCAAAAAAAAATGTTATGGGTTAACGTATCTTTTTATGCAGAGTTTTTTATTCCTCTGGCGGAAAGAAAAAAGAAAATGAAAAGCGTCATAGAAACAATTTAAAAAGGGATATATTAAAGGTAGAAGAGTATATATCAAAAAACAAAAGAAAGAATGCGAAAACATTGGGAAACAAAGGGTGTTAAAGTTGACCAAAGATGCCAACAATTTGCTAAAAGAGAAAAAAAATCGTCTGAGACAAAAATATATCGGGACAAAAAGAAAAATGAAGGTCAGATAATGGTCAAAGTTCTGGCTTTCACATCGTTTTTACATGTTTCTTGTGAGTTCGGATGTTAAAAGACATGCTACACCTGTTTAAGTCCAAATTGAGAAAAAAAAAACAATTTGGAAACGGACGACTTCAAATTGTTTTCTTCTAGAACACATACTAGTCGTATTTTCTAAATTCAACTTTTTGTTTTAACATCCGAACTCACAAGAAAACATGTGAAAACGATATGGATGCCAGAACATTGACGGATTTAATTTTAATTTTTCTTCTCTTTAGAAACTCACATTAATTAATAAAAATATTTCATTCAATAAGAATTGAATTGAATTTTAATCAGGAATAATTTCTTAATAGGGAGTAAGATCACCCTATTAAGAAATAATTCCTGATCAAAATTCACTCTAGTTCAATTAAATTTAATATGTATCACTTGCTAAAAATTTTTTAAAAATGATGATAGGCCCTTTTGCATTTTGTAAGACGATAGATACATAATATCCTGAACAGCATTATTGTTATTTGTATTAAATAAATAATTACATAAAATTTTTTATATTTTACTCAAATACTATGGGAAAATATGTCATGCAATGAATGTAATTTTACGTATCAACTATTTGCTTGTATACAACACATTTATAAAATAATTTCAACGCAAGAAGCTCTAACCCAAAGCGAGATTTGTACAGATCAATTTAAGTTTTGTGATTTAGAAAAAGCGTGATTCATTTCGCAGAGTTTTGCTTTTTCATAGATGCAAATCAACACCACTTCCTTTTTTGGTAACGTTCGTATCACTTTTTGTTTGCTAATATCTCAGAAACCTATTTATGCAAAAATACAGATTTACCACTTAATATAAAACCAGTCCAATGCTGTTCAAAAATTACAAAATTAACAAAATAAAATTTTTGCTTTAGGTTTTCTTCCCCATTTAAGACGTACGACAGTAACGTTCGTCGCCCTGGAAATGCCCATATGTACTTTTTTTAAATACTTCTTGTACTTTTTAGAATAAGTACTTTTTTGAACAAATATTTTTTGGGGAGTTGCTTTTAGGATACGTACTTTTTTAGAAAAATACTTTTTAAGAAAACAAATTTCTTCGAGAAAAGTACTTTTAAAAAATATTTTTAGTAAAATACTTTTATTGGAAAAGTACTTTTTGTACTTAAGTACTTTTTTTAATAAATACTTTTTAGGAAAAGTACTTTTTATGATTAAGTATTTTTTTTTAATAAATACCTTTTTGGAAAGGTACGTTTTTGTACCTTTTTACTAAGTGCTTTTTGGAAAAAGTAATTCTTTGGAAAAGAACTTTTAAAAATGTGTAGTTATTGTATTTTTCGGCAATTTTCCTTTTGAATAAACTATTTTTTAAGTTTAGCACTTTTCAAGACAAGTGCTTTTTAAGAAAAGAACTCCTTGCGAAAAGTACAATCGTTTTTTTTTTTTTTTTTTTTTTTTTTTTTTTTTTTTTTGGAAAAATCTTCTTTGGGAAAAGCAAATTTTAGGATATCTTTTAGATTTAGAAAAAAATTCTTGTTGATAATTTTTAAAAGAGCAAAAAGTACTTAATATTTAAGGTATTTTCTAAGGAAAGTACTACTTAGGAAATTTTTTGTTTTATATATTTTTAGTAGTACTTTTAGGTACAACACTGTACAACACTGAGATTTATATAATTTGAGACAAAATGAAATCATCTTTATAAATATCACTGGCATTAAATACTGTGGTATTTGCGATTACAAAAGATACGTGCAGCATAATTTCCGTAGTGTATTTTTCCTTTTAAATTTGCTTTCTTACTTACTAAGTTTTTTAGGTCAGAAACTGTATTAAATATATTTAAATACTCGTATGTATATACAAAGCCTTTACTGCAAGAGCGACATAACTCTAAAAAATAGTTTTACCGAAAACGAGTTTAAAGCCCTGAACTTACTAACAATTTAATGGTAAAATAACTTAAAAAGTTTCCTCTCAAGAGGTGAGTACCAAGACATTTATTTGTAAGAAATTTTCAGACAAAAAAAAGTATACGAACATTAACTACCGTATTCTAAAAAAAAAAATAATAATTTGGATTTGAAGGGAATGCTAAAACAAAATTTCCATACAAATTTTGATTTGTAACCTTCTTGCAGCAAATGCTCCATATGTATGTCTATTAACTAGTCATATAAAACATCTTCATGTCACTACTAGTCAGTCACACGTTTTCATAAATTAACAAAAGAAAATTTAACTTTTGAAAAATGAACGAAATTAAAAAAGAAACTCACAGAACAAAAGGAAAAAAAAACATCATAATTCATGTCAAGAGAATTAGTGGGAAGTAGTTTTGCTATCTATCTATGCACGAGTTAATTGTGAAAATTTAAAACTTTCATATTTTTCAGTTTTAACTCTATTTCACACTTGATAAATTCAAATTGAGTTTATATTCAGTTAAATAAATAAATTTCAAATTATTTATTTTTTTACTATTTTTGAACTACATATTTGCAACAGTTGCTTTAAGGAAAACGTTTTACTTTTTTTTTATCAACATTTTGGTGGCATAATATAAACGACTAATTATTTATGCTTGAATGGATTTAACAATTGTATCTCTTTTTTTTTTGCAAAAGAAAAATATTTTTTATTTTAAAGTAATCGAAAGGGAATGAAATACAAATTTGTTTATGTAAAGAGCTTGTAATAAAATTAAATTTAATATATGATATTTTTTACATTCACATGCAAAACTTTAAGCAGCCTAACCAAATAAGTCGCTAAAACTTTTATTAGCGTGTTATAGTGGTGACGAAGCAAATATGTAAATGCAAATTGTATATTTTGGAAAAGCGCTCACCTCTTCTCTTAAGTGAAGTTGTTTTGTACTTTTTCAAAAATACTTTTTGGGGAAAGTAATTTTTAGGAAGTGCACTTTTAAGAAAAGTTCCTTTTAAGAATATGTAGTACTTTTTAAGATAAACTATTTTGCTTTTGGAAAAAGGCACTTTTTTGAAAAAGCACCAACTTTTTAAGAAAATCTATTTTGTACTTAAAAAAAATATTTTTTTGGGGAAAATACTTTTTAAGCGCGCTTTTTTTAACGAGGTACTTTAAAAAACTTTTTTTTTAAAGAAAAGTACTTCTTTACTTAGAAAAGTTATTTTGTAGTTTTTTGAAAAATAATTTTGGTACTTTTTTGGAAAAAAAATTTTTATTTTTTTTTTAATTCTTTTTGTGCTGGGATTTTTGTACTTTCTTTAAAAAATGCTTGTCATTGAAAAAAAAAATCCTTTATGGCGAAAGTTGTTTTAATGAAACGTACTTTTTAGGGTTCCGTACACCAAAGGTGAAAAGGAACCCTATTGTTTTCGCTACGCTGTCCGTCTGTCCGTCACACGGTATTTTCTCAGGAACCGTAAGAGCTACGGACCTGAAACCTTGGCCGCTACAACAACAAATACATGAGAATTAAAAATTAAAGGGTGTTCCAAAACGAGCAACGAAAAATGTTAAAATCCCATGTAATATACATACAATTGTATGAACATATGTATATTGAAACTTGAAATTTGTAAAATTAGTGTATTTTTATACAGACTACAACAATTAACACTAAAATTTAAAAAAATTTAAATTAAAGGGTGGTCCATCAGTTAATGCAATTTTGACAATTTGCTATATCTTGGAAACCGTAAGAGGCAAACACTTGAAATTTTCAAAAACCGTAAAACTAAAAAAACCGAAAATTATAAAATCGCCAAACCAAAATAAAAATTAAAAAAAAATTTAAAAAAATCGCCAAAACGAAAAAACGAATTTTTTTTTTTCGAAAAAAAGTACTTTTAAATAAATTTATATAAGTACTTACTACTTTTTGAAAAACTACTTTTTTTTTGTACTTAAGCTCTTTTTACACTAAAGTACTTTTTTAAGAAAATACTATGAGTAAAAATTTACAGATTCCAAATATGGCCGAATAGACAATTTACCCAGATGTCGTTGGCACGTATGTGATTATAATGCTGGAACCGCATGTCAGCAAATCAAATTCTTGCTAAGAGTTTCCGAAATATGTTTTTCAATAAGTACTTTTTCAGAAGTTAAAAGGATTTTTTTATAAAATATTTTTTCAAAAGGTTAATATACATATGAATGCAGTAAACTGAACTTTATTTTAAACACATAATTTTTTCTCAAAAGATTTCAAAAGGTATATTTTTCAAAAGGTACTTTTTTGAAAAGATACTTTTTAAAAGAGGTATTTTTTTAAAGGTACTTTACAACAACAAATAATAATTTTTTTTAAATTATTTTCCAGAATATATTATTTTTCGATGTATAATTTTTTCAGATTTTTTTCTTTTTTTTAATTTTTTTCTAAATTTGCTTTTTTTTATAATATGCGAATTTTAAAAGTTCCCTTTTTTAAAACCACTTTTTTCGAAACCTTCCAAAATAATTTTCTTAACAAGCACAACCTGCAAATCCCCTTTTTCTTTGTTTTTAAATCAACAATCAGACCTTTAGGCGAGAAAAGAACCAGCAACTAAAAACTCTGCCCTTAACCCTAACGGGGCGTTCAAATTTTAATTACAAAAAAAAAAATAAAAGCTTGAAGCTTTTTTCTTCTCTCTATGTACATATGTATGTATGTGTAATATCATATTTAAAATATTTACTTTTATTTTATTTCTATGTATTTTCTTTTTATTAATTGATTAACAAAATACTTAAGTGTAAGTGAAATTTCCCTACAAAACACCTAATAAATTTAGGTCACTTATTTAAACACCCACTTAAGCTATTAATTCATATAAATTGTAACTAAGGAAAATATGTTAAAAAGCAATAACAATATAAATAACCGATTTGTTTTTCTGGGCATTAAGAGAGAGAGAGCGAAAAAAAAAAGAATTACAACAAACAATTTTAAGTTCAAATTTCCCTAGCTTATATTATATGCGGCACTTAAATTATGGCTTATAAATCGAGGAACGTGGAAAACAAAAAAAAAAGAGGTCTACGATCTAACAAGAAAAACTAAAAAAAAAAAAAAAAAAAAAAAAAAACAGCAACAACTATGCAAGACATAACATCATGTAATAATGGCTTAATGCTTGTTGTTGTAGTTGTTTATACAGGGTGGGCCAAAAGAAACCAAGGGGTGTAAAAGTTTAATAACTTTTTTGTTTATTAATTGTTTTTTATTTTTTCTTTCAGATTATATAGACAACACTTGGAGAATTTATAATGGAGAGGTTCACAACTGAACAGAGAACCAGAACAATAGAATTTTAGTATTTAAACCAGAGATGAAAATTTGATTATGAGTGATGAAGCTCATTTTCACTTGAATGGCTTTGTTAATAAGCAGAACTGTAGGTTCTGGGGTTCTCAAAATCCAAGAGCCATTCATCAACGCCAATTGCACCCCATCAGGTGTACAGTATGGTGTGGGATCACATTTGAAAATGTCATTGGGCCCTACTTCTTCGAGAATGAAGATGGAAGTGCTGTAACCGTAAATGGAGAGCGGTATCGGTTTATGATTGAAAATTTTTTACGTCCTGCTCTTGAAAACAGACCTGGTATGTGGTTTCAGCAGGACGGAGCCACTGCTCATACTGCCCGAGACACAATGGCACTTTTAAGTCAAATTTTTGGAGAGCGAATAATTTCTCGAAATTCGGAAATTATTTGGCCAGCGCGATCGCCAGATTGGACAGCACCCGACTATTTTCTTTGGGGTTTTTTGAAGGAGCGAGTGTATGTGAACAAGCCAGAGACAATCCTTGAACTCAAGGTAAACATTGTTGCAGAAATTCGAACGCTACAGCCACAAGTTTTGAAAGATGTTATGGAAAATGCTCTAAAAAGAGCCCATCAGTGCGAAGCTGAAAACGGTGGTCATTTAAGAGACATCATTTTCCATACTTAATGTAAAAAAATTTTCATTTTGTATATTATATAATCTGAAAGAAAAAATCAAAAAAAGTTATTAAACTTTTACACCCCTTGGTTTCATTTGGCCCACCCTGTACTTAAAAAGCATTCGAAAAGAAAAAACATTTAACAAAGTCAAGTGGCAATTCAGTTCAGTCGATTTATTTTTTTGGTTTTCTTTTCATATATTTTATTATAATTTGGCTCGTGCTTTACTTCAATATAGGAGGAAAAAAATTATTACAACAATACATTGGCGACAATGGCTTAAATCGAAATGGAACCGAATCTAACAATGAATGAAGAGAAGAAAAAATGTAATACTAAAATGCAATAGAAAAAAACTTAAACAGCTCTACTATTTATACGCAGGCGGTGTTAAAACTTTCGGTGACAGGTGTGATAAACGTAATTTTATGACATTAATTGGTCGATTGTGGATAGCCATAGTTGCAAAAAACTGTGTTGCCGATGGCAACTGGTAAAATGCAGCTGTCATTTTCAATATATAATTAGGGCCCCTTTGGCACACGCAAAGTTTACTTTGCAAGTTCAGAATTTCTGTAGTAAATACACTTGAAAATTTTACAATTTTTACCAAATTGAACATTGAGAGAGAACATTTATATCAATGATAAGCAAGAGGGTTATATATATATTTTAGTTGAAAAATTCTTTTGAGAAAAAACATCGAACAATTTAACTAAATTTTTCCCAAAATTTTGCCATTTTTCACTCATTTAAAATTTTTCATTTCGATTTTTTTATTGAAAATATTAAAGTATTTTTTTTTGGCCAAGTCGAGGCCAAAAACTAAAATTTTAAAATTTCAAGTCAAATATCTTTGAAACTTCACACTGTCAAACATTTGCCAAAAAAAAAGCTTAACCAAGAAGCACTAATAAAAAAAAAGTTTTGATACAGACGCTTGTTTATCAAATTAAACAGTTTCGAACACAACTAATAGATAATGTCATAGAATCCAACACTATTGACTACTCTTTAACTTGACAAACTTTTCTCTGAATTGAAAGAATTTTCATTAGCATTTAGTGGTTACGCTTTTTTGGACAAATATTTAACAAGTGTGACCGTAGCTTCAGTCAACTTTGACACACTGTAGAGATCACTGTGTATTTCAACAGGATAGTTCAAATTTCAATATTCTTAAAGCTTAGGTATTCCTCTATAATTTCTACATACAACATTTTGTTATCGGACCACAAATTTCACAGATAAATATTTATTACCCTTTTTGCAATTTGGAACCGTTTTGTGACGTCACAGAGGACCAAACACAAGAACGCTGATAATGAAGGTTTGTGGGCATTCGAAAACAGCATGTTGCTAGTGTTGGTCAGAATATTTACAATTAACTTGGGTTTTATTTGTTCCTTAAAGATTGTCAAAAGTAATTTGAGTTACAGAGCCAAAATTTATAATTCACGACCTGTCCCACAATGTCACCAGTAAACGTTCGATCGAATACTTATATTGAAAACAACAACAAATTTTCTAATGTTATTGTTGTTTGCAATACAAGTTATTGATCGAATGTTTGCTGGTGACATCATGGGACAAGCCGTTAATAATAAAAATCATAAATATTACTCGTAAGTTTGTTGTTAATATTTTCAACATTTTAATAGTGTGGCTGCTAGTTCCCTTGTATGTGGTTTGTATATGAAAGTATTTGGAGATTTGTTTCCCAAACTATTCTCATCACCCTCGTAAAACTATAAAAAAAATACCTTAAAGTGCTTTACAACAGTTTAAATAAGCATGTTATGTTGTTATAGATTTTTTTGCCATCGCTGTCATTTTCTTTGGTAAAGTAACGGTTTTTTTTATAAATTGAAAGATTTTTTTTTTCTTGGTAACATAAGAAGAAGAAAAAACAAAGTAAAACTAAAACACAAGAAAAAAAATGATCACTAAATTGTAACTGCCAAAATGTGCATTGAAAGACAAAAACAACTACAAGAAACAATCCACCTTCACTTTTTAAATTCTGCTTTTTTATTTCTAATATTATTTTTAATGTTTTTGTTGATTTTTTTTTTTTATTAATAAAAAGACAATACCCCCAACTAGAAAAAGCCAAACTGAGCCCCAACCAAGCCAGAGCACAATCGAGAAACACTTGCTGTTTAAAAAAAATTTTTTTTTTTTTTTACTTTTTGTCATAGTTTGCAGTCGTGGTCTTCTTTTTCCTCTTTTTTGTTTGTTTCTCTTCTACTATTGGGGCTCTTTTTCAGCCTTCTTAGTTATACTACATCCTTGTTTAACCAAAAATGGTCACAAGCTCAAAATAGATAAATATATTTTGTAATGTTTAAATATGACACTGTAAACAATTTCAAATTGTTAAAGCAAAGAAAAAAATTAAAAAAAAAAAGTTTATTGAAAAACATAAAAACTATAACGGTACTGATAAAATATGTTTTTATTTTTTTATTTTTGTCATCTTGTGTCCAACCGTCCTGGCTGCCTGTTTTATTGTGTTAAAGACCTTTCACTTGATGGTGGACAAAAAAGCAAAATAACCAAAAGAAATCAAGTGGAAATTGACAATATCTCGACTAGAAGATCTGAAGAGACCAAAGGAAAAAATATACAAGTAGATCTTATCAAAATAATGTAATGTTTAACATTTTTGTATGAAAATTAAAAAAGAAAAAAAAATTTTAATCAGCTTGTTAGAAACTCATGCAATGGCTTTATAAATTTTATACAGTATTTCATATTACAGACTATATTTAAAATTTAATTAATTGAAATTAATAAAAATAATTTACAATACAGCAAGACAATTATTTATTTTTCGATAACGGCAGTCAAGTAGTTTACTTAATTTAATTTAAATTTTTTACAGCCTTATTTATAAAACTTATTAAGGCTTTATAAAGGGTTTTTAAAACAAATTTTCATATAAAATTATTGTTAAAGTCTTCATAAAGCCTTAATAATTTTTATAAAAAAGGCTGTTAAATTTTAAGGAGTATAGATTCAAGAACTTTGAAGCAACTTGAAGCAACTGAAAATTGGTGCTTGCCAATATAAACAATAAGTGCGTTCGAGTACACAAAATCCAGTAAATGAGAGGGCGAATTGAGAGAGAAAAATGACAGTTCATTTACTGAGTAAATAAATGCAAGTTTTTACTGGACAAATTTTTGCCAGTAAAATCCAGTAAAACGAAGCCATATGTTTTTAAATATAAACAAAGGGAAACAAAAATGTTTAGTTTTTGATGAAATTTTTAAAATAACAAAAAACAAATGTATTAAGTTATAAGCATTATAACATTTATTTAAGTTTGACGCTAGAAAAATATTCGGGTATGTTATGTATTCCACGTGAAATTAAAACGTGCGGAATTTCCATAGAATTTTTGGAAATATGTATGTATGCACATATGTATGTATATATGTATGTATTTATAATAACAATGCTATTGCATTTCCGAACGATTTAATTTCACATAGAATTCAGAACATAACCGATTGTTTTTAAACGTGAATAAAGTTAAGAGATTATTATATTGAAATTTTTGTTTATACATATCGTCGGGTCCACGGTTCCTGCTTTGCCGTATGGAACATTTCAAAAAAAAATTACTTTGTGTACTTTTTTTAAATTCTTTCTCAGTTTTTCGTTGTCTTGAATATATCATCTTAATAACTTATCACGTTCAGGGCCTGACCCGCGATGTCGACAAGAAAGTTTCTATCGCTTACTTATATTTAAAACAAAATCAAAATAAGAAAGTTTATTTTTGTTTTCAATATAAGTAAGCTATAGAAAGTTTCTTGTCGACATCGTGGACCAGCCAAATAAGTTTAAATAAAAACATATGTCCATATCTATTACTTTTATTATTAAACAAAATATTCTATTGTATATTTCATATGAATAATTTTTTTAGCGCCAAAATTGGTAATCAGCTGTTGTATATATTTTACTGGATTTTACAATTTTTCCGTTCGCGTACTTTTAGATGCAAAATTTTTTATTGAGAGTAATTTCTTTAAATTACTCAGTATTTACTCAGTTACTGGATTTTACTGGAAAAGTACTCAAACGCACCTAATATATTTCAGCTAAGATTAACAGCTGTTAGTTGACAGTAACATTTTTGCAACTGG
Organism: Tachina grossa; assembly: GCA_949987645.1. NCBI lineage: Eukaryota > Metazoa > Arthropoda > Insecta > Diptera > Tachinidae > Tachina > Tachina grossa. Next base: position 34,391,611 of record OX465276.1, on the reverse strand, counting down.
CAATGCCACTGAAGTTCGGTTGCCATCCACAATCCTGCCATAACTGTTACCTTCGCTTTAAATAAAAATATAAAAAATACTCCGAAAGCTTTTTAAAAATAAAAATTTACTCCGCAAGCTTCTCTGCACCTCCCCAATTCAAAGCAAAAAAATCTAAATGTAAATGTCATCTAAGACCAGAAGAAAGGGACACAAGCGGTACGATAAATTTTTGATTGGTATTCCAAATTTTATGAAAGAAACTAATACATCAGAAAGAAAATATCAGAATATGGGGAAGAAGAAATATTTCAAGATAAGCTTCAACTACAATATAGTTAGAATAAAAGCTTTCTGAAGCGCTATTTTCTAGGCACTCTTTAATTATTACAAGCTGAAATACAGGGTGCCATAGTTGAGGGGTCCTAGTTATGAAAATATTACAGAAGTGGCTCGATTTTAAAGAAGTTAACTTTTTAATTTTTAATGGGCGTGGCCCTTCCCACTTTTTTAAGCACAACATAGTGTCATTACAAGAGCCCCAAATGGAAATTGTGGTACAAGTACATATTATATTACATATACTATTTGTAATGGGGATGGCACCGCCTACTTTTTTGAATGCAATATCATATCTCTCTCAGAACTCAGAGCTTGTGTGAATGTGTCAGAATGTGTAAAATATAATATTAAATTTATATATTCACCCCTATCATGAATATTGTTTCCCTCGAAATATTTCCACTTTTCACCAATTTGCAATCGTGAATAATATTTACCATGAAATTTGTTCCCTTGATTTGATTCCCCTTATCGTGAATAATATTTTTCACTTGAATTTTTTCACTTTTCCCTTAGATTTTTCCACTTTATTTTTGCAGGCGAACTAAATTATTACATTGAATAATTTCGATATTTTCCTTTGAATTATGTATCAAAAGTTATAAATATTTATTTTTAGCACAAGATTAGTAAGAAAAGTTCATGATTCTTAACAATAATTCCATGCAACACCTTTTTTTCATGGAGTATGAATATCTTTGGTTCACACACAATAAATTTTATGATGGTGCACCGCGGTGGTATACTAAAAAAATTTTCTCCACTGCACATAACTAGAATAGATAAAAACACAACTTTAAAGTTAAAAAAAATTCATTGGGATCCTAAAATTTGTGTATTTCTATTTGTTTAACTTAAATTTGTCTGATTTCCAATTAATTTTTAAGCATTACAAATCTTCTTCCCTTTTTTACATTCACTGGGACTGATAGCGGGAAAAAAATTTCACGGGAGATTCACGATAGCATTTTACCCTTCGAGGGGAATAAAAATTTCACGTGAACAAATATTCCACTTGTCATTCACGATAGGGGTGATTATATTAAATCTAATTTAAGGGAAATATAATATAAAATTTCAATAAGAGTGGGTGGCTCCGCCCACTTTTCTAGGCTTTTGATTATGTATGTCATGTTAACTTCAAAATATCTGCCAAGTTTGGCAGCAATCGGATAAGTAAAATTCATAAGTCAAAGGCACAAAATTAATGGGCGTGGTTCCGCACACTTTTTTTTGGATATGGGACTAAATGAAGAAGCTATGGACAATTAGACAAAAAAAAAAAAAGTATTTTAAAAATTGGACTAAAAACCACGGAGAGATAAAGGAACATACATATCGTTAGCTAAAATGCAAACAGGCGTAACTAAAAAATAAAAAAAAATAAAAAAAAATAAAAAAAAAACAGTTTTTGATTGATTATTACGAATACCATTTGTCTATCTATTATCAAAAATGACGCTTTTATTAACAAAAAAAACAAGGAGACTTAAGTACAAGTTTGTTTAGTTTTATTTTAGTTTTTTGCTTCTCCTGTAAAATTATAATTTTGTTAGTTACGCCTTTTTGCATTTTAGCTAGCAATATGAACATACATACATACATACAGACATACACACATACAAAAATGCAGCCGAATTTATAACCTGCTCTTTCTTTAAAGTCCTTTAAAAATACATTAAAATTTATTAGTGATTATTAATTGACGATAAAATGAGTGTACAAAAAGAATATATATTACAAGCAAAAAGATAACTGAAGCACTTTTACTTGTTGGTACATGAACTGATTTGAGTACTACTTTTCGTCAAGTCATTCAGACTTTCAATTTATTCATACAGTATTTAATTTAAATTGCTCTTAAAAATTCCTTTCTCTCCCATAAAATTGTACATTTTTTCTTCACATCATTAACACGAAATAAATAGAAAGAAATATATGCACATATTTTTTCAAATTTTTTGTTCTATCATCTTCGTTCATTTCGTTTTCACCTTAACTGTCCTACTAACATTTGAATGAATGCACTTGCGCTAGAATGTTAATGCAACTCTTATGTTCTTTTTTATTTTGCCGCGCATTTATGAGAGTTAAAGAAAGCAAATGAATTTTTATTCTACATATCTTTAAAAAGATTTATAAATGTTAATAATTTGATTTATGCTGGGAACTTTTCAATAAAAGATAATATGTATTATTTTCTAATACGGAGTTTTTGCTCAAACAAAGTATTTGCACAAGATGTGCAAAATAAATATTTATTAAAAATTAAACTTGATTATTGTTCAATCTTAGAAATTCCAAGATCATTAAATTATCGAACAAAAGGAGAATGGTAAAACAAATTCAAAAATGTTGATGGTTAGCGATGCTAAATTGAATGTCTTTTTTTCTGAATAATTATCATTATATCGTGCAAGCAGAAATTTTACAAAATCGTAAATCTTTAAAATTTTTATGGTTAAACTTAATTATTGGCAGGTTAATTTGAAAATTTCACATTCAAATGTTATAGTAGACATAAAATATGTAAAATAAATCAAATAAACTGATGTTGATATTTTTATTTTCACTTTCATAATATCAAAACAGCAAGCATATAAAGAGTTAAACAATTACAATTCCTTGTTCGCCTATTTACATATTTTTAGATGAAGTAACTTATCTTATCTCTATTATTTTGTTAAAAAAAATATTCAATTATTTTGTTAAAAATATGTATGTTTACAATCAATACGAGCTAAATTTTTAATTGTTTGTTTCTCCATACATTTGAAAACACTAAAATGTTTTTATTGAAAAGAAACCCATACTTTTGAAAATTTTTGTCCCTTATTGAAATTTAGATACATTTCACCAAACTTTACTCAAAATACGATAGAAATTCATCTCCAAAAGAATATTTTATCTATTTAAGACTTTTCCCCAAAATAAGATGTTTGCATAAACTCATTCAAAAATAATAAAAATGAGTATAACGTGAAAACTTGGAACTTACCGAATGTTCATTAAGATGTAACTCCAACTCAGCACAACTCAACATGGTGGCTTCCGACAACGTAGGAGAATTTTCCAATTTGTGTTCCATATCACGTAACCATTTACGTAATTCTTTGGGATCTTCGCAAAAGTCCACATTGCGATTATTACCATCCAGCAGCTAAAAGTAGGCAATAATAAAAATAAATAAAAAAAATTGAAATTTCCCCATCATATTTACAAATTACTCAACATAACAAATTACCCCCACATATTCACCATGCTCAATAAACCCACAATTTACCACAAATTTGAAATTTCCCTTAGCACTGACACAAGCCCAACTTACACCATATTGTCACGTACCCACCATTAGTTACCATCGAAATCAATCTAATCACAGACCACAAGCACATCAAAAATTTCCTATTAATGAAACTCACCTTGAAGCTTTTATCCAAAGTATTTTCGAATACACTGGCTGCGCCCTCTAGCTCACATCTAGCCTCTTTACAAGTGTCCAATAGGTTTGTATCCATGATGTAATTGTAATTGGTTTGTATGGCAGCCCAGAAATCATCTTTTCCTGAACCCATTCCCAGTGTGGCAGCACTACTTTGCAGAGAAGACGAACTATAGCCACTACCCCAAGAATAGCGATTGAATTTATTGCTGCTGTTGTTACCAGCATGATTCTTAGATGATTGCATGTTGGCCAGTTGGTTAGTTAAATTGCGATCCGCATTTTTCTGTAAATAATTTCAACAAAAAACAAAAAAAATTCAGTATAATATTATTGTATATGTATAAGCAAATATAAGGCCGAGATCACAAAGTACCTATTTTCGTCGGCTCACTGCAATGAAGTCATGAGTAATAAGCCAAAATGACATTATTACTAAAGAAAAATATTAGTAAAGAATGATTACAATGCAAAATATTCATGATAATTTTCACACTAAGTATAAAAATTATGCTGCAAAATCATAACCAGCAACGAGTGCGCTTATTATAACTACGCTACGTTGTTACCTGCCTCTTTGACTAATTAAAGAACATGCACAACTCGATCACAACTTAACCACAAAGAACGAATTTTGACAAGATAATTTTAAGAATTTAATTTCTTAAAAAGGTATTTTTTGTAAAGGGTTGTATTTGTAAGATACTTTTTGTAGAAAATACTTTTTATAAATAGTGCTTTTGTAAAATTTACATGTTATTTTTCGCAACTTATAACTTTTACAAAAAGCCTTTTCATGAAAGATACTTAAGAACATATATCGATGGTCTCAAGTAAAAAAGGCCCTAACTCAAATAACTGTAACTTTACAGGAGAAGGTAAAACATAATAGAAACTGTAATATTCATAATGTAATTTTTTTATAAAACTGCTTGTAAAAGCGTTATTTTTTACGCTATTGCAATATATTTTTGTGAGGTGTATTTGTGTGAAATGTATTGGAATCACTGAAAAACTCAATTTCGTAAAAAGACGAGTTAGGGCCTTTCTACTTGAGACCATCGATATGTAAATACGCATGTGTTTACGTGTGTATGTATGTACATAACGCTCATTTACTCAAAGAACTTCATAACTCACAAAATGGAATTTTCGAGTTAGTGATGTAGAATTAATCCTCATATCGTTCTTCATATTGCGTAAAAATTTCATACAAATATCTTGTCTTCTACTCAACTCTTGAGAGAATAATAAAGTTTTCTTTTTCCATTAAGTTACGTGTAAATTAAAAACGGCAGTCCACATTACTAGTGTTTTAAATTTAGATTTCCTAAAATGAGGAAAACAAATTCAGCCAAATTCAATCTCTACACTCAAAATGTCTGCTTTTTAATTCATTTATTTTAGATCTTATATTGAAAAAAGAAAAATCTTTGAATGGTTTTAATAATTATATAAGCCGAAAAATAGTATTGCAAACCGCTGCGCGATTCATCTCTTAAAAAGAAAGTGTCGCATTAAAATTTTATAATTTATTTGCAATTAAAAAATCTATTTAGTTTTCTTTAAAAATAAAAGCAGAAGAAATATATATTAGTCTCCTGCACAAGACATCTTATAAGAACTTTCAAGACATGAGGGATTTTTCAAATGCTTTACTACAGCGAAATCTTATAAAACAAACGTTAACAACATTGTTTGCAAGAAATTTTTTTGAGTATTGTAGGTATAAGAGTAAAGAAGAAAACACTTCGTGACGGAAGAATTTGTGATACTTGCTTCTTTCTACGCATGAGCGCGTGTAGAAACGTCATGCATGTATGCATGTATGATTTTTTATTTTTCTGCGCACATGCAAAGGCACCCACATGCATTAACATTAGTTAACATGCGTTAACGTACAATATGAAAAATAACAAGCATACACTAATCAACAGTACTTCTTTTGAGTGTTTGTTACAAACAACCCTGCAGTCAGACTGAGGCCAAGTGTCTCTATGTCAACACTAAAATTCTAGTAGTAGTTACATTGTCTACAATTTCTCTTCTTTTCGTCAGTATAAAAGAAATAGAGAAAACAGATGTGGTGTATTTCTGGTGGATTTTGCAACAACTTGTCAATATAAATAAATTTGTATGTACGTAAGGTATAGAAACGCACCAGTAAATGTCTGGTTGGTATGTCTCCATGTTCCCATAAGAACTATGAATTCACTACCTAGTCAATTGTTTTAGTGTTACTAGTAGATTTTCAATGACAAGCACATGTTAAATGTCTATAGCATAAAGTGTTGTATGGGGAATAATGGTAGAGTAGTACTGGTGACAAAGTCAAAAGCGACTCAGTACATTTTCACTATTCGCACTTTCTGCAGGGAATCTGTCTTGCGACATCGCTTGTTACAACTGATATACACATACACCAATACATCCATCGTGCTTCGCTTATAGTACGACAGCATTTATTATTGGTTTAGTATAATACATGCGACGTGAATACATTTAAAAATCATGACGTTTTTACATTTCAAGACTGTTTACGCAGCTCTCTAATATATGTATATACATATTAGATGCATTGGTGTATGTGTATATCAGTTGTAACAAGCGATGTCGCAAGACAGCTCGTTTGTAACAAACACTCAAAAGAAGAACTGTTGATTAGTGTATGCTTATTATTTTTCATATTGTACGTCTGAGTGTGTGTGTAATATGTAGATGGTAAGATATTATGTGATTAACCGCATACAACTAATGTTAATGCATGTGTGTGCCTTTGCATGTGCGCAGAAAAATAAAAGATATACACACATACATGCATGACGTTTGTACACGCGCTTATGCGTAGAAAGAAGCTAGTATCACAAATTCTTCCGTCACGAAGTGTTTTCTTCTTTACTCTTATACCTACAATACTCAAACAAATTTCTTGCAAACAATGTTGTTAACGTTTGTTTTATAAGATTTCGCTGTAGTAAAGCATTAGAAAAATCCCTCATGTCTTGAAAGTTCTTATAAGATGTCTTGTGCAGGAGACTAATACATATATATATATATATATATATATATATATATATATATATATATATATATATACAGTTGTTTTTCGATTTAACGAACTATATAATGTCAGCCCTGTTCGTTAAATTGAAAAATTCGTTAAACCGAGTACTATTTATGACAAAGTTTGTTTAAAATTTTTGGAGTACGCCTTTATTATAATATTTTTGGCATTTTTGATTTTTTATGAATTAAAAAAAAATTTTTAATTTTTAGGCAAAAAATACTTTTTTCCCTTCATACATTCATTTTTAACTTCGAAAGTGTTGCACACATAGGAAAACGTTATAAGAACAGATTAGAGGAATTGTAATTCTTAATTTTTCTAAATTTGTTTCAGCTAAATCGGACCAGTGGTTCTCGAGTAATGTCAAACAAAAGAGCCTAAAACGTGAAAAATTCCCCTATACGATAGTTAATAACTTCAAATCAATATTAAAAATATTTTAGCAGGTAAGAAGACAAAACGAATGATGCACAAGTTCTTCATTTTGGGCCTACTTTCACGTGAAATTGTCAGAATTGATTCCCAAAATCATATGTTGTACTGTGTTATTATTTTAATTATAAACAGAGTAATAAATAAAATAAATGCAATTCATATGAATTTGTATTAAGATCTTGCATCAGATTCGTGTTAATAAAGAATAACTAAACAAAAAGTTCATTTTTAATCTAACAAAAAAATAATAATTTTTCAAGCTTATTTTTTTGAGAACTAATTACTACTAATACAAATCTATTTTATTTGGCTTCAACGGAAAAAATTAAAATTGTTAATTTTTGTTTGTATTTGTTCGTTATATCGAGTACAAAATTACGGTACAAAGTTACGGTGTTCGTAATATAAGGTACTCAAGTCAAAATTTTTACGAGTTCGTTAAATCCCGAAGTCGTTAAACCGATGGTTCGTTAAATCGGAAAACTACTGTATATATATATATATATATATATATATATATATATATATGTTTGCAGTTTCAAATGCAATAACATAACGCTATATAAATTTTGTAACGAAAAATTAACAATTAAAAGAAAGATTTTTTAAGCGAACATAAATATTTGTGTATTAAGTAGGGATGTAACGAATTTTCGCATTCGCTTTCGCATTTGCAAATTTTTCGCTTACTTTTGCTATTTGCATTCGCTTTCGCATTCGCTAAAATGTATGCAAATATTTCAAGCGAATACTAAACCAAAATCCAGCTGTGTTTATAAATATTTTGGCAGCATTTCACAGGAAATGGTGAACAGAGTACCAGGATTTAGGGCCAAATTACGATTGAGTTAATTGTCTAACATTCTCCCCCCAGGGGAGTCTGTTATGGACTACGGGTGTGGCAACCCCGGGGCCCCAGCTGGGGTGATGTGGCTTTTTCCATTGACGTACCTTTGGTACATTACCCATAGAACTTATGTGTTACTACCCAATCTCTGAACATAAACAGAGTAACGGATGTGCACATATTTATAACAAAAGGAAGACAGGTCCTGTTGATGTCAATTAGGTGCAGCGTCACCTAGAACTGCCCCTGAGTTCAAAAGACGATAGAGGTGAAGCCCTTGTGGTGGAACTTCGAGGTCTAACCAGAGGCTACTTCTGGTGCCACGGGTGCCGGTTGCCCGACAGCCGAGCTGCTTAGAGTTGAGTGCATGTAGCGCTCGTCAGTTTCCTTTGCTAAAATGCCGAGTTCGTCCTACCTCACGGGGTTAAAAGGATGATTTTGGTATGTGTGGAGTAGGCACTGGTTATTGGCGACACAGGCATGGGTTCATCTCTGATGAGTGGTTGAGCTGTGCCGGCAATGGTTGAGGAATTCTCATGGAGACCTCGCTATGGGTGTATACACAACACCTTGGCGTGGAAGCCGGATAATTATCGTGGTGGCTGTGGTTGCTACCAAAATCGCTGGGAGAATAGTCTTGGCTTCCCAGTGTGAAATCAATACTAGTAATTGGTCTGACGCGGTCAGCCAGACACTATTCTAGGTGCTGTTGCCATTCAACAGAAGCTGCTATGGGCACGGACATAGCAGCAGAGTTTAGATAGCTCAAATTACCTCAGCAAGGTAATTGAATATAGTACAGGGATAACTATATTCAAAGATTGCAACCTATGTGCCTTATGGAGTGGGCCATAGGTTCATTCTAATAGGGTGCATGGGGGCGTTGGTCTGGCGTCTAACCCACACCCGGTGCTTTGGCACCCGTGAGATAAGGCCGTAATGGCAGGTGCTCACGGAAAGCTATCGCACATCTGTCTAACATTCTGTAAATTTATTTTTTTAATATCTATACATTATTATATCTTACTGTTTTAATAATTTAATAAATTAATAAATATTTTCCCAATTCAAGACTCCATTTAAATAAAATGCTATATGTAGCACATCTATGTATGTATGTATATAATACAACTTCATGTTCTTAAACGAATTTAGTTTCATGTGATTTTTTACCGTATTGTAAGTATTTGCATTCGCTTTCGCAAAAATTCAAATGCATTATTCGTTTTCGCATTCGCATTCGCTAAACTGGTATTCGTTACTCCCTAGTATTAAGCCTCTAAATAAACTACAATAATAACAACAACAACTAAAACATCAGCAACAGCCATCTAAACACGTTTATTTCCATTTTACGCCTCATATTACAAGATCACACACACTCAATAGTTTGCAACACACATCCTTATATAAAGTTAATATTCGTATTGACGTTTAGTTTATTGTGAACCCACAAACATGTATTCAACTGACTCTTCTTTGGAGGCATCTTCCGCATCGGCGCTTCATTATGCGCACCTCAATTGACCATGCAACAGAATCATAAATTGTAATAAAAATTGCACTTGTTTGTAATAAAAATATTTTTCGCTAGATAAAAATTAAATTAACGATTATTGAAGAAGTTAAGTTAAAAACTAAATTGAGCATCGAATTCCAAGGCAAGCAGAATTAATTTGCTACATAAACGAGTAAAGAAACTTCTAGCACAAGGAATCTATACCCTGAAGAAAATTTCGATGGTGAAAATGTACTGAGTCGCTTTTGACTTTGTCACCAGTAGTACTCTACAATTATTCCCCATATAATACTTTGTGCTATAGACATTTAGCATGTGCTTGTCATTGAAATTCTACTAGTAACACTAAAACAATTGACTAGATAGTGAATTCATAGTTCTTATGGGAACATGGAGACATACCAACCAGAAATTTACTGGTACATTTCTATACCTTAATTTATGTATATTGACAAGTTGTTGCAAAATCCACCAGAAATACACCACATCTGTTTTCTCTCTTTATTTTATGCTGACGAATAAAAGAGAAATTGTAGACAATGTAACTACTACTAGAATTTTAGTGTTGACATAGAGACACTTGGCCCCAGTCTGACTGCAGGGTACTAATTCTGAATTTATTGTTGTCGTAACAAGAAAATACAGTTTTTTAATTAGTATTTATTTTAACACGCGTTAAATAAAAATAAAATATTGAAATACTCGTACGAATTCCTCATTTCTATTCTTCATTTAAAAATTTCACTTTGGTTATTTTTTTTTTTTTTTTTTTTTTTTTTTTTTTTTTTTTTTTTTTTTTTTTTTTGTTCGGAGGAAAGAACAATTTCAGATGAATAATATGTCGCCTTTCTTACGATACGGATAGAGCAGAACAAAAGTTTTATATGATTTTTATTTTTGTTTTTACAACTCTGCTATGTGCGTTTTAATAATTTTTTTTAGCATCGTTGCAGCGCCTCTGGTGTTAAGTAGTCGTATTACTTTATGCTATTGTAGCCAATCTATTAGCTATACAAATATTGTCGAAGGAGGGCGCCGCGATATATGCTAGCGGACACACTGATGCAAATCAGAAAAATGTATGATGACGTTGATATGACTAGATTCGGCCAGGGATCAAACTGGTGATCTTGAAGATGTCATTTGCTGTGTGGTCAAGCAATTTAAGTTTAGGAAGGTTAGGAATTGGCTTAAAACACACTTTTTTAACAAATTCAGTTTAATTGATAACAACGTAAAGTAGAAGTAAGAGAATTAATAGTGGAATATGATATCGGGCAAATTTTCACCTCTAACACGTCGGCAAACGTCCGTTCTTTTCGCAACAAAGCTTCGCTTAACTTTTCAATGCAGTGCCTAATTTCATCTTTCAGAGAGTCAGTTGTTTCTGGTTTGTTAGCGTAAACCCGGTCTTTTAAATGGCCCCAGAGAAAATAATCCAGCGGCGTTAAATCACAAGAAAGAGGCGGCCAATTGGCATTGCCAAATCGAGCAATTGTCCGACCGGGAAATTTCTCATGCAATAACTGAATTATTTGGCCGGCTGTGTGACTTATGGCGCCATCTTGCTGAAACCAAGATGGCCAATTGTGGCCACAAAAAAAACGGTTGTCATTTTCGAAAAAAATAGGGTCCGATGATGCCGCCTGACCACAAACCGCACCATACGGTAACTTTCTTTGGATGTAATGGTTTTTTCGACAGGACAGTTTCTGGATTTTGTGAAACCCATACTCGACAATTTTGTTTGTTTACATAACCGCCTAATTGAAAATGGGTCCCATCACTAAATATGATTTTTTTTCAGTTTCAGTTCGGTTTCGTTCAGTTTTTTTTATGGTAAATTTTTACAATTAAAATTCTTTGTTCAAGAGTTTTGCGTTCCATGGTTAAAATTTTCCAACTTCTTATTAAATAAATGTCAAAGGATGACAGCTCATTTTTAGACATTTCATCATTTGACAGAAAATTTACTTAATAACCTCAAATTTGTCCACCCTTTAACTATTTTATTTCAGCCACCAGCATCATGGGCTGAAACGAAAGAAAATGCTTTCGAATTTGAATGTTATAAACATTCAGAGTAGACCCCCTTATTTAAGGAGTTGCGTATTAATTACTCTTCTGTTTAAGAAGATCTTAAAAACTTTATTCTCTTCGAAAAAATTATTTTGAGCATGGGCCAATTTCATCAACTCTCTCTATTTATATATCAATTTATATTTAAGTCATTTTTCCATACAAAAATTAATAAAAATCTACATTTAAATATCAACTGATATTTAAATAGAGTTGGTAAAATTGTCCCTAAGAATGGTAATGAAGTTCAATGCTCAATAAAGTTCATGCACAATTATTCATAAAAAAAATATAAAACATTCTTTACGTCAGTTTTTCATATAAAATTCATTCGTGAAGCCAACATTAACTTTAACAATCGTTTATGAATAATACTGGCAATAATAGTTATTTATGGCATTTAACTAAATTGTGTAATGCACAATAAATTACATCGCCATCACTCATGAGTTTCTTGAACTTGGAATAATCCTTCTTCGATTTGCATCATATTTTACAAACTCCTACTAAAAATTAACAGTTAATAAATAGTTTTTCTTTCAATGATTAAACACAATTGAATGATTTTGTAACAAATAAACTTCAAGCATGAAAAATACTGTCTTTGTTTTTTTTTTAATCGTTTTCAAATCTCTCAGAGGCTGCAGCAAAATCTTACATTGGATTACGAGTTTAATGAATTCACCAATAAATCCTAATTGTGAATGATTATGCAATCAATTGTCACCAAAAGCCTAAATGCAATATTGCAGTTATTGCTGCTGTTTGTTTGTGAGCAGTTGCCATTGTTGTATGGCAGCAAACAAATTTCCCACATACCATAAACGAAATAAACCTGAAAATTGTTGACAACATTCAGAAACAGGAATTATTATACATATTTTTATTAATTTTTTTTTCTTATTTTTTTCTCTCGCCTTACGAATAGTAAGTATGTAAGTAGCAATTTTTTATGTAGCAACTGCATAAACACAGGAAAGTACGACTATACTTAGCAATAAGTATTCATCCGTATGTATACGTGTCCTATTTAAGAAGGTGTTGTTGTTATATGTTGCGTCAGTTGCTTATTGTTGTTCTTTTCTTGTGACAAACATTTCATTGTAACTATTATTACATTGTCGTGTTGCGCCAGCAGCAGCAGCAGCAACAACTTTTGTTTGTTTTTCTTTTTTAATAATTTTGTGTGAAATTTTTTAAATTTTCGATTACAATCGAAGCAAAAGGAAGAAAGAAATGTGGCGGCCATTGGCTGCATCAGATGTTTGTTGTTTTCGTTAAAAGTATATATTTATGTAGTTATTGTGACTAATGTCACTACTTCTACATACGAGCATGCGTACTTGTAAACATATAGTTTTTCATAACCAACTTTTTTCTTTCTTTTATATTTATACAATGTTTGAGCCAATAAATCATTGCTACGCAGCATTAATTTAAAAGTTTAATATTTTTTCATGTATTTGGTTTGTTTTTCATATATAACGCCTGCATCTAACAGTCACCTCTTAACATCAACTAACTAACACACACATACACATCGATGTAATCATCATTGTAATCATCGCCATAAATGTCGTTGTTCCACAAAATTGACACACACACACACACAGTGGAACAAGCAAGGGACGCAAGCACACACAAAAATTATATTTTCATAACAAATTGACAATTTGCACTTAGTTTAGTTTGCAACCCTTCAAGTCTATTTGTTAGTCGCCATTCACACTATGTCTTTTTAGCCTGCCTTGTATTGACAATTTTCTTTTGAAACCCCTACGAAAAATCACACACATTTACATTAAGCCTTTTTTATTCATACCTTTTTGGCATTTATTCATGTTTTAGACTTGGCAGTTTTTCTTGAAGCAAGTCTGAGTTTATGGGAGAGAGAGGAAAGAAGAAAGAAGAGGGGTACTGACTTGCTTGTACAGAAAAGTTACTTCAATTCTCTTTTGTTATTTCATTCGCTGCATTAAAACAATAGGAAAATTGAACAAGAAACCGTTTGTGTGTAAACAATCGAGTAGTTTTAAAAGAGAATTGAAGATAATTGCTTCAAGAAAAACTGCCAAGTCTAAAACTTGACTTATATACACGTTTAATGCTGAGAATACGAAAGAGGCAAAGATAAATGTCATAAATCCCCTCGAATTTTCATTTCATGCCTTTTGTTCTACACCGCAAGCTTCTCACCCCCTCTCACCGATAAACCAAAAGAGCTTGCCTGCACAGGCAAGCAGAAAAGGCACAGTGTAAATTGCGTCATATAAAATCATTAACCCATTTGCGCCCGGCGTACTCATATGAGGACGGCTCTTCATATGACCACAATAATTAGTTCCGGTACTTTATATTCCGTTTATAAACAAATTTGCATTGTAAAATAGTGTGACTTTAAAATAACATAGTAAGTTTTATGATTATATGCTTAAATTTATTAAAATTGGAGGTAAGTTTATTTATGTGAAGAACTAGATTGTAGACCAAATCTATGTTATTATTTTTTAGACTTGCGTGGGTGCTATTATACATTTTTAGCCCGGATTTATTTTTAAATGTAGTCTTTTACTCAAATTATTATGAAATTGGGAATATAGGACAACATTTGACCGAAAGGGGGCATATATTAGTGTGGTGTCCCCGAATGGGTCCAATGGGCAGAAAGCTAACATTCTTTGGTTTACTTTTTGGAAGTGTCTGCCACGTATTTCTGCTACACATGTCTGAATTTCATAGCAATCATCTTCTAAATATATTGCAACAGCTTTAAATACATTACAGCAACTATATATATATTTCATACGTATTGTTGTAAGTTATCTTCACTTAGGGGAATCCCCTTTGATTTGAATGAAAACATACATTTTGGCATTTAGTATTCATTTTCTTACATCTTGGGAATAGAAGTGACTTCTTAACAATGGCAAAGCGATCGTTCAATGTAGCAAATAATTATCAAGGTCTTGAGGAAGCTATTGAAAGCATTTTTAACGAAGACAGCGATTGTGATGCTAGTTATGATTTAGTGACGATTCCTCCAGACCCGAGTATTCTCACGGATGAAGAAGAAGGTGATGAAGATAATGTTCAAGAGATCGGATTTCCGCGTGACATCCCAGGGACAGTTGAAGTTATTGAGCATATAAACAATAATGAATGGGATAGCAGTGATGATGAACCCTTACAATCATACAGGAAAATTGATACGCAGGAACCGCGTTGGCGCAAATGTGATGGCACCTACACCAACAAGTCGTTAGAGGAAAACAACGTACAAAAGCGAAAAGAAAATGCTGTAAATGAGCTCGTAGGTCTAACACCAGTCGAAATTTTTGATAAATTATTTGATGAAGAAGTTTTTAACATGATCATCCTGAACACAAAGTTGTATGCTTCACAACACAATAATCATGACTTCCGAATCAGTGTGGATGAGCTCAAAAAATTCGTTGGTATTCTACTCTTATCTGGATATCATTCACTTCCACGAGAGCGATTATACTGGAGTCTAGATGAAGACTACAGTGTTACAATTATTTCAAAAGCAATGACTAGAAACAGGTTTATGGAAATAAAAAAAATGTTACATTTCTGTGACAATGAGGCTGCTTCCGGATCCCTCAATAAGATGTTTAAATTACAACCTCTCGCTGATTTGCTAATCAAGAAGTTCCAGCAGTGGGGCGTATTTCACCAAGATCTTTCAATAGACGAATCAATGATTAAATATTTCGGACGTCATCCAGCCAAGCAATTCAGTACGGTTTGGATACAAAAATTGGATAATTGCAAGTGCCGATGGTTATTGTTATGCTTTCGACGTGTATTGTGGGAAATCAGCAGGAGAAGCGAGTAATGAGCCGTTAGGGTCGAAAGTGGTCAAGAACTTGTTGAACAAAGCAAATGTTACGCCACATGAACATACCATATATTTCGAAAACTTTTTTACCAATCACGCATTGCTGCGAGATTTACGCCAATCTGGTTATCGTGCTACGGGTACCGTCAGAGAAAATAGAAAGAAGAAATGCCCACTGGAGTCTGTCAAGAATATGAAAAAGAAAGAACGTGCAGAGTTTAACTACCGATTTGATACAGCCAATGAAATTTTGTTCATGCGATGGTTTGACAATAGTGTATGTACCATGGGTACAAACTAAGACTTTGTTTATCCCCTCGGCAAGGTGAAAAGATGGAGCTGCATAGAAAAGAGAAAAGTAGACGTGAACATTCCTTATGTCTTCCAGAACTACAACAAAGGCATGGGAGGCGTCGATCAAGCTGACCAATCTGTTGCAGTGTATAGATCAGCAGTACGAGGCAAAAAATGGTGGTGGGTTATATTTACCTATATGCTAGATTTGTCTGTGGCTAATGCGTGGCGGCTTCATCTCTTGACTGCCGAAGATAATATGGACCAGCTTCAGTTTCGCCGAAGTATATGCAGAAATTATTTGAGATATTTAGACGGTGAAAAAGCTGATGGAAGACGGCGCAAGCCTTCATCAGTGGTATCAGGTATGAGCTTAGATAATGTTGGACACTTCCCCCAAAAGCTGCTTAGCCAACTACGATGCGCCGTATGCCACAGTAAAGCCCGTTGGCAATGTAAGAAATGCATCAAAACACTATGCATTGAAAAAGGATGTTTTGAAAAATTTAACATATGACCCCATTGGCCCTATTCGGGGACAGCCATATATTTTCAAACCGAAGAATTTTTTTTTAAATTTTTTTACTGTAAAATATTTTATTAGCTTCTAATAGTTATTGAAATAAAGTTATTTTCCAAAATTTCCTTCTGGGTTATATTTGGGTCCAAATGGGTTAAAGGCCGGGGCACAATGAATCCGTCATAAGTTAAACTTCGCCTTTTTCAAGTGACAGCTAAGTTGGAGTACATGGATTCTTATGAGGGCTGTTACATTCAGTACGTGTCCGTCAACGCAAAGTACAAAAACTGGTGAACTTTTAACTTTTTGCATACGTTGAGTAGTTTGACAGATGTTGGCTGGTTTTTATTGGTATGTTCTGAATTAGGTTTTTGTGTTTTGTGGGAGCAAAAATAAAATTAAACAAAAGAAATAAACGAAATGTATACAAAAAGTTGAATTTAGTAAATAAAATGGAGAATCAACCTATTGAAGCTGTTCAAATGCTTCCGTCAATAAAGTACTCATTGTGCCAACCTTCTCCGTCGTTGCGATGTCAGCTGAAAAAGGCGAAGTATAACGTATGACGGATTCATTGTGCCCCGGCCTTAAGTTGGGGTTTTTTTCAAAGAGAAGTAACACTCAGGCAATGAATGCCTACAACTATTAATAGGTGTTACCTTCTTTAGGAAAGCGATAGTGATAGAGAAGACAGACGGTGAAAGAACACAGAGAAAATCTTCATTCTTTTACAACTCTGCTCTTAGCAGTGCAGTGTTGCAGCGCTCTTGTGTTAAATGAGTAGCCATTTTTTTTACTTCGCCCATGATTCTGCTACACAACGAAGGAGGGGCTGTGATGTTCCATTAGGATTCGTATCTGATGAAGTCGGGATAGTTCAGTGACGAGTGACTATGCCTTCATCACTTGATCTTTCCTACAACAACTGACACAAAGGGACACTAATGCACATCAGAAAAATGCGTGGTGTTGTTCTTTAACGACTGTTGGATACAGGGATTGAGTCCAGTACCTTCGGTATTGTAGTCAACGTTCTAACTACTTCAGTCAACGCCAACCTCGTTGAAAGAAAGTATTTATTAACTGTTAATTTTTAGTAGGAGTTTGTAAAATATGATGCAATCGAAGAAGGATTATTCCAAGTTCAAGAAACTCTTTGAGTGATGGGGATGTAATTTATTGTGCGTTAGAAAATTTCATTAAATGCCATAAATAACTATTATTGCTAGTATTATTCATAAACGATTGTTGAAAAAGTAACTTAAAGGGCCTCTCCCACGATGTCGAAAGCGTTCGACTTGTCGCACACTTATACCTGATTTACATTAAGCATTCTTTCATGAAATTTTTATATTTGCTAATTGCAACGCTACAAAAGAGTTTGTTATATAAAAACGGACGTAAAATGAATTTCTGATGCATTTTGGACAACTTTTTTATATAAGCTGCTTCTCCAGGTCTCTTATTGGCAAATAAAAAATTTTCAATGTAAAAAAATTATTAATGTAAATTAGGTATTACATTCAAAACAAATTTCAAAATTTTGTTGTTGTTTGCAATGTAACTGTGCAATAAGTCGAACATTTTCGACATCGTGGGACAGGCCGATGATTCGATGCCGTTTTTTCAGTTTGAGATTGAGGCATTCGCTAGCGAGCCATGTAATAAAACGGTTCGATATCATATGCCATAATCTCAAACTTGCCAAACGTGATCGAATAAGCACATTATCGAAAGCAACGACTAGGCCCACGCATCAGTTTTTGTTGCTGATGATTTTGTATCAAAGAGACGGAAAAGTAATAAACAAGGATTAAGGCTCAGTTAGCCGACTGTAATGTAATGTAACTGCAACAGTAGGAAACAGCTGATCGTTATTGTTATGTGAAAAGTAATGAAAATGCTTATAGAGATGTAATGTAACGTAACCTACTTTTCATATAAAAATATCGATTAGCTGTTTCCTACGCTGCAGTTACATTACATTGCAGTCGGCTAACTGAGTCTTTACGCATTGCGCAGTATTGTTATCAATCAGCTGTTTGTGTGTCGTAGACAAAGGCTTTTGTGTTTTGTTTTGAAAGCATTAACATTTTTGAAAAAGGTGAAAACAATAAGCTTTTTTTGACTTTCGGTCGCATCTTAATTTATTAGGTTGAATGTAAAGATGTCGGAAATCTATATGGGTATAAAATGAATTACACACATGTATTTATGTATATGTATAATTTTTGCGAATCTTCCATAAAGTTTTAGTAAAATATGATTTTGGAAACCCAATCCGGTTATAAAAATTTCCGAACAGTTTTTTCGCCACTGTATGTAGATTAGTCGAATTCACATTAAAAATTGGACTTTTCACAATTGCTTGGGAACTTACAACTGATTTTATAGCAATCTTCACTTAAATTACAAATTTTTTTATATTTCATCGTAACACACCACTGTGATAACACTTTTGTGCATGAACAAACATTACATCAAACAGTTTTCAAAAAAAAAAAAAAAAAAAAAAAAAAAAAGTTACAAGCTACAGTAGCAGCAGCAACACTGATTACAGCAATAATTGCTATTGTTTTAGTTTTATTAGTTTTTTTTCTTCTTTCCATCTAATTAATCTCTTTCCACTGTAAGTATGGATGTACGTCGTACATACATATGTATGTATGTGTGTGTGTTTGTTAGTAGCCATGTTTTTTCCATTTAGTGTTCAACTACTGGCTTTTGGCTTTTAGCATTATTACCAGCGCCTTCAAAATTACAACGAGATGGCTGTTAATTGCAGTAGTTAACGGTTTTTATTAATTTCTTGTTCAAACTCACAACACGGTATCGCGTTAATACTCACACACACACAAATACATTCTACTTGTGTTGCAGTTTTGTGACTGAGTTAGGCCCAATAATTGACTTCTCAATTATGTGTCATTTATTTTTAAGCGCTTCTTAAGTACCGAATTCATTTTTTCAGTATAAAGTTGAGCAGTGATGCCAACTTTTGAGACTCAAAACGCGTAAAAATTTTTGAAAAAAGGGCTAGAAAGGGCTAAATTGAAAAAATATTCAAAAATAAAAAAAATAGTAAAATTTTTCGAAAAACGCGAAAAGGGGCTAGTATTAAAATGTTTCTGTTGAAAATAAAAACATCAAATCAATTTTTGTAAAGTATTTTATTAGAATATAAATAACTATCATGAGATCAACACATACATAGCCTTAAAGCTTCAATATTGTACATATTTCATTTACATTTCGTATTACATTTCAATAATGTATACATATATAATAGAAATACATATACATATGTATGTTTACATAAGTAGATACATTTAAAATTGGCCGTTATTAAATAAAATTTCGATTTTACGCTCTTCCAAAAACATACATTATCTGTTTTAGGCTGTACTGAATAACTTTCAAGGCAAAAAAATTTGGAAGATATAAAAGATTACTCTATATTATTCTTCTTTTTTAAATTGGTAAAGCAATATCGACTTTTACTCATTTTATTTTGCTAGATTAAAGGAAGGAAAAGTTCGCTAAAGTTTAAATGTAGCCATATCGAGCAAAAACTAAAAAGGGGATAAAAGGGCTGAAAGATTATTGTAAAAAGTGCTAGGTTTGCGCCTTTTTTAGTTTGGGGCTAAAAAATTTTTTTCGCGTTTTGACTGACTGAAAACTGGCTAAATCTAGCCCTAAAAGGGCTAAGTTGGCATCACTGAAGTTGAGAGCCATTTAAATGCCCAACCTTGTCTATTTAAATCACACTTAAGTTTTACGAGCATACCATATCTTATTGTGCTGGTGTGTGTTTATTGAAAACATATACATAAACATCATGTGGTCGTATTAAAAAGAATTTCGTTTAATTTTCATAAATATATAAAATATTCCATATCATGGAATAAATAAATAGAAAAATGCGTTCTGGTGTTCTTTTGGTTTCATAAAATGTATTTTTATGCAATTTTAATATTAAAAACATCTGTTTTCTTTTAGAACTATCAACATTTCACAATTCTACCACACTTTCATAGTATTTAAGTGATCATTTAATTTTACTACTGAAAAAATGAAACTGCAATTAAGTGCAACTTAAAATTAAGTGGCTATTAGCTAAATGACTCTTAATTGAGAAGTCGATTATTGGGCCTTAGTGTTTTAATCAATTTTCTATTGTCAACAAATTTGTATGTGTGAGAAAATTTATTATATTATATTTTTCTCGAAAAAAAAACACCAATGTTTTTTTTCAAGCAATAATTATTCAGTTTTAATTTATTTATTTATAAATTTAAGTTAAAAAGATTAATTAAAAAGGTAACCTGTTTATTTATTACAAGCTTCACTAACACATTGACATACAAAAATGCAGGTATAAGCACTAAAGCTTAAGTTAGACGTGCCTTAGCCATAGTCATAACCAAACCAAAATTAAATTGATTTCTAAAGTAATGGCTATGGCGTTATGGCCAGTCATTTATAATCAAATACAGTGTTGCCCCTAAGTTTTATTCGAACAGCTGTTTTGTATTGTTATGATTAGTTCACGTCTAATTTAAGCTTAATACAGTCTACTATCAATAATTTTATCTCTGTTTCAACTCAATACAGATTAACATAAAATATAGCAGCACGGGCGCAGTGTTGCCAGATAAATTTCTAACATATGCCCGTAACCCAAGCAACAAATACATTCAATGCGTCCCAAAAACAATAAACCGAAACAACTTACCTTTAAACTATTATAAGGCCTCTCCATCGTCAATTTAGCCTTAATGCCATCACGACTTTCTCGCTTTTCATCCGGTGGCAATGAAGTCATCGATAATGAGGTTTTTATATTTGATGCCAAAATATTCGATAATGACGAGGATGAATCATGATCACCATTTGTGCCGTCACAGCCAATATTGTTGTTTTTGTTGTTGTTACTATTATTGTGGTTATTGATAGTGTGGCCGTTGCCGCCAAAACATTTGGAAAATTTATTACGTTTTTTCTTCAAAGATGAAGATGCTGATGCATGTAATAGTGTTGATTTATTTTCTGCTTTTTGAGGAGTTACAAATTGATAAGATTGCTGTGTTGTTGCTGTTGTTTCACATAAATTTGTTGCAATTTTTATATCAGTGGCAGCATTAGAATTGCAGGAAGTGGTTATAGTTGAGACACAAGATGCAGAAGAATCCTTTGCCGTATCATTTAAAGATTGTGGTAGTGTTGGTGGCACTGGCACTGGCGCTGGCGCTGGTGATTCTTCTAAATCTTTAGGCATGGCCGCTAAATCAGTCTTTTTGTTACTGGCATTAATAATAGTGGTGGTGGTTGCAATTGTGCTTGCGTTTACATTTGTAATAGTTTTATCAGTTTTTGCTTCACTTTGAGTGCAATTGGTAGCAGTGGTGGTGGTGATTTCCTTCTCTTCTGCATTGTTGTGAGCAGTTTCTATTAGAATTTCTTTAATATTTGACGTTAAGGAATCCATTGTGCATTTACTTATTCAACTTCTTTTCATTTATTAATTAATGTTGGCATTTTATCTTTTAGTCTTCTTTGCTGGTTGCGCAATACTACTAAAAAAAAAGCTGGAAAGAAAAAGAGGAGAAAATTTAATTTCATTATTAAAACGGATGTTAGGTAATAAAATATGACTGTTTTATTGTTGGCTAAAACAGCGATTACTTGAATTTTTAATTAAAATTTAGTGGTTTTCATAATCTGCGGAAGTGCCCAAGAGGAACATAACAACTTGTTTCGTGATTTATTGGTCTCGGTTAATATTCTAATTAGCCAGGACGAAAGACAAATGTTATACGTATGGTAGTTTAATTGTGATTGATGTAAAAGCAATATTTGCATAACTTAATGATTTATGTCCAGCATAAATTTTGATGGCAAAGTAATGAGTTAAATAGCTAATAAACATATAAATAACATACAACTTCACACTAGTTCTACATTGGCTTTTTAACTCATTACTATAAAATGGCGATGTTATTGGAGGCAAGTACTTACAACCTTGAATTACAAGTAATAATATAGAAATGTCAATAAAGGTCATTGCATACACAAAATGAATTTAAAAGAATTTAACACCAGAGTGTATTGAATTCGTATTTCCTGCGTTTTACTTGCTGGTCTATTACACACGTGCGGGAACGTTTTAAAAACCATTTCGTTTTGAAATTCACAAGTTTGAATTCAATTATAATGCTTACTTATTGCAGCTTTTTATTTGGTTCCAAGATTTGAGATATATTATCCGAACTTAATTTCAAACGCAGTAAATTATCCGATTAAAAGAACACCGTTTTCCGTTTTTAAAA
This sequence comes from Tachina grossa, assembly GCA_949987645.1. Classification (NCBI taxonomy): domain Eukaryota; kingdom Metazoa; phylum Arthropoda; class Insecta; order Diptera; family Tachinidae; genus Tachina; species Tachina grossa. The sequence continues at coordinate 34,368,896 of OX465276.1, read as the reverse complement.
TTTTGCGATTGTAACACGGAATGGTTTTCAGAACACGGCCGATAGTTTATTATGCGCTCAAGACTACCCAGCGGGAACAAAGAGTAAGGATGGCTTCTAGAAGGCCTTTATACTACTTCTTTTGGATGTGTTTCCCTAGACGGCACAGCCTAGTAAAAATTTTCTGCCTTGCAAAGTTGTCTTGCCCAATAACGTTTTTCTGAATTGCCGGCCTTTGGCCGGGCTTAAGGATTTTCTCCATCATGGTGTTTCCCGATACGGCGCAGCCTAGTAAAGAGTTTCTGCTTTGCAAAGTTTTCTTGCCTAATAACGTTTTTTGTCATTGCCGGCCTTCGGCCGGGCTTAAGGATTTTCTCCACCATGGTGTTTCCGGAGACGGCGCAGCCTAGTAAAGAGTTTCTGCTTTGCAAAGTTTTCTTGCCTAATAACGTTTTTTTGCATTGCCGGCCTTTGGCCGGGCTTAAGGATTTTGTCCACCATGGTGTTTCTCGAGACGGCGCAGCCTAATAAAGATTTTCTGCCTTGCAAAGTTTTCCTACTTAATAGCGTTTTCCTGCATGACCGACCAAGAGTCTATTTTTACCATTTCATGAAATGTATTCTCAAAAGCTTTAAGATGATACCAATATTGGTCATATTCGTTGAAAAACACCGTATAATCAAAATATTGTACTAGAATTTCAGAGGCCCATAACTCGGAAACTAAGCCTCGCCGCCAATATTTTTATTTAATTTTCTTCTTCTTATTTTTCAATTTACTATAGGATATGATACTTTTTTTCTCATTTTTGGGAGGTGTCCCTAAACTAGATTTAAGCCCAAAATCGAACTGAGCTGCCAATTATTTTAATTTTTCAGCCAAAGTTGAACTGAGCTGCCACATCATGTTATATGAATAATAAAAGCACAGAATATACTTGTATTAATTACAATATAAATAAAGCAAAATTGTAAAATAAAACATATACATATGGAGTTGAACGAAAGAATTGCATTCAACAATTAAAAAGACACAGCTAATTGTAATTATTTGCCGCTGTGCTGCCACTTATAAAATTAATACGCATCGTTTACACACATATTTCATATGGTAGCTTTGATTTTCCAGACCAAATGTTCGAAATGGATGAATCGTGCAGAGAAAACTCTCAGTAAAAAATTTTTTGTCTGGACAGCTTTAGTTGTAAATCATAATAGAAGCCATAATTTTCTTGAGAAGATTAGCGGTGATTTTGGTAAAATATGAAAAAACACTCGTACTACACCATATATGTAGATATGGTTACTCCTAAATGTAATCCAAATGGTCACTTCTCAAATAATTTTGAAAATTTTTCAGTGAAACTTATTGAGAAGATTAGTGGTCATTTTGGTAAAATATGAAAGAGCACACATACATAGTGCTATTATTAAAAAACTAATACGAATGTTCGGAGAAGGAGGCAACAAGTAATTGTTAAAAATCGATTTCGGGACAAATTTTATATTAAAAAAAATAAAATAACAAAAAAAAAAAAAAAAAAAAAAAAAACAACATACAAAATTTGTCAACGCTTAACATTTTTATTTTACAAAATTAAGCCCTTAGTTAAATTTTTGGGTTCCTTTACAATCACAAATATTGAATTTTTACGCTACGAAAACTTCGAACAACACATTGAATTGGATCATTACAAAGGAAAGCAGATATTACAAATGAACCTACAACGTCGTTGCCAAATCAATTTTGTCAGCAATTTTTTGTTTAATTTTTCCAAGTATTTCCTCTATTTTCTATTAAGTTAAATGTCTCTTTCTTCTAGGTTTTGTATGTGATAGCCGCAAAAACAATTTTTGCAAATGTTTATGGTTTTGGAAATTTAAACGCTCTGAAGTTATTAAATTACTACGACGACCAAGAGCGTTACTAAAGCAGCCATTATCACCACCACCTTCTTCAATATTGTCATTAAACAAATGTTTCCTTCGAATGTGTGATACTACCAGTATTAAGCGCTTAAGACAATGTGTTTAAACACTCATGACAAGTATTAAAAGGTTTTCAAGCAAACACACATGAAAAAAAAACTACAATTTAAACTATCAAATCGCTCTCCTGCTACATATGCTTGTCTGCCATAATGGAATTTATAATTTTTTTTTATATGAATTAGAAACATTAACACGTACGTACTTTAAGTATTGGAAACAATCGTTTGTTTAAGCTCCCTTAAAAAAGAAAAATTAATGACCAAGAAGCAGCTCACAACTGCTTACATATGTATGTAAAGGGTGTTTTTTATTGAGGTATAGAACTTTAAGTTGGCATCACTTTTTTAACTGGCGGCCATTTTGTCAGCTGTGAAGTGATTAATATTTAGTTTGGTTTGCCATTTCATCATGAACAGGTTGACAAAAGAACAACGCTTGCAAATCGTGCAAATTTATTTCGAAAATAATGGTTCAGTTCGCGAAGTTTACCGCAAGCTCCGTCCATTTTATGGTCGACATAATCGTCCATCAGAGCAATTAATTCGGTTAACCATGGATCGTTTTCGCACTACGTTTATTCTATGTGATAATACGCATCCGCAGAGACGTCGAACAGTGCGCACCGAAGAAACAATTGCCGCTGTAGAGCAAAGTGTTGAAGAGGACCCGAATGAATCGATTCGCCACCGTGCACAGCAATTGGAGCCGACTAACCGACTATTTTGTTCCCGAATTGGATGGCATGAATGTGGATGAGTTGTGGTTCCAACAAGACGGCGCTACATGCCACACAGCGCACGTCACAATCGATTTATTGAAGGAAACATTCGATGAGCGCATAATTTCGCGGAATGGACCTGTCAATTGGCCACCAAGATCGTGTGATTTGACACCATTGGATTATTTTCTTTGGGGATATGTGAAGTCGCTCGTCTACGCCAACAAACCAGAAACGTTAGGGGACTTGGAAGCCAACATTCGTGGCGTTATTGCCAACATACGGCCCCATATGCTCGAAAAAGTGGTTGAAAATTGGACCTGTAGAATTGGCTTTATTCGAGCCAGCCGCGGCGGCCACATGCCCGAAATCATATTTAAACATTAATGGCATAAAATTATCCTTCCAATAAAGCCAAATTGATGGACATTAAAACGATTTCCTTGTGTTTTATTTCAATTCGAAGTTCTATACCTCTTAAAAAAACACCCTATATATGTAAACGTTGGCCTACACACACACGAGTACAATTTGAAATATTGCGAAAGTTTAATGTTTTCCATCATAGAATACTAGTATTTAATGCAAAAAGGGCTGGGTAGAATATTAAACAAAGTAAAATGTTTGCAACATGTTGAACCTTGAGAGGAAATAATTTATATGCTACACAAAATGGGGAATTCTAAATTGAACAAAATTACGTTAATAGTTTTGTTTACACAGCCATGAATACTTTTTTTTTCAACTAAGACAAAGTGGCGGAAATCACACTGCAATCGCGCGACTAATTTATTCAATTTAATACATAATAATTATGGTAAACGTCCAGTTCCCGTGAAAATTAATATTATTTCAAAAAATCTGATAGTTCTTATTTTTGTTCATTTAAATATGCAACTACTTTTCTAGTCCTTTGATTTCTAACAAATTTTTTTATCTAATTATTTTATAATCTGCCATTTTGTTATAATAGACTCTCATTATCATCAATTGTTTGGCACAAAAAATTTTCAATTATCGCTGACAAACTTTTACAAGAAGTCGACCATGATCTCAAGTCGTACTCCCATAACCTTTTTTGTATCTTAGTTAAAGACGTTTAAAGACTTAGAAGTAAAAAGTAAATAATAAAAACAATACAGCAGAAATGCTAAGGAAGAGAAACAAAACAATTACTGCAAACAAAAAACAAAAATAAAGCATAAGCAAAAAAGTACAAACTTAAATGCAAATTTAGCTTGGTTGGGCTACGGAATGACTAGCTGGCGGCTACCGTGTCTCAAGAAAATTTAACAGACAGCCAACCAAACAAACAATAAAACAGGCAACCAATATTCATTTAGCTGAACTGTGGCAAAACAAAACAAAAAAACTAATCCATGTTTGAAGTGCCCTACATTAGGTCAAAGGTGGTTTGGCTGTCATTATTTATTGGAGGAACATACGAACTATTTTCTAGAGCATAATTTATTTTTGTTGCAAGATTTTCGTATTGAGAGTTAAATTTTTCATAAAATGCTTCGTTACAATTTTTTCAATTGCTCAAGTTATATTTGAAAAAACATTAAACCCCACAATCTGAACTTTGTGACAAATAACAAAATTACATCAAATGAAAAAATGTTGTTGTAGGAAAGTTCAAGTGATGAAGGCATAGACACTGGTCACTGAAAGAATACTAATGCTAATGTAACATTAGACCCACCCTCCTTCGTTGTGTAGCAACGAAGTAAAATAACCAATAAAATGGCTACTACTAAACACCGATTCGAAATTTAATACGTTTAATTGACACCAGAGGCGCTACAACAATGCTTTTTTTTGCACGTTTTTAATAATGCAGAATTGCAAAAGAACGAAACTTTCCTCTACCTCTTCCTTCACCAAAACACTATCCCTTTCCTAAATAAGGTAACACCTAGTAGTAGTAGGCATTCATTGCCTGAATGTTACTTCTCTTTGCAAAAAAAAAAAAAAAAAAAATATATGGCGCCCAGACATGTTCAGATTATATTGATATGTTCACAAAAAGTGTTAAGCTCTACCGTAGCTACAACTTAGCCAAATATTGTTAGCAAAAAATTAAGAGTCCCTAGAAATTATTCTGAAAAAAGTAAAAAAAATGCCTTAATTTTTTGGAAAAAAGTACACATCGTAATTATTGTTTTTTTTTTTGCATAAAATGTAAAAAAGATTTGCCATATACTTACGGTCTAATTCATAAAAAATATTTTCGGTTTATTACAGGTTTATTTGACAAATTTCCCATTTTCCCATAATTTCCCAAGCGCTTAATAAACCTGAAATATTTTTTATGAATAAGGCAGTTATAGTTTAGAGCTATCACCACCCTACAAGAAATTAATTACTGAAACCAACACAAACAACATTTTTTCATTAACACATTTGCAACAATTTTACATTGAACGACTAGTCATTTAATCGGTAGTGATTATGGATTTATTTATAAGTTATAGTTGCTTAACCCCCCGTCTAGACTGGCAATAAATTCATTAACATATATTGCAGCAAATGTCAAAATATTGATATTGCCAATGGAGACAGCTCATTGCCAGTGCTTGCAATAACTGCGGCAATAATTGTCAAGTTTTTTGTTGACAATTATTGCGAACATGAAACGTCAAACTGGGTGTTAATTTATGTATGACTTTTCTGTATTGCGTTTGGCATTTAGATAATATTAGTGAAATTGAGAAAATATACATATGTATTTATATTAAAAAAGGAAAATAGTCTCTTAAAAACGTGTGTAGTGAAATAATTTGTATTGTTATAAGTTTTTAAAAATAAAAAATTGTTCGATTAACTAGATATTTATAAGTGAATTATACTTTTATTCTGCACCTTCCTTGTTGACTTTTTCCATATTCTGGCTGCGATTTCCCATAGCCTTAACATAAGTAAAGCAATAAGCAATATTGTTCCACTATTCTGTCGGCGTTATTGTTATATTGCCAACATATTTATTGCCAATCTAGACGAAGGGTAACTATAGCATATATGTTAAGAGAGTTTCCATCACATTTTTCATTTTGCACTTAATAATGTGATAGAAACTTTGTTCTACGCAATGATGAATATATCGTGCATGACTACGGGTCAATTGACTGATACTACTCTTGTATTTAACGTTATTTTATGATATTTTCAATTGCTTAAATGATATTAAAATGTATATGTGTATGTATTTAAAATCATATTCTTAAATGTATTGAACGTTAATCATTATTTTTGCAATTAATTCAAAAATGTACGCCTTGAGATGTATGCCTGGGTCTCGAATTTGCCAGCTATTTTAATAATTAGAATACATTATGATTGTGAATCTAATAATATAATAAAATTAATAATACATATCTTCGAAAATTTCATCAATCTGGGACATGTATAGTACTTTGCAAAATTTTTTCGATCTTCGGAAAAATTCAGCAATATTAATGTTAAAAGCATATTATTTTCCTATAATAAAGTTGATTAATCGGTCAAGCGTTAATGTCCGTTTAAAGTAGCTTCAACAGATGTTCTTATAATGAATCTGCAACTCTCTAAAAACTGATTGGAATAAAAAAATTTTTTTTTGTTTTCAAATTGGCTTTAAGTACAGCAGTTAACAGTCATCGTTAACTAACATTAAAAAGGAAAAAGAAAATCAAAAAACCAAAAAAAAAAGAATTAAAAAAGTGTTTTCTTAAACTATTTATCAGTCAGTCACTCACTCACTCATTCATTGTTTAATTTTTTCCCACTTTTTATTTGTGGTCTTTAAAGTATTTAACTTAGAAATACATACATGCAAACAGAAACAATACAAAAAAATACTATTTGGCAAAAATACACAATATAAATAAAATAAAAAATATGCAAAAAAAAAACACATTGGCTTAATGGTTGTTAATAAACACATGTGTGTCCCCCAAACGAATAAAATATTAGTTGTTGCCTTAAAATTTGTTACATGAAATCAAAATGAACAGAAAAAAGCCAGCAATGACTCAAAATCAGTTCTTTAAAAACAAAACAATTTTTTTTCTTCCAACAGTGTTTATTTAATGGATCTGTATTCTGGCTGTTGCCATTTTTAAACTTTTGCCACCAATGACATGATGCATGAAACATGCCTATTTACAATATTTAGTAACCCAGCGAACAACAAGTCACAACTTGAAATACTCGAAATTTTTGTGGCAAACAATATGTATTTCCTAATAACTTCAATGCCTCGGCTGACTTAAGCTACGAGTACTATCAAAACTCACTGAAAAGTTTAACTAATATTTAAGGATTATGGATTAATTTTAGATCTACTGACGAGAAATCGTTATTTTCACCAAAAGTCATTATTTAACCCTGCGTTTACACATGCAAGTGCCTTGCATGCAAGCTCTGTGTACGTATTATCAACGAAAATTTCTCACAAATGCCCGACTGTCTTGCAACTTGCATGTTTGCCTTTTAGTGCAGAGTTGTCGATAACATAAAAAATTTTAATTTTAAGGGAACCAGATAGTGTTGAACTTTATTCGTATTGTTTCAATGTTATTTATGTCTAAAAAATTAATAAACTGCTCGATTTATGAATATTTAAGAAAAAAAAAATTATTAAATTAGCTTTTAAATGTATTTAAAATGAGTAAAATCTCACTTAACACTACACTGAAATCCAGTTAATTTGTGCTAAACTATTAATAGGGCAACACTGTTAGCTAACTTTCCATTTACTTGCTACAAGTTCAACAAGTCACTGTCTTGTAAAATTCCTTGGCAGTTGAGTTGGAAGTAGGCTGCAAGTGCCGAAAGTGTAGATGTGTTAGTAAAAGAGTTTGAGTGTATTGAGTTTTTCGAACTTGCACTTGCACGTGTAAACCTTGGGTAAGTTGAGACGAATTTTGAAGATGATTGAAATTTATACTATCATGATTTTTTTTTAGTTTCATGGCTTGATTTTAGCATTTTTTTGTGAGATTTGAAGTTTGTCTATTAGTAGTGGTGTTTTTACTTTTAAAATTTTGAGAATTTTTATAATTTTTGTAATGTAAAATATTTTTCGAACGTTTAACTTTTTAAAGTCTTTTCGAGCATTGCGGTATGGTTATAGTCGTCATAATCCACCTAATGGGCAATGAATTGACAATATTATAAAGAAATTTGAAAAGACTGGAAGCCTTACAGATGTGGTCAGAGGCCTGTGCTTCATCGCAGTGAGCGCAATGTCGAAAATATTGCTTCTGGCAGTGAAAGTGTGGCGGATAGTCCGAAGAATCAACAGGATCGCTACCAATCTACAGCCGGTCCAAACATTATAATGAAATAAAAGCTTCAACCAAATTATAGCTTTTTGCGTGTTTTATTTAACTTAGCTTTCGGTCCTTCATTCTGCTATTCGTCATATAATTATAAAAAAAAACGTAAGTTGTGTTTCAAATATTTTAGACGAGAAGCAAGGAACATAATAAGTTTGAATTTCGTGAATAAATTTGATATTTTTGGGCATACACGGATAAAAATTTTGTGGGTAGATGGTTTTTCTTTAATTATATTGTAATCAATCAAAAAGGATATTTTGAATTTTTTGTTAGGTCTTTTTCGACTTTATATATAAATATAAATATAAATCAATATGAAATAAATATTTGATTTTTATTTGCATAAAAAAATTTTAGGCCTAAGAGCTCACGTAAATAAATATCTATCAGTGGCGTATTTTGTGAAAAGTGCGGCAAGTCGCAATGTTTGCTGGGCACACACTGGAAATTCAACACACATTATTACGTGTAGAATATTGGCGTAAAATACACGCATGCCATCCCATCCATCTATAGAATATTACTCAATTTTTTTATAAAGGATTTTTAAGTGTTTGAATTAAAAGCGACAACAGCAAACAACCACAAACAAACGTTTGTTAAATGACAAGCGACAGTTAAGTCGTGTATGCAAGTTGAGTCATATTTTGCAGTTTTTTTGAAAGTCTTATCAGATCATATACATATTTAATTTTTGTTTGGTTTGTTGCTTTGTCTAATTTTTTTGCTTTAATTTTTATGATTTTATTGCAATTAATTCATAAATCATAGATTGTGAGAATAAAAAGACTTCGATTATATGTGGAGTATTAAAACAAATATAATATTAAAGGCCTTGAAATAAAAGATATTTAAACGGTAATCGCTACATACAGTGGCTTTTGATCAAAGAAGATATTGTTGTTAAACATTTTTGTTGTTCTTTGAACGCACACAAGAAAATTATTTTTTTTTTGTACTTAAATTCTCATGTTGAAAAAATTAATGATTATTTGTGCAAATGACAAGCAATTGCAAATTTATTGTTAGTTGTAACAAATAGCTAATAAACACAGCTTCAAAAATTTAACACGCCTCATTGACACCAGAGGCGCTGCAACACTGCATTATTTAAATAAAACGTAACAGCTGGTAATAGTACACAGAAATCAATATTCGTGCAATAAACAACTTTAATTAAAAATAAAACCAAAAATCAATTAATAATGTATTTATGTAGGTCAATCAAACTCATGTTTAAAAACTTAATTAATTACAAAGTTTAATTGACTCAATTATATTCTTTTAATTTTTGGTTTTATTCTCAATTAAAGTTGTTTATTGTAGGAATATTTTTTTTTTGTGTTGCTGGCATTCACTGCCTGAGTATTACTTCTCTTTCTTAAAAAAAAAGTTGTTGTTGCTAACAAAACGAACCTTTAATAATAAAAAGAAGAACAAATACACTGTGAATAAATTAAATAAATAATTTATTTTATATTTATGATTTGAATAGGCTAAAGTTCGTATCGGTTTTTAAGCCAAATTACATGTGATAATTATTAATGAACAAATAACACCAAAGTTAGTTGTAAATATTCTGACAACACATAGTTGAACGGAACAGCTAGCCGTTTTCGAAGGCCACTAAACCTTCATCATCAGCGTTCATCTGTGTTTGGTCCACTGTGTGTGGTGTCAGTTGATATTGATTTCTGCTTTATATACGAAACATTTTTGCAAATGGAATATGTGAATTGTTTTGATTCATCGTATTTCAATTTGCTGAAAGATGTTTTGTAATGAAAAGCTCACCTTAAGATCTCTAAATTTACAACAGTCTTACCATTGTCGTCTGTTCTTTACTAATTATACACATGTTAGTTAATTTGCTTATTTTTGTTCTACTTAAGACAAACTTTTTTGGTTTGTTACTATTAAGTATATTTATTTAAGTTTAAATTTTTTAAACGCACTAATAATCCCAAATTAATATTTTACTTATAAAGCAAAATATTTTTTTATTAAAAGTACATTGAAATTGATTATTGATGGGTTTAGCTGGATCCTATGCGCAGTTCACTGTTGCTAATATATATTTATTTAAACATATTTATTTAATTTTTGCCACAAGCCAATGACTATTAATTTAGTTAATTTAATCATTATTTTTCGAACTTCATTTGTTTCTATATTTATGATTTGAATAGGCTAAAGTTCGTATCGCTTTTTAAGCCAAATTACATGTGATAATTATTAATGAACAAATAACACCAAATTTATTTTATTTTCTAAAGAAAATTAGTTTAATATGGATAGAACTTTTATTTCCACTACATAAGAGAGAAAGAAACATTTTTGCAACGAGGACACGGCAGGGAAGGCGAATGTTGTGCTATGCGGTGCCATATTTAATATTGGCATCATCGAATTGGTATTTGAGTGGAGAATCGTACAAAATAATACAAGGCGCGTTTCCACAATGTAAAAACTCATTTGGACCCATACTGTGGATCTTCCAACACGACAATACTCGTAACTCACACTGCCAGAGCTGTATGGTACTAAATTCGTGAACAATTGGCCTCCATATTCTCCATATCTTACAATGAGGAAAAATGTCTGTCTGTTACGATGACCTCAATAAATTTGATAGAAAGGAGTCTTTAAAAGGGGCATTAGAAAAAAATGCTTGAACATTTTTAAGTTTTCGAATTTTTGGCTTTTATGGTTTTTTTAATGCTCTTTTTATTTTTTTATCAAAACATTTAAGCTGAAAATCTATCGATGACAAAACTAATTTGTTCACATTCGACTTTGAGTTTGATGATAGGTTTGTGCCTTAAATAACAGACTCAACTAGTTCGACACAAGTCTAGTTCCCATCACTCTAAAAGTACGTGTATGTTACATGAGTTGTGTTGCCACATCACATTAATTAAACATCATTAATAAAAAAGCCCTTGTATTCTAGTTAGTTTCTTTTTTTTTCTATCACTTCAAAAAAATTTCTTCCCCTATACAAATCATGTCAAATATGTATTTGAATGTTATTACCCACATGTGTGTCATCATCATCTAATGAATTGTTAAGTGTCTTGCGACATGTTGCACTAACTTGTTGTACTATTTTGTCATTATTGTCCTCTTAGACGTTGTACTCATCGAATAAATGTTCATTATGTTGTAGCTGATGGTTATTTCGATTTTTCTTTTTCTAATTTCAATTTCAAGTCGAAAAAAGTGTCATTAATGACACACGAAACAAACAAAATGGCAGGCTATAAAAAAACAAAATATACATATACGTATTCCAACTTATTGTACATAGTCTTGGCTACAACTCTGGGTATGAACAGCAGCCAGACGAAAGAAAACACATTGAATGTATCAATGGTGGTATCATTTTTTTTAGCCTTAAAGTGATCAGCGCCACCGTTGTCTGTAGCGCCGGCAAAAAATGCGCTTAAACAATTGCTAGCATATCATTGAAAAGATTGCAAACAAAAAATAAGGCATGTTGCACTTATGTACCTAGTACTTTCATATATTCTGACACAAGGTTTTTTCTTGATAAAAAAACAAACGGCAAGAGAGTTTTTAATAATTTTTTGTATTTTGGTTTATTAAACATTTGGGAGTATAACAAAAGAAAAACTATTCAAAATGGCCGCCATTTGCCCTCCAACAGGATCGAAGTCTGACAGGCCAATCATCTATTGCAGTACGCACGACTTCCAGGGGGAAATTGTCCACTGCGCGAATAAGTGCACGCTTAAGAGATTCCAAATTTCTGTGGTGAGTAGTACATACCATGCCTTCTAAAACGGACTACAATTTGTAGTCTAAAGGATTCAGGTCTGGACTACCCGATGACCAATCTTCCGTGGAAATAAAATTTGGTACATTGTTTTTTAACCAGTCTTGAGTGGTTTTAGCTTTATGGGCTGGGGCAGAGTCTTGTTGAAAGGTCCACGGCTCGTTTTTGAACAGAGCGCTATTTAATGGCTTCACAACCTTTTCCAAAACATCAGATTGGTAGACCTTTGCTGATGTTTTAACACCTTTTTCGCAGAAATGGAGCTTGGTGACCCCATCATAGGAGACTCCCCACCATACCATTACAGAAGCAGGATGGTGACCTCTCTGAACTCTCGGAACCAATTCATTCGCTTGTAAAGACGACTGAGCATAGACTCTATCATTTTGTTTGTTGAAAGACTCCTCCACAGTAAAAATTTTTTTCATCGGTAAAGAGAATTTTTCTGTGGCCATTATTTGCGTACTGGCGAATCAATGCTTTTGATTTTTGCTTGCGTTTCTGCTTCAGTGCCGCGGTAAGTAGATGCCCTGTGTGTCTTTTATAACCCCGAAGTCCCAAATCATATTTAATAATGCGAGAAATGGATAACTTTGATATATTCAGCTCCCGCAACAATATTTTCTGCTTTCGGAGCGGATTTCTATAAATTCTATTCTTTACAGCTTTGGCGGCTCTAGGAGTTCGCACACAGCGCGGACGGCCAGATCTCGGACGGTCTGCTGGGGGGGAATTTCTCTAAAATCGGTTTTACGTCTTAATAAGATTTATGACAATATTCCTATATATGTATTTATACTTATGTATAATGTATCACTTGCTTAGCTTTGCAAAAAGTTTTCTGTCGCTTCCCTCTGTTATACTTCCAACTGATGTATTGGGTGTTGTCATAACATCAAAAACATGCTGAACGGGTTTCCATCAGATCATGTCTAACTTTGGGTAGTCGCAATCTTCAGTGTTCTCAGTGCAATTTTGGGTACTCAAAAGTAAAATAAGACTACTTAAAAATTTTATAAAAATATAAGTAATGCTTAATGAGCACACGGTATTGATGTTTTCTATTTATCAATGACTGTCAAAACTTGTTAAAATTTTATGAATAATCAGCTGACAGGTGACAGGTGCAGTATTGCCCTTTCATTTAAAAGGCGGGAAATTTAAAAAGTCACGGATTTATTGCACCACATACATACATGGCGGAATTTTTAAAATCTGATATAGGGTTTTCACTTATTTTTTAAATCGACACAAACGCGTTAATCGAACACTTGGTGTATATATTTTCATAATTTATTTACATTTTTTTTCTCTTTCAAAAAGCGTTCCTGTACCTAAAAGTTTTATCTTTCGCTTTTTTCCTCGATGACAATGTCACATGGCTTTTTGTTAATTTAGAGCAAAAATTTATTTGCATTTTTCTTTATTTTTTTTTTGTTGTTGCAATTTTTCATTAAGAAAAAAAAGTAAAGCCAGACGAAGCAAAAACTTTCGCTTCTAGTAACTTTCGTTGCCTTTAACAAAAAAAAAAAAAAGGTGCTCTGGAGTCGCGTATGTTTGAGATTAATATTAAATAACCTCTCGTCTAAGCGCTAATTACTACAACTTGTAACAAGTTGGTTCATGTTCATGATTACATGCATGTGTATTCAATATGGTATGGGATGCAAAGTGACTCCATAAAGGCAATAAATACACAAATATTAGTTGGCTCAAGTTTACTTCATACTTTTTTCTCTCTTCTTATATCTGCTGGTAAATATTTTATAGTTAAGACATTTTTGTTTATACACATACATACATATATTTTTTTCTACAGATTTTTTTTTTCGTTAACAAAGTCTTATTTTAAGTGCAGCTTAAGCTTTTATTTTTTTTCAATAAAAGAAGTTACTAAGAAAAATAATCAGTCTTTAACTCAAACTAATTTGCATTACAAATTAGAAAGTGTGATTTTTTCGTCTCTTTTTTTTATTAAGCGATAATAGCCGGGCTATAGGAAATTGTTAGGCTTTATAATTTTTCTTCTTTTTATTCAATTTTGTTTATGTTTAAAATACGTTAAAGTGGCAGTTGTTTGCCTTAAATTTGTTAAAAGTACTGTTATTAGTTCACAGATGGAGTAAAAAACTGAATAAATATTTTGAATTTTTTTTAGACAGCCCTCGTAAAAAAGTTATTGGAATAGTCAAATTGTGTTAGGGAATAATAATCAATAAAAACAGCATTTTGAACATTTTGTTTTTGTTTGTAATACAAAATCCAAAAGTTATGAAAAACAAAAAATGTTTAACATTTTTTAAATTTTATTTTCATATAAATAACACTTTTGTGACATGATTTACTCAATTAGGGGCTTTAATAAATTCCACTTTTGGTAGACAAAAATATGGTATCATCTCATCCTCATCTTCATTGGAAGTTTCCTCATCTTCACAAGCATTTACTCATTGTAAATAATGCCCTAATTTTGATCGACAATTGTGTCGTCTTGTCTATGTACGAAAAAATTCGGATTTGTGATTCTTTAAGACAATAATTACGATTTGTTGTCTATGATTCTGCTTTCTGCTTGTGGTTTGAAAACATGGTAATAATGTTTTTATTTTTCATTATCAAAGACAACAACTATTTTTGAAGAAAATTATTTAGACAATTCAAAAACAAGCACTAAAAAATACTTTCAAACAAAAACTTCATAAATATTCTTACTTAATTAGGGCATAAATCTGCTAAGAGCGAATATTATATTGTAAGAGTTATCGAGGTTCTACTGCATATAATTTCTCATTCTGGACTTTTTAAACAATTTAATTTATAAACTAATATTTTGCTAAACTATTACAAATTTAGATAGCAGTAAAAAGTTATTATTAAAAATCTCTAAAGAAAAGTGTTGCCCGCCCATGCTCTGGAAAACTCTTATATCTTGGAAAAAAACGCAAAATTAAATTTTTTTTGGTTAATTTTAATTATTATTCGAACTCCATTTGTTTCTATATTTGTGATTTGAACGGGCTAAGGTTCGTATTGCTTTTTTTAAGCCAAATTACATGTGATAATTATTAATGAACAAATAACACCAAAGTCTGTTGTAAATATTCTGACTAACAACAAATAGTTGAACGGAACAGCCAGCCGTTTTCGAAGGCCACTAAACCTTCATCATCAGCGTTCTTTTGTGTTTGGTCCACTGTGTGTGGTGTCAGTAGATGTAGATTTCTGCTTTATATACTTAGCATTATTGCAAATGGAATGTGTGAATTGTTTCAATTTTACCATCTCTATATTTACAACAGTCTTACCATTGTCGTTTGTTCTTTACTAATTATGCACATGTTAGTTAATTTGCTTATTTTTGTTCTACTTAAGACAAACTTTTTTTTTTTTGGTTTGTTACTATTAAGTATATTTTTTAATTTTTGCCACAGGCCCATGGCTATTCATTTTAGTTAATTTTAATTATTATGCGAACTCCATTTGTTTCTATATTTGTGATTTGAACGGGCTAAGGTTCGTATTTTTTTTTTATTGTGTTGCAATTTTACAAAAACAGGCTGTTATGACTTTCGACTATTCTTTTGTGTGTGAAGTTAAATTTTAAAATTTATATCTGTGGCAATAAATAATAATGGCTTAAGTTGACATAAGTGCTTTTTCATTTAATTACATATTCTTATTCTCTTCTTCAAGATCTATCACTCCACTAAATTTCAATTAAAAAATGTCATTATTAATAAAACTATACGCATTTATATTTTAACTTAAGTCTTCTTGGAAAATAATACGTAAGCCATAACATCCTACCTCAACTTAATTTTTTTTTCGGTAGCTACATCAATATTAAAATATTTGAGCATAAAAACTTCTATACACTTAAGTTCAATAACTAGCATCGCATCCAAATTATTCTTCATTAAAAAAAAAACTTATATTTAACTAAGCTTTTAAAAAATTATCTTATCTTAGGTTTTCCGCATTTTTCAATTAAACCTAAAGCACTTATCTCGACTTACCATCAATAAAAATTATTTTGTCTTTCAATATAATAGTTTAAGTGCACTTTAATTTTTATTTTTCTAACAATGAATTTTTTCATAACATCTTAACTAAAAATCAGCGAATATTAACTAATAAAACGTTTTCTTTTTTTTTTAAATAAATGTGCGTCTTTTTCGGAGGCTAAAAATTTTATATAAAAACCAAACACAATTAATTTTAGACAAAACCCTTAATATCTCAAAACATGAAATTTCGACTTAAGCCATTATTATTTATTGGCACAGATATGACTATGGCATTATGTGACATCGCAATAGTATATACTAGCGGCAACGTTTGTTATTTCCGATATTTTTCGTTGTGTGGCATTGCTTTCCATATAAAAGACATAATGGGAACGGCGTTGCATATATTTTGAGAATGACAAAATGGCAACACAGCAAAAAATTCAGCGAAACTAGCCTCAAGCATTTTGATCTTGTCTAGGCCCCTTAAAATCCAAGTCAAACTTTTTTTGTAATTTTTTGAACTCCATAATTCATTAAAAAGATTTACAACCACCTTATACCTTATTGTTTGAAAATTTTTTTGAGTGTTTGGTTTTGAATTCTCTAAATCATTTTCTTCAAAAATAGTTGTTGTCTTTGATAATGCAAAATAAAAATATTATTACCATGTTTTTAAAATATAAAAATTAAACTATAGTACAGGGTGGGCCAAAAGAAACAAAGGGGTGTAAAAGTTTAATAACTTTTTTGTTTATTAATTTTTTTTAATTTTTTCTTTCAGATTATATAGACAACACTTGGAGAATTTATAATGGAGAGGTTCACAACTGAACAGAGAACCAGAACAATAGAATTTTATTATTTAAACCAGAGATCAATTATTTTAACGCGAAGAGCATATCGTCGACATTTTAACGTCAGAATTTCGCCCTCTGAAGCGGTGATTCGTTGCTTAGTTAATCGTCATCACCAACATGGCAGCGTAAGAGATTTGCCTCGAACCGGTAGACCACGTTTAAGTCGCACTGCGGAAAATATTGAACGAGTACAGCAAAGTGTTAACGAAGCACCAGAAACATCTGGCAGAAGGCGTTCTGCTCAGCTAGAAATGTCTCGTACGTCACTACGGCGCATTTTAAAAAAAGATTTACAGTTATACCCATATAAGGTGCAATTGGTCCAAGAATTAAAACCCGCAGATCATCGGCAACGTCTAAATTTTGCAGTTAAATTTCAAGAGTTGGCCAGAAATGAAATCAACTTTATTGAAAATTTGATTATGAGTGATGAAGCTCATTTTCATTTGAATGGCTTTGTTAATAAGCAGAACTGTAGGTTCTGGGGTTCTCAAAATCCAAGAGCCATTCATCAACGCCAATTGCACCCCATCAGGTGTACAGTATGGTGTGGGATCACATCTGAAAATGTCATTGGGCCCTACTTCTTCGAGAATGAAGATGGAAGTGCTGTAACCGTAAATGGAGAGCGGTATCGGTTTATGATAGAAAATTTTTTACGTCCTGCTCTTGAAAACAGACCTGGCATGTGGTTTCAGCAGGACGGAGCCACTGCCCATACTGCCCGAGACACAATGGCACTTTTAAGTCAAATTTTTGGAGAGCGAATAATTTCTCGAAATTCGGAAATTATTTGGCCAGCGCGATCGCCAGATTTGACAGCACCCGACTATTTTCTTTGGGGATTTTTGAAGGAGCGAGTGTATGTGAACAAGCCAGAGACAATCCTTGAACTCAAGGCAAACATTGTTGCAGAAATTCGAACGCCACAGCCACAAGTTTTGAAAGATGTTATGGAAAATGCTCTAAAAAGAGCCCATCAGTGCGAAGCTGAAAACGGTGGTCATTTAAGAGACACCATTTTTCATACTTAGTGTAAAAAAATTTCCATTTTGTATATTATATAATCTGAAAGAAAAAATAAAAAAAAGTTAATAAACAAAAAAGTTATTAAACTTTTACACCCCTTGGTTTCTTTTGGCCCACCCTGTATTATACGATAGCTTGAAAAAAATGTGTTTGCTATAATAGTTTGGAACAAAAGCATAAAGAATCACAACGGCCACTTTTTTCTGTCCATAGACAAGAAGACACAATTGTCGAACAGAATTCATAGAACTCATGTTTTCAGTCACGAGTACGAGTATGTACCTTAAACAGGCATTTCTGAGTTGTAATTTAGTGTAGAGTTAATTTTTTGCCCATTTTGTTTAGCTTGGCAATGCCATCCATTGAAAATTGCAAAACTTTCCAAAATTTCCTCTGACATTCTTGCACTTACTTTTAGACTCTGATAATATTGCATTATTTATGTAAAACAATCCATTCCCAATTTACCTAACTTCCACAAAAAAAGGCCAGATGATGGCAAGAAACAGACTCTAGAATAATTTTGAAAAGAAATTGAGCAATTATTATTGAAAAATGTGTACAAGTCCAATATTATAAAATATATACAAGACGGATATATAATGAGCTCTTCGCAACTTCTTTTTCTATTTCAAATCGATTCTTTTTTGAAAATAAATTTTCATCACACATACCTGCTATTCTATATTTTAAGATTGTCTCTTACCTTCCTTCCTCCAATTTCAAGTTTGTTTAGTTCATTACCATCACACCACCTTCATGCATGATTTTGATTATTATCTTAAGAAAATTTGTTTTTTTTTTTTGCGATATTAAACTTTGAAACGCTTAAAGTAATATACGAGAATTAAAAAGGTACATTCATACATGAACTCTCTTACTTAAAGCTTTATTTTTTATTCTTTTTTATCTCTAACACTGATAATTTTTTATTGCTTTTTGTCGTTTTCATTAGATTGTGTTTCGCCAACCAAAAATTGTTTAAATGATTTCATTAATTCAATTTTGCTATTATGTGAACATTTCGGTTCTGTTTAAATGTTTAATTAGTGAACAAGTGCTACAATAGAAAACCTAGACATAAAGAAAACTTTATTTTTGTTGTAGATATTTGAACAAATGTGATAGTAGTTAAGTTGATTTTTTGCAGTAATTTTTTTCCTTTAATTCTTTTTTTCTTTCAGTTCACAATCCATGGATGGCAACGTTGGTACAATTGTACTCTTTTTGGTACTATTTAAACTCAGAAAGTATAATAGTTTAAGGAATCTTCCCAGTCACACGCCGCATTCCTTTTCAAACGATTGCATGTGTCAATTTTCACTTTTGAACAATGAAACTCATATACTTCTCACTTGAAATTGTTTGATTCGTGATTCGTGAATTCGTAAATATCCAAATAATTGGATGCTAGAGCAAATGCTGTTACTAATTTATTATATTTTCTTGCTCAATTATTTTAATAAAAAATAAATAAAAATATGTAATTTGAACTAAAAAATCTTTTACTACAATTAAGGTCAAAAAATACAATTTTTGAATGTGGTTGGTACAATTTTAAAATTCTCAATGCCATCCCTGTCACAATCTATTTGAGTTTATTTCCAATACAGTTTGTCCCGAGGGTTTTGTTATGGCAGTTACTTACATTGTAGAGAGTATCAGATAGATTTTTTTTAAATTTATCAAATGTGTTCCAAGGACTTGGCAAAACGCTCAAATTTTCAAGGAATTCTTAACAATAAAAAATGAGGTAGTGAAACCCAGTAAGTTTTGAATTAATCTCCTAGTGTAAAGAGCTCGTAAAAAAGAAACATGATTTATGGTCCGGCTCGAATTACCATGCACAGAAAAAACTAAATTTCATTTTCAGTAACCAAATTCGTTGAATCAGTAAATATTTTATTTGAATGCAAATAATTTTGTAAATTCTAATAAAAATTTTGTAAAAAAATTTAAATTAATCAGAGTTCGGCTGAGAGAAAATGTTATTTCAGTGTGTTGGTGTTTATCTTGCTTGTTGATAGGAACAACGTGCTGTTGTGCGGTTGTTGTTGTTTATTTTGATTGATCGTGTTGTATACATGTAAATGCCGAAAAGTAGCCGACAAACGTCGTGGCCGCCTGTTTCTTCTCTACACAGTTGTTTGGTACAAATTAATTTAGTGGAACAGTACAGAATATTTACTGAAACTAAGTTTGATTTCAAACAAATATTTGTTTAAAAATTTTTTGGGTATAATTTTTTCTGTGTAAATAAAATGGAGTAATTAATTAGTAAAGGGTGTTTTTTATTGAGGTATAGAACTTTAAGTTGGCATCACTTTTTTAACTGGCGGCCATTTTGTCAGCTGTCAAGTGATTAATATTTAGTTTGGTTTGCCATTTCATCATGAACAGGTTGACAAAAGAACAACGCTTGCAAATCGTGCAAATTTATTTCGAAAATAATGGTTCAGTTCGCGAAGTTTACCGCAAGCTCCGTCCATTTTATGGTCGACATAATCGTCCATCAGAGCAATTAATTCGGTTATTCGGAATGGACCTGTCAATTGGCCACCAAGATCGTGTGATTTGACACCATTGGATTATTTTCTTTGGGGATATGTGAAGTCGCTCGTCTACGCCAACAAACCAGAAACGTTAGGGGACTTGGAAGCCAACATTCGTGGCGTTATTGCCAACATACGGCCCCATATGCTCGAAAAAGTGGTTGAAAATTGGACCTGTAGAATTGGCTTTATTCGAGCCAGCCGCGGCGGCCACATACCCGAAATCATATTTAAACATTAATGGCATAAAATTACCCTTCCAATAAAGCCAAATTGATGGACATTAAAACGATTTTCTTGTGTTTTATTTCAATTCGAAGTTCTATACCTCTAAAAAAAACACCCTATAGATATGTGTGTAAACCTCTTTTGGTAGTTGGTGAATTTTGGGTAGGTTGATAATAATTCGACCTAACTTTATCGTTAATCGACACTAACCTCTGCAGCAACTTTTTAATAATTATAATTACTCCTTTGTAATTATACTTATTAAAAGAGCAAGAGCGAGTGAATCCAGTATTTATTGTATTTTAAATGTGATCATCTCATCATTACAGTAAAAGAAAATTATTGATTCTGCTAGGAGAGACCGAAAATAATATACATAGAAAATTTTACTTTACTCTGCTTTAAAGGGGTGTCGATGTTGGTTGGTTGATTTACGTGGCTGCCTACCGATCTAAGTATTCTGATAGGGTGATCCTTACTAGATCCAATCCGTTGATAATGTCACTCAACCCAATCTCAGATAAATCTGAAAGATCGTCTAGTACATGACTGCCTAAAAATTTGTGTATCTAGAGATTCAAAGCTGGACATTCGCAAAGAAAGTGGAAGATTATCTCTTCCTTGCTTTCTTCTCGACAACTTCGGCAGAACTCATTATATGGCAGACCGATCCTATTAGCATGTCTGCCGACCGTCCAGTGCCCCGTCAGAACTGCAACGAACTTAGAGATGTCCCTTCGGATCCTATTTGCTAATTGTATTGAGCGCCTATCATTGAAGGAGTGTCGAAGTTCCACTGTTTTTTTTTGCACACTACTATTGTGAGTCGGTATATGGAATCGTGTTAACTTTGAATTCTAGGCATGAGATGTGTTTAGTATTTTCATGTAAATCCCAGAGGCAAATTTTTCTACAAAATTTTAATCCTCTAACTGCTTTCCGTGCGGGTCTTTTCTTTCTTTTTTTCGTGGTTTAAAAGTACGTTTAGATGGAGACATAACGAGTCAAAGTCTTCTAAAAAAAATTCGACTCTACATCTTTGAATACAACAAATATATAAACTGAGCTCAAACACCCTATCAAAACTTATGGCTCGATTATGAATGGTAACCGAGTCTCGTTTTTGTTGCCAATTGGCAACACAACTGAAATAAAAATTGATACTATGCACGACAATTTTTTCCAGTTTCCTAAAAGTTATCGGACACACTGTTGTGACAGATTGGCAAATGAAAATAATGTAAACAAAGCTTCAAATAAAGGGCGGGAAAATTTGAGTTTAGGAAGTAAATTGGCTGTCAAATGATGAAATGTCAAAAATTGAGATGTCATCCTTTGACATTTATTAAGTAAAAAGTTGGAATATATATATATATATATATATAATTATATATATATATATACATATGATTGCAAAATGTACAAATCGAAAAGTATTCGAAAAAACCCATAACCGTATTGTGAAAAAACGAGCCGATCACCCTAGGTGAGCCACAACTATTTAGTTTTTTCTATAATTATTTCTATCCACAGCTTTCTTGCGTTTGCACGTGCAATTTTAGGTTTAGCTTCCATTTCTTTAGTTAATACATCGAGCTGTTGTATTGGTGTTACCTTCACCATTTTCAAATCTGATAGCATAAAATATTTAGAAAATGTTCAAAAATAATATTTTCCCTTATTCCAGTTGTCGGCATCGACGTCACTTTAACACAATAGTAAAAAAATTGTGGTTTGTGTACTCGCTCTCGAGAAATATTTTTTGCAACTGAGAATCTATTTCCGTTCCCTAAGGTCTGGAAAATAGCACAAACCTGCCAACAGGAGTCAGTTGTTTTCGACAACCGGTTCACAAACCCGAACTTTTTGGTATTGTGTTAAAGTGACATTGATGTCGACAACTGGAATAAGGGTGATTGTACCTACTTTTTAATTTTATGCAACAATTAAAAATTCGCAGTTGCCAATACTAAAAACAATACTTGGCAACTAAAGTTAAAGTTGTCAGTTGCTATACGTAATAACATACGCAATTACTGTAAATCATGTTGAATTAACATGAAACACATATGCATAAATTATAATGTGAAATAATTCTGTATGAGTAGTGTCGGTCTGACGACAAAGTATGGACAGCACAGTCTTAAATTGAAAAAAATATAAGAGGTCTCAAGTAATCTTAGCACAAGAAATGCCGCTTGGCTGTCAATGTAAATTTTCTTCCCACACCATACAGAACGCTGTCAGTTCTCAATTCGATTTGAATATTTGTTAATATAAAATACATATATGTACAAATTTCTTTTTTAATTTTAATGTAAACAGTACATGTGTATGAATAAACTTAAAATTTACAAAATTTTTAACTTACCTTCTTTTGTGATTTCCGAAATTTCCAAAATTAATTAGTAAAATTTGTAGATCCCAAAGAAATATATTTAATTAAGCAGCAGCACGTGTTCGTTCATAAAACACAATTTATCTTCTTGCTTATAAATTAAGCTTTTCATATTACAATTTCTTTCCATGAAAATTTGTTAGAAGATCAATGTGATTGCAGGAGCGCGCTTCTCGCTTTGTTTTTCAAAATTGGTAGTAAATTTAAGTAGAGAGACACGTAAAATACGAGTATACATACATATGTTGGACTTGCAAGGAAGGCGACGAATTCAAATTTGCTAGACAGTTAAAACTTTTAGACAGACAAGTGGTGCATCACATAAAGTTATTTGTAGCTTTGTCGTTTTTTTTTTTGCTTTGGAGTTTTCTTTTGTTCAAGATAACACAAAATTTAAAATTGCCAACTTGTTGTTGTTGTTGTTCGTTAAAGAGGTCTTAGACAATTTTTTTTAACACAAAAACACATTTACGATTGTTTTGAACTGGAGACGAGTTTAAACACACAAAGTAATGTCTGAAAAGATATTGGAAGAGAAACAAAAATAATTAATATTATTCACAATAAATGTTTAAATGGTTAAGCGCAAAATCAAATTAAATATTTTAAGTTATAGCAAAAATTACAAGGAAGTTACGCAAAAATGTACATATGTACATTAGGGTTATAACCAGGGACAAGGACTTCATGCATTTAAAAAAGGTATTTTAGGCGCCTAAGATATGACATCAAAAACGCAAAATATGCACAAAAAACAATAAAATATGCACATATCTTTAAAAAAAATTCAAAAGTAAAGTTTTCAATCTACATATCAGTAAATAAAGATATAAAAATATTTTCTTTGCTCAAGAGGTGCGTGTACAAGCCTTTTATATTAAATCTTTACACAAGATTAAACATGGTATAATGCTTTTTTCTGCATTATTAACTCCAAACTCGCATTTTCGAGATATGTTTGTTTATATTACAGAAAAGGAGCGATACGTAAATAGAAAAAGAAAAGTGTAGTTATTTATTTATTTTCATTAAAAATTTTTTTATTGTTCACACATGTAATGGGTGTTTTTTATTGAGGTATAGAACTTTAAGTTGGCATCACTTTTTTAACTGGCGGCCATTTTGTCAGCTGTCAAGTGATTAATATTTAGTTTGGTTTGCCATTTCATCATGAACAGGTTGACAAAAGAACAACGCTTGCAAATCGTGCAAATTTATTTCGAAAATAATGGTTCAGTTCGCGAAGTTTACCGCAAGCTCCGTCCATTTTATGGTCGACATAATCGTCCATCAGAGCAATTAATTCGGTTAACCATGGATCGTTTTCACACTACGTTTACTCTATGTGATAATACGCATCCGCAGAGACGTCGAACAGTGCGCACCGAAGAAACAATTGCCGCTGTAGAGCAAAGTGTTGAAGAGGACCCGAATGAATCGATTCGCCACCGTGCACAGCAATTGGAGCTTTGTCCATCAACTTTATGGAAGATTTTGCGCAAAGATCTTGGCTTGCGACCTTACAAGATCCAGCTTGTGCAAGAATTAAAGCCGCGAGACTATGCAATGCGTCGTGATTTTGGTGTATGGGCCGAAAATGAGATTGATCTCGATGCTGATTTTCATCGCAAAATTTTGTTCAGTGATGAGGCTCATTTTTGGTTGAATGGCTACGTCAACAAGCAAAATTGCCGCATTTGGAGTGAAGAGAATCCACATGAGACCCTTGGGACGCCATTACATCCACAAAAACTGACTGTTTGGTGTGCTCTATGGGCTGGTGGAGTCATTGGGCCATACTTCTTCCGAAATAATGCTGGAGAGTCAGTTACCGTTAATGGAGACCGGTATAGAGCCATGATAACCGACTATTTTGTTCCCGAATTGGATGGCATGAATGTGGATGAGTTGTGGTTCCAACAAGACGGCGCTACATGCCACACAGCGCACGTCACAATCGATTTATTGAAGGAAACATTCGATGAGCGCATAATTTCGCGGATTGGACCTGTCAATTGGCCACCAAGATCGTGTGATTTGACACCATTGGATTATTTTCTTTGGGGATATGTGAAGTCGCTCGTCTACGCCAACAAACCAGAAACGTTAGGGGACTTGGAAGCCAACATTCGTGGCGTTATTGCCAACATACGGCCCCATATGCTCGAAAAAGTGGTTGAAAATTGGACCTGTAGAATTGGCTTTATTCGAGCCAGCCGCGGCGGCCACATGCCCGAAATCATATTTAAACATTAATGGCATAAAATTATCCTTCCAATAAAGCCAAATTGATGGACATTAAAACGATTTTCTTGTGTTTTATTTCAATTCGAAGTTCTATGCCTCTTAAAATATTATCGAATGTGAAGTCCAATGAATTTGTTCTTAGAAAGCTTTGTGCATTGAAAAAGGCCTTATAACGTTTATGGATGTAATCGGCTCAAATTTAAATGATTCTTTTTATATAATGCTGTATATTTATTCAACTCAACCATTGCAATGAATTGAATACTAGCTATTAGATTTGGTGTTTGAATCCATTATAACTTTTAAAAACAATATCAAGTTTCAGCATAATTTTCTCACTACTTTCGGCTTTAATAGCAGACAATTTGAAATTATCAAAACTACAATTTTCATTGTGTGCTTGTACAATCGTTCCACAATTCTACAACAATGCAAGCGGGTACAGTTGCCAAAAACAGTTTTGCAATATTTTTTGAAATTTGTATTTTTGAGAAAATATGACACAAAATCAACATTTATATCAAAATATGAGACAAAAATATGAATTTATGACTAAAATATGCAAAAATATGCATTTTCAGCAAAATATGCAAAAATATGCACTAACAAATCGATGCCATTTTTACGCAAATTCATTGTTTCGTAAAGATATTTCGTTCTAGCCATTATCAGAGTTAAGGGAAAAAACATGCATTTGCATGAAACCCCTGTCCCTGGTTATAACCATTTGGACAAAATTTCTTCATCTCATGGCAATTTAGTATTGATAATAAAAATAATTTTTTTATGCCATTTTGGCCAAAAAAGGTTCCGCACCAAATGCAATTTCTAAAGCCTCTCCAAAAATAATTTATTTTTTAATTTCCATACACATTATATATGTTACATTTATTGTTTATATAAGTATGTTATATATTCTGCTTGTTTAACAGATAATATGTGCATACCGAACCATCAATTTGGTTTTAGATGTCAGCATAGCAAAATTGAACAAACGCATAGATTGGTTCAATTTATAAGGAAAACATTCGAAGAAAAGAAGTATTGTTCTGCCCTATTTATTGATGTTTCTCAGGCATTTGATAAAGTTTGGCATGATGGCCTAATTTTAAAATTGAAGACATATCTACCAAATAACATTCAAAAACTTTTGGAAAGTTATATTTTAGGCCGAAAGTTGTCTGTTATGGAAGGAAAATTTATGAGTGCGCCCGAAACTATCTCATCCGGTGTACCTCAAGGAAGTATATTGGGGCCAGTTTTGTATTTGATTTATACTTGTGATATGCCTGTGAACAATAATATCCATACTTCTACATTTGCCGATGATACAGCCTGCCTTAGTATGCACGAAAACCCTCATGAGGCATCCCGATATCTTCAGGAACATATAACCCAGCTTGAGCTATGGTTAAACTTATGGAGAATAAAAGTAAACGAACAGAAGTGCGTACATATAACCTTTACCCTACGAAAAGATACTTGTCCCCCGATTAGAATCAACAGTCAAGTTGTTCCTCAACATTCACATGTGAAATACCTTGGTATACATCTTGATCGTCGGCTTACATGGAAACACCATATTGACTCAAAGCTAACACAAATGAAACTTAAAATAACTCAGATACATTGGCTGATTGGTAGAAATTCAACCAACACTCAGTCTAGATTGTAAACTTTTAATATACAAGTCGATTTTGAAACCAATATGGTGTTACGGAATTCAACTATGGGGCACTGCTTCAGCTTCCAATATCGAGAAAATCCAACGAAAGCAAAACAAAATTTTACGGTTAATAACATCGGCTCCATGGTACATAAAAAATTCAAATATACATCGTGATTTAAATATGCCACTAGTGACTGAAGAAATTGCAAAATACGCAGGCAAATATTTAACAAAACTCGAGTCACATCCCAATCCGCTGGTTCGTAATATTTTGAACTTTACTGGACACATCCGCCTTAAAAAGAGGGACACAAGGGCTCTTATACTTAACACTCCAGATGGGACTGCTTGATAACATATTTACTTTTCCTTTTTGATTATCACTACTTATGTATTATTTATAACTATCACTAAGTTTATGTCCGACTCTGGTCGGGCCTAATAATTTTTGTTTATAGATTTAAGATTTGAATACTTATTGTTAGTTCACATATGAAGATACAATAAATAAATACATGTATTAAAAAATAAATAAAAATAAAAAATATATTCTGCGTAGCTCAGATAGCGATAAATCCATTTTTTATATCACCATTTTTTTTTTGAAGTCTTCGAAAATCAGAAAAAGTTTTTTTTCCTACCCAGTGGAAATTTTTAATAGCTGTTGAACTTTTTTAAATTTCATTTTAAATAACGCGAGTCGCGACGAATAACAGAAAAAATCCTGATATAATACAAACAACAATAAAAAATTAAAACACTTGTAATAAAAATTTCGACACCTCCCTTGATTCAACTCATATTTAATAAAAATTAAGTAGATTTTTTTTAGTACATTGGTGCGTACCAAAAGTAAAAAATATTGTTAGTCCGAAAAGTCCAAAATAAAATTATATAAAACTTTTACCTGCAAAGTTAAAATTTAAAATTATCACTGTTTCATATTATATCCGCCAAACAACTCATCTATCACAACATCTATCATTTGACATTAAAATTTAGTTTATTAAAAAAACCGCGAAGTAGAATCATAATATCGCAATTTTTTGCGCCCTTCTTCCATACAAATGGTAAGTTCTTATTATATTCATGATATCATTAGAAAATACTTAAAATTTTGTTATTAAATGGTAATTTTGTATACTTAGGAGAAAAATTTTAATTCAAAACTTCATCGCGTTTGGTGCGTAAACTTTTTTAACGATCGCGAAAAAGTAATACATCATTTCTTAATATTTTTTTCATGGTCTATACGGCTATGCCATGAAGAATTTGATATTCGCAAAAATTGCGAAAAGTTATTACCCTAATGTACATATGTATAAATATTTATAAAATTAATCAGGCTTATAAAAAGTTTCAGCTTCCATGAATGACGAACAAATTTGGGATACTAGGCGATCCTGAAAATTAAAGTTTTCAGGAGGTTTTTTTAAATATTAAAATATGTTTTTGTACGTAAATTGTCGCTTACGATAAAAGTTTACAGCAAGTATCTTAAAAGTTATCAACAATTTGGCATCTGTAGGTAGGTCCATAAAATTTTAATTTCAATAAAATAGTCTATTTTCGATAACATGTCGCTTACGGTAAAATCGAAAAGAAGGCTCGATATAATACATATATACATGTGTATAAAATAGTGAGCATTTTCGTTGTTCCACATTAAAAAAAAAAGACAAATTCTGTGATTTGACGTATGCTTCTAATTTAATATAGATTGTTGGCAACATTAATTTTTATCGCAACATTTGCCTGAAGAATACAATTTTCTATTGCGTTGTCACTCTGGTATAACATTTAAAATTTTTCAGCAAATGCCTTTATGGGTGGGTATTTAAGGGCTCGAGTGCCACACAATACAAAAAGTCTTAAAGCTAAAATTATCGCAGCCTTGAGTCAAATTTGACACCTTTTACATTTATGATCTCATAAAATAATACATAAATTATACATATACCATAATTTCAAGAGTCAACAAAAAAAAATCCAACAAATTGCATCATGGCCAAATATTAGAAAATTTTCTTTTTCTTTGTTTATTTTTGCCCAAACTCATTATGAAGTATAAATCAAACCACCCACCTTAAAACAACTACCACCACCACCACCACCATTTCCAGCCATCACAAGACACAGTGACTCGGGCGGATCATAAATTATAAATCAAACAGCAATAATATTACGAAAAGAAAATAAGACCTAAATGCAAATATTCACTGGTATGTGTATATCTCTCTTGCGCCTTGCAACTTAAAGGAAATCAATAAAAATTTAAAACTCATTACATGGCCATTGGCTAAAATCTCTTGAGTTTAGCAAGGGAAATTTATTTATGCACCAAAAACAACAAAACACATTTAACCAACCTCCCCTCCTCTTCCTCCTCCCTCTCCGCTACCCCTTAGGGAAAACTTTGATTACAACAATGTTTAAAAGGAAATTAGTTTAGTTTTATAACTTTACATAAATTTTCATCAATTTTATTTACACTATTACAAACAGATGCAAAAACAACAACAACAATAATCCTCCACCATACCGCCGCCAATATCATATCATCATTATTATTATTTACTGGTCAACTTGTTCACAAAAATCAAATAACAAATTGACAAAATCGTTTTGATTGAAAGGAAAAATATATGTACAAGTATAAAGTGAAAAATGTGTTTTTAGTTGCATCAACAGATCGAAAGATCGCCGCCAACAACAAAAACAACAACAAAATCATATTTATTACCGTTATTAACCTTTACGAACTCTCACTCTTCGGCATCTATCACTCACTCGTACTGGTCAAATGGGGCGAGATTTCAAGACAACTTGAAATAAATAATAAGAAAAACCATCAAAACATTCCACAATAACGTTGGACTGACTGACTGTGTGTGGGTGGAGAGCAGCGGCAATAAAATACTTTTTTTAACTTAAAAAAAAAGACAATTTTACAGTGAAACGGTCAAGGGGTTTCGGTAACAAAAAATCGTCTTCTCCAAATATCTTTCATAAATTATACGATTTGCTACAATAATATGTCACAATATATTCTAAAATATTTTCAATATACATATGTAATATGATTTACTCAATCATTTAGTAACTAAAAATACATACCGCTCATTTACACAAAGAACGTCATAACTCATAAAATGGGTGCAGAATTAATCCTCATATCGTTCTTCATATTGTGTAAAAATTTCATACAAATATCTTGTTTACTCAGTTCTTGGCAGAAAAATAAAATTTTAATTTTCATTAAGTTGTTTGTAAATTAATTGGAAACTTAAAGCGCGTTTTCTGGCAAACTGGCTTTTTTTAAGTTATGACGTTCTTTGAGTAAATAAGAGATATGTATGTATATCAATCTAAAGTACATATTTCTTCACAAATTGTTGTATTCACATAAAATTGTCACACATTAGCGGAAATCACCCTTTGTTGCACATCTGCAATTTTAGCAAACATAGCATGATTTTTTGCTGCAAAGCGTGAGTGTCTTTTTCCAGTTCTCAGAAAATTAATTATAACAGCTGATTGTAGAATAAATATTAAAAGAACTTTTTTTTTGTTTTTTGTAAATTGGGAAAAAATGCTTAGACAAAAAATTACAAATATTTCACTATTAAGGATTTGATTTAAAGTTTTGACAATGCCTAAGCCAACAGAAAAAAATAAAATCATAAATTTTTTGATTGAAAATGCTGTTGATGAAATTGAATGCGTGGAGATTTTAGAACACGAAGGTAAGTTAAACATAATGGATCTTCCTCCAAAGGCTAACATTTTTATGCATAGATTCATTTAAGGATGAATTAGTGGATAATATTTTAGATGATGTTATTGAAGACATAATCTTGGCTTTTCGAATTTGGTTCCCAAATCAATGACGTGATCCTTGAACATTCTTACACACTTAGATGATAACAGATTTTTGCAAATGCTACGTGTAAATCGACTGGAATTCAATGCACTTGTTTCCCTTATATCTGAAGATCCTGAATTTCACAAATCGCATTCCTGCGAACAATTTCCAACAGAGTACCAACTCGCAATAGTGCTATATAGACTTGGATCATCAGGAGAAGGGGCAACTTTAAAAAAATTGCATCAGTTTTTGGAATAGGTGACGGTGGCACGATTGACAAAATAACTCGCCGAAGTTTTAAGTTTTTTTTTGAATATGCAATCAAAATACATACATATTTTGGCCAAACGTACATGAAATTTGAATTGAATTTTTACTATTTTAGAAATAATTTTTGACCAGCTTTAGCAAAAATTTAATTTCAGCACAGGCAGTCTTTGTGGCGGCTCTGCAGTCGTAAAATTTTTTAAGCGGAGGGGTTTACATGTTTTTATTGCAAAAAAAAGAAAACGAAAAACACAGCTGCTTTAGCATTGAGAACATTTGCAATTTTCAATATGCAATGGGTTTTGGTTATGCATATTTATTCAAGTGATGCAAATCTCAGTTGCATGTACTTTGTTGTTGTGGTCTTGCAGAATATAGCACGTATGCTACATTTGCAATATCTGCAGGACTTGCAAGGGCAGTATGCAACGAAGAGTGATTTCTGCTATTGTTTTTCGCTACGAATTTTTTTCTTTTAAACATTTTTGTTACAAATTGTTTTATTTAGAAAATTTTTTGTCATAAGTTAATTTCTTAAAAAAAATCGTCACAAATCAATTGCTTTACCCCCCATTGCCACATGCAAGTGCAAGTGAAAAAAACTCAATACACTCACATTTTTTACTAACACAGTCACACTTTTGCCACTTGCGAGTCAGCTTGCAATGAAATTTTGAAGCAAGTAAATTTTCACACTTGTCGCAAGTAAAGTGACAAAACGAATAACAGTGTTGCCGTGTAGAGAGTTATTTTATTAATTTGGTTAGTAGTTATTATAGCTAATGTTTTGTATATATAAAAAGGATATTGAGAAATAACATAGACTCATTTTAGAGCTAAGTTTAAACATAAATTTCATGTTTTAATAAAAGAAATATATTAACAATGCAATTAAAGTTCAAAATTGACTTCTTAGCAACACTCTGCACTAAAAGTTGAAGCAACGCTGTTATCTAGAACTTTACTTGTTGACGACATTTTAACTTGCACTGTGCTGTGTAGCCACTCAAAATATTGTTGTGTTTTTTACATTACTCCCGATTTTCGTTAGTAATACATATACACTACTTGCAAGTAACTACTGGCATGTGACAACGGGGGGTTAGGAAAAAAATTGTCACAGATTGTTGTCTTTGTTAAAAAAATCGTTAGAAAAAAATTGTGTGAGAAATTATTTTAATTTTATAAAATGTTTTTTAAACGGTTAAAACTTTTCTTTATAAGGAATTTGGCCCATTGTTTTTTAAGAATAAAATAAATTTGTTTCAAATTGTTGGTTTTGGAATATATTTCGTCACAAATATTTTTCTTTACACAAATAGTTTTTTTAGAAAGAATGGTTTCTTTTGAAAAAAAAAGTTATGTTTAATAAATGTTGGCAAAAAATGTTTCTTATAAAAAATAAGTTGTCAGAAATTGTTTTCTTCATATGTGTCGAAAATATCGATTTTTAATTTTTTTGGTGATTCTTATGGTAGACAACACGCTCTTGTTAGCTGCATTAGTTTTGTCATAGATGTGACAAACTTTTCTGCAATTGATATTGGATCCGACATTTTGGATTTTTAAAATCTAATACCCGATTCGTAACCAGCAACCCCGAAAAACAATAAGTGACGACTTTCGAACAAATGCAAGAATATTACAAAAAAAAGTCCGCCAAAATCTAATACCCGATTCACAATTAGCTACCCTAAAAACCCCGGGTAAAAAAAGCGTTCAGGCACATCAAAATCAATTTGTTAACTTCAAAGTCGTTTTTCTCCAACTTATTTTCTGAGTATAGTCCATTTTAACTTTGCTTGTCACATATCTGTTTTTCACATTTTTTATTCAAAGTATCTTTTGAAGCTTTGTGTTACAAATTGTTTTTTTGTTTGTTTAATGCAGCAGCCACACTTTCAATAAATGGCTTTTAATTTCATTACACATATTGTGTGTCAAAATTCTTTGAAATTGATTAGCTGTGACACAAATTGATAATCAATTTCATTTTTTAAAATGTCAACAAACAACTCAAATTTGTAGCTTCAATCAATGTGTGCTGTGACTAGCTGTTCAAATTGAAAATTAAATTGCCATATAAATGGATATGTGAATTTGAAAGCAATCTAGTTTTCAATTTAAAAAGTTTGTGTTAAGGCTTCATTAGTCTTTACTTTCTGTTGCTGTTCTGTGCCGTTCCTTTCTGTATAAAATATTTTGCAATTACTTTGTCTGTGAAAAAAATCAGCTGGCAACCTATAGAATTGATTACAATTGTACACAAAATATCACAACACACTACACACATACTAGAGCTGCAAAACTATCGATACTACTATCGATAGTTTCGATAGTTTTGTTGTAAATGAAATATCGATAGTTTTTTCCACTATCGATACTATCGGCAAAAAAAACAAGTAATTAAAAGAGTAAAAATAATCGAAGTCAGTAAACAGTAGCCGGCAGCTTTGAAGCAAATTATCCGTAGTTGATTTAAGCTTTTGTACAGCGATGGAAAAGTTGGTACAATTGTATAATATTAGCGCTATTTGAATGCCAAATATACCGTAGCACCGCAATGACCCATTTAGCACTACTGGAATCTCTTTATATTATATTACATGCCAAAAATAGCATTAAAATATATTAACCCCCTTATGCAAAAAATAATGCGTGCTTGAAGTGTACATTAAAAAAAATTTCCACAGAAAAACCGGTTTTAACGTTCACTTATTTTTTTGCACAAGGGGTTAATCTTTAGCTCGAAGGTATTAGAAAATTAAGTAAATCAAACGATGTTTTCCGGTACTTAAAGAATTGCTGGAGGAATGTTATTTATTCCAAATTCATCTGCAAATGTGGAAATTTTATTTTCGTACCAAGGGGAGAAGCCGACTATTTGCATCGACTGTGAACAATCGAATAAAAAAAGGTTATAAACGTAGTATATCGTAAATGTTACTTTTATATTCAGATTCCAGCAACTAATATTCTTTGTGCACCTTCTGGCGTTTTGTTAATTGATTTTTAGTTAATTGAAAAGTACAAGTATTAAAAAAATATAAATAAAGAATTAGGTACAATCGTACTGAAAAAAATAAAATTGTTTTTGAAAGTTAGTACAATTTGTAAATATGACATCGCATCCCTGCTTCTGTATATACATACAAGTACTTAAATACATATGTATGTATATGAATTTATTTATAAATCCAAGTGTTATTCGACAAATAGTAGTCACAAGTATCTTAATAAATTCAACATCGTCGACACAAAGATAAATTTTGGTGGTACTGATATCGCGACGGCCGCCAATCGTCTCTTACGATAAAACTTTACAGTTAGTGTCTTAAAAGTTATCAACAATTTTCGCATTTTGATAATTCTAAACCATGGGTAGGCCCATAAAATTTTAAGTTCAATAAAAAAGTATATTTTCGATAATATGCCGCTTACGATAAAATCGAAAAAAAGGCTTGATATATTTTTATATACTAATGAAAATGTTGAGGATTCTGGATTTTTTTTCAGGTCAAATGTAGTTTATGTGGCAACTTTTATAAAACTATTCGATACTATCGATAGTATCGATAGTTTTACATAAAACTATCGAAACTATCGAGTGGAGCGACTATCGATAGTTTTGCAGCTCTATAAATAACATCACAACAGTTTTTGTTAATACAGGGCCAAAATATCGTATTCGAAATTGAAATATGCCAACTACAATGAGCAACACTTTCACAAAAACTGCGGGTCTGATATTCGAATTACAGAGTAGACCCCCTCATTGAAGTTTGTGACAAGCTGCAGACGTAACTAACAAAAGTATGTATGTTTAAAATTAAATCCATTTCGTGTATGTCCCGCAATTTTCTTGCTGATACACTCTGCTTTCATTATGTTGCTGGCAACACTAACACTAACACAACTAACACGACACTAATTCTCATTCAGTTCAAGTATCATATTTATTATTTTAAATTTGATTGAGTTCATACGAGGATATCGGTTGTTAGTAAACCTCACAGAAACGTGAACAATTGGGTCACACCTACACATACATATATTGTTCAATAAAAGGACTCTGGTTTTTTTTCGAGTCAAATGTAGTTTATGTGGCAACTTTTATAAAACTATTCGATGCTATCGATAGTATCGATAGTTTAACATAAAACTATCGAAACTATCGAGTGGAGCGACTATCGATAGTTTTGCAGCTCTAACACATACACACTTTTGGCTGTCACTTAACTTTGAATTATATTTTCTACAGACTTTTCCGCAACAGAACAGAACGAAAAAGGAAAAACTAACCACACATACAGAATTTCAACTCAACAGAAACAAAACAGCTGATTCAGAACAGAACAGCCTTTAGTGTGAGTGTATTGCAAATTAAATGGAATTGAAAGTCAAAAATTTAACGTATGGCCCCCAAGTAAGAAATAAAATATGTATGTAACTATATATGTGACAGCGCATAGAGAAAGGGACCTAAGGGTAAAAAAATCAATTTTCACTTTTTTTTTTTTTTGATGTGGACAACATCTGAGCATCGAATGAGACCGATCCCATGCCCCAAAAGTGTTCCCTCCCAGAGATATGCGCGTTTTATGATGTGATGGTACACCAAAGATACACGTATTTAAATCTTTAAAATGGCTCTCCTAAACAAAACCGGTTTTTACC
This sequence comes from Tachina grossa, assembly GCA_949987645.1. Taxonomy (NCBI): domain Eukaryota; kingdom Metazoa; phylum Arthropoda; class Insecta; order Diptera; family Tachinidae; genus Tachina; species Tachina grossa. The sequence goes on along the minus strand of OX465276.1, from coordinate 34,333,282 downwards.
CTTAGGTCATTTTCTATTTTGCGCGTCACATATCAAATTGTTTTCTTTAAAAACTTTTAGTTCCAAAATTGCTCACGAAAAACTAATACAGTATAACCTCTCTAATCCGGACAGATATAGTTTCAGCTACTGTCCGGATTATTGGATCGTCCGGACTACAGTTAAAAAAAAATTTAATCGTAATACGTTTATGTACATCTATATAATTTACTTTTATTGCCGAAAAGAAGAAAAACTACACATAAGAATTCATTTGTGTTTAATTAATTTACAGAAGACATAAAGAAAAATACTTAAAGTGGTCAAAAATATTCATTTTGATAAATAAAAATTTATTTTTGTTTGAATACACATATCGTTATGTAATTTATGTGCTCTATTTTTAAATTATTTTAAAAATAAAATTTCCTTTTCCGTCGCTTTGGTTTGCTCAGCCCATAAAATAGCTTTTGAAAATAGTTCGCTTGCTTCTTTATTTGAGATTGTGTTCTTTAATTCTTGTTCACACACAAATACATACCTATTTTGTCTAGCGGTAAAATAACGAACAAATTTTACTGTGAAAAAAAACACTTGTCCGGACTATAGAGGAAAAAGTACTAAACTGTCCGAAAAATTCAAATGTCCGGATTGCTGGATAGTCCGAATTAGTGAGTGTCCGGATTATAGAGGTTGTACTGTACAACAAACGTGCTTGTTTAGAAAAAATTTGCTATAAACTATTTTTAACCCCCGACTAAAAAAAAGGGGTGTTATAAGTTTGTAGTGTGTGTCTGTGTGTCTGTCCGTGTCCACGTACAGGTCAAACGGCGGGACCGATTTTCATTTAGTTGTTTCTGTTTGAAAGATGACTTGATCGAGAGGGTTCTTATAGCGTAGACAGACGACAGCGTTAATTTGCATTAAAATCTCACTAATGTGAATTAAAAATTTACCCTGACAGACGACATTATTTGCATTAAGTAAACAAAATCTGTGCATCCCTTTCGTACCACACACTTCAATAATTTTCCTTGGAAATATTAAAATGGAAAAAATGTGTCTTGATTTTAATATTTCTTTGTACTTTTTCTAAAAACATTTAAAATTACTTGTATTTCCTGACTGAATCGCATTTTAATTTTGAAAACGAAAACAATTTCCCAACATTTGATTGATTGTTGACGGTGTTACCATATTAGAACTGTGTTATCATATAGCTAAATTCAGTATTAATTCACTGTCATTTAGTGCATTTACGGATGAAGATAATTCACAAGTTAATTTGCATTAAGACAGTTAATGCAAATTAACGCTGTCGTCTGTCTACGGTATTAGCTATGTTTGAAGAAAATCGGTCCAGCCGTTTAGAAGATATAACATCTTTTCTGAAAAAAGTCGGGGGTTTTAAAATTTTTAATTTTTGTTATTGTTTTAAGAAATTAGTTTTATAGCGTAGACAGACGACAGCGTTAATTTGCATTAAAATATCACTAATGTGAATTAAAAATTTACCCTGACAGACGACAGTATTTGCATTAAGTAAACAAAATCTGTACATACCTTTCGTGCCACACACTTCGATAATTTTAAAATGGAAATTAACGCTGTCGTCTGTCTATGCTATTACATAAATTGAAAAAGTATTTGTTCTGTCACAAAGTATTTTCGTTACAATTAAATTTTCACACACATAAAAAACAAATTTTTAATAAGTTTTTTTTTAAGTTTTGTCGTAAGTTGTTTTGTTTAAAAAAAATTTTTCCACAAATTTTTTCTGCTTAAAAAAATTTTGTGACAAAATGTTTTATTTTTTTGCACAAGGAATTTTAGTCAAAAACTGTTTTCGTCACTTTTGTTTTTTTTTAAATTTGATTTTTTTAAATGTTTGCTCTAGAAAAAGTTGTTATCAATTGCTCTTTTTAAATAAATAAAATTTATCCCAAATGAATTTTTTCACAAAAATTTTCTAAAAAAAATGCTGAAAAATTAATTCATTTTATTTCTAAAAACAACTTTGCAAAAATTTAAAAAACTTTTAATTAAAAAATAATTTCGAAAATTTGTACTTGAAAATGTTCTTCAAAAATATTTTTCCCCAAATATTTTCTAAAAATTAAAAATTTTAAAAACCCCCGAATATATCTAGAGAAGATGCGATATCTTCTAAACGGCTGGACCGATTTTCTTCAAACATAGCTAAGAACCCTCTCGATCAAGTCATCTTTCAAACAGAAAAACTAAATGAAAATCGGTCCAGCCGTTTGGCCTGTACGTGGACACGGACAGACACACAGATGCACAGACACACAGATACACAGACACACACTACACACTTATAACACCCCTTTTTTAGTCGGGGGTTAAAAAGAATTGTCTGTTAAACCAAATTCTACAGAACTAACTGTGCTTGAGAAAAAATTTATATGTACTTTGTCTTCTATGGAAAGATTCTAAGGAGAATTAGATAAAAAAAAATTTAGGCTTAAATTATTTCGCAGTAGAAAAATAAATTTTTATTTCATAATTTTTTTTTTTTTTTTTTTTTTTTTTGCAAATAGCCATAAATTTATATTTTTGCAAACAGTTGTCTTACGGCACTGTGATACATGGCAAATTTTTGCAGTAATAACCGTAACCCCACTAAGTTGGGAAGGATGGTGTTGCAACACATCTTCAATCGGGGTTCCAGTTGGGGTCAGTGGGTGCTAAGTGTAACAAATAAAAATAAAAATAAGTGGCTACATAATACATAATGCAATTAAAAAAAATCAAGCTTAAACTTTTTTAAATTTTTTAATTGCTTTCGAACAACCCACTGTTATACTGAAATCAACCATAAAACGACCGACCGATCATTGAGAATATTACTTTACTCAATCAAACTCAATCGTTTTTATCAAGCTCCTTACAGCAGGAAAAAAAGAGTCATATAGGGTGTTTTTTGAGGGGTATAGAACTTCGAATTGAAATAAAATACAAGAAAATCGTTTTAATGTCCATCAATTTGGCTTTATTGGAAGGATAATTTTATGCCATTAATGTTTAAATGTGATTTCGGGCATGTGGCCGCCGCGGCTGGCTCGAATAAAGCTAATTCTACAGGTCCAATTTTCAACCACTTTTTCGAGCATATGGGGCCGTATGTTGGCAATAACGCCACGAATGTTGGCTTCCAAGTCCCCTAACGTTTCTGGTTTGTTGGCGTAGACGAGCGACTTCACATATCCCCAAACAAAATAATCCAATGGTGTCAAATCACACGATCTTGGTGGCCAATTGACAGGTCCATTCCGCGAAATTATGCGCTCATCGAATGTTTCCTTCAATAAATCGATTGTGACGTGCGCTGTGTGGCATGTAGCGCCGTCTTGTTGGAACCACAACTCATCCACATTCATGCCATCCAATTCGGGAACAAAATAGTCGGTTAGTCGGCTCCAATTGCTGTGCACGGTGGCGAATCGATTCATTCGGGTCCTCTTCAACACTTTGCTCTACAGCGGCAATTGTTTCTTCGGTGCGCACTGTTCGACGTCTCTGCGGATGCGTATTATCACATAGAATAAACGTAGTGCGAAAACGATCCATGGTTAACCGAATTAATTGCTCTGATGGACGATTATGTCGACCATAAAATGGACGGAGCTTGCGGTAAACTTCGCGAACTGAACCATTATTTTCGAAATAAATTTGCACGATTTGCAAGCGTTGTTCTTTTGTCAACCTGTTCATGATGAAATGGCAAACCAAACTAAATATTAATCACTTCACAGCTGACAAAATGGCCGCCAGTTAAAAAAGTGATGCCAACTTAAAGTTCTATACCTCAATAAAAAACACCCTTTATCTTAAAAGGTTTCAAAGTTGATGGAAATTTCTCATGATGCCAACAAAAGCGAAATGAATTTCTGGCTAACTCCTTGTGACTGGGCACCGATGTAAACTGAGCGGGTTAACCGTTTTTTTTTTTTTTTTTTTTTTTTTTTTTTTTTTTGTAAGTTTGAGTTTAAGTTTGTGCCAGCAAAGTTTTCAAAACAACAATGATTATGAGTACGAGTAACCAGGAAAAAAAGGAATATAAAACGAATTCTCAAAATTTTGTAACAAATAAAAAAAACGAAAAATTGAACGTGTGATTGATTAAATTGCTAAAAATTTGCTGTAAAAACTACAACAGAAAATATCATTTATTGGTAATTTGTAAAACAACTTAACGGACAACTTGTTAACGTTTGTTTTATGTGTATGAAAAGATTGATTAGACGAGTGTATATGATGCCTTGATTGTTGCATTTGTTATTAGCAAATATGACGATGATGATGATGATGATGAAATTTATGCAAAAAACCACAATTTGCCACAGCAACTACAAGAAAAAAATTTAAAAAAAATCGAGAAAAAATAATACCTTCTTTTCTTTTACACAGACAAACATGCGCAGACAATCTTCAATATCTTTGTGTGAAAAAAAAGATTGTCTTCACTTTTTTTTTGCACGCCAACAATCCATCATTACGACTCCTTCTTTTTCAATAAAGCCAGACGCCCACCTTTCTTTTAGACTTCAAATAAACCAAGATTGAAGTCTCAAAACTGAACACTTAACAATTAGTTGTTTAGAGACAATACCAATAATACTAACAACAACAACAACAACAACAACATTAGCAAATACTCAATCAGTTGCAACAAGTCACATAGTAAAAGTGGCAGAAGAAAACCATTTTAAAGTGTTAAGAGTGCAACAGCAGCATCAACCTCTGCTTAATGAAAGAAATCGAAAGTGAGGGCTAACATTAGTCGAATCAATTTTCGATATTACTGTTTCATAAGAGGATTTTGCAAACACGATTGTTATGGAAAATTGTTTTTTTTTTATTTCTTTTTTCTTTAGATTTTCCATGAATACAATTGTGTTAGAATTATATTCTGTTTGCATTATATTGTATGCTCGCGACTCAAAAAAAAGTATTCCAGACCAGAGAAACAAGCCGCTCGGCTCACAGCCGGCACAAGAGCCACCGCCGATTTTAATGGAACTTGAAGCCGCCGCAGATCCATGCGGCTAGCATCGGTTCAAAATTGCAGCCGGCTAACTACACGCAAAGAAAAGATATGGTTGTAGAATGGTTGAGAAAACAATATTATGTTCTCTGAAACAAATGTGTGGTCGTCGAAAATTAGTTATTGTTATTTTAAACATTTATTTCGTTACGATAAACAGAGTAATGTTTGAATTTAATAATTACATTATCCCATCCATATAAAAGTGTGATATGGTTACATTTTAAAAATATAGTTTTGTTAAAAATTTACGACTTCAACATAATTTGTATTATTATTTTAAAAAAATATGATCTAAATAACAATATAATGTTTTCCAAAACCATACTATGTTAAGTTTAAAAAAAATCTTTTTCAGAAACATCTGTCAGTTCAGTATTTCGTTTGTAAGCTATCGGTAGTGTTAAATAAATGAATAAATAAATAAAGTATAAACAAAAGGGTAGATCAATAAAAATATATAAGCATTTGTGTATCTTTTTATACAGACATGGCTATATGTCGTGAAAATATACATTTCTATATATACAATTTATTTCAACAATATTAATTTATTTTTATTTCGAATTTAACGCACAGCTGTTTCTACAATAAATATATGATTAAAAAATAAAATAGTATTATTATATTAAATAATACTGTGGTCGCATTTAACAATATTAATATAATATTAGAACAATATTAGAACATAGTATGGTGAGTCTCAATTATATTTTAGTCACATCTAACAATAGTGTTGTCATATTTACAATACTAAGATTATAATATAATTAACTCAGATAGTATTATAATTAACTCAGATAATATTATAATTAACTCCGATAATATTATAATTAACTCAGATAATAATATTGTTAAAGTTTTTTTCTATTAACAATAATATGATTTGACTGCAACCATATAATTCAATCAACCATATTTTTTCTTTGCGTGTAGAGATGTACACAATCAATTGTACTTTTTACCCCACTGCGTAACGCAAGGAAGGTTTATCAGTCTATATATTTATGTATGTATGCATGTGTGTGTGTTCTTTTGCGGCACTATATATACCGAACGCTTGAACCGATTTTGATGATTCTTACGTCAATCGATTTGTCTTTATCCAGGGAGTATCACTAAAGATATGTCAGTTGTCAAAATTCAATATGGCGGCCAATAGATGCCATTTTGTAAATACGAAAAAATAAAAAGTCGGCGAACTATATCAAAATGGGTATCATTCGACAGGTATTTTAAAATATCTTTAGGTTTCTCTTATGATTTTTCATTTCCAATGACCACTTAGGATATTTAAGGAATCAAAACTGGTCGCAGTCGGGTTTTTGAACTTTTTATTGCAAAATTATATTATACTAGCTTTTACCCGCGGCTTCGCTTGCCTTAATCTGATATTTTAGAAACTATACTTAAAATTTGTGAATGGCAAAATGATGATAGAAAATATGAACAAAAACGAATAAAAACCGATTTTAAGACTCATTAAACAACGAAACCCGAATCAAAAATTACCCTAACCTGCCCAAAAATCTGTTTTTCGAAAAAAATCCGAACCAAATATAAAAAACCGGTTCCGAACCGAATAAAAATAGGCTTTCCATTGCTGAAAGAATAGTTTTAGCGGTTTGTGCCTGAAAGCGTATCAAACAAACAAACAAACTCACTTCAAACAAAAATTTTTCTGTATACAAAATATAATAAAACAAAATACACAAAGTTATAAAATTTTTGACAGCACATCCTTTCTTTTACCTAACAACTTACATATACTATATAATTATACTTCGGACCTTATAGACATTTATGCCCTAATTCAGTAAGAAGATTTAGGACGTTTTTGTTTGAAAATACTTTTGAGTTCTTGGGTTTGAATTCTCTAAATTATAAAAAAAAGGTTGTTGTCTTTGATAATGAAAAATAAAAATATTATTGCCATGCTTTTAGAACATAAAAATTAAATTAAAGTATTATACAATAGTTTGAAAAATGTATGAAAAATTATGTGTTGAATATAATGTTGGGAACAATATCATAAAGCAAATACACGAACCCTCTAGCAAAGAACGACAACTGCGGTTTTTTTTCATCCACACACAAGACGATACAATCGTCGAACAGAATTAGGGCATTAATTTTACAAAATAAAGTTTAAAATGAAATTTTGTTATGAAAAAAAATTGGAACAATTTTTCCTCTGGAAAAAATTGTTGTCAGATAAATTTATGTTACAAATAGTTTCTACAAAAAAAATCTAAACAAACAATTACTTTGCCTCCGATTTCTCTCATCTCAGTCCATACCTTAAAGCCATTATGTTAATGCTCTAATAACCTTTCGTCATTATTGTTGTTTTAGGTTTTCTCCCCTTTCTCCAGCTGAAAAATCTCTTAGCATTTCCTTAAAGATACACAAAATATCCAACAACAGTCGACCACCAAGAGTAATCTCAGAAAGATAAGTCAATTGCCACCAAGTAGTAATACGATCGGTTTTTGTTGCATTTGTTTACAATATTACAATAAATGCTGAAGTTTCTCCTGATAGTGTTTGTTGTTTGGTGCTGCAAAATTACATATGCTGATGAATTTAAATCAAAGGTTGAAACTTGATAATTGCAAACTAACTTGGGTTACGATTTTCCACTAAAGACCCACTGCCATATTTCTATTTATTTTTTTTCCTACAATTTGCTGCTGCAGCAGTTAATGTTTTGTTAAATTTTCAATTTACAAAATTTTCAGGAAATAAAATCTTTTAACTGATTACAAACTACAAGATTTTTATTACAATTTTGGTGGAGCTGCAGTGTCATTACGACTTAAGGATGATTGAAGAAAAATCTATGAAATGATGCAAAAAAAAATTTAAATTTAGCAAATTGAAATGGTAATTTAAACTGTTCGATATTTTCTCAATAAGATTACCAATCGAAATAAAAGATATTTTCAAAGAAAAAAAATCTTACAATGTGTGCAAATAATTTTAAAATTTGAGAAAATAGACACAACGTTGTTAGTACGAGGACATCCGGCCAACCGAATAAAACAAATTTTTTAGTAATCAAATAAAATTAAGAATTATGTAACATCGCGCATGGGTTACCTACTGGAATGAGGTCAAGGATATGCTTAATTCAAGTTAAGTTGGCAAATTTTTTTTTATTTAATTTTAAACTCGTCTGCCAGCCAGATGAAATCAATTCTGATCGATAGTACAGATCAAAAGGACTAATAACGAGCTAACGTAATAATTGATTATATTAGTAAATAATAATTTGTTGAGTTTCTTGTACATATGTATATTATGAAATTTTATGCATGTTAATGAAAACTTTTAATAAAGTAATGAAAAATTTCATTCATACACCCAGAGAAAAAACAGTTTAAAATCAATAAAAACCACATTGAATTAATAAGAAACATTAAGTCCTAGTTTATAATATGCAAGTCTTATTGCTAAGCTGATTAGTTTGAAGGAGAGAGAGACTTGCATAGTGTAAACCAGGTGGCTCTCCATTACGCCATAGCCATAACCATAAACATAGAAATCTTTTGAATTTTGGTTTTTCACCGTAACCATAAACATATGTTTGCTAGTTAAGGCTATGATTCAGAATCCTAGAAAATCGCACGACCTACGGTAAAATACAACAATGATTTGATTAACTAACATGTGTATAATTAGTAAAGAACAAACGACAATGGTAAGACTGTTGTAAATTTAGAGATGGTAAGGTGAGCTTTCATTACAAAAACATCTTTCAGCAAATTGAAATACGATGAATATAAACAATTCACATATTCCATTTGCAATAAAATGCTAAGTATATAAAGCAGAAATCTACATCAACTGACACCACACACAGTGGACCAAACAAAGAAGAACGCTGATGATGAAGGTTTAGTGGCCTTCGAAAACGGCTAGCTGTTCCGTTCAACTATGTGTTGTCAGAATATTTACAACTTGTTCATTAATAATTATCACATGTAATTTGGCTTAAAAAGCGATACGAACATTAGCCTATTCAAATCATAAATATAGAAACAAATGAAGTTCGAAAAATAATAATTAAATTAACTAGATCTGATGAATTGTTATTCACCCTTATTCTATTTGGCGTCGGCAACATCGTCATCAATTTTGAAACAACATCAATATAACACAACATCAATGCTAACTTTGTATTCCCTAACAGTGTTATGACGACATTGCCTGTTTATCGATAAATACAATACACATATCCAATATTTGAGTCAGCTGGTTCATTTTGTTTACTATTTTTGGTAAAAGTATTTTTGAATAAGTAAAAGCTTTGTAAATAAATTAAAATAAAATGTTTTTCTTTCCTATTGAGACGATGAAAAAAAAATTAATAGTGAAAATAAGATTTCTCAGACAAAAGTGATGCATTTGCCAGTTACCCAAGGAAAAGTAAGTGATAAGTTCTCTCATGTTTTTGGAAAATAATGGGCAATGTTCATCCTTTTAATATTTTACAAATATTTTCGGCTGAACAAAACATTATTTAGGAATGTATTGGATACAATAGAGCCTAGCTTTTGAAACAAAAGGGATCAGATCAACGTTTATTGGAGCTTGGAGCTTGGAGCTTCCTCCAAAGGTACTCAGTGCTATTTGTTTATATACCCCGCCTTCAGTTGCTTTGCTGTTGTTGTTTGCAACCTTTTTTTTTTAATTTAAACCTCAGTATACTTTCCCAACACACTATTCACTTTACATTTTGCCATCCACCACTAGTTCTAATTCGTGGACCGAGGGAATTTAGTGCAGTCTCACTTTCTCACTGCACCTTGAAATTATTAGGAAACTACCCCTGAGGAATCCTCTAGCAAAAGAAGGACTTTTCCAACTCTTCCACAAGCTTTTCAAATTGGTTGGGGTTGGTAATTTTAATTTTGTCCATATTATATTTTTCACTTTTTTTAAGAACTTTTTTCAAATAAATATGTACATTTTTATATCTACTTATTTTTCAAATTCGTTGAGGCATGCACACAACAGAACACGACATCAAAAACACTGACGACAAAATGAACGGCAACATCAACATCAATGTTTCTTTCAGAATACCAAACATATGCTGACAGTCATCGATAAATGGCAATACTATCTACGGGAATACCGATTTGATAAAAAAACATTAAAAACGACGTCGTGTTATGTTGCCGACGCCAAATAGAATAAGGGTGATTGTCTTTTAAAAATTTGCATAGACTCTATCATATCAGTGTTGTATTTTCTCAAAAATCGCACAATTGTTTAGGATAGTGTATCACGGCACAAACAGCTGTTTATGGTTATTGCAACACTAACAGAAGAAGCAACTATATTTGTGGATATGGCTATGGTGGTCATAGTTATGACGTTATGGTATGGCAAGTCTGATTGAATATTTAAGTTCGTAAAATTTCTTAAATCATGCAAAATATTTGCTCTGATGAATTAAAAAAATTAATAGTGAGTGTTAAGAAGAAAGTTTTAGATATTGAAATTTTAATAACATTAATGTGTTTCATTTCTTACATACGCAGAGAAAAATTAAATTAATTTCGGATTAATACGTTTATATTACATCAAAAATTAAGTCAATTTGCAATTTTTAAGAATTACACTTGAATTTATTGAATTAAAAAATTTAACTGAGCACACAGAAAAAAATTCCATAGTAAAATCACCATGCAAAAGTTTTGATTGCAAATTACAATAAAATTTATAAGAAATAATATCGTCGTCTTACAGGTAAACCTGCTAAATCCACTTTTTATAATATATGACATTTTAATGCCGTTCGAAAGAGAAGCCTCATCAGCTGGCTAAAATATTTATTATAATTTGAAGTTGTACATGTCGAAAAAAACAATAACGAAAGAAAACTGAAACGAAACTTTCGACTAAAAATTTATATTGAAAACAGCAATAAAATATGAAAATTTGTTTTTGTTTTCAATATAAATTGTAAGTCGAAAGTTTCGTTTCGTTATTGTGAAACAGGCCATTAATGTATTAGGCTAGTTTCTTAAGCTACATATGTATAGAAAATGTTAACAGCATTTTGCCTCTCCTATAAAATTTGGTTGAAGTGAATTACAATTTATACACTCTAAGCCAACGATATGTTGTTTAAGTGTTTTGATATATATTTGCTTTGTTCGTATTAATAATGCACTGTTCTGCCCAGTTGCGTGGCCTGTTGTTGTTTCAACTTGAAATAACTTTGATTCTACATGATTCTTCATTTTAATAGTGCTGGAATGTTGAATCAACATAAAACAAAGTTATATTACATAAAAGGAAACATTTTCCTTCAATATTACTGTAAATCATGTTGAATTAACATGAACCACATACATATGAAGCAGAATCATAGCGAAAAAATTTTAGATCAACCTTGTTTTCGTAGAATTTAATATGAAATTTTTCTGTGTGAATAAATTTAATTTGTAATTAAATATATTAAATTTTTTAATTAAAGAAATATATAAATTAAATTGAAAATTTTCAATTTAATTTATTAACAAATATTTTTTTGCTGTGATGATAACAGAATTATTTTCATTATTATTTCATAGTTTTTTTTAAATTTGGCGTATATTTTTAAACTAAAACTGAAAATACTTATTAGCAAACAACCGAATTGAGCCGAGGTTCAAAATGAGAATTTTAAGATTCAAACATAAATTGTAACAAATAACTACCCCAAACTATACTTATTTAATTTTCCAAAATTGAAAATTTATATCATAAATATTGATCCTAAAAATCAGAATATTTTTAAAAGCGATACATACTTGAAGTTAGCTTGGAAAAGTTTTTTAAGCTGAGGTGGTCAACTTTGACATCCCGTATCTCAGCTGCTATATTGTAAGGGAAAACACTGCTCCTGAAAGCTTATACCATCTTCTAACTTTTGTCCATAAATCATTTTGTAATCGTATTAGTAGGTTCATAAGATATCGATTTATTAACAATATTTTTTTTCGCCTTACGTTCTACTGTGCGGCATTAAAAATATTTTAAATACGTTTTTTTTAATAAATTATACTTTTTTCATATTTGTTTCAAAGCTTAAAATATTTTGCCGGTGTCTTTGTCATCCGCAATCCAGCTGGCCTCAATGGGTTAAGAATAAAACTTGTCTTTCAAATATCTTTAACACAACTTAAAACAATTAATTGTTAATTTGTTAAACCACAAAAGAAACAAAGAAATACACTATTTATTGTTAATATTTATTCGGAAAATAAAACCCAATTATCTTAATGCCTTAATAGATTTTAACCTTTTAAATGTTAAATGTTTCTCTTTATGCTTTTTATAACCTAATAAATATTCCGTATTAATTATATGAAAAAAAAAATCATAATCAAATGTTACGTCTACTGTTTTCAAAAGAAAAGATGATTTCGCTTAATTCAAAAATGTTTTAAAAAAAGGAAAATTATTTTAAAATATTTATTGTATGTAGAAATTTTATTGAAACTGTAGGTTTTTTCTTTGTCTTTTAGCACTATTAAAAAGTTACTAGGCTGATTGTAATTTACGCCGTCATTGTAGTTATTTTATTGCAAGTTAAAGCAGAGATCGTGAATTGTATTTCGTTAATGGTCACACGCGGATACGAAAAAAATTTATTATTTTAATCTTTGGGCTCACGTTCATGCACTCTCACGTAAGTATGGACTTCACTAAGTATTGTTTACGCCATAAAATTTAAAAGGAAACTTACCAATTTAGTGCACAATTTTCAATTGCGCTCACACACGCTCACGTCACTGAGGTCCAATTTCACCAACTCTATTTAAATATCAATTCATATTTAAATGTAATTTTTCCATACGAAAATTTACGAAAATCGACATTTAAATATGAATTGATATTTAAATAGAGTTGGTGAAATTGGCCCTGACAATGCGTTAAGGCTCAGTTAGCCGACTGTAATGTAATGTAACTGCAACAGTAAGAAACAGCTGATCGATTTTGTTATGTGAAAAGTAATGAAAATGGTTATACTCAATGAAGTGAGTGGTGCCCAGCTCCACTATGAATGCCTTTCTGTTTCTGTCATTCCGTTTCTCCGTCTTGTTTAATATTCATATACCCAATTGTCTGTCTATTTACATGACCAACTGTCTTTTTTTATCTTTTATTACTTTTATTGTTGCTGTTGTTTTGATTCATTTGTATTTAAGCTTGGAATTGGGAATTTGCTGCTGGTGCCATGATTTTATTATTGTTTCCATCCACAACATTGTAATTTCGGAGAAAAAAACAGAAGAAAAGTAAAATATTTTCAAAACATTTATAGCTTTATCATTTGAATAAAATTATATAGATTTGTTTGAGTTTTCCTTATGGATGTTGTTGCCGTTTATTACTGCTCTGCCTACTTTAAAATTTATTGTAAATGCGTTTTATTTTTTGTATACCTGCCAGCCTGTCTTTTTTGATCTGTCTTTCGAAATTCATAAGCAGCCACATTATTCAATTTTCATCTGTTAATACTGTTTTCCTTCTTTTTTTTTTCTTACAAATCTTGGGAAACTTTCGTTAGACTTAAGACATCAAGCAAATAGAAAATAAGAAATGCAGAAATGTTGTTTGATTATTGCAAAGTAATCACCTTCGATTTCATTTTTTTAACAGTGCCAAAAAAAAAACTTAAATATTTCTCTTAACTTTTTTTTAATAGAAAACTAATAATACTAGATATCAGGAAAGTTGCCAAAAAGTATTCGTATGATATGCAATTTTTCGCGTCACAATCTTCTCTACTGTTCCTATATGCAAATAGAAAAAGTTTTCTGTAACAAATTTCTGAACAAATATGAATTTAATAAAACTTATTTCTTTAAAACAGCTACACCCAAGACGAATGCACAATGTGCGAGCTTTTACAAACGAGCTTTGTGCTTTCACACCGACGAGAACACAACAGCCAATCAGATGTCGGCGTCAGCAATGCTTGTTGCTTAGTTTACAAAGAAACATTTCAACATGAATAGACTGATACCTGAACAACACTTCCAAATTGTGCAAATTTATTTTGAAAATCATGGTTCTGTCCGAAATAAGTATCGCGCACTACGTTCATTTTACGGTCAACATTATCATCCATCAGGGCAATTAATTCGATTAATTGTGGAAACTTTTCGCTCCACGTTTACTCTAAATGATAATATGCCTCCACAGAGACGTCGTACAGTGCATACAGAAGAAGTCATTGCTCCTGTAGAACAGTCTATCCGCCGCTATGAAGCCATGATTACTGACTTCTTCGTCCATCATTTGAATAATCATGATGTGCAGGAGCTGTGGTTTCAACAAGACGGCGCAAAATGTCACACAGCTCGTGCCATATTGAAGGAAGCGTTTCGTAGACGCATTGTTTCATGTATCGGATCGTGCGATATACGCCGCTAGACTATTTTCTGTGGGGATATGTGAAGTCGCTAGTCTACGCCGATAAGCCCAAAACGATTGACCTGTTGAAGGACATTCGCGACGTTATTGCCGATATACGACCAGAAATGTTGGAGAAAGTAATCGAAAATTGGACCTACAGATTAGGCTACGTCCGAGCCAGGAGATTATCTTTCGAACAAAGTAAATTTCATGTCAATTTAAAAATTCATCTTTTTTATTCCATTTCAAAGTTCTATACCTTTATAAAAAAAACACCCAATATAATTTTTTAAAGTTAAGTAAGTTATGTGAGACAGTGAGAATATGTGTTTACCAATGCTTTGGAAGCAATGAAAATGTCAGTCCCAAAAAAATAATTATTATATTATTATAAATATTTACATTTGCGAATAAAAAAAATATATCAAACTGTTTAAACTATAAAAATTCAATTCAAAATGTTTGCTATCCTGCCACAGAATACACAGAAGTGAAGAAAGTGACAGGTAAAAAAAGCTCCAATCAGGTTTTTGTTAAAATTCATGGAAGAAAGAGAAAAGCATAGTGTATTTGATACTGTAGTGTATTACTACTTACCAATTAACACAGCTAATAAAAATTTATTGCACTAGAAAGACGTAGCAAAACAAAACCGACGACAAAATTTGAGGGAAAACGAGACAAACTGAAAAATACCCGTATCTTCCGTCTCGTGACACTTCTGTATGTTTTGTGATCCTGCAGGCTGCTCCTAGTGATCTTTCTCTTTTTTTATTTGGCATGTCACCACTTACTTCATGAATCTTGTTTTTGTTGATTAAAATTGTTGTCATTTGTTGTTTATACACTAGAGACCTGCGTAAACAGTCTTTAAATGTAAATACGTCATGATTTTTAAATGTATTCACGTCGCATGTATTATACTAAACCAATAATAAATGCTGTCGTACTATAAGCGCAGCACGATGGATGCATTGGTGTATGTGTATATCAGTTGTAACAAGCGATGTCGCAAGACAGCTTGTTTGTAACAAACACTCAAAAGAAGTACTGTTGATTAGTGTATGCTTGTTATTTTTCATATTGTACGTTTGAGTGTGTGTGTGTAATATGTAGCTGGTAAGCTATTATGTGATTAACCGCATACAACTAATGTTAATGCATGTGTGTACCATTGCATGTGCGCAGAAAAATAAAAGATCATACACACATACATGCATAACTTTGTACACGCGCTTATGCGTAGAAAGAAGCAAGTATCACAAATTCTTCCGTCACGAAGTGTTTTCTTCTTTACTCTTATACCTACAATACTCAAACAAATTTCTTGCAAACAGTGTTGTTAACGTTTGTTTTATGAGATTTCGCTGTAGTAAAGCATTTGAAAAATCCCTCATGTCTTGAAAGTTATTATAAGATGTCTTATGCAGCACACTATTATACACCAAAAAAAAAAAGAAGATGAAGAAAAATCAGTCCAGATGATCATGACAGCGTTCACTGGTGATCATCAAGCCAATGACAGGCCTCATTGACTGATGAAATGATTTATTTTTAGTTACATACATATGTATTTGTGTTGCCAACAAATAATTGTTTATAATAATGCGTTTAACTGAAAATGATCGTTGTTGCCGTTAACGTTGCTGTTTGCTACTGCTATTTATTGTTGGTGGGTTTCCAACAAAATATGTGACTTAAAAGTTGTTACCGATTTTGAACATATTTGTTGTAGCGAATGAAAAACAAAAACAACAATAAGAGACAATTCAATGTTTTATTTGTGCCGGTTATTTTTCATTTAATTTTTTGTTGTTTGTTTCTTACTTGTGTCATCCGTCCGGTTCGGTCCGTCTAATTGTCTGTCAGTTTTTCTTTGTGCTCAACCCTGCCTTTATAAACAAGCCAACATATTTCGAATGTTGCTGCTTTTGTTGGATAATGGTGATGGTGGGCATCTGCTGCTGCAGCAGCATCTTCTCAATTCACTTTCTACTGTTTAAATATTCCACTTTTCGTAACTGCCATTGTGTAGCTTGCTTTTCCTCTCTAGAGTCCTCACAACAAAAGAATTCTTTTTTTTTAATGCTGCAAGTGCAACACTTGTGTGTGTAGACACTTAAATTTTTTTCAATGGAGCATTTTTTATTTGAAATTGTTGCTGTAATATTTGTTTGTTTTCTTGTTTGTTTTTTTTTTGTGTTTAGTGTGTCAATAAAAATGTGTAAAATTTTCAAATCGAAAATGCAAGTGGAATTTCTTTTACTGTCAATTGTTTTGTTGCTGCGAAGTTGTTAAAAAAAAATTACAATACAAGCGAAAAATTGTATTAAGAAACTGGTCTAAATGATTTTTTCTTTCAATCATAATAATGAATTTGTCCAAGAGAATTACAACTGCTGAACATATTTCGCTAGATATTTTTCTTCGAAATTTGCGAATTTTTTACGATTTACGGACATTAAAATTTAGCACAAGGTGTATTGTATTTATAATCAACCGATTCCTACACACTTTTTTAAAAGAAACGGGACAATATTTTATATTATACACATTAACAGTGTTGCCAGATTTTATTTTTAGCAATTCCAATAAAGTTCAGTTTAAAAAAATAATTTAATATAATGAAAAAGCTTTAAAAATAGCAGTGTAACACACAGTGATGCCAAAATTCCTTCACCAAAAATGGCTAAATGTATACAAAAAATGGCTAAAAACTAGCTAAAAAAATTTCTAAGCGCAATCGAATGCAAAAATCATGAACTTTAGCAAAAACAAGAAGATATTTCATACATTAATTTTTTTTTACAAATCATAAATTTTTTTAAAGTAAATAAAAACTAATTTAAGTAATACATAAAGTTATTTTTCTTCAGGTAGTCAAGAAAATGCGCATATAGTGCGAACTTGCAATACTTGCAGTACGCCTTGTATTCATTTGTACATTCTGCTATTCAGTCGATAAATTTTTTGGTTACTAATCTATTCCTTGCGAAATTTTTGTTTACAATTTTTATTAATTTTCTATTTTTTAAACTTTCATTTAAACTTTGATTTATTTTTTCTTTTCACTCGTGTAAAACAAAACCGACCCTTGTTTGATTGATATAAAAACCACTAAATAGACCCGACAACTTATCACAACATGGCAACGATTATAAGTTTCAACCAGAATTCATTGATAGTAATGCGAAACAAAACTCCGTTGTGTTCTTTTGGTAGTAAATAAGTGTTCCTTTGATGCTAGCTCAAATTTTTTATGAAAAATCACAAATAAATTTCATGTTTCGAAAAATAGCTAAAAAAATAGCTAAATTAAAATAAAAATGGCTAAACAAATAGCTAATAGCTAAATTCACTTTTCTTCCGGCTAAACGGGATGAAAAATAGCTAAATTTAGCCAGAAAATTGCTAAATTGGCATCACTGGTAACACACAATAATTTTTTTAAATTGACATTTCATTATTTTGAACTTTTCACAGACTATTTTTGAAAATTAAATTTAACTATCTTTAAATGAAAGTTTAACATAATTTCATGCCCTTACAAATCAGTATTATGCATGCTTAAGATAATAACTCATGAGTATACTATATTAATAAGTCCCAAATCACACTGTGCAAGTCTTATTGCTAAGCTGATTAGTTTATTAGGAGAGAGAGAGAGAGATGAGGGGAACAGAAACGTTTCAGTTCCCCTCATCACTCTCTCTCCTAGCAAACTAATCAGCTTAGCAATAAGACTTACATAGTGTAAACTAAGACTTATTAATAAATATTCGTGAGTGATTATCTTAAGCATGAAACGTTTCTGTTCCTCTCGTCTCCCTCTCCTAGCAAACTAATTAGCTTAGCAATAAAACTTGCCTTGTGTAAACTATCACATGTGAATGTTAAGAAAAGCAAATCACAATAACGAAAGTTGAAATTTGCGAACATTCTAAAAATCGCGATATTTTTACATTGCGTTTAAGCGAATTTTGATTACCTGAAACTTCTACTGGATTTGTAACATTTCTATTTAAGCTCTAAAAGATTTCTACATACCTGAATAATTATTAGGAATTGCCTAAATACCTTAAGCCAAATATAAGAAATATACATTTTACATAATTACCTAAAAAGAAATAAAAAATTTAAGCTTATTAAAACAAGATAGAAATAGAAGTACAATATACATATATATATATGTATGTATGCACATTTATATATAAAAAATTTACAATCCAATTAAACTTATTTCAAACCAATAAGCACTTAATTTTCATTTAATAATAATCAATATAAAAAAACGGACATAAATACTGGTCCACTTCCATAAACAAATATGCCACTCAATTAAATTTTCTCGAAATAAATAAAAAAATATATATATAAATATAAAAAATGTCTACTAAATTATGTTTAGTACACTTTTCTTTTGAAATCCATATTTATAAATATTTTTCTTCAATTACAAGCAACAAACAAATCAATTCATTCATTATATTTTCCAAAACTTATTATTTAACTCCCATCTGACCAAATACAATTATTTACAATATTTCAAATGTTTCGTTTGTTTTTCTTATTTGAAGCAGATAGAAAAAAAAAACGTTTGACTTTTTCTTATGTTCAAATTGGGTTGATAAGAGATTAAACAACACACAAGAAAAAAACTACATAAATTATTGACATATTTGTGGAGGTATCATTAAAAGCAATTTATTTCTTTAGTCACTACATCTAATTATTCTGTTTTATTTGAAAAATGTATGTAATTGACAGAAAAAAATAAATCTTTTTTCTTACCTTGGCCAGAAAAAATAAATAAATAAATAACTAAAAAAAAAGCAGGTGTCAACTGATCTTTGGAAGCAAATTTAATGAACACTAAACGTACTTATGACAATATGTCGAATAATAAATTTCTTATATCTTTGGTAGTAAATTAAAAACAAAATTTGAAAATATTTTTTTCTTAAATGAAAATCTTTTCACTACAGATAATCAAGCAGCCAATCTTTTCAGATTCTGAAATATATACACAGAAACGTACCTCAGCACTATGTGTTTAAAATTCAAAATTGCGGCAAAAATTATTTCCAAGTGAGCTAGCATCATAAAACTTGGTGTAGGAGACCCCTGTTGCTAAATTAGGGGCCTTGCTATGCGATTTTGTAGACGAATCGTAAAATATTTTTTTTCTTTCATAAAAGAAAGTGGAATTTTTAAATTAGGCCGCTGAGGTTGGAAATGGACACATAGATATTCGGGTCTATTCTCGTTTGAATATCGTTTTAAAACGACACATGAGAACGATAGTTTTACATTTGAAAATGTACCGTCTTAACCTAATACCGTATTACCCCAATACCGTATTACCATTTCAATATAAAATTAGTCAAACGAGAGGAAATGAGAAAAAATTACAGGGACTTCCGAACTTTGACAGTTGATAGCGGCCATATTGTTGACGAATTATGTTCGTCTATTCAATATGTTTTGCCAAATAACCGTGGACGGATATAACAACTGGTAAAATTATTTTTATTATTTTTGAGAGCTCAATCTAGACATCTCAGATGCGCGCCATCCAGCGAAGCCATCAATAAAGAATAGAAATTAATATGGTCTACATGTACTTAACCAAGAAAATAAAAGTTTTTAAAATACTTTTTGTTTCTTTTTCTTTTTTTGTTACCAGAACAGATCTAATGCTAACTTTGCTCTGAAATCCACCACACCTGCTGTAGCGGCAGTTAAAATCAAACAATAAGTTAATAAAATGTAATTTTCTTTTAATGTGTTTAAAATACAATAAAAAATATCTGTTGATTGAAATACGAATATGAGTATAATTATGAAAAGCCATAGTACTCGTATGTGGGGTGTTTCAAATACGTTTAACATTATCATAACACCACAACCGTACCAGTGATCCAACCCACTATCAATAGCTAAACAACCAAATTTGGTTGGGTATCATGTTCAAAGGAATTCCTACAAAAAAAAAGCAGCAAGCAAACAAACATTGAATGTAATCAAAGATTTCAGATTTCAGTTTCCTTTTTGCAAACCGAGTTGCTTGTAAGAAATCCCACAGCAGCGTAAAAGTGAAAATATGTATGCACATGCTTACATTGGCTGCATCTTTCACTTTCTATCAAGAACTTTACAAAAGAGGTAAAACGACAACAACAACAAAAAAGCACACATATGTATAATAAAATAAAAAAACATGAAACGAAATTAATCTTGTCAGATGATCTTAAAAAACGTCAAAGTATCAACAAACATTAATAAAAAAAAAACTCAAACCACGCAAAAGACAATTCAAAGAAAAGGAAGAAATTCCCATCAAATGGAGAATGAAGTTAAGTTACTGCACAACGAATGGCGGGCTCTAAGTCTAATCTTGTGGCTGTCTGTCCGTCTTTATATTCATATCTAACTGTGTGCCACTCACTCACTCATCACTTCCACTTTTCTCTAGGTGAATTTATTGAACACAATGTTCAGCTGTCTATAGAAAACGGGCGCACGCGTATTGAAACAATTAATTTTATTTTTTATTTTTTTTTTTCAATGAATGCGTTTTTGTTCATTGGGCTTTTCTTAGCTGGTGTGGGCAGTCATCGTTATTACAATCAGCATATTTATATTATTGAAATAATCATTTAATGTAATCATTTTGTTTGATGTAAATGAATATCAGTGTATTTCGCCTTCATAATTCGTTTTTACATGCAGGAATACTTTGAACTACTAATAAGTTTTTTTTTTAACTATTAAGAGCATCTTTGCATATCATGCTAAGGAAGTTTTAAAAACATTTCTTTTATTTTCGGCAAAACATATTTCTCGTTTGAAGTAACGCTTTTTAAATCATTTTAAAGATATGTGCCAGAAAAATGTTAATGCTGGATTGATTAATTGCCAAATGTTTATAAAGTTTATGATATTTAATTTTTTTTTTTTCTAGCAACAAAAACTATTTAGACTAGAAATATTAAATGTTGAAAAATTAGAATACAAAAACAAATACGCATGGCAATCAAATCTAAAAAAAAATTTAAATTAATTACAAACGTCATATTAGAATTATTAGGGCTGTTATTCGATTAATCGATGATTTTTTAAAACCTCTATAGTACAAAATTCAATCAATTTTCTATGGAGTCTTCGAATTATTTTTTATGAGGACGAAAAACGTTTTCTGCCGATTTAGTCAAACTATTTAGATACGGTGTAAAAACAGCAGTTTTTTTGGGAAATAGAACAACGAATCATACATATATAATATATTGTATTATTTTCAAGATATTATTACAGAAGATAGTTGATATGATTCAATACAAATTTATATGAAAATTTTTTGAATTTTTGTATGTACATATATTGGAAGTTTTTTAATTGATTAATTTTTATTAATAAAATGCTAACATCTTTTTTTTTGCATTTTGTTTCAGTGTCGTTTAAGGCCGGTTTTACATCTGCTGTGCCATGTGCCAAAGAAAGCGTAGCCACTAATTACTAATGAAAAACTGTTTGATTCAGACATATATTTATTGATTCAAGCCGTTTCCAATCATGTTGGAACAGAAACGCTGAATAACATACAGTATCTGTACATACCAGAACTAACACACGCAAAAGTGGTGCAAACAGGTATATCTGTGCAGACCTATAATATGTACATGGAATGATATCGGATCATGCTTGATGGTGTGTTCCGGAGGAGGAAAAAATTCTGTGCTTACGTAAATTCAAGCGCATGAAATATTCACGAAAAAACATATAACATTAAATAATTTTTTAAGTTCTCATGCAGAAAGAATATGAATATTTGAATTAACATATTCAAATAGTATATTAAAATAAAAAACTATTCGGATTAGAGATTATACTCGTACGTATTAAAGTTAATCGAATAAAAAAAAATTTAAAAAAAATTAGTAAAACTTATACTGAAATTATTCAAGTCCCAAATCACACTATGCAAGTCTTATTGCTAAGCTGATTCGTTTCAGGGAGAGAGACGAGGGGAACAGCAACGTTTCTTTTCCCCCCGTCTCTCTCCCCTAACAAACTAATCAGCTTAGCAATAAGACTTGCATAGTGTAAATTGGGACTAATGAAAAACTACAGTAAGGCCTCGATTATGCATGATTCGGTTAACCGGTAACGTCGATTATTCGGGTAAGAAATATTGTAATAGTTTTCTTTTTGTCCATCCATTTAATTTTTTTTTGCATCGATCAACCGTAATTACTTCTATTATCCGGTATTGCAAGCAAGCAACTGCAAACAGCAAAAATATTTTTTTCCTTATACTACATATTTATATAATTTTTTGATTAGACACAAGCATAGTTCATAATCCATGAATTTTTCTTTAATTATATGCGGTATATACAAAGACGTATAAGCATATACAAAAAATATGAATAAATAAATTCAGTAAAGTGCGACTCTGACTCGCGCACGAAGGGTTCCGTACGAATACTAGATATGTAATTTAATAAAAACTTCATCCTATATAATATATAGTTTTGGCATTTTTTTCGTTTTTGGGGTCTTTTCGGTTTTTTTGTTTTGGCAGTTTTTGCGTTTTTTCGGTTTTGGCGATTTTTTTAAGTTTTGGCTCCTTTTTTAGTTTTGACACTTTGTTTTCTCGTTTTGGCGATTTTTTTCGGTTTTTGGTGTTTTTTCATTTTGGCGTTGTTTTTATTTTTGGCGATTTTTTCATTTTTGCGATTTTTTTTTATATAAATTTTTTTTTAGTTTTGGCAACATTTTCGCGTTTTGGCGATTTATTCGATTTTTGGCGTTTTTTTTTAATTTTGGCGATTTTTTCGAATTTGGCGATTTATTTTAGTGTTAGATTTTTTTTTTAATTTTGGCGATTTTTTTCGTTTTGGCGATTTTTTTTTAATTTTTGGCGATTTTTTTTAGTTTTTGGCGATTTTTTTTTTAATTTTTGGCGATTTTTTTTTAATTTTTGGCAATTTTTTTTTTTTTTTTTTTTTTTGGTTTGGCGATTTTATAATTTTCGGTTTTTTTTTATTTTTACCGTTTTTGAAAATTTCAAGTGTTTGCCTCTTACGGTTTCCAAGATATAGCAAATTGTTAAAATTACATAGTCAAAATTGCATTAACTGATGGACCAGCCTGTTATTTTAATTTTTTTTAATTTTAGTGTTAATTGTTGTAGTCTGTATAAAAATACACTAATTTTACAAATTTCAAGTTTCAATATACATATGTTCATGCAATTGTATGTATATTACATGGGATTTTAACATTTTTCGTTGCTCGTTTTGGAACACCCTTTAATTTTTAATTCTCATGTATTTGTTGTTGTAGCGGCCAAGGTTCTACATACTCTGTCCAAATTTCAGGTCCGTAGCTCTTACGGTTCCTGAGAAAATACCGTGTGACGGACAGACGGACAGCGTAGCGAAAACAATAGGGTTCCTTTTCACCTCTGGTGTACGGAACCCTAAAAACATGAAAAAACCAATTAAAAGTTGTTACCCCATCAATCGGGAAAATCGATTATCCAAAATGCTCTCGGTCCCGACCATTACGGATAATCGAGGCCTAACTATATTTCATTTAATAGAATAAACACATATTACAGTCAGAATAATCGAACAAAAATCAATCACTCAAATCGTCGCTGTTTTAACTAACTGACCTAAATGACATTTATTTGAAAAATGAGTTAAGTCCTCTACTAGACTTTATAAGTCATAATACACATTGTCTACAATTTTCATGACTGTGAGCATTGCTTTTGTGCCTATATAAGTAAAAAGATTTCTGACGCAGCCATAAGAATGAATGTATAAAACAACCATAAAAACTGCTCTCCTGTTAAATTTTCAAGTTGTTAGTTAGGTCAGTTAGTTAAAACAGCGACGAAATGTGTGCAATAAATATTATGCAAAGGACTACATATCTGTGTATTTTCAAGTAAAAATTATTCGACTTCAAAAAAAAATAATCGAATTAAAATTATTCAAATTCAAATTATTCTAATGAAACTTATTCAAATTAAATTAATGTAATGTAGAAATTAATACATGAAAATTGCTTTAGCAAAAACTATTGCAGTTTAAATTTAAAAAAAAAAATTGCATAAAAAATTCGAATAAAAATTATTCGGAGATATTTGTTCAGACACATACATATGTATACTAGGCATATAACTTTTTCTTTTACTAAAAATTATACAGACACTACGCTATGGGGAATATTGTACTGATTATAAAAACCAATATCTCAATTTTTTAATAACAATACAAATTCAATAAACCACGAGCGAAAAAGTTTAAATGTTATTAAAATAATAAACATTTTAATACCTCCCTAGATTTTAAAGTAAAAATTACATTCACGTTATGAATTCTATTTGCCGGTGTTGAAACAAAGAGTAACTAAAATCTGAAAAATTATTTTAAATACTGCCATCGCATTTGGTGCGGAACCTTTTTTAACGATTGCGTAAAAGTAAAAACGCAATTATTCTTATTTTTCCATGAACTATTTAGCCCTGTCAAATTCGGTATTTGCAAAAAAAAAAATCCAAAAGTTATTAACCCTAATGTATACACTTGAAAAAAAAAAATATTTTAATAAAAATATTCGAATCAAGTGTTATAACAGAACAAATCGAAAAACGTGGTTATAATAAATAAAAAAGTACTTAAAATATAAAATATAATAAAATAAAAATCATTCGAGCAAAATAGGAATAATTAAACCAAAACTTTCCGTATATTATTTCAAATTGTAAATATTTTAAGATTTATGATTTGATTAGGCTAAAGCTCATCAAATACTAGTAGAACGGAACAGTTCTACTAGTATTTGAAGTTCGCCACACCTTTATCATCAGCTGTTCTTTGTGTTGGTTCCGCTGTGTATATTGTCAGTTGATGTAGATTTCTGCTTTATACTCAGTTTTTAGTGCAAAAAGCTTTTTTGTAATCAAAGCTCAATTTTGTCATCTCTAACTTTACAACAGTCTTGCCATTGTCGTTTGGTCTTTTTTTAAGTTTTCGGGAATGCATGAATCTTTTTAAAAATCATACCTGAAACAGCTACCAATGTATTTCACAACAAGTCAAAATATTATAAGTTATACAAAATAGGCTAATCATACGAAAATATGTATAACAAATCGATCCCTTAATATAGAAAGATTGTATCTCGATTTTTTTAGTTTTTTTATAGAAAAATATTGAAATCATCTAGTTCTTTTTTCTTGGATATACATACGTCTATCATCTTCATGTTTATATAAATCTATTATAATATTTATTGCATAATCTGGTTCTGAGTTTTATTTTTTAAATTTTTTGAGCAGTGTTATTTAAAAATTGGATATGGATATCCAGTAGAAACAAGTTAAATAAATTTGTTAAATAGAAAAGAATCATTTTTAGTAACATTGAAAATAATACTAATCCTAACAAAGAATCGTTGGAGTTGAATAAGTATTTACTTGCATTCATCTATGCTTATTAGGGATGCCAATCGGGATCGATTTTTGGAAATCCCGGGATTCGGGATATTGTAATCCCGGGATTTTCGGGGATCACGCGATTTTTCGGGATCACGGGATTTCGGGATCTAAATATTTTTCGTAAAGTAAATTATTTTTTAAAATAAATATTACTTTAATAACAATTTAATGCATTTTAAAAGGTTTTATGTTCATAATTTATCATTGCACAATTGTCTTTAAAGTGAACAATTTTCTAATACGAGTATAAAATAAAAATCAAAAGAATTTTTCTCATCTTTTTTTAAGTTGATTAATCTCATTTTATGTTAGAGAATTTATAGTGAAAACAATAACTAAATATGAAAATTTGTTTTTGTTTTCAATATAAATGTTTTTCTATTATCTAAACCAAAAAGAATATACATATCGGTGGACTTTTAGCACTACAGCTTAAGTTGACTTACGAAAATTTTTAGATTCACTTTCATACAAATAAGTTGCAAAAACATTATTGTTTTGTTAAAAATATATCTACTAACGTTTTTTTTTTTTTTTTTGTATTTGCTATTGATCAACAACAGTTATAACGGTTGTTACCAAGCATTATCTAATTTTTTTATCGATTTCGTTACGACTAATAAGGCTGAACATGTCGAAAAATTAAAAGAAATGTATACACTATTCTAATCAAATTCGATTAATTACGTCTAAAGATCACATTTTTATAGGCACATACATTAAAAGTTTGCCTGAGCACTTGAACAGTATTTTTGCTCTACTAAAAAATTTTAAATTCATACACAAGGTTTTTTTTCTACAAGTTCAATAGATACATATGTATGTATTCATACGTTCGCTAAGAGGAGTATGGTTTATTAGTGTCCTGGCATTCTACTGTGCAACTCGAATACAACTATAATTCAGTCGAACTCATTCAGTCGGTCGTTTTTGACTAAAACTATTTATCAAATCCATGTAATTTAAATGGGTTTGATCTTAGGTTTGTATCAAAAACGACCTAAACGGTCTAAATAAAAAACAAAATAATTTTGAACTGCAATGTAAAAAACATACATACACACTCAAGCAGTTTTTTTAGACAAAATACTCCGCATTATTCTGTAAATATTTCTCGCTTTTACGTCGACCCGACAGCAAAACTTTTCACTTGCTTTGTATTGTATTCTACTCCAATTGTAAGGAGGTGTCAATAGTACTCAATTGTTACCGACAAGTAATTAGATAAGTGCTAATTTTTTAGCGAATAAATTATGAATAAATTTCCGCAAGAAATTTCTCCCTTTCCCAATTAGATTTTTTGTTTTCCCTATTATTTGCTACTGTTTGAAATTATTCCCCGGGAAAAATTTCTCGTGGAATTTGAATTATAATTGCCCTCATAATATAGAAAAAGACGGAATAAATTTGTCAAACTTATGAATTTTTCAAATATTATTTCCCTTCCAAAGGTAATATGTTTCTTTTGTTTTCAAAATAATTCTAAAATGTACATATATTGTAGCACCTTTGATGAAAATAACCGTAAGAAACCCAGCAAAAAATTACACATTACCATCAGAATTATGTACTTGCCATATAATGACTTACTTTTCTGATTGCCAAATTTCATTACTCGCTTACAAATCTCATTACCTAAAATGTAAAAAAATTATGTACAAGTTGCTAAATGAAGAGAATGATTTTTTTAGATTAAATAGATTACGTGAACAAGTTTCCAAATAAAAAAGGTAAGTACTTCTCAAGAATAGATTATTTTAGTCTCACGCCTTGTTAAAATCATTAAGTTGGTAATCCAGTAAGGAACAGCTTCCACCAAAAATGCTTAATTCCAATCTCGATTACCTTTTTTGAAATTTTTTGCTGGGAAAGTAGTTTATTTATTTTGCTCTTGTTGTTAATTTATAAGAAATAAGTCGCGTCATTAAATTGTTGAAACTGTACGTATAAAATTGTATGGGACTTTTAAATATTATAAAAAATACCTTAAAATCAACGAAAATTTGAATTTATGAAGTTTTTATACAAAAATTGCTAAGAAATCCCGAAAATTAAATCCCGGGATTGAATTTTACAAATCCCGGGATTTACCAAATCCCGAAAATCCCGGGATTTCCGGGTTCGGGATTTCCCGTTTGGCATCTCTAATGCTTATAGATAATTTTACTTGCATATTTTTTCACTTCATTTAAATATATACTTTTTTTCTTTGAATGTCAATGTTAAACAAAAACATAATGTATAAAAAAAATACCTTATGAGAATTGAGTGATTTTTCATATTATTTTTCCCTTGATTTTTATGAACAATTTGCACGCGATTTAACTGCAACGAAAGTGAATGGAAGCATACATAAGCACATGCTTACAGTGAGCGTCAAAAGAAAATTTACACGTGTTGCCCTTATTTAAATAATTTTATTTCAGTATTAAAAAATTAATATTTCTTTAATTTTGTTGTTGTTTACAAAGCATTATTACACAATGTTCTTAAAGAGCATTTGGACAAATAAATAAATAAATAAAAAACAACTAGCAATGGAGGTAACATTGGGGAAATCAAACAAGCATTAACCATTAAATTTTTTAATACGTATTCTGAAACTGTAAACTTTAGTTTGACGAGTTAAAAATTGAGTAATTGTGGTTTTGTTTCACTTGCTGTTCTTGTTGCAAAAGTATTCTTAATTTATATTTATTTATTTAAAGAGCCTTAAGTAATATTTTGCAAATGATAAAAAAGTATAAAAAATTTAAATTTCATAATAAAGAAATAAAAAAATTAGCTGTAAACTTGCTTTTGACGCTCACTGTATGTGTGAATATGTAATCTGTATTGTAGCATGGATTTGCCTAGTGTTAAAGGGATAGAGTAGAAAAATTTAACAAAGCCAACTTCCCTCCCCCACTGAATAAGAAAATTTGCTGGGTGATATTAACAGGAAAATATAAAAGAAAACAGAAGGGAAATATGTAGTTAAAAAGTTTTGTAAAAGTATTAGAGCAAATAGAGACATATTTTATGTAAATAGAATAGGAGTGGTGGTGTTAAGAAAGGAGAATTGGAATTCCCCTCCTCTTCCTGCCTTTTTAATGTATTTTTTTATTACACAAATGCAACTTCACTTAAAACAGCAAATAAAAATATAACATAAATTTGTTAGTTTGCAGCTGTCGTTTGAGTTTTACAAAATAAAATACATAAACTGTGAGTAATCGGATAATCAAAGAAGCTCCTTAATAGATTTTCAAATTACTCGTATACTGCCAAGCACACAGAATAAAATAATAAGGCATTTACATTATCTCGAAATCTAGTACTTACGAGATTTCGAGCTGAATCTAGCTGTTTTTTACTAGATTTCCCATACAAAACGAAATCTAATTTGAATAGAATTTGTAGAATAGATTTGTAGAAAATCTGCTCAAAATCTAATATTTTTATTTTATTTTTACTAACCTGTACAACATATTTTTATAAAAGATGATTGAATTAGCTATGTTCTGCTTAAAAAGGTGCGTGAATTGGCTACATGGCAGTTGTTTCGTTGTAGTTTTAGGCCCTTATTATGAGCAACTTTCGATTTTCGACTGTAGTCGAAAGTACTGATCGAACGAATTTTTATTTGGTATTATGACGAGCATTCGACAATGAGCGTCGTTATTGTGAATAAAATTGACAAAAAACAGCTTAAAATTTGTGTTTGTTTACTTAAAAATAAAAAATTGTTCTACTCTTAGATTTCTTAACAATTTTGCATATTAAAATACTTTATCGAAAGCTAAATTCTGTTCGATAGAAAATTCGTAGCTCAGCGAAATTTTCGATGTTCGATGCCCAGCGAAGATCGAAAATCGAATGCAACTCATAATAGAGCCTTTAGACATTGTTTACTTAATGGGTTTTATTCTAGATAAATGTGAAAAATTTGGTGTAAGCGGAATAGATTTTCATAAAGATTTTAATGAAAATCTGCTTGATTTTGTGTAGGTGCAAATGCTTTATAATATTTATTAATAATAACCTAACCAATTGATGTGTTGTCGTTTACAAGCAGACTAGTTAGCAAAATTTTTCAATAAACTTTTTTTTAATTGCACATTTACTTAATGCTAGGGTTAACTATCTTACACAATCGTAAGACTTTTGAGAAAATGCAACTCTGGTATGATGGAGTTTATTAAATTTTTGAAAAGATAACAGGAATTCATTAGATCAGGGTTGTATTTGATCAAAAGCCGTACGTTTGCGTAGGATAGTGAGTTCTAGCTTTAAGTATGAATTATTTAAGTTTGAAGTGAAAACTTGTTTCTCAAAAAGATCTTTTTTTTTTATTACTCGCATAATTAAGCTATCAGCCTTAATTGGTAAATGTAACCAACATTTGATTTTTGATTGGATATTTGATGATAAATACGAGTACACTATTTAAATAACCCACTATAAAAAAAAGGAGAGTAACGGTCCTTTTCACAATGTAAAATTAAAAGCTAACAGGGATTTTAACGGCAAGTTTTGTATGAAGAACTTCCAGTTAAAGTCCATGTTAACCCTTAATCATACATTTTGAGAAGGGGCGTAAGCCACATTTTGCTATTCTAAAGATAATGGAGCTGAAAAATCGTTTTCGCACAGATAATAATATTGCAAAGTAATAAAGCAATTAAATAATTAAAAAGAACTTAAGCCTGACTAAAAATTATTTCTGATTAAAAATTCACTATAGTTCAATTAAAATCTAAAAATGTTTCAATTAAAATCTAAAAATGTCTAAAAAGAGCAATTGTTTAAATAACTATATAGGGCTTACACCACTTCTGCGCTGATAGCATCAATTACAAGTTTTAGGGAAAATATTTGTTATTCTGCTGATTTTTGTCAAAATAATTAAAATTTTTACAACAATTTTTTTTTGCGTAATAATATGAACTTTTTAGTCTAATTCAATTTGAAATTATGACATTTTTAATACATTTACATACGGGTATGTAATTATGCATATCATTTTCACCTTTTTCTTTAAGTGCCTTTCATGTTTATTATTAAAAATTTGCATTTAATTCCGTTAACAACTTAATCTGACACATAAAAATTTTAAAAATTTAAATTTTTAAATTATTTATATAACTTTCTTCCATTAGCACCACAAATAAAATGACATTCTCTAAAGGTTACGTTGAAAGTAAAAGTGTATGTACAACGGTATGAAATAAAATGCATTTGATTGCTCAAGTCATCGTCTTTAGTTAAACCAAACTGATTAGATACGAGTACAGGCTTCGAGAAATAACTCGTTCGCAATATATTTTCCTTAGTAAGTCGATTATTTGATGGGCTCTATGGCATGTCACAGAATGGCATGTTAGAGAGAGATCACTGAATAGAATACGTTGTTAAATGAATTTGTTTTCAGATTTCCTACCGGAGGTTCGGCTAATACTCGAAATTAGACACTGTCCTAATGGGTGTTTTTTATTGAGGTATAGAACTTTAAGTTGGCATCACTTTTTTAACTGGCGGTCATTTTGTCAGCTGTCAAATGATTAATATTTAGTTTGGTTTGCCATTTCATCATGAACAGGTTGACAAAAGAACAACGCTTGCAAATCGTGCAAATTTATTTCGAAAATAATGGTTCAGTTCGCGAAGTTTACCGCAAGCTCCGTCCATTTTATGGTCGACATAATCGTCCATCAGTGCAGTTAATTCGGTTAACCATGGATCGTTTTCGCACTACGTTTACTCTATGTGATAATACGCATCCGCAGAGACGTCGAACAGTGCGCACCGAAGAAACAATTGCCGCTGTAGAGCAAAGTGTTGAAGAGGACCCGAATGAATCGATTCGCCACCGTGCACAGCAATTGGAGCTTTGTCCATCAACTTTATGGAAGATTTTGCGCAAAGATCTTGGCTTGCGACCTTACAAGATCCAGCTTGTGCAAGAATTAAAGCCGCGAGACCATGCAATGCGTCGTGATTTTGGTGTATGGGCCGAAAATGAGATTGATCTCGATGCTGATTTTCATCGCAAAATTTTGTTCAGTGATGAGGCTCATTTTTGGTTGAATGGCTACGTCAACAAGCAAAATTGCCGCATTTGGAGTGAAGAGAATCCACATGAGACCCTTGAGACGCCATTACATCCACAAAAACTGACTGTTTGGTGTGCTCTATGGGCTGGTGGAGTCATTGGGCCATACTTCTTCCGAAATAATGCTGGAGAGTCAGTTACCGTTAATGGAGACCGGTATAGAGCCATGATAACCGACTATTTTGTTCCCGAATTGGATGGCATGAATGTGGATGAGTTGTGGTTCCAACAAGACGACGCTACATGCCACACAGCGCACGTCACAATCGATTTATTGAAGGAAACATTCGATGAGCGCATAATTTCGCGGAATGGACCTGTCAATTGGCCACCAAGATCGTGTGATTTGACACCATTGGATTATTTTCTTTGGGGATATGTGAAGTCGCTCGTCTACGCCAACAAACCGGAAACGTTAGGGGACTTGGAAGGCAACATTCGTGGCGTTATTGCCAACATACGGCCCCATATGCTCGAAAAAGTGGTTGAAAATTGGACCTGTAGAATTGGCTTTATTCAAGCCAGCCGCGGCAGCCACATGCCCGAAATCATATTTAAAAATTAATGGCATAAAATTATCCTTCCAATAAAGCCAAATTGATGGACATTAAAACGATTTTCTTGTGTTTTATTTCAATTCGAAGTTCTATACCTCTAAAAAAACACCCGTTATATGCTATAATGTATGAGTGATCCGTTTACTAACGCCTTTGGGTAAACTACGGTGGCGAATGGTAACATTACCAATAGGAAACACAATTTCTAAAATAGTGTAAAAATCTTACTTCCAGTTCTATGAAGGAAATGCCCACTGTGGCCAAACCCTTCTTCCTCACCGAATGAAACCAAGTGAAAAATAAAGAAATTCTGTCACCAAATTAGAAGCGAAATCCCCATTTTGGGGAAAAATCCCCTAATCTGGTGGCACTGTTCGCGAATATCAAAAGTTGACATTCGGCAGATGTATGCAGTATGCATACTCAATTAAATAAATAAATGAGAAAAACATACGTATTTTTGTACAAAATTAGTAATTTTTTCTGTTACGTAACATTTTCAAAGACCCCCCAGACCCCCACCGTAACAAAACTCGAACCCCCCTCCCCCCTAGAGCGTTACGTAATATATGGACAGCCCCTAGTGTTTTTTTTTTATAGAATTACTCCATTAAGGCTTCAAATTGATTTATATGCAAATAGAAGACAATTTTATTACATTTATTCATATCCGTCGTTTAGTTGGGATATTCCAACATCTTCAGGGATACTAATTTTATTGAAATATAGTTTATTTTTTAACAAAATTTGCATTTCATTTTTAGTAATGATATTTCACGCGACATGACAACTATAATCAAAAAAGTTTAAATATCACAGTATAAAGCTTTTTTTAACGTTCCTATATCATAGATGGAGTGACACCTTTGATTTTATGCAATATATTGTGCCATATACCAATATAATGAGGGAAAAACAAAAAAAAAATTCTAATTGGTAAAGGGAGAAATTTCTCGGTGAATTTTATTCATAATTGTCCTGAATATACACACAGACAATTTTATTGTACAATATCAACTATTGCACAATAACATTGCAACGGTACCTTTAAACGATAAATAGCAAAACTTTCACTAAGTAAATGACACTTCAAATGAAAGATTTTTAATTAACACCTTAGACAGCCTTTCCAGACCTGCAGTTTTGAAATCACTAAATGGATAAAAACACTTCAAGTGAAAATTAAATTGAAAACATAAAACATTTTAAGGGTGTTACTATTATTCTCTGTAGAAGTCCACGTACAGACCAAACGGCTGGACCGATTTTGATTTAGTGTTCGACAGTGTCCCAAGCTACGACGGTGGATCATTAACTCAGTGTCTTTAATTTCCCGCCTCTTGATTGAAATGGCAGCACTGCTCCTGTCAAGACGCAACTGTCAGTTGACTCCTGTCTAAATTTGAACAAGTTGTGTCATTTAGTTTGTGTTTGGCCGCCGTTGATAACAGACTACCCCGTCTTTTGAGAAGAAAATGGAAAAGAGCGAATTTCGTGTGCTCATTAAACGTTATTTGTTTGCGAAAAAAAATTGTCAATCAAACCAAGTAAAAGCTCGATAAATACTATGGGGACTCAGCACCATCGGTTTCAATGGTACAAAAGTGGTTTACTGACTTTCGTTGTGGTCGCACAAGTACAAATGGCGCTGAACGTTCTGGACGGCCAATTGAGGTCAGTACAGCAGAAAATGTCGAAAAAATCCACGCTATGCTGTTGGTCGATCGAAGAGTAAAAGTGCGTGAGATTGTTGATGACATAGGCATTTCATATGGCAGTGTGGTTTCGGTTTTAAATGATCAGCTGTGTTTAAGAAAGTTGTCTGCAAGATGGATGCCGCGTTTGCTGTCACTTGACCGTAAAAGTAAACGTGTGACAACTTCAAAGAATGAAACATGGATCCATTACTGTACTCCGGAGACCCAGCCGCAGTCTAAACCTGCTCCGAAGAAGGCCAAGATGAGTTTGTCGGCCAATAAGGTGATGGCAACAGTTTTTTGAGATGCACGCGGGATAATCCACATCGATTACCTTCAAAAGGGAAAAACAATAAACGGCGAATATTATGCCAACTTATTAGACCGATTTAATGAGGATTTAAAAAAAAACAACACCAAATGGCCAAGAAAAAGGTTCTTTTTCATCAAGATAATGCAACACGTTTGCAGTCTCAATGGCAAAACTCCATGAATTGGGCTACGAATTGGTACCCCATCCGCCATATTCTCCGGATTTATCCCCTAGTGACTACTTCCTATTTCCAAACCTAAAGAAATGGCTCGGTGGAAAGAGATTTAGCTCCAACGATGAAATTATTGCCTATTTTAAGGACCTCGAAAAATCTTATTTTTCGGAAGGGATACAAGAACTGGAGAAACGTTGGACTAAGTGTGTTGAGTTTAAAGCAGATTATGTTGAAAATAAATTTTTGTTTTGAAAAAAAAAAAAAAATTGTGTTTCATTCAAAAAGTCTCGGACTTATTGATGCGCCCTCGCATGTTTGAAGAAAATCGGACAAGGGTTTTCAAAATTTTTAATTTTGGTTATTTTTCCAAATTTTGTATTTATATTTTGAAGTTGTTTTTTAACCCCCGACTAAAAAAAAGGGGTGTTATAAGTTTGTAGTGTGTGTCTGTGTGTCTGTCCGTGTCCACGCCAAACAGCTGGACCATTTTCATTTAGTTTTTTATGTTTGAAAGAGGACTTGATCGAGAGGGTTCTTAGCTATGTTTGAAGAAAATCTGTCCAGCCGTTAAAAAAAATATAACATATTTTCGGAAAAAAGTCGGGGGGTTTTTAAAATTTTTAATTTTTGTTATTATAAAAAAAAATGTATTCTAAATTGTATCACTCTCCCTCCCAAATCTTGTTCAACTTCCGTTTATAATAAAATACCATATTTTTCCTTAATACTCGTACTTTATTAATGAAGCATTTTGCCAAACACATTGCAGTCATAGAAAAAAGTTAATGACTCGCAACTAACGGCCTGTCCCACGATGTCACCAGACATCGTTCCATCGAATACTTATATTGAAAACAACAACAAATTTTGTAATGTTATTGTTGTTTGCAATACAAGTTGTCGATCGAACGCTTTCTAGTGGCATCGTGGGACAGGCCGTTAATCCTACAAATAAACTATTTTTCATTAAAAAAAGACTATAAATGTTAGTTAAAGGATTTTGTTTGTTAAAAAAAATCATGAATCCCTCTTATGAAAACAAAATAAAAATTTACACATTTTAAATGTGTAAAAATAGAAATGCTTTTTATAAATTTCATACATGTTTCCCCGTTTCTATTCCCTAGGAAACCAGACATGTCACAACATTTGTCAGACACGACTAGACATTTAGTTGTTGATGGCATAGAAAAAAATCAAAAAATCAACTCACAGCGCGCATTTCTAATTTCAATTATTTGCAATTTTGTGTTTTTGTTTTAACTTTTGCTAGATGTTCGTTTGATTGCCGCTTTTATTTAGACTTGACTCTACGCCCAGTGTCAGGGTCAATTATTTGTTAATTTAAGCAAAAATTAGAAGAAAAAAATTAAACTTAAAACCATTGAAACTTTAATGTGGCAGAATTGCTCGTTTGCATGCCAAATTGATTCTTTGTGTCTGTCTGCCACATATTAATTAAATGCTATTGGCTGCAGTTTGTTGCAACTTTTTTTTCATCGTTGATTTCACTGTTTCTGTTTTTTTTTTTGACGGTATTAATTTTAGTCATTTAAAGAGTATAATAAGCAGAAAAATAAAAGTATTGGGTTTCTACTTTGTAGTTTTATATTTAAAACAAGCAAAATTTATCATCAATTTTATAAACTCTTGACGTAAAAAACGGGCATTTATTTTCAGAAATTATTTTATTGATTTTTTAAAGACAAGTTGGGTAACTCAAGTAAACTAATATCACCAGTGTAGGAGCTACCAAGCAACTTATTACTTCAGGGAGGAGATTTGAGTTTCCAACATCCATTCTTAGAGATTTTAAGGTTTTAATGTATAATGCACCATTGGAAGGGGCTTGAAAAAGTCTGGGAGATAATGTACTTTCTCTTGGTAGAAAATACGAAAATATGCCCAAAAAATTCCAAAATGTACTTTGTCATCGGTCATCGCTAGAACCCTCAAATGTTTTGAGATGCCTCATTAAAAGGGACCGATCTTCGATTTGAGAGATATTGTCCCATTTTTCATCTCCATACAATATACAATGTTAGTCTTTCTAATGTACATACATATTATAAAGTTGCATCAGACGTTTAGAAGATAAAGATTTACTACCAATTTGTGGGCCTCAGTGTATGTAGTTTGGTCTGTCTCAAGGCTGACCAGAGTAATTATACCTTACGCCACAAAAGCCAGTAAAACCTTGTATTCGATTGGTTAGAATCAAGGAACATTTTCGAAAATAAAACAACAAAAGAAAAGATCAACACAATCGCTATTAGATTATTGTATGACTGATCAAAACAATAAATTTAATTTTTTATTTAATTTATAACAAGTTGTTATTTATGTTTTTGCAATTTTTTCCTAATTTACTCGTGTCTTGTAATTTTTTTTTCACTTAAGTATAATTCATTTCATTTCGTATGCATTCCACGTTGAAAATGAAGAAAACGAAATTAGCTTTTAACATTTTTGTTGACTTGAAAAAATATTTAGCTTTTTTTTTTTTTTTGTTGGCTTTGTGTGTTTAATTCAATATCACAGTTTATTTTAAAGTTTTTTTTTATAGAAGTCAATTGTAAAAATATTTTAGAATTAAAATTTTTCTTCAAATTACACTGTTAAGCAGGCATCAGCTTAAAGTAATATAATATATGTATTTCATATTGTCTATAAAAAATTAAAACATACTAAAAGTAAATGTTTTTTATTCCTTGAAGCGATTAGAGATGGGCTGGTTGCCTAAATTTTGGCACGTATGTTTTTTGGAAAAAAAAATCTTTGGCCACAAATCAAATTTGTTTTGTTTTTAAAACGATTTTTGGCCGAAAGCAAATTTTTACCATGTTGCACAACCACAATAAAATATTAAGTGATAATTTATTTGCTTTAACCTATTACCCGCCGCTGTACTCACTTGAGTACAGACAAAAAAATGTGACAATTTTGCATATTTGGAAGTTTTTGTAATTAATTGGCGTTTCTAGCTAAATCTGAACCATACGAGTAGTCTATTGAAATAATGAGCAAAAACCTGTCGATAAATATTTAGACTGTTAAAAAATTAACTCTTAAGGCTCAGTTAGCCGACTATAATGTAATGTAACTGCAACAGTAAGAAACAGCTGATCGATTTTGTTACGTGAAAAGTAATGAAAATGGTTATAGAGATGTAATGTAACGTAACCTACTTTTCATATAAAAATATCGATCAGCTGTTTTCTACGTTACAGTTACTTTACATTACAGTGGGCTAACTGAGCCTTTAGTCTGGTGCAAAATTGATGTGATGTGACAAGTATGTATTTTCCGCTTTTTATAAATTTTGCTGTGTTGTTAATTTATTTTGTACCTTAATTTCCTAAACTAAAGCATTTTTATTTAAGTAGAAAAAAATTGAATCCCACTCATTTTTATAAAGTTATCGTAGTTTAGATATATCTGTACTCAATTGAATACAGCGGCAGAATCCACATGCGAATTCTGGCAACACTGTTGTTTCCCCAGAAATACAAAAGCATACTTGTGTGTTTTTCACAATAAAGAGGGGACGACTCCCAAAATATGCAAACATCAATTATTTCTTTAAATGAAGTTCATCAGTGGATGAGCTAGATCAGTCAATTTCGCTGTACAGAATTGCCATTCGTTGGTGGTGGGTCTTGTTCACTTACATAATAGATATGGCTATTGCAAACGCTTGGCGGTTTATGTAATGACTCATAATGATGACATGGATCAGCTTTTATTCCGACGTTACATTGCAAGACACTATTTACGGCAAAATACGCAAACTAAAGCTCGACTCTCGTCTTCATTAGTCCTAGGGCTGCCACAAGATGGTATAGGGCACTACCCCAAAAAGTTAGAAAATCAACTCAGATGTGTCGTATGCCATGCAAGTGTTCGCTGGCAGTGCAAAAAATTTTTGAAAACACTATGTATTGAAAAATCATGTTTTGAAAAATACCACCTGTAAACCGCCGCTGTATTCAATTGAGTACACCCTCCTTACTCCGCCCACTTATTATTTTTTTTTTTAATTTTTCCATTACTTTATGTTAACTTTGAGCTCAATGAAATTAAAAATAAACTTTTTTGTTAATTATCGTCATTGGTTTCATTTTGGCGGTTAATGGGTTAAATCGTACATACAAATGTTTTTCAAAATTAAAATTTTACTATCTATTATTAATTTAATTTCATCTTAAATCATTGCTGAATACTTTTGGCTTAAAAATTTTCCCACCTAATGAGAAAAGTTATAAAAGTTTTGCCGAAAAGTGTAATTTATACATTTTATTAGTTAGTTATTCGCATTTTTTATTATCTACACTTGTAATAAATTACAACGTAAATAGGATTTGTTAAAGTATAGAGGTTTATTTCAGTGATTCATTCATAATTAAGAGAAAAAAAATATTCATTTGTATTGAACAAATGGAATTTTAACATTTATTGTACAATAAAATAAATATGTACGAATATAATTAAGGTAAAATGATTTATTATTCATTTGGATAAATATCAGTAAATTTTTTAATATATTTTGTCAATGATGATTGATGAAGTTTGTTTAGGACTTTATTATGAGATGCATTAAATTTTAGATGAGGATATGGTGCATTGATGAAGTATCGAATGTAAAATTCGTATTATGAGCTGGCAACACCGCCGAAATTTTCATTGGCAAGAAATTTTCTGTTGAATAGAATTTTGTTTTCGTTGGTGTATTGCAGTGTACTAGGTTTTTCAAAATGTGAGTGCTTAGCGATTGTTGTTTATTTTTAGCCATTCAAACAGCAATTTTAAACTATTTTTGTTAAGTTTATTTAGGTCTAAAGGCTGAATTAAACGTGCCATAACCATAATCATACAAAACAGCTATTCGAACTAAACTTATGGGCAACACTGTATTTGATTACATGTGACTCGCCGTAACTATAAACAGCTGTGTTGTGTATGTAAATAAAAAAGATATTAAGAAATCTCTTGTTAAGACATTATTTATTTGTCCTTAGTTCAAACGTAAGTCAACAAGTGCGTAAATTAATTATTATTATGTTTTTAGATATTGATGGATACATACATTCATAAATAACTTAACAGTATTTGAGTTCTATCTCAGTATCATACGATTTTGAGTGTTTTTACAATAATGCAGTTGTTCCAGCAGTAACTATAGTGTGTTGCAGGAGTTTGCTAACTAATTTTAATTACAATATTACAAGCTGTTTGCTGGTTAAGACATATTAGTTGTTGCACTTTTGAAACGAATAAACAACTAAGAACATAAACAGCTGTTTAATTAATGGCACTAACATTATTATGGTTATGGCATTAATAAGTGATAAGCAAATATATTTATGAGTATGACAATGATTATGGATATGACATTATGGTATGGCACGTCAGATTGAACCTTACCCTAGGTATTCACTAGCCATCAACTTGGACATGACATGAACATGACGCCGGCAGAGCAACTGTGAAGAATTCATCAACTTCTTTGTTGTGGTGCATACGTACGATGTCCATGTTCAGGCATATCAAAAATATTTTGCGGTAGTGAAATAGAAATGATATATGTATTTACTAATTTTGTCTGCCTCTTTTCTTTCTATTGCAAATGGTTGCGGACGGCGAATCTCATGGAGAACATTGTTGCTCAGCCATATGTTCGGGCATTGACGTCAAAGTATGGACGAAACATTGTCATGAGCGTTTTCGATTAGCCGTTTACGATGTCCGACATGATGCCCACACCAAGTTCATGGCTAGTGAAGACCCCAAGTTAAGCTCGTACGTAATAAACAGCTACTCGAAAGGTTGGTTTCGCTTATGGAGAAAAATCCTGAGTTTGCAAAATGAATTTGAACTCAGGCGATAAAAAATTTAAAAAATATTCCTCCGGAGCCATGTGATAAGAGTTTACTTACGCAATAGAATCAATTTTGAGGGGTTTAAAAGAATCTCACGAATTAAAGAACCATAATCCATCGGTGTCATATTTTACTTGTATTTAAATTTTTTTGTTCAATTTGCAATGAACTTTCATTTTATTTAATATTTTTATTGTTTACTTCCCTATCAGCTGATATATTTTTTTGAACAATCACAATGGTTTGAAATTCACAATAGCTGAATTCTTCGTCGAATGCAAATTCGTTTAAAGTTGCTCATAAAGAGGGCCTTAAAACTATTACATATACATATGTATGTATATTATATGAATTCAGTTAAGGGTCAAGTGTTCGTAAGATTCTGACACTGTCAAAATTGAATCAAAAGTGGCGAGCTCAGTTTTGACAATGGATTACGTCAATTTCGGTGTTATTCGACTAGTTTTTTTTTTCTTTGCAGAAAAATTAGTTATATATGCAATTTGTTTCCGCAAAAATTTTGATTTTTTATATCAATTTCGCCTTCACATTTAAACATGACAATGGACCTAATTGGGTTTCCGAGTGGAGGTGCGTTATAGCACCACCCTTCCTAGCCTAAACAAGACCTCAATTATATAATAATAGGAGATAAGTGGGAATGCCAAATGGTTGGTGATACATATAAAGTAAATTATTTAAATATAAAAATACATATAAAAAGTATTGTGTAAAACGAGGTATAGATGTATAAAATTACAAGTATAAACACAAATAAATATTATTTAATAATTAATATAAAAAAATAACACCCTCGTTTTGCATTAATTTTCATGCTAAAAATAATGACATTTTATAGTCCGTCACTTTTTTATTTCAAGTAATTCTGATTAATGGTGGCGCACTGTTGGTCTAAAAAACAAACAAATACTTTATAAAATGACTTTCAAGTGCCATGTTACTTATGTTTCTCTATTATTCCGTGTTTTTGTAGATAAATAATAAAATGTATTGAATTATGCTGTTTATTTTTTTGCTTGAATCATTTTATTTAACAATTGCGTGCATGCATTTTTTGATTTTTCTTAAAAAAAAGTTATTTTTAGCGGTTAAATTTTTTGTACCGCCATCTAACAGTATTAAAGTTTATAAATGTTTCTTTTTTTTAAACATGTATATATTTTGTATATTGAGGTGCCCCTCCGCCGGTTTGGCCATTCGTCTGTACGACTGTTAAATGTATTTAACTGACAACACTATTAAAAAGTTTTTATGATTTTGCAGTTGTTTTATTTATTTTATTTTTTTCGCAAAAAATATTAATCAGTGCTGCATATATGTATTTATGCTGTCGTAAAATAAGTGTATAGTTAGAGCAAACAATTTTCGTATAGCTAACATTTTACGAAAATGTTTACAAAAAGTCTCATA
Organism: Tachina grossa; assembly: GCA_949987645.1. Taxonomy (NCBI): domain Eukaryota; kingdom Metazoa; phylum Arthropoda; class Insecta; order Diptera; family Tachinidae; genus Tachina; species Tachina grossa. Next base: position 34,291,151 of record OX465276.1, on the reverse strand, counting down.
AGTCTCAAAAACACTAATTGAGCTTTAATTACAAAAAAAAATGCTTTTGCCGAAAACATAGTATATGTATAAATATGTATAAAGCTGAAATTTGCATTAACTGACACCACACAGAGTAGATCAACCACAAGATCGGTGTGGCCGCCTTCGAAAACAGCTAGTTGATCCGTTCTGCTGGTGTTTGTCAGCATATTTACAATTAACTTTTGTGTTATTTGTTCTGTAAAGAAATTATCACATGTAATTTAGCTTACAGCGATACGAGCTGTATCCTCATTAAATCATAAATATGTGAATGTTTATGATTACTTACAAGACAAGAAAGTTAAAGTTGCCACATTTTCGGTGTTGTCGAGAACTTCATTAACACTACTTTCTATCTGTTTTAGGTGAGATTAATTTGCAAACAGCAGTTGTTGTTAAACCTGGATTTTCAATAAATGTGTCAAAAAATTATTTTTAATTAAATTTGCTTTATAACTTCAAATTTACAAAATATTGAAAAACATACATTTTTGGGCAAATAGTTTTAGCGGCCCACCCACTTGCAATATAATTGTGCAATTTTTCGTTTTTTTTCATATTCGTAGGTGGCACAATATATTGGCAAATATCAAAACACTTTTGATTTTTATTGTGTAATGTGGTGGCAACATTGTCCTGTTTACTGTCAGGAAAATTGAGCAATATTTCCTTTGAACATATTGTGCCATTTATTGCATAGGATAGGTCAAAACGAAAATAATATGTACAACAACATATGCAATAATATTGTAAAATGGATGGACCGCTTTATTCTAATCATTGCTCAACCATTTTTGATCACTGTCCAATTGCAAGCACAATTCATATGGCATTATTATCATAATTTTCGTTGCATTAGAAAAATGTATTTCATTGTTTAAATAAAGTAAAGAAACAGATAAAACATTAAATTGTATTTCATCTTAATTTTTACATACACGTACTTATGGTGCTTACGAAGAATAAACCAAAACTAACAAGTCCTCATGAGGCACACACACAACGCCCAGACACACTTACAGACATATTTCAACCATTTAATACTCGTAATATGCAGTCACAAATTTATATGGAAAACAAACATTAAACCGTCCATTTATGATTTGTTTAAAAAAATTTGTACATACTCGTACTATAAAATCGTATCGAAAATATGAAATAAACAACGAAATCTACAATTTATACGGAAATAAAAAAATAAAGTCAAGAGTCATACATTTTATTTAGAAATGCAATACAAAACTTTGTCAAAAAAAAGTTATATTAAAATAATGCATTTTATTCAGTTGAAGTATATACTCGTACTTACATAAATACAAATACTTTCTAAAATATTCAGCTTCCGCTGGAAATCATATAAAATGCGTTTGTGCCGTCAAAAATTCGTCAAAACATTAACAGCCGTATTCATAAAAATTTTAAACCGCGTTTCAAATATTGTTTAAGCAAAATTCGCTAAAATTGTATTCATAATAGAATTTTAGCTTAAAAAAGGGTTTTTAAACCTTGCGTAAATCAGCAAATTTTAAAATTGACTGCCCCCATGTTTAAACCAATTTTAAGGTGACGTTGTTGTAATTTTGCTTCGTTTTTGTTTACATTTTGAACTTTACCTGTATGTACATATGTGTGTATGTATGTATGTACTTATGTATGCATGTATGTATGCATATGCCAGTGTTATTTAGAAGAAAACAATGTAATTTTTTTTTTTTATAGAAACTATTGTCGAAATAACAAATATACTCCAAAGAATATTTAAAAGAAAAGGAGCGATCCAGTTTCCATTCCCAGTCATTGTTTTCTCATTTTATGTGTTAACAAAAATAGTATAATTGTAGAAAATTAACCAGTGATGTATAAACACTCAAAACAAACAAAATAAAGCTCGTTATTCTAGTGCTTCTTTATCTGCAATAAAATAAATAATATAAAAAGCACTTTTAACAAAGATTTGTTGTGAACTTTTTTTATTATTTTATTAAATACAAGTTGCAACATATCTTTTATTTTATAGAAACCATATTTCTCTGAAAACCGACAAATAAACAAAATAGCCACGAGTACTTTGTGAATTAACAATCGTTGTTTTGCAGAACTAATATGCAAGTGACAAATAAAGAAGACAGTGTTGCCACGATATTTTAAAAAAATCTAGTTAATTGATTTTTAGTTAAAAAACTGATTATGAATACCAATGTTTAAAAAACGTTATTTAGCCTTAAAATGTTTTTTAACTAATATGAATTTTAAACCTCAATCAACTTTCTTTTATGAATACGGCTGTAAACATTTTAATTGCGGTTTTATAACTTGAAAACATGAATTACATCAGGTACTCGTAGTTTAAAAATATGACAGCTGATATTAAGGTTAATAATTTTAACAGATAATGGTGACGGAAAGAGAATTTTTAGGCTTCTAACGCGAAAGCAGATGATACAGGTGTAACTACTGTACGAAGCCAATTGGAGCACAGTCGGCTAGCAGCCGCCGTCTGTTATTTTCTCACGGGTGAGCCGTGAGAATATACCAATTAATATTAACTTTGATATAATTTACATTTTGTTACTAAAAATTGTTTTTTTGACGGCCAATACTCAAATAGTACTTAAAACGATGCTTTTATCATTCGCTGCTTATTAACTAACGATATATTTTTTATTGTGATGAAAAGCAACTATTCCGTGTTTTGTAGCTAAATCTTACACACAAAAAAGCTCACGATATGCATACCAGTAATAGTTCCATGTGTTCAAAAACACAAAAATGAACCCTTAACACTGACCTTATTAACGAAGATCCATCATATAACATTTAAATTCTAGAATAATGTAACGAAATACGAGTCCTTTTCAAATTGCTAATTCGAATATCACTTTTTTCATGTTTTATTTAACACTTCTGGTACGAAATCGTACAGCTGTAATAAAATCCAACTTCGACGCAGTATGTATGTATCTTTTAAAAAAAAAATTAATAATTGTATTATTTTAATTGAACAATTTTGATATTTGGCTTAAAGTGTTTGAAAGTTTAAGCTCATAAAGCACACATTAAGTGCGACCGCCTCCCATTTATTATTCAAATACAAAAATGTTTTTATATTTTTTTAAAGTGTTTTATCTGTAAAATTTTATCTTACCATTGCTAAAAAAAAGCATTATTAAACAATTAAGCCGAGTGCTTAATAAATTAATTTCAGTTATTAAAATTTGTAATAATCTTCAAGTGTGAATATCAGAGCTGTGAAACAATTAAAAATTAAGTGAAAATTAAGCTTCAAAAAATTTTTCTTGAATGCCACCATAACTATGGGTGCTAAACTAATAAAGCAAGCCTAGATACGTTTATTGCAATAGGCGGATTTTCACAATTGAGGTAATTGAGCGTCAATATGCTTGAAAGTTTTTACTAAGCAATTGCAGATTTCCAATTTTTAACTTACCGGAAGTTGCGGATTTTACCCCAATTTTCGAAAATCGAGTTTTCAAAATTTCGCGTCATAAGACCTCACAATTTTTTGAAAATTTTCTAAACGATAAGCCTTTACATGTGAGTTTCATTATTACAAAGTAATGCGCAAACTGACAAGTCGTCTGTTTCGACACCGATGCCGTGCCGACATTTATGGTATATACGCATATTTATTCGTCTAAATATTAAATATGTTTATCGTATTGAAATATATTTCGTGTAAGCCATGTCTGAAAGTTAACGAAATTATGGCATTTTTCTTTTCTTTATCTTATTCAAATCAACTACTTTAAACGCCGTCTATTTGCAAGGGCCGGCACGACCACAGCTTGCATGCAATTGCTCTACCGCCGGAAGTAAACAATTATGTGGCAAAAAGGAAAAAGTGCTTAAGTCGAGATAAGCTGATTTTGAGTAAATGGTAACTCCGTAATCTGCATATTCGAAAGTACTCCTGGTCAAAATCTCAATTAATTTGTGTGAATTATAGCACTATGACTTGCGACTTATGTTTTTTAGACTTTTAATATCATTTGGAATAATAGCTTAAGTTAGGTTATACTTTGGTATATTTCAACTTAAATATTTTAATTATAGTGTGCCGAACGATGTTTGCTTGATGAATTAAAGGCTAACAGATAATTTCTCAACTTAAATGTAAAAGAAATACATTTCTAAAAATCGACTTGAAAGCTTAGAAGTGCTCTCCTGCAAAACAGTAAAATATGACTTAAGGCTCAGTTAGCTGACTGTAAAGGCTCAGTTAGCCGACGGTAATGCAAAGTAACTGCAACGTAGGAAACAGCTGATCGAGATTTTTATATGAAAAGTAGGTTACGTTACATTACATCTCTATAACCATTTTCATTACTTTTCACATAACAATATCGATCAGCTGTTTCCTACTGTTGCAGTTACTTTACATTACAGTCGGCTAACTGATCCTTGAGCCTTTAAGTATTTTTTCTTTATTGCCACAGAATTTATGTATGCATGTAGGCGTGTTAATCCTCAACAGCTGCTTGCTTTCTACTTTTGTTTTCAATGTAATTTAAGGTGTGGCGGTATGAACACAAAATGTCACTTTATGTTAGATTTTTTTGACAGTCGAAACAAATATCTTTAAATTTCTTTCTCGTAAAATAGCATGAAATTCTTTGTATGTATATGTATAATAGTCTGAGAGGCCCTTTTTTCGTACAATAGTGCTTATTAATTTTATTTTAAACCCTAGTTAAACTAACATTTCATACCTTTAGATTATCTCCAAACACAAAACAAAAATCAAAAGAAATATTATATGTATTGTTGAAATGTTAGTTTGTTAAACGCCTGACCAAATGAAAGTAAGATTTTCTTCTGACTTGTAATTATTTAAAAATAAAAATAATAAAAAACAACATATACTCTCGTACATAACGTAGACACAATATTTAACAATTTAATTGTGAAGTGAATACGGAATGAAGAAAAAAAAAGTAAAATTAAGCGTGAGTGTTGCTTTATTTATCGGAACACATTTTATCCAATGACGTTCAATGCTCTCTCCGGAGGAGTCATGGATAACGAAATAACATAAAAAAATAAAATTCATCTAAAAAATTCATGTATGTTTTTGCAATAAAGTGCTGCAGCACAGCTTAATACAAAAACCAAAAACGAAAAAAAACAGAAGTAAAAGAAAATCAATAAAAATGTTTGAAAAATAAAACATAGCGGGTGTCAGTCAGTCAGCGAGATTTTGCAAATGAAAAGAGTGAAATATAACAAGTAAAAGTTTGAAATATGTATGTATGTACATGGAATTTTAAACGAATTGAAAGATACCCTACCAAATTATTACGGAATAATTATAAATTATTCCAACTTATCGTGATGGAAGTTTTTCTACTTCCACTACGTTTTTTGTAATAGATAAATAACTAGAGCTGCAAAACTATCGATAGTATCGATAGTTTTGTTGTAAATGAAATATCGATAGTTTTTTCCACTATCGATACTATCGGCAAAAAACAAAAAAGTAATTAAAAGAGTAAAAATAATCGAAGTCAGTAAACAGTAGCCGGCAGCTTTGAAGCAAATTATCCGTAGTTGACTTAAGCTTTTTTACAGCGATGGAAAAGTTGGTACAATTGTATAATTTTAGCGCTATGTGAATGCCAAAAGTACCGTAGCACCGCAATGAGCCATTTAGCACTACTGGAATCTCTTTATATTATATTACATGCCAAAATTGCATTAAACTATATTAACCCCCTTATGCAAAAAATAATGCGTGCTTGAAGTGTACATTAAAAAAAATTTCCATAGAAAATCCGGTTTTAACGTTCACTTACATATTTTTTTGCACAAGGGGGTTAATCTTTAGCTCGAAGGTATTAGAAAATTAAGTAAATCAAACGATGTTTTCCGGTACTTAAAGAATTGCTGGAGGAATGTTATTTATTCCAAATTCATCTGCAAATGTGGAAATTTTATTTTCCTACCAAGGAGAGAAGCCGACTATTTGCATCGACTGTGAACAATCGAATAAAAAAAAGGTTATAAACGTAGTATATCGTAAATGTTACTTTTATATTCAGATCCCAGCAACTAATATTCTTTGTCCACCTTCTGGCGTTATGTTAATTGATTTTTAGTTAATTGAAAAGTACAAGTATTAAAAAAATATAAATAAAGAATTAGGTACAATCGTACTGAAAAAAATAAAATTGTTTTTGAAAGTTAGTACAATTTGTAAATATGACATCGCATCCCTGCTTCTGTATATACATACAAGTACTTAAATACATATGTATGTATATGAATTTATTTATAAATCCAAGTGTTATTCGACAAATAGTAGTCACAAGTATCTTAATAAATTCAACATCGTCGACACAAAGATAAATTTTGGTGGTACTGATATCGCGACGGCCGCCAATCGTCTCTTACGATAAAACTTTACAGTTAGTGTCTTAAAAGTTATCAACAATTTTCGCATTTTGATAATTCGAAACCATGGGTAGGCCCATAAAATTTTAAGTTCAATAAAAAAGTATATTTTCGATAATATGCCGCTTACGATAAAATCGAAAAAAAGGCTTGAAATATTTTTATATACTAATGAAAATGTTGAGGATTCTGGATTTTTTTTTCAGGTCAAATGTAGTTTATGTGGCAACTTTTATAAAACTATTCGATACTATCGATAGTATCGATAGTTTTACATAAAACTATCGAAACTATCGAGTGGAGCGACTATCGATAGTTTTGCAGCTCTATAAATAACATCACAACAGTTTTTGTTAATACAGGGCCAAAATATCGTATTCGAAATTGAAATATGCCAACTACAATGAGCAACACTTTCACAAAAACTGCGGGTCTGATATTCGAATTACAGAGTAGACCCCCTCATTGAAGTTTGTGACAAGCTGCAGACGTAACTAACAAAAGTATGTATGTTTAAAATTAAATCCATTTCGTGTATGTCCCGCAATTTTCTTGCTGATACACTCTGCTTTCATTATGTTGCTGGCAACACTAACACTAACACAACTAACACGACACTAATTCTCATTCAGTTCAAGTATCATATTTATTATTTTAAATTTGATTGAGTTCATACGAGGTTATCGGTTGTTAGTAAACCTCACAGAAACGTGAACAATTGGGTCACACCTACACATACATATATTGTAAAGTGTAGTACGTACGCTTTTCTATATTTTACAAAAATTACCACTAATCTGCTCAAAAAATTTCACTAAAAAAATCATATATTTAAAATCGATTATTTCAATTTCCAAAATTATTTCAGAAACCAATTGGGTCATATTTAGGAACCTTAATACTACCACACCTATGTATGTATATATCATGGCTGCCCACAGAGAGAAAACCGAAAGTAATGTATAAGCGTATGTGTATTCATTTTTATAAAAAGCCGATTGATGTTCGGCACTCTGGCGCTTCTCTGGGCAGGTACGGTATATAGTATGGATCGTGTGCTATATATTATTGTACCAAAATGACCACTAATATTCTAATGTTTGCTTAAATCTAATTTATTGGCTCTGCAAGACATAGTTCCACAATCCTACTTTTATAATGTCATAAAATACATTTTAGAGCAATTTTTCAACAAAAAAAAAATAAATTTATCCATCTGAAATCCTAGTCCACTTAGCGACTACTGTTAAAAAGCTAACAGTGCTCTGTTATGTGGTTAATATGCAATGTTAAAAATGTTGGTTCATGTCTCAGCTCGAATGCATCTTCACACATATGAAAGGTTATTCCTCAAAACTGAAGTCAAACTTTTTAACCGAGTCGAATTTACCAACATTGACTTTAGACGATAAGCGGCATCACATACCACACATAAGGCTGAGTTTACATCTGGCATTTCTTGTGTATCATTTGCCCAAAAAAGCGTAACCAACTAATTGTTAATGAAAAACTGTTTGATTCAGACATGTATTTATTGATTTAAACAGTTGGCAATCATGCTGGATTCTATAAAATTGTCTATTAGTTGTGTATGAAACTATTTAACTTAATAATGGGTGTTTTTTATTGAGGTATAGAACTTTAAGTTGGCATCACTTTTTTTAACTGGCGGCCATTTTGTCAGCTGTCAAGTGATTAATATTTAGTTTGGTTTGCCATTTCATCATGAACAGGTTGACAAAAGAACAACGCTTGCAAATCGTGCAAATTTATTTCGAAAATAATGGTTCAGTTCGCGAAGTTTACCGCAAGCTCCGTCCATTTTATGGTCGATATAATCGTCCATCAGTGCAATTAATTCGGTTAACCATGGATCGTTTTCGCACTACGTTTACTCTATGTGATAATACGCATCCGCAGAGACGTCGAACAGTGCGCACCGAAGAAACAATTGCCGCTGTAGAGCAAAGTGTTGAAGAGGACCCGAATGAATCGATTCGCCACCGTGCACAGCAATTGGAGCTTTGTCCATCAACTTTATGGAAGATTTTGCGCAAAGATCTTGGCTTGCGACCTTACAAGATCCAGCTTGTGCAAGAATTAAAGCCGCGAGACCATGCAATGCGTCGTGATTTTGGTGTATGGGCCGAAAATGAGATTGATCTCGATGCTGATTTTCATCGCAAAATTTTGTTCAGTGATGAGGCTCATTTTTGGTTGAATGGCTACGTCAACAAGCAAAATTGCCGCATTTGGAGTGAAGAGAATCCACATGAGACCCTTGAGACGCCATTACATCCACAAAAACTGACTGTTTGGTGTGCTCTATGGGCTGGTGGAGTCATTGGGCCATACTTCTTCCGAAATAATGCTGGAGAGTCAGTTACCGTTAATGGAGACCGGTATAGAGCCATGATAACCGACTATTTTGTTCCCGAATTGGATGGCATGAATGTGGATGAGTTGTGGTTCCAACAAGACGGCGCTACATGCCACACAGCGCACGTCACAATCGATTTATTGAAGGAAACATTCGATGAGCGCATAATTTCGCGGAATGGACCTGTCAATTGGCCACCAAGATCGTGTGATTTGACACCATTGGATTATTTTCTTTGGGGATATGTGAAGTCGCTCGTCTACGCCAACAAACCAGAAACGTTAGGGGACTTGGAAGCCAACATTCGTGGCCTTATTGCCAACATACGGCCCCATATGCTCGAAAAAGTGGTTGAAAATTGGACCTGTAGAATTGGCTTTATTCGAGCCAGCCGCGGCGGCCACATGCCCGAAATCATATTTAAACATTAATGGCATAAAATTATCCTTACAATAAAGCCAAATTGATGGACATTAAAACGATTTTCTTGTGTTTTATTTCAATTCGAAGTTCTATACCTCTAAAAAAACACCCGTTAAATACATGTCTGAATCTAAAAGTTTTTCATTAGTAATTAGTGGTTACGCTTTTTTTACGCTTGTGTGGCACATGACACACAGATGGAAACCCGGCCTAACACTCATCAAAAATGTATCCACCCACTGTGAAAAGCCTTTTTCAGAAACTTAAATTTTTATTACTTTTTACATAAAAAAAATTACGTATGTATGTATGTATTTACATGTGTATATGTATAGTATAATAAAAGACTAGAAGAAATTGCGATATCATTCAATATGTTGCAAACTTTACGACTAACTTTATGCAACATAAAAGAAAAACATTGTAATCACCGCTTGATGTTGAAAAACACATTCACTTGTTGCATTAAAATAAATTTTAAATAATATTAACTCTTTCTTTTCACACACAAACCGACAAATATCAATGCACGAGCAACGAAGTGTTGGTACAGATATATTTACTTCAGCCTATAGTACACGGCATGTAAAAAGCCATATGCCTATGTGGCGATGACTTCACGGGAAATTTTCAGGATATTGCTTGAATTTTTTATAGTAAAATTTTTATAGTATTTTTGTTCCAAAATACAAATGTGACACATGTAGCCGAACCGAACAAATTTTCTGGGGCAGCTCATCTGCAAGTCCTAGTTTACACTATGCAAGTCTTATTGCTAAGCTGCTGATTAGTTTGAGGGAGAGAGAGAGAGAGAGAGAGAGACGAGGGGAACAGAAACGCTTAACAATCAGCTTAGCAATAAGACTTGTATAGTTTAAACTAGGACTAACCATGTGAATATCTACATGTGCACATGTTACTAGTGCACGGCATGTAGCAAATGTAGCTTCGTGATGACGTCAAAATTACATGAGAGCTACATGCGCATGTGCTTTTTTACATGCCGTGTACTATGGGCTTTACATATGTATGTATAGTATGTAAATGCATACCTCGCACATGTGGTGGCAGCAAGGAAGAGTCATTTTTAATAGCATGCATAAACATGTCGGTAAAATTTTAATCAACTGTCTTTGAGTAGAGCACGCAAATTTCAAGACGGTAGTCGTCAAAACTAACAGCTAAAACTTTTAAAAATATGTATTTGTATGTTTTAAACTGGCGGCGGGGCTTCTCCTCCTGATGCTAGCTAGAGCATCAATGGTGGCTTATAATTACATACATAGATACATACTCGTAGTTTGATATTGCTGTTCATTGGAATAGGCCATTACAGCCATTTAGTGATGCTGTTGCTGTTGGCCACCTACTTTCTTAGAAATTTTTAGGGGGAAAAATTGTTATGCATTTTTGCATTCAATTTAACGCCCACTTAATAACATTGCAACTAACTAACAAAAATACTTAAAGCGACAGCAACTTTAATAACTTAAAGTTGTTGCAATATGTGACTTAGATAGTACGAGTACTTTTGCAGTCTTCAGCTCTTGCAACTGATACTCACTACATACTTATATTTCAAACTGTAGCAAATAGTTTAAGCGAAATCGTAGCAGAAATCTCTTACAATAAATGATTTCTTTTTATTCCTTCTTTAACGAACAAGGAGTTGCATTAATTTGCGCTTTAAATAAATTCAAATTGAATAGTTGCCACAACTAATTGCTGTGCACGAATGTTGTCAACGGTTATCAAATGAAAACCTTCAAATGAAATTAAAAGTTGTGTGTTAACACAAGTTAAAAAAAAATAATAATAATTCAATTGAATTTGCTACATTGCAAAAGGATCTGATCATATTCAATTTCTCCCCATAAGAAATACTGTAGTATACTGTATACTGTAGCTTTTTACATTTTATCTATCTGTGATAATCATACTATGGTGAATTATTTTTTTTTTTTACTATCTTGCTGAAACAAAAATTCATTTATACATATCTAATCAACAGGGAGCGAGTGTGGGACGAAGAAGGCTGAAATTGCTACGAACACTATACAACACAAAACAAAAATAACAAAGTTCTACCGACTTGAAGCTTAAATTAGACGTGACATAGCCATAACGCCATAACCATAACCAAACCAAAATTCAATTGGTTTCTATGGTGAGAGTTATGGCGTTATGGCGAGTCACATATAATCGAATACAGTGTTGCCCATTAGTTTGGTTCGGACGGCTGCTCTCTATGGCTATGGTTATGTCACGTCTGATTGAGCCTTGAGGGTGGTGTTGGCTGAAGTAGTTAGCATGTTGACTACAAAACCTACCTGGATTCGAGCGCGGTAGACAACAGTCATATTAAATAACAACACCACGCATTTTTGTGATGTACGTTAGTGTCCTTTTGTATCAGTTGTTGTAGAAAAAATCAAGTTATGAAGGCATAGACACTGGTTACTGAACAACAGCACCCACCTTCGTCCGTATTGTGCAGCAAAAATTATCGGCGAAGTAAAATGGCTACTAAGCACAGCTTCAAAATTTAATACGGCTTATTGACACCAGAGGCGCTACAACACTGCATTATTAAAAACGTGCAAAAAGCATATTAGACGCTCATCTATCGAAATATGTAAAAAAAACAACCCGATTTGAAAATAGTGAGTTAGGGCCTTTCTTAATTAAGGCAACAAATAAAATGTATGTACATTAGAGCGACTCACCAAAAAAATTGCTCGATGTACCCTCCTAAAAATGAACCTTTGACTTTTTTAAGATGACATTTAAAATATTTCGGCTTTCAGCTTTGACCGCTCGCGAGCTGGACCATTTTGAAAAAGGGTCTATTTTTTCATGTTTTGTCAATTTGAGAATCTGTTTCCTTACCAACATATACAATATGGGCATAATAAGGAGGGTTTTTTAAGGTGCGTCCAACTGTATATACAATTTGTCCAAGGACGATCATCCATGTCCTTTTTTAAGGATATTCTTTAAAAAAACGGTTTTTGAATTTTTTGTTCGGGGTTGTTTGTAATAAAAATGCCAAATTAACATATTTTTATCTTTGGTCGATTTAATTAAATACGGGTCTCAGTTTCGCGCTAGTTCGCGTTTTGACAAAAATTCAATGGGGTGATAACCCTTCGTTTTAAATAGGGCAATATGGGTATCAAATTTTTTCTTTTGCCAAGTACATCTATTCTATCTACATCTTTGTATCTAAATAATTTAGATTTTTGCAAATTAGATGCATTTTACACGGTGCTCTGGAATATATATGAATTAGTCGCCTGCACAAGATATCTTATAAGAACTTTCAAGACATGAGGGATTTTTCAAATGCTTTACTACAGCGAAATCTTATAAAACAAACGTTAACAACTTTTTGCAAGAAATTTGTTTGAGTTTTGTAGGTATAAGAGTAAAGAAGAAAACACTTCGTGACGGAAGAAGTGATACTTGCTTCTTTCTACGCATGAGCGCGTGTACAAACGTCATGCATGTATGTGTGTATGATCTTTTATTTTTCTGCGCACATGCAAAGGCACACACATGCATTAACATTAGTTGTATGCGGTTAATCACATAACAGCTTGCCAACTACATATTACACACACACACTCAAACGTACAATATGAAAAATAACAAGCATACACTAATCAACAGTACTTCTTTTGAGTGTTTGTTTTGTTTTGCTGTCTTGGCGACATCGCTTGTTAATACCCTGCAGGAAGTGCGAATAGTAAAATTGTAATGATTTACTAGTGACATTGTCAGTATTACTACTGACCAGGTGTGGTATCATCTATTGACATTTAACATTAGCTTGTCATTGGAAATCCACCACTAGACTGTAGCACTACTAAGTAGTTCTTTTGGGACCACATGGAGACATTGGGACCAAAGACTCACTAGTAAATTTTAGGGGCTCTAGTCTACAATATCGATATTTCCTCGCTCGTTGTCAATAGTAAAATTATAGTGATTTTCTAGTGACATTGTCAATAGTGCTACTGACTAGGTGTAAACCAGCCAATGTAATCTCCTATTGACATATAACATAGGGTTGTCATTGAAAATCTACCAGTAGACTTTAGCACTATTGAGGAGGTAGTTCTTTTACGACCATATGGAGATATTTGAATCAAAGATTCACTAGTAGATTTTAGTAACCCTCGTCTACATATATTTATTTAATATTATTGCACAGCATAATAAAAAAGAAAAACAAACTATTGTCGCGTTCATTGACAATATCACCAGAAATACACTAGAACTGTTGTCTCTAACGTATCTTTACTCGCACATAAAAGAAAAGTTGTCGACATTTTAACTAGTACAATTGTCGCTGGAGAAAGAGTATTGACATAGAGACATATGGTTCTAGGTTGGCTAGAGGGTACTGATATACACGTACACCAATACATCCATCGTGCTTCGCTTATAGTACGACAGCATTTATTATTGGTTTAGTATAATACATGCGACGTGAATACATTTAAAAATCATGAAGTTTTTACATTTCAAGACTGTTTACGCAGCTCTCTAATATGAATGCAATTCTGTGGTAACTATAATATGATAGCGGATTTAGTTTCTAGATCATGTATGGATGAAAATAGGACCCATTGTTTTCGTTACGTTATCCGTCTGTCCGTCACACGGTACATATTTTCTAAGGAACCGTAAGAGCTACGGACCTGAAATTTGGACAGAGTATGTAGAACCTTGGCCGTTACAACAACAAATACATGAGAGTTAAAAATTAAAGGGTGTTCCAAAAAGAGGAACGAAATATGTTAAAATCCAATGTAATATACATACATACAATTGTATGTACATATGTATATTGAGAGTTGAAATTTGTAAAATTAGTGTATTTTTATATAGGCTACAACAATTAACACTAAAATTTAAAAAAATTTAAATTAAAGGGTGATCCATCAATTAATGCAATTTTGACTATGTAATTTTGACAACTTGCTAACTTGTAAGAGGCAAACTCTTGAAATTTTCAAAAACGGTAAAACTAAAAAATCCGAAAATTATAAAATCGCCAAACCAAAAAAATCGCCAAAAACCAAAAAAAAATCGCTAAAACGAAAAAAGCACCAAATTAAAAACAAATGAAAAAAATCGCCAAAATGAAAAAAAAATCGTCAAATTGAAAAAGTGCCAAAAACAGAAAAAAATCGCCAATACGCAATAAGGCTCCAAAACTAAATAAATCGTCGAAATGAAAAAATCGCCAAAAATGAAAAAAATCGCCAAATTGAAAAAACGCCAAAAACCGAAAAAATCGCCAAAACGCGAAAAAAGCGCTAAAACTAAAAAATCGCCTATATAAAAAAATCGAAAAAATCACCAAAACTAAAAAACGCTCAAAACCGAAAAAAACCCAAAAACGAAAAAATGCCAAAACTATATTTTGTACTTATAGGCTAAAGTTCGTATTGAATATCTAGTGTCCGTACGAAACCCTAGTGCGGGTCAAATTCGCACTTCACTGAATTTATTTTTTTATTGTTTTTATAGTATTTACATGAACTGTTAACTCTTTTTTTTTTAAATAAAGCAATTTATAATCAAGACTTTTGTATAATAATTTGCTTACTTTAAAATAACGTTTGACCGGTTTTTCTTGAATTTTAGAAGCCGAAATCGAGTTTTTCATGTTTTCAAATATTCTAACTATTCGAAAAGCGGTTTCTAAAAAAAGTCGAACCACCCTAGTATATACTGTATTTACTAATTTGGTTTAACTAAAGCTTTTAAAATCTGATTAAATATTTGCTTTGAAGTCAGAAAGAAGTACATATGTATTTGCAAGTTTGTCAGTATAATCACTGGCAAATTTAAAACGGATTAAATAATTGTCAATGAAATTGTAAAAAGCGAAAATTACTAAATAAAATTGATAATACTGCTGTTACGTTCTACATTGAAAATGTATTGATAATGCGGCAGCTATAAAGAGCAACTAACATTTACATAAGTGCTTTAATTTTCTTTTTAAGTTCTCTTCAGCTAGTGGGTAAGCTTCGCTTGAAAAATTATTAGCGGCAAATATGAACATTGATATAACGGAAAAATTTGCATGCCAATGTAAATTAGCCATGTTTTAAGACACACATACATACATACATATGTACATGACTATTAATTGGTAGTTAACATGTTGAACATTGGAAAACGAAAATAATAAGAAAATATATGTAAGTATGTGTTTGCACTAGGGATGCCAATACCGAAATCCCGAATACCGAAAACCAGGGATTATTCTAAAAAAGTGAATCCCGAATCCCGGGATTTTTAAGCAGAAATCCCGGGATTTCGGTAACATTAAAAATCTAACAATTTTTTTTATTAAATGCAACTATGTTTACGTTTTTTAAATAAACATGAGTTGAAATTTAATCATAGTAGCCATGAATCAAATGCTTTTTACTGGCTATAAAAAGAAGTCGTAGGCGAAAAAAATATTAGTAATGAATTTTGTACCACACAAAACAAAGTCGGAAGCTCGGTTTGGTGTTTTTTCTTGGTGGATGATAATGGAACTGCGCACGCAAAAAGCAAATTTTGCAAAAAGGTATTAAAAACTTTAGGGAGGTTCTACCAAAGATCTTTTGACAAATATTAATGTAAGTATACTTTGTCAGATAAATATATGAAAGAAAATGTTTTAAATATTTTTATAGACCCATGGTATTCAGCTAGAAGGTTGTACCTCAACCAAAAATACTAAAAATTACTAACTTTCTTGGCCCACAAAGAGAGGTGTCGCTGGGCGCTATCAAATAAAGCCCACGGAAATAACGGCCAAATAAGAAAATGAAATAAAGTCCAATAAAATTAAGGAATTTTTAATTGGGCTCTATTTCATTTATATTGGGCTTTATTTCATTTTGAGTTTGGTTTCATTAGGCTTTTTTAATTGGACTTTATTTCATTTATATTGTGTTATTTCATAAATTTGCTCTTGGGCCTCAACTAATTTTTTTGGTTTTTATTTTATTGGGCCTTATTTCATTTCTTATTTGGGCATTATTTCCTTGTGCCTTATTTCATAGCGCAATTACAGCACCAATCGAACGTTTTTTTCGTCAGCAGCTTATATTTGCAATAAAATAAGATCTCGATTGTCGGCTGCCACCCTAGATGCATTAATTTTTTTAAGAACTTTCTTAAGAGATACGACAAATACAAATATTTCAAATATTACTTTCATATTACTTTAAATTATTCGTACCACACAGAAAAAATTATTCCCAAAAAATTTTTAAACAAATATTTGTTTGAAATCAATCTTAGTTTCAGTAAATATTCTGTATTGTTCCACTAAATTAATTTGTACCAAAAAACTATGTAGAGAAGAAACAGGCGGCCACGACGTTTGTCGGCTACTTTTCGGCATTTACATGTATACAACACGATCAAACAAAATAAACAACAACAACCGCACAACAGCACGTTGTTCCTATCAACAAGCAAGATAAACACCAACACACTGAAATAACATTTTCTATCAGCCGAACTATGATTAATTTAAATTTTTACAGAATTTACAAAATTATTTGTAGGACCGCATTCAAATAAAATATTTACTGATTCAACGAATTTGGTTACTGAAAATGAAATTTAGTTTTTTCTGTGCAATAATACATTAAAAATGTTTTATTTGATTCTGTAATGAATTTAAGTTTCTTGGTGAATTAAGAATTTTTTTTAATACTTACATATACCTACATCAATAATAAATTATAATTCAAAAAGCTAATAAATGAGATTATCTAATATTTTTTACATTATAAAATCCCGAAAAATCCCGATCCGTCCCGGGATCCCGTTTTTTTAAATTGAAAATCCCGAATCCCGGGTTTTAGAAAACCTAGTCCCTTTTGGCATCCCTACTTTGCACATAGAACTGGTTGAAAAAGTATTCATCTTGAATGTTAAGGAAATAAGAAAACTCTTAAGAGAGAAACTCAGTTTGTAGAACAAAAAGATAGAAAATGAGGAGCAAAGAGTTCATCCGAGTTAAGGCCGGGGCACAATGAATCCGTCATACGTTATACTTCGCCTTTTTCAACTCACATTATCGCAACGGCGCGGAGAATGTTGGCACAATGAGTACTTTATTGACGGAAGCATTTGAACAGCTTCAATAGGTGGATTATCTATTTTATGTATTAAATTCAAATTTTTTTATTTATGTCGTTTTTTTCTTTTGATTAATTTTATTTTTGCTGCGACAAAACACAAAAACCTAATTCACAACATACCAAAAAAACCAACCAACATCTGTCAAACTATTCAACGTACGCAAAAAGTTAAAAAAAGTTGACCAGTTTTTGTACTTTGCGTTGACGGACACGTACTGAATGTAACAGCCCTCATAAGAATCCATGTATTCCAACTTAGCTGTCAGTTGAAAAAGGCGAAGTTTAACGTATGACGGATTCATATTATTATACAAACGTAAGTGTGTACGTACATCAAATAAAAAAAGTTTTTAAAAGTCTTATTTACACATTTTCCAAGTGTGCAATTACATTATAATAAAATAAGTCTAGAAACCCAAGTGAAGTGGCTTATCACAAAAACATTTTTTGACATGACATTTCATAGATAGTTTTCTATTTAATCTAAAGTACGAGGGGGGGAGGGGAGGATGGAGTTGGCGAGACAATAAACAACGAACAATTCGCAGCGTTTGAAAACTTATGTTGAAAATAAAATAAAAGCACCATGTTTTTGCAAAGACTTGTTTCCTAGCCCTCGTATGTGTGATAATGTTTATATGTATGTAAATCATGTAAGTAAATCATCACATTCTAAACGTGTATCTTTCTCAGAAACATGTGTAATCCGACACTACACAAACACAGTTTTTGTACTATTTACGCTTTAAAAAGTTGTCAATTTGTTGTTGTTTAATTTTTTTTTTTTTTTTTTTTTTTTTTTTGCCTTATCAAAAGTAACAAAGTTGTTTGAGCGCTGTTACACATGCTTACAAGTATCTTTCGAATAGAATATAAGAAAAGAAAAATACAAAGTGCTTTTTTGTTGAAAAGGAAGAAGCAACGTCATCATTATCATTTTACATTTTGAATTAGTTTAAATGACTATAAAAGATGAGTGTGGAAAAATTCAGAGAGCAAAGTAATAGATAGAACGACTGTATGGGTTTGGAGTTAATGTAATATTAAATTTCTACTTTGATATGAAAACTGACAACACCATTTCCCATATTAAATCAATATGATATATAAAATAAATCGCAGAAAATGTGACAGAGTTTATTAAAGTTCGTATAAAAAGAGTTCCGAAACGTCAATTGCTTTGTCTTCGAACAAAGCAAAGAAGCAATCAGCACATGTTTAAAACTTGGTGTTCATATTCAAAATATTTCGCAACTTTGTATCTGTACACCCTATACATAAACGCAGCATTGGAAATGTATATAAGCTTTTGTATTGATACGTTTTGGAGTTCAGTACCTGCATCCTATAATTTTTTGCGAACCGAAAATCGCAATATTTATCGACATATTTATTCGTTTGCGGTAACGATAATGTGATTCTGTAATTCTTTTTTACAAAAGTGGACATCTCTGTTTTACTCGCCATTTAATTGTATATCATGTGGCATCCTGCATACAAAATAAGCAAAAATCACAAAAAAGAAAAACTAAATGAATTTGAGCTTGTTATTTTACTTTTTTTTTTAACAGACAGCGAATATCATTAAAATATGTTGCTGGATAGCACAGTCGACGAGTTTTCGTTATATTTATTATAGCGATACCATTATCGTAATAAAAGTTACTGAATCCAGGTACAGCTGTAGTAGATCACATTAACTTGGATTGGGAAGCACAAAACCATTTCATTTAAGATTGGCTAACAACTTGATTAAATATGAAAATACACACCTACTACGCTTTATAGAAGTTGGAGTCCAAAGGGCCTTAAACACGACCCCTGTGATCTGACCTAGGAGACAATTTTATGAGTTGACTTTATCGATTTTGACAAAAATATGTTTTGGTGATAATTTGTTTAAACATTTTGATCACTACACTACACTTTAGGATGAGAATCTTAAATGCAACCCAATTGGTCATGTTTCTGAAATAATTTTGGAAATCGAAAAAAAAAATATATATCGCACACTAAATCATAAACAGTCATAACTCAAAAAATTTCAGATGCCGAGTAGTTGCAAACAACTGTTGATACCATGGTACAATTATACTAGGTACATGCACGACTACAACAAAATTACAACACCAAAAAACACATTCATTTTGTTGGTATAAACAAACGAATAATTGTCAGAAACAGATTCCTTTTATTTTTAAAAATAACAATTACAGGGTAACTAAAGTACAATTGCAGACGCGGCATTCCTGCATGATTATAGTTATTCAGTGTTGCCAATCTTTGTGTAGTTAGACAGTGTGTAATTTCTACTCACATGTGTAGGTCATATAATTAAATGCTTGTATAATCTGTGTGTAATTCTACTTTGGGTTCTATTTTTATTTATTTTTGTTTTAATTTTAACCTACACAAAAGATGTGCAGTGTAATTTTCTTCGATGTGTAATTGGAGACACAGCGATGTGTAAATTCATTGGCAACACTGTAATCATTTTATTCACACACATACACTAACATTTTCGCAGCTTGTAAACAAAGTTTGACAACTATTTGCATTGTATACATTAACAGGCTGGGCTTGTGCATGTACCTGTTATAATTGTATCATGGTTCATACTGTACAAATGACGCAAGTGTGTAACATAAAAATAAGCATAACGGTATTATATATTCTTTAAGAAGACTTTATTGCAAACGAAATTGTTGCGGTCGTTAGAGATTTGTTCAGGTAAATGATTTATAAAAAAGCAAACCCAATTTGATCATTTTGAGTTGTGACTGTTTATGATTTAGCGTGCGATATGATTTTTTAGTGAATTATCTGGGAAAGTTTATATAGGAAAAGTAGTCATCAAAAAGCAGATCTTTCTGAAGTAATTTTAGAAATGGAACTTATCGAATTTGAAAAATATGCTTTTTTAGTAGGACTATTACTCAAGGGGAGGACCCTACTCATGCAATGCATTGTGCTAGAACTAGGAAAATAGGTTATTAGGAGGGCGGAGCATATAGGGAGTGGTGTTTATGAACCTTTCGACATTAAAAGTGACAGAGCCTCTGCAGGTAGTTTATAGCACGATTTAAAAGGAATTTTCTTTGTAATACAAGGTGGGATTCACTGCGCAATCGACCACAATTGGATGCGCTACATTGTGAGTGAAAATATGTGGGTCTCGGTACAAGTTCCCTTTCCTAATTTCCTAAGAAATGGTTGACTGTTAAACGAACTGTCAGTATATTCTGACAGATTATCATGAATAAATTGACGCTTAAACAATACTGCGAAATAATGCAGACTTACTTTGAAAAATGCAAATGTTAAGGGTTTCGATCATTGAATGTCATAAAACGGCACAAATTCCAAAACTATTCAGCCAGTCCGTTCTACGGGAATTAAGAAATGTCATTAAAAAAGTCAAAGTTTTTCATAGATAAAAAATAAACGTAAAATTTTTAATGATTTTTTTTTTTTGTTTTTTGTTAAAACCATTAAATATGGAATTTTGTGTAACGTAAAATCTTCTGAGTTTTATTAGTGCTTTAGAGTAAATTAGCTGAAACACAAATATGCTACGAGTAATACAATACAATTTAGCATTTGCTGATTCTCATTTTCTATAAATAGGCATATTTATGCCATTTTTCTATGTAGAGGGTGATTAAATTTTAAGGGCCGAAATCGGCCATCGGGAGCGATATACCACCTGACACAACTTGCTTGAAATTTTATTAAAAAATTTAATACTCTAAATCAGCGATCTTCAAAACCGCGCACCAGTGTGCACACTTCTACCGATATTCGGTAGATTCTACCGAATATGTTTGTGGATTTAACAATCTACCAATTCTACCGAACAAGGCCTGAAATCTACCGAATATTGCTATTTAGTAATTTAAGTCGATATATGTGTAAATTGCCTATTTTGTCACATAGCAGTGCGGACGCAGAGCGGTCATTTTCTGTCATGAAAATCATTAAAACAGAACAAAGAAATCGGTTAAAAACTGAAACTATAAGTAACCTAATATTTGCCAAAGAATTGTGCCTTGGGGATGAAATATTTATTCCTACCAATGATTTAATAATTTTTGCACAAAATTTTAAATTCATAAATGGATCTTACATATAATCCTTGTAGTTACAAATGTTTGTCAAATAAAAGTTATTTTAGTAGCCTTATAAAACTTATGTACAAAAACTGAATTCCTGTTATTTATGTATGCATAGCATATATATATAAAGGGTAAGGGCAAATAACTGGGGATGACACTTTTTTTATTGGAAATGCTTCATTGTTTATGACAGTTTGATTTCCAATCACATGTGAAGTTTTAAATGCGCTTTTGGATCCTGTTTAGTTTAATACTCCTTGCACTTACCTTTTATATATAAGTACATATATTTTGTTATTTTTTATGTTTCTTTGAATTGTTATTTTCGATGTTTCTCTGAATAAAACAAAATTTCTACCGAATTTCATTAAAATCTACCGATTTTTTTTGTCGATTCTACCGAATTTAAAAAAATTAAGTGTGCACACTGCCGCGCACGCAGAGCAATGAAGAGAGCAATAAGAGAAAATTTGTATTTTTATTTAATGTGTACTCAATTGTTACTACAATCAGGGCTACCACTTTAATATCAGACTATTCATATGTGCCGGTTGTGTAGTCACATTTTACCAGACAACAATGGATTCTTTTTAAATTAGTTTAATTTCAAGGTTTTCTATTTTTTAGAGCTTTAATAATCATATCTGAAAGTAGGTTATTATATACTATTTAAAATACATCAAATGTGCATTAATCTCTTTTTGAACACGAGGAATTAACTCGAATTAGAGTTTTACAAATATATTACAAATATGTCTTGGCAGCCCTGCCATAAGAAGAGCAAAATATATTACGCTCAAAAACGAAGAACCAACACAAACAAAAGTGTGAATGTATATGTGTGGGGATCGCTGCTCTAAATTAATTATATCTTAGAAATAGTGTACTTGCAAGCTATACATAGCAAAATTGTTGAACATTTCTTTGCTCTAAATATGAACCGTCAGAATATACACATTTACATACTTGCGTACTTAACATACATATACGTATGCATTTATGTATGTATGTAGATATAATCATACACCATAAAAGTATTTCATACAAAATCTCTTAATAACTTGAGAGCTGGAGGAATATGCTGGCATTTTTGCACTCAAATCTCAACTTAATGAATAAATATATACTGTTACAGGTGAATTAAACGCTTTTTAAACACCACCTGAACAACACAAACTTGCCAATAGCAACAACTACAACAACATAAACTTGAATAGTATGATGCTTCGATTCAATTTGGTTATTAGAAACATTACAACATCCACTATTTAATAACTCTTGTTCTGCGGTGCATGTAGCAAATAAGCAACAAAGTCTAATAACTCGTTAATCAACTATGAATTAAATCTTCTAACGTAAAACAAAACAAACGCTTCACAAGCGGCCCACCACAACAAGCTATCTATCTATCTATCTACATACCAGCTCTTCCATTCAGGCAGCCGTCATTCATTCATGTATTGAATACATTGTATTCATTCAGCCATCTACAAAGATACAAACAACCATCTGAAATAACTTCTCGCCCAAAAGTAGACATATGTACATATATCATTATGGATACACATAAAATGGTCGATAATGGGCGATCTTCCTTGTTTAGTTGAGATGGAGTGAGAAGAAAATAAAGGGTTTTCTTGTAAGATCTTGTCGAAGTTGAGTAAGAAAAATCTATATACGCGTAGGGAATTAGCAACAATTAAGAATCTTGCTGGATTGGAACGATAGTATAGACGGAGGTTTTGATTTATTTTAGGTTAGGTTGTTCAAAAATGTTGGAAGTTCCCAATAAATAAACAAACAAAAATCTATGAAACTTGGTTAGGTTAAGAACGTAGTTTCCTCCTAATACTCATATATTTTCTAAAGCTTTTCCAATCTCTCTCCATACATTCTATTATACGTCTACTGGTCGCTGCAAACAAGCCGCAATAAAATCACGACCTCTAGTCAACATTCAATCTCAAAGCGCCCTTCAATGCAATAATGAGATAAACTTATCCAGCTATTCTGGGAATATCGAGACAATATGGATTCCAGGACATCAGAGTAGTGCTGGCAATCAAGAGACGGATAAGGTAAAGAACAGCACACTGGAAAACGCCAAACCTACTCAAAAAACAAACTAACACAATGGGCTATAGAGCAGCACATCAGAGATTGACAGACCTCTCCTGTTAAAGGAGCGACCGAAATTCTCTTTGGGGACCAAAATAGGGAAAAAGGCACAAGAGATTCTAAGATTATCGAAAGAATCACCTGACTTGCATGGTTTTTGTTGATGATATAACATGCTTGCCACGAAGGAGATGAAACTCTCGAAAACTACTTGCGACAATGTTCAGCATTCCGTCAAAGAAGACAAATCTTCTCATCATCATGGTGCCTAAAGTAGATATCTATGTATATCCAATGATTCCCGTCTTTGTTTTTGTGCTTATAGTCAGTTACTGTCCTCAAAGTTGATGAAGGAACAACTGCCTCACCCATAGCGACGGATATGTTTTAAGAGGTGTCTGAAAAATTTATATATTGGGTTGGGACATAATTTCTTCCCGCATTATGCAACCGAAACTATTTGCAAGAATGCCACGCAAAAAAAACCTCAAATACCATCGGTAGCAACGATCTCAGAGTACTGGCGGTATTATTTGTATATCTGTACATTCTCAGATAACACCAATACATTACATGGAACATTGAGGCCAAAAAGTGCAAGTTCTGTGAACTGTAACATGAGACAAAGAGAACGAGCCGATACTCAATTGTCGGCGGTGACGGCTAAAAGTCGACTTGCGCTGAAGAAACCTCGGTGGCGGCTGCCGACAAATAAATCCTTCGGCGGCTAGTGCAGGGTGAGCCATTTAAAGTTTTAAATTTGAATGGCCGATTATTTTGACTTTGAAATGTAGATTTAAGGTACGATCACACTTTTCAAACATTTGCCAAAAAAAAGGCAACCACTAAATGCTAATGAAAAATCTTTCAATTCAGACAAAGTTAAAGAACACGAACGACTCATAGATGTAAAATATGTAGAGAGAAAATTTAATATTTTGTATCATAAAACACACAAGACCAGCATATTTGTTGATATTGTATGGGCCTCTGAAGCTTAAAGTTCTATACGTAAACCGATAGTATCAGCTGTGGTGACAGATAGTATCAGCTGGCAGTGCCAACTCGGTGCCATATTTTGAAAAGCGACGAAATTTTCGTCTTGGTATTCGTGTTCATATCGTGTCGTGTTGGAAAAATTCGACACACGCCCATCTCCAGTTTGTCCGTTACGCTTTTTTGGGTAAATGTTTTACAAGTTTGACTGTACCTTAACACTCATTTTTATTTTTATTTTCAGATTCATGTTTGACATTTGCAAAACGGGACGCTATACGCTCCAAAAACAATTTGGAAATATTAAAAACTTAATTCCAAAGTAGTGAGTCTTTAGCGTAAACTGTTATTGGACAAACCATCCCGTGTACGTACTCGTGCAGTGATATCAATCGAAAACATTGCTGCTGTGGCTGAGAATGTGCAAGAACATCCATCAACATCGATTCGTCATCGTTCTCAGGAACTGAACATTTCTCACACTTCTTGAGTTGAACGGATGGGGTACTGACGAGATAGTCGTGGTAGTCATATGAATGATATTGTGTTCAATTCTTAAATGACAAAGTTCAACCTTTCCATTAAAACCAGAAATTTGAAAAAATAATCAGTACTTTTTTAGCCGATTCAAATTTAAAATGGCCCATCCTATATACATATGTATGTTGGCTAAAAGCGGCTAATGTCAAGAAAATTTCTTAGCTTGTATTGATGTCAGAAGTGAGCACATACTTTTCCGTTCATTTAAAAAAGTATTGTTTAAAAACAGAGGCTAAGAAGAAACTAGCCGCAGAGGTTGTGTGTAAAATATGTATACAACATAATGAAATCGCTCGACCTTAATAGAAAATTAATATCTTACCCGCGATTGACGACTATAGTTTCAAATATCTGAAAGAAATTTGACTATGGACACACTATCGACTGGAGAAGTTCGTGTGGCTTTGTATTACCTATTTAATAAATAATTGATTTGGCAAACGTATTTACAACATATACGTCACATATCTACTATCAATATACATAGACTCACCATTGTCAGCAAACCCTTTATATGTATGACACACAAATTCAATACTGGAAGTTTTTCTACTTATCTCTATATCAAAAAATAAAAAATAAAAATATAAAAAACATGTTGGACTATTTTTTTCAGCTTTGTTTAATCGAAAAAATGTGTGTCCATATAGTTTCTTAATAACTTCCATGTTTACAATGTCCTCCATAGAAAAAAAAAATTAAAGTTATGTTTACCCATTAGAGGACGACCATCGCCATTAATTCCTATTACTTAAAAAAACTTTAATTAAAGCCGCATTTTTATTGGATACTACAACTACAAATTCCCCTATAAATTAGATAAGATAATTTTTTTTAAAGCAAATCTCAAAAAAAAAAGATATGTAAACTTGCTGCAAGATAATATCCATGATCTTAAACATGAGCTTCAATAATACAACAAAAATTATGTTTCTATACGACAAAAACCTCATAAATTTAAACGAGTACAACATCTAGAAAAAACTACGCATAAACGACAGTAACCCAGTGGGAATTTGAGTTAACTCAGAGTTATTGAATTATCAGCCAAAAATTAGCCAGAGGTGGTTAAAATCAGCACTCATTTTGCATGTTAAAAGTGATCAGATTTAACATTGAGTGGCCGCAGGACGAGTGCATCAGTTTTGAACTAACCATGAGTTAGCTCATTATGAGTTAGCTTATGCCAAATAAAAAAAATAAAAAAGAAAGTGTTATACATATTTAGTTAATTATGATTTAGCTCATTATTTATTAACATTTTTTAGTCAGCTTAAAGTTTAAACAATTTTAAATTATTTTTTTTAGAAACGAGGACGTGTATCGAACCGTGATCAATTTGTTTGTCAGCCATCATACTTAAAGGCCCAACTATAATATGAATAAGCTAGCTTAAGCAACTGTGCGGTTACATATAAAACGTATGTGGCACAGTGATGCCAACTTTTTTGGCTCTAAAGCAATGATGTCAGTTTCATGGCACAATTGTGCAAACTAAAATCACACACATTCTTATTCTCTTCCATTTAGTCGTCAATGAAACAGCGACGATAACACATGCGCAGCGGATGTATTAAATTCTTTATCGATACAGTGAAAGAAAAAAAGTGGTATGCGAAAAATATGCTATGACCAATAATGCTTTTCGCGACATTCAATGTATTTTATGTTACAAAACTTTTAAGGATAGAAATGAATATATATTAAAAAAAAAACATTTTGATTTTTTTGGAACAGCTTCACTAAACTTCATTTAATATCAAAACTTAAAAGACCAATAATTCGGGAAATGTGGGTCACAGCGAATTTTTTTGTTTAATTTTTTCTTCTTACTTTTCAAGTTTCTGTTAGATAAGCTACATATTTAAAAATTTATTTTTGGAAATTCTTCACAGAGTCCTATGAAAAGTTCACAGCCCCGTAACTCGGAAAATATGGGTCGCCCGCAACTTTTTTATTTAATTTTTATTCCTTATTTTTTAATTTTCTATCATATACACTCCTTTTGATATATTTTTAGCTGCTTCACGAAACTGCATTTGTTACAAATATTTATTTTTTTCGATGTACTTTAGAGACGAATAAGACAACTTTTCTCACACATACAACTATAGTTTTATTTTTGAAGCCACTGCTCTAAAGGCACATCAACATTTAAAAAAAGCACTTAGAAGCGTAATTCTGATATCTAAATAGCGTAAAAGCACTTTCGTGAAAAACGACTGAAAATACATAACGAGAATTAATGTGAAGTTTAATAATGTTTAAAATTTTCTTACCTATTCTCCATTTAATGAAATATATCCGACGAAAAATTTATGCTTTACACTGAAAAAATAATTACGCCGAGTAATTAT
The DNA here is from genome assembly GCA_949987645.1 of Tachina grossa. Lineage (NCBI taxonomy): Eukaryota > Metazoa > Arthropoda > Insecta > Diptera > Tachinidae > Tachina > Tachina grossa. The sequence goes on along the minus strand of OX465276.1, from coordinate 34,263,616 downwards.
TAAAATAATTTTAAGAAATACACAAATTTCTTAAAAGCACTAATTAGTGCTTTTTCTTATTTTGGCACTAACGCTCAAAATTTGGCGTTTTGAGTCTTCAAAAAGCACTAAAAATAGTGCCACGAAGTTGGCATCGCTGATGTGACAAACTATAATGTAATTAACAAACTTTTCGTCAAGTTTCGTCAAATGTCATTTGCTTAAGTAAAGTGCCAAACTGAACGCACATTCCGTAAGGAAACAACTGTTTGTGCATTTTTTAAACTCAAACAAGCAGCAGCAGAAAATATTCATTGATTTTAAATATTTTTTTATTGTTTCTTATTTTAAACTCGGAAAATAAAGCACAACTTTTATTTTCATTGTTTGTTTTACATACACATATACACACATACACATATAACTATTTACTTATGTATATTCACTGTTGTACTTTTTAGTAGGCAAAACAAATAAAACAAGTAATAAGGTGATGGATATATTTATATGTGAATTTTTAATAGTTTAGGACATTTTTTCAAGTTAGTTTGATTGAATTGCATTCATTTATGAGTTATGAGAAGAAACAAAATTACTACAAAATTATTGACAATACCTAGATGTGCAGCTGTGGCTAAAGAATACTTAAGTGCATGTAAGTACATTGTGGCCACCTAAAAGTCACATCTGAATTGTTTAAACATTTGACAGACTTATCGTTCAATTCTGACATTAGCTTAAGCCAGCTTATTCATATTATAGTTGGGCCTTAACACTTTGCCATCGCGCAAAGTTAGCTTAAAGTTAAGGCAGAATTACCCGACTGTAAATGTAGAACTGTAAATGTAAATGTGTCAGCTGTTCGAATCTGTTGCATGAAAAGCAATGCTAATGCTTACCTGACTGAAATGGCACGTAAATGTAACGTCTGAACCTGCAGAAAATAGGTCTGTCTGCGTACACATATTTTGCATCATTTTGTGCAAAATGTTGCAAAATCTTGCAAAATGTTGTCTGCGTACTCCAAATCTCTTGCAGCGAGAGATCCACAAAGAGAATTTTTTGACAGTTAAAAGTTAGAGAACTTGCAAAATGTTGCTGGAGAAATTTCCGCTTGCAAGATTTTGCAACTAGTTTGAACAGCTGTTTCTATTTACTATTTGAATGAAATAATTTTTGTGAAATGAAAATAAAAATTGAAATTTAACAATGGCAGAGGTAAGTAATTAAGAATTGTGTTGATTTTTAACGTTTATAATAAATTATAATAAATAAACATTTTATTTCATGCTAGAAACGTCCAAATATACAGTGCGACCGTGGCGCAAGTGAATTGTAGATGGCGTACACATATGCTACATATGCGTACACATACATATGCTAAAATTCTTTTGCTTTGTTATTTCAATTGTTTACACACCGATCAGCTGTTTTCTTGCAAGATTTCACTGGATACTGTCTGCGTACTTTTTGAGATATTCTCAGCCGACAGAGGAAAATTGGTCTTACTCTCCCAAAAAAATTTACTGAGTATTTGCTACTGGAAAACTACCCAGACAGACCTAATAGAATTTCATGACGACGTTACGTGACATTTGTAGACAGTGATGGGATGTATGTATATTGAATGAGAGTGTGGCACAATAGCCCTGATGTGGTACTTTTGTTTCTTTTAATAGTTTAAGCTTTTGAGTGATTAATTTGTATACATACATGGCATATATAATAAATTTAGTTTTCTAGCAAAGTTTTTTTTATAAAATCTAACCAGAGACTACCAATCGTATGTGTTTATTTTTTGTTAATATACATACATACACATATGTATATGTACACATGTATGAATTTGTACAATATACCCTGCAGGGGAATAGGCGATAATTGTCTAAAAGCTACTAGTATAATTACTAGAATAACAAGAACTAGTGCAAAAAGGGTTAAAGTTGTTGTGTAAAATTACTAGTGCTGATGAGCACTAGTATATGAAGTAGTTACAAGGCAACACATTGCAAAATAAATTTTGACTGTCTAACAGAGCCCTTGCACTGTATCAAAATTGGTATCATATAATTAATAAAACTTTAGCTTCATATAAAAATAATTATAATTAAATAATTATTATTACCTTTTTGTATTTCTGAATTTTTGATAAATAATTGCGAATTTTAAGTAGAAATTGTCACTGGGTAACAAAGGAATAAACCACCAATTTTATAGAATTTTTCTTTACAAATGAACTGGTAATAAACTAGTCCTAAACTAGTACCAATGGTACTAGTAGTTTTCTAAACACACTCAATGCTAGTTTGAGCATTAAGATAGTATAGGAAAGTTTACAGTTGGGAACTAGTGGTGGTGATTTCTGTACTAGAAAAATACTAGTTGAACACTAGTTCGTTCTCCTGCAGGGTACATACATATGTGCGTACAAACATACATTCAAGCGTACAAAAAAACTATTTTTATTTAAAAATAATTCCAATAAAAATAAAAATAGGTACGTATAATCATAATAATTATAATGATAATAAATATATAAATATTTTTTTATAATTATAATACGTTGTAATGTAAGTATGTATGTATATACGGGTATGAAGCTGAAATTGTAATTTCACTTAATATCAAAGTCATTAAAATGTTTGTAAGTATAAAATAATGATTTGATACAATTTAAATAATTTTGGTACTTTTTTTACACAATCAAAAATAATGTGAAGATGTTGAACTCTCATCAATGTTTCGAACAGCTGTTTTCCATTTTATTTGATTTTTTTATACTGATAAACACCCAGCAAACAAAAAGTCCTGTATATGTACATACATATGCATGTATTTTTGTTAAAAAATATACATATGTATATTGTTTGTGAATAAAACTAAATTATTATGAGTAGGTACGAACATTAATAAGAAAAGGATAAAACGAGAAAGTGAAGTGAAGAGATGAGCGACATTGTCGCTCAGATTGTCCTCAACAAGGCTTTATTGAAGACAAAACGTGTGACACTGTCGCTCAGATTGTCATCAACAAAGCTTTATTGAAGACATAACGAGGGACATTGTCGCTCATATTGTCGTCAACAATGCTTTATTGAAGACACAACGAGGGACACTGTCGCTCAGATGGTCCCCAACAAAGTTTTATTGAAGAGAAAACGTGTGACATTGTCGTTCAGATAGTCATGAACGCCGATTTCTTTTAAATTGTCGATTAGAAAACTTAATCTACAGACGACATGTCGTATATGAATCGTCGAAGACAATGTCGTCTAGGACGATTTGGACAACTGGGCGTTTTTAAGTATTCTATAAGCGCTCAAACGTTTACATTTACATTACATTTGCATTTACCTTACATCTGCGATTTCTACAGTCGGGTAATGGAGCCTTTAGTTCAATACTTACGGGAAGAAGACAGTTGTGCCAAAAACAACTGACTCACATCTGTATCATTTATGAATTAGTTCAGAAGCTAGTCGTAAATGAGTTATCAAAAAGTCACCCATATTTTGAGCTAGGTAATAAAAATCCGACTGGGAACCAGACAAACACACACACACACACACCGACACAACTTTTTCGGGAGGTGTGGCTTGTGTAACCTAATGGTGTAATTTATGTAGCACATGCAACAACCAGCATGCGTGCAGGTGCGTTTATATTGTAACTGCCGCATTACTCGCATTTAAAAATTTGTACGGAATATGAGGCAGGTAAGTGTTTTTTTTTTAGTTTTAATTTTCCATCAATTTTCGGTGTCGTCCGTCCCCTGAAGGCTTTTAAAAAAAGCCTGCTTTGTATTGCAAGTGCTTGCCATGTTTATACAGATTTTTGTGCTGTGTGAAAATGTTTGGCTTTTAGTGATTTTTGATTTTTAGAAATTGGGTCAGTAAACCCATTCAGAAAGAAAAAAAAGCTTTATTAAATCAAAGCAAATTTTTATTTATTAAAAAGAGGAAGGAGACAGACACACACGCACACACTCATACACATACATATACAAGCCAGACATTTAAAGTTATACAAACTAAACCAAACCAAACCACACCATACTACTCTACGCCATAATCTCAAGATTAAGACACTATTCATCTTTCCCAATTCCATTTGCAATAAACATAATGAACGAAACCCGATTAGTGGCATTTTACTTGCTCTTTTTTTTTTTTTTTTTTTGTCTTCACAAAACTTTCGCACTTTGAAGCCTCTTTTTGTGTATATGTGTGTGTGTGCTTTATTTATTGGCCGATCAGGAATTTCCATTTAATTACACCATTTATACCTAATTTACATTAAGCATTTTTTTCATGAAATTAGTTGCATGAAAATTTTTTATTTTTCAATAGGAGGCCTGGAAGGTCAACTTATATCAAAAAAGTTATCAAAAATGCATCAAAGATTCATTATACGCTCTTTTTTATATAAAATTATCTTCCATTGAGCTGCAATTAGCAAATAGAAAAAGTTGCGTGCAACAAAATTCATGAAATTTCATGAAAAAATGCTTAATGTAAATCAGGTATTAGTCTCGGATTTGAGAAATACTAATTGCAATCGTTGGCAATATTTAAAGCGTGGAACACAGTTTTCGTAATTAACTAAGACTTTAATTTTGATAGATTATGAAGTAATTAAAAGTGGTCAAAGAAATACGAGTGAGTGCGAGGAAAATTATTTTCCATTTATGAAACATGTATTTGTTCAATGTACAATTTTTCGTTGGAATAATTAACGTAAACTGGGACAAATCCAAAAATGTTTAGTGTAAATATTTCATGATTTACAGTTTAGAAATTAAAATTAAGCTGAAAAATAACAGGCATAGTATGAATGAATGAATGAATGAATGAATGCAAAAAGATGTGAAATTGAAAAGTTGTTGAAGACAAGAAAAATTTATATTAATTTATTTTATGTAGATGAAAACAAATTCAAATTTGAATAGCAGAGACACAAACCATAATTACACGGTGTTACAAAAAAACACTTTTTGACAGAACTTGAAAAGCGACCTAGTTGGACTTGTAGGCCTAGGTGGGGACATACAAGAACCGTTTTCAAAGATTTTGAAACACCCTCAAAAATTCGAGTTATTTTGAAAAAAAAACTGTTTTAGGGTGGGTCGTAGTACTTTAGTACCTCTAGCTCACTCATGTTTTGACCAATTTTAAAATTTTAAACAGTTTTGGAAAGGCAAAAAATTAGGTTTTTAAAAAATATATGCATTAATTGTATGTTTCAAGAAATTGGATAAGTTTTTATCAAACATTTCGATTTTTTTTTTGAGGTAATTTTTGAAAATAAACAATTGTTATTTTAATTTTTTTTATGAAAATCTATCTTTTTTTGCACAGAACTTTAAATTAAATCTTATATAGAAAAGAATGAGATATCATTTGTTAGAATCCATTTATATTTGTAAAAGTTATTAAACTTTTTCTAAAGTACAAATATTGCGATTGCAGGCTTTTTTTGGTAAGCTACTTCACACAAATTAAAGTCCTCTGCTTTATGAAATATTTGATAATGCCAAATCATTGAGAAATATAATGGTAATGAGGGGCTTAGAAACTCTTCAGACTTAATTTTCTTAAGTACACTGGAACAGCTTGTACAAGTACTTTCGGGTTCATACCATTTACTAGAACGTATATGAGCAGTCAAAATCTGTTTTGAATTCATCTTTTGCGTGGCTGTCCGCTTCGCGCAGGTATTCCAGTAGAATTGCAATCGCAAAAAGCAAATTATTATGCTTATCACGCACTGCATGATGATTACAAAATCTACAAACTTAGTTATTTTAATTAAAATAAATATTAATCAGTTACAAAATATTTTACTCTTTTCTAAAAGCAATAACCTTCACCACACTTTGGCATTGTGTTGGTACTCGTATTAAATTCGTTTATTTTATGTGCTTATCCAAATATATATATCAGAAAATTAATTATAAAAACATTCTAAACTTTTTTAATAATTGAAAAAATAGGACAAAATAACCCCCATTCATCTGTACTATCTTCCAATTTAATTTTTTCCAATTAAGGACAAATTGACAATAAAAAAGAGAGTATTTATTTCTGCATTACGGAATATAATAACTTTACTTATTAACAGCCTTATACATAACGAGAAACTGGAAAAAGCGACGAAACTGAACGTGGTCCCAACAAGTTTTGCCAGACAATTTTACATTACAATTCAGGCTAGGATTTAATAGTGGGTTAAAACTACATCATGCTACGATTTCTAATATCAAATAGTTTGAAACTCGTTAAGACATATAGTCAATTTTGAAAGTTATGCTAACTGGCATGAAGGTTTTTGTTATGTATAAGGCATTAAAGGCTCAGTTAGCCGACTGTAATGTAAAGTAACTGCAACGTAGGAAACAGCTGATCGATATTTTTATATGAAAAGTAGCTTACGTTACATTACATCTTTATAACCATTTTCATTAGTTTTCACATAACAATATCGATCAGCTGTTTCTTACTGTTGCAGTTACTTTACATTACAGTCGACTAACTGAGCCTTAAGGCTGAGTTTACATCTGGCATTTCTTGTGTGTCATTTGCCCAAAAAAGCGTAACCAACTAATAACTAATGAAAAACTATTTGATTCAGACATATATTTATTGATTTAAACAATTTCCAATCATGTTGGATTCTATAAAATTGTCTATTAGTTCTGTATGAAACTATTTAACTTAATAAATACGTGTCTGAATGAAACTGTTTTTCATTAGTAATTAGTTGGTTACGTTTTTTTTACGCTTGTCTGGGAAATGGCACACAGATGGAAACCCGGCCTAAGTATATACAAAAAAAAAAAATTTAGTTGATGAATTTGTTTCTTCCGTTAACTGTGTTTTTATTCAAATTTTTCGCACTGGGGGAGAAAATGTTAAAAAATGGTGTTAATGAAAAGTTTAATAACTTACACAATTTTTATCCGATTTGAAAAACTAAAACCATATTTTGCTAAGAACTAAATTTGCTTTATATATTAGTATAAACTTTTATAAGCTTTCATATCAAAATAAGCAATGAAGAGCTACGCAAATCAAAAAAGTTGATAAATTTTATTATTTTTTTTGATATTCTTAACAAAAACAATACTCACAACTTACAAATATATCAAGATATACACATCGTTGTAAAGCGTAATCAGTTCTTTTTCTAAAAATATTATAAAATTTTAGATCTAACAAAAACTAAGCAAATTGAAATACGATGAATCAAAACAATTCACATATTCCATTTGCAATAAAATGCTAAGTATTTATATAAAGCAGAAATCTACATCAACTGACACCACACACAGTGGACCAAACACAAAAGAACGCTGATGATGAAGGTTTAGTGGCCTTCGAAAACGGCTGGCTGTTCCGTTCAACTATGTGTTGTTAGTCAGAATATTTACAACAGACTTTGGTGTTATTTGTTCATTAATAATTATCACATGTAATTTGGCTTAAAAAGCGATACGAACTTTAGTCCGTTCAAATCACAAATATAGAAACAAATGGAGTTCGAATAATAATTAAAATTAACTAAAAACTGACTTAGTTACAATTCGATAAGTTGACGAACATCACCGAAAACGGTATTTTCAGAATAACTTCTGAATTTGAGGGTGTTTCTGAAATTTTTTGACACAATTTGTAATGTACTCGACAAGATCTACAACTCACGCTAGGTCGTTTTCCAAGTTTTTTTTTCACTGTAACACCGTATTATTAACCGGTTCATTTTGCAACTAAAGAAGTTCTGTAAATAAATAAAATTATATTGAGATTTGGGACGGCATTCAGGCCATTCATGAAACATCATTAATAATTATCACATGTAATTTGGCTTAAAAAGCAATACAAACCTTGCCCGTTCAAATCACAAATATAGGAAGAACACTTATTTAAATAATTTTTTTTTCAAAGCGATATCACTTAAACTTTCAGCTTTAAACCATCTAAGCATTGAAAAAATCTTATTTGACAAAAATTTTTAATTTTTCCGACAAGGATATTTCGGTAGTTTTCCATTTTTAAAAACAGCAAATTTTCCCTAAAAATCAATTCGGCTAAAACTTTACAATTAAAAAAAAAATCCCGAAATTTTCGTCAACGAATTATACTAGTATATTGTAGACAAATCTCCAGCATTCTAAATTTTTTCTGAGCTTAACCGCTGATTAGATTTTGCAGTCGATTGTCTTATGAGCAGGGAAACCAGAAATATGCTCTAAAAAAGTGTTTTATGCGCATTCAATATGCACTAAAAACTTAAAAATATGCGTTAAAAAGTCAACAAATATGCTCTTAAAATAAGATAAATTGTTTTATTTGTAATGGAAATTGTGTATATTCTTAGTTCAAAACTTCAACAACATTTACATATAAAATAAGACAAAAAAAATAAAAAATAAAAAAAAGGAAACCAAATTAACAAAGAATAACTGAAATTATGAAATGCAGGTTAAAACAAAATTACCATAAAAATTTTGACTAAAACAAATAATAAAAATTAATTTTTATTGGATGCTCTCGTAACAATTTAACTTCCATTTCAAAAGATCACGATATCAGAGTTCAGGCTTTCGAACTGTATTTTGAATAAATAAGACAAAATTTTTAATTATATTTTTTTATTGCAATAAATAACTAAATATTGACCCAGAATTTCAAATAAAAATCGTTTATAAGTTTCTGTCAATGTTCCTTAAACCTTTACTCGGGGCAGAGTCCGCCACAAATAGCAAAACTGAATTTGTATTGAAACTAACGTCTGTAAAACGGCGTGTGTAAGAAAATTTTATACACTACATGGAATATTGAAACAGAGATTTATATGGCGAAAAAAAAATTTGACCAACCCCTTAACTTGTAAGCATATTAACTGGGATAGCATCTTAATTTTTTTTTTTTTTTAACTTTAAATTTTATTTCGAAAATGAAATTTTAATAAGTTTCAAAAAAAATGTGTATAATTTTTTTTCGGAATGGCGTGTAAAATAAAAACATTCTATAAAGGGTCAAAATATGCCCGAAAGGCATAAATTATGCTCTAAAAATTATAAAATATGCTAAAAGTATGCGTGTAAGAGTGATATATGCAAAAACACGCATTAAAGGTTAAAATATGCACAAATATGCACTAACAAATCGATGCCAAAATTCATAAAAATTTTTGAAACGGATAAATATCTTGTCCCCGCATTAATACGTCACACAAGAAAAAACATTCAATTGCATATTTGCGGTTTCCCTGCTTATGAGTTTAAAATAAATTCAGTAAGGTGCGACTTTGACTCACACACGAAAGGTTCCATGCGGATGCTACATAGTACATACATACGTCCTAATATACGAACTTTTTAGTTTTGGCGGTTTTTTAGTATTAACACTTTTTTATTTTTGGCGTTTTTTCGGTTTTTTTTTAAATATGTATGTGCATATATATTTTTAGTTTTAGATTTTTTTTAGTTTTTTTTTGACGACTTTTTTATTTTTTTATTATTTTATTTTTGGTGATGTTTCTCATTTAAGCGCTTTTTCATATTGGCGATCTTTATTGGCTTTTTGCGATTTTTAAGCATTGACGCTTGTTAAGTTTGGCGTTTTTTCGTTTTGGAGATTTTTTTAGTTTTGGCGCTTTTATAGTTTTGGCGTTTTTTTTCGTTTGGCGATTTTTTCGGTTTTTGCAATTTGTACACACATACATATTTTTAGTTTTAGCGATTTTTTTAGTACTTTTGGTGATTTTTTTTTGCATTTTAACATTTCTTTTATTTTTTGTGCCATTTCTCAATTTAGCGCTTTTTGCATTTTGGCGATTTTTCGTTTCGGCATTTATTTTTAATTTTGAAACATTTTAGTTTTAGCCTTTTTGAAAATTCTGTAGTAGTAGTATATATACTCGCATATATACTGGTTTGCCTCTTTAAAATTAAGTTTCTTTATTATTTATACATCTTTAATGTATCCCATATCTCGGACCAGCAGGTTTGCGTTAAATGGTGAGTTTAGTCCTAGATTTCTGGTCCGAAGTAATATTATGCAAATAATTTTAATAGGACTGTTAATTGGTTAACAGTTAACCAACAGTTAACTGCTAAAATTTTTGGTTTTTGTCTCTGCTAGCTAAATTAAAAATTATCTTCACCTACACAATTAATTATTATGCCGTAAAAAAATCAATTTATATAATTTTCACTGTTAAGTGCAAAATACTAAAGAGATATGTACACATAAAGAATTTTATTTACTTACATTCTATTTTCATAAAAATTTGGTGCAAGTGTTTGAACATCTTTCAAAATATTCCATATTTTTTTAACATCTTACCTAAAAAAAAGAAGAAAAGAAAAAACAATCTTTAATCATAAAAAAATATTTTTAAATAAACATTTTTATATTATGTAAAAAAATCTATTCTCAGTGTTAAGCAACAAGTTATTAAGAAACAGACATCTGTTGGCAGTTTTGTTTGGAAGAATTATTTATCAGCACCTATGTATACCACATGGAATTTAATTAAGAAAAACAAACGAAAAGAACAATAATAAATTTATCTCATATGTTTACTTTAGAATTTAATGAAAACCATCAAACCAATTGCGAAATTTCGTGATTAAAGTTATTTATACTTTTTTGTAAATAAAAACTAAAAGATCAAACAAAGACTTTTAAACGTTTGAAGAGAAGTACATATATACTTTAAGAAATTAATGACTGCCAAAAATTGTTTTCTGTTTGTTCGTTTGAAATTTAGTTAATTAATTTTTTAGGGTTCCTTCCGTACACCAAAGGTGAAAAGAACCCTATTGTTTTCGCTGCGCTGTCCGTCTGTCCGTCACACGGTACTTTCTCAGGAACCGTAAGAGCTGCGGACCTGAAAATTGGACAGAGTATGTAGAACCTTGGCCGCTGCAACAACAAATACATGAGAATTAAAAATTAAAGGGTGTTCCAAAACGAGCAACGAAAAATGTTAAAATCCCATCTAATATACATACAATTGTATGAACATATGTATATTGAAACTTGAAATTTGTAAAATTAGTATATTAGTATATAAATTTAAAAAAAATTAAATTAAAGGGTGGTCCATCAGTTAATGCAATTTTGACTATGTAATTTTGACAACTTGCTACATCTTGGAAACCGTAAGAGGCAAACACTTGAAATTTTCTAAAACGGTAAAACTAAAAAAACCGAAAATTATAAAATCGCCAAACCAAAAAAAAAACGCCAAAAATTAAAAAAATCGCCAAAAATTAAAAAAAATCGCCAAAACGAAAAAAATCGGCAAAATTAAAAAAAAAATTCTTACACTAAAATAAATCGCCAAATATTCGAAAAAATCGCCAAAATGCAAAAAATCTCCAAAAATGAAAAAAACGCCAAAAATCGAAAAAAAAATTGCCAAAACGCGAAAATGTCGCCAAAACTAAAAAAAAATATATAAAAAAAATCTCAAAAATGAAAAAACGCCAAAACCCGAAAAAAATCGCCAAAACGAGAAAATAAAGTGTCAAAACTAAAAAAAGAGCCAAAACTTAAAAAAATCGCCAAAACCGAAAAAACGCCAAAACAAAAAAACCGAAAAAACCCCAGAAACGAAAAAAAAATGCCAAAACTATATATTATATAGGATGAAGTTTGTATTAAATTACATATCTAGTATTCGTACGGAACCCTTCGTGCGCGAGTCAGAGTCGCACTTTACTGAATTTATTTATATAAATTTTCGATTTTATGAAAAATTTTCGAATTACAAAAGCTTTGCGAAATGAATTTTGTATGATTTCAATAATAATTTCTAAAGATTAAAACACATTTCCTTTTTTTTTTAACAAATACATACTTATGATTTGTTTAAGTTTCTTGCTTAAAAAATCAAATTTGTAACTCTCTCAACAAAGTGAAAAAACACATGTTTATTATTTTAAAAAAAGTAATAATCAAATTAAATTGGCAGATAAAAGCATCTTTTCCAAATTATATTTTTTAATAAAATAAAAACTATATGTATGTATCTACAGCTTAAAGAAAAAGAGTAGCAGTAAAAGAGAAAACCCTTAATTTAAATTGAAGTTTAACTTTACAAAAAAAAAAAAAAGTAACTGAGTTACGAGCAAAAATTATGTTTAATCAATCTGGCCGCCCGATAACCTGGTCACCCCTTTAACAATATTGCCTTATTTATTGTTGTAGTTGCTGGTGCCATTATGATCTCTTAGTACTGTTATTGTTGTTGTTGCTGTAGTTGTTATTGAATCTACTATGGATACTTAAAACATAACTGCAAGTGTGGCTGGCATTCGTATGCATGTACCTTGTTGTACTTAAAGAAAAACCTGAAAACAAGAACAGCCAAAGATCTCTGACTTCACTGGCTGTGTGACTGAACGAACACTAAGCTAGAAAAAATAAAATCACAACCATTAATAAAAAAAAAGATTTTTTCACTTTAACTGAATAAAACAAGGAATGCGGTCTTGTCCACATTTAAACTTATAAATATAAAAAAAATGAAAAACATTTTTTGCAGCAATAACAAAAATTACGAAAAACAGGGAAAAATATTTTTTTCTGCCAACTATTTTTTATTTTTTTATATGAATATTGAATTTGGGAAGCAAACATTTGCAAATAATTGGGGCCGGCTATTAGACTTATACATAGATATAACGTATCGAAACTGCGGCAATAGTCAATCGATCTCAAGGTATGTACAATATGTCAACAATAATGTCCCTATTATGATTCACCCACCCCACTCAACCAAGTTGATTTGTCAAGTTTTTTATGATTACAACTAATTTAAGTTGCCTTCGAAATAATGCTCGAAAAGAATAGGTTCTTATCTATGAAATTTTTTGAAACTATAATGGCAATCACAAGACATTTTAGACTTACTACTTTGTCTTGAGATTTTATGTTTGTTCATACAAGGCAACATTATAGTCGAAACAAAAAACAAAACACAACTGATAAAAAGCAGTTGTCTCACGATGAAAAAATCCATAATAACAATTTTGCAAATACAACTCAACTATCAATTTAGGAGCAAAAGATCTCACATCACAGAAATATAAACACAGATATTTTAATGTGTGTGAACATGAATTTAAATTTAAGTAGCACAGACAAAAACCAAAAAAAGTTTCCTGGTCCCATATTGCAGTTAACAGCATTCTGTTGACTATTTAGCAGTTTTTGAACATTTTCGCCGTTTCTGCGATTTTCATCGAATTTTTTGCATTCCTTTTACAGTTTTGGCGATTATTAATCAATACTATGGCTTATTTAAAACTTTGCAACTTTGCGCGAATTATCGTTTTTTTTCTGTATAAAAATATAAATTACTCTTTTAATTAACGTTAAAAGTTTCTAACTTTCATTTTTATTTTGCAAGAAAAAATATTTCTACACACAGAAAAATTTCAACTTAAAATCTACTAAAACAAGGTTAATCTAATATTTTTCGGCAATGATTTTGCTTCATATGTGTTTCATGTTAATTTAACATGATTTATAGTAATTGTCAAAGAAAATTTTTCCTTTTGAAATAATTTTTTTTTCACTTTGTATTAACATTTACGTACTGTTAAAATCAAAATGAGGAATCATGTTGAATCAAAGTTATTTCAAGTTAGATCAACATGAATTTAATTTAATGTAGTAATTGTATTTTATTAATTTTTTAATTTACGTGTGGTTGACATAGACATCAGAAAAATTTTTGTATATAAATTAAATTGGCCAAGATTTGAACTCGGAACTCATCGCGTGGTAGCCAACGTGCTTAGTCCTGCTGCCACAACAACTTTAAATATTCTTAAGATACACAAAAATATGTACCATCTTGAATTATATTATAATTTAACATTATTTCTTATCATTTAACATACAATTTATGTGAAAAGTTTTAGTTTTAGTTAAAAAAAAACAAAAAGCTTTGACACTGACATGAAGAAGTACCTTTTGAAAAATAAGTACCCAATTTTTTTTCTGAATTATTGCGAGCACCTTAGACTAGATTAAGGTCAGAAGGTCAATTTTTAGAAAATTTTCTAAAATATGTACCTCTATGGTATTTGGAAACTGATTTCGCAATCAGATTATCTCTAAGATAAAAATTATTTTTTTTAATTTTGAGACCATTTTAAAATTTTGATTTTTTCCCTCTTGAGAAAAAATTAAACCAATCTTCGATTATGTTGGAAAGAGCTGATTTTAGAAGAAAATGTTCATAATTCCTGCTATAAAAATTTCGTTTTACAAATATAACACTTCTTTATTTACCAGCAGGGCCATTTGTGATACATACCTGACACAACAAAAATAAAAATAATTTCTGAAAACCACAACGGCACAACAGGGAAAAAAGACACTTGCATTTTTTTTTTTTTGTTTTTACTCTCTCAACTTTTATTTTTAGCAACAAAAAAACACAGGCATTTTTGTTTTTATTTTTCTTCTTTTTTTTTTTGCATAGGTATATGAACAAAAAATCGCTTTAACGTACAAATATTTTTTATTTAGCACACACATGTTGTGGCACAGCATACTGCAAGCTGCATACAACATTCAAGAATGTTGCAGTTGTTGTCATCGTAGTTGTAAAACAATAATGTTGTTGTCTTTGGTATTGTTGTTACTGTTGGTCAGTTTAAGGAAAATTTATTTTAAAAAGAGTAAAAATTCTTTCGACCAGCAAATGCATGTGAAATGTATTGATCAGCAGGTTCATGTTTTTGGTCGCAGGCCAGTTATTTGCCCAGAACAATGTGATGGAAAATTATACTCGTAACGTGTTTGTTGCTGTTGTTGTTTTTGCTTTCATAAAAAGATTTATTTACGATTATGTTTATGTATGTACATATGTATTTCAAAGAGTCTGGAAATTTGTTATCGCCACCATATTAATTTCGTTTTTGATTCTCTACCAAACTATTACCATGACAAAGACATTTTCTATTCATAATTTTGTTTATAACGGAAGGTCATAACGGAATTTCAATAGAATTATTTAAGAATTTAGAAGAAAACCTAACAATTAAGTAAATTAGCTAGCGGGTTTTTTTTTTGATAAACTGGCAGTAAATTAAGATAAGAAGAAGACATATGTATGTAAAGGGTGTTTTTTATTGAGGTATAGAGCTTTAAGTTGGCATCACTTTTTTAACTGGTGGCCATTTTGTCAGCTGTCAAGTGATTAATATTTAGTTTGGTTTGCCATTTCATCATGAACAGGTTGACAAAAGAACAACGCTTGCAAATCGTGCAAATTTATTTCGAAAATAATGGTTCAGTTCGCGAAGTTTACCGCAAGCTCCGTCCATTTTAATGTCGACATAATCGTCCATCAGAGCAATTAATTCGGTTAACCATGGATCGTTTTCGCACTACGTTTACTCTATGTGATAATACGCATCCGCAGAGACGTCGAACAGTGCGCACCGAAGAAACAATTGCCGCTGTAGAGCAAAGTGTTGAAGAGGACCCGAATGAATCGATTCGCCACCGTGCACAGCAATTGGAGCCGACTAACCGACTATTTTGTTCCCGAATTGGATGGCATGAATGTGGATGAGTTGTGGTTCCAACAAGACGGCGCTACATGCCACACAGCGCACGTCACAATCGATTTATTGAAGGAAACATTCGATGAGCGCATAATTTCGCGGAATGGACCTGTCAATTGGCCACCAAGATCGTGTGATTTGACACCATTGGATTATTTTCTTTGGGGATATGTGAAGTCGCTCGTCTACGCCAACAAACCAGAAACGCTAGGGGACTTGGAAGCCAACATTCGTGGCGTTATTGCCAACATACGGCCCCATATGCTCGAAAAAGTGGTTGAAAATTGGACCTGTAGAATTGGCTTTATGCGAGCCAGCCGCGGCGGCCACATGCCCGAAATCATATTTAAACATTAATGGCATAAAATTATCCTTCCAATAAAGCCAAATTGATGGACATTAAAATGATTTTCTTGTGTTTTATTTCAATTCGAAGTTCTATACCCCTGAAAAAAACACCCTATATATGTATGTAGGTTTTTAAATTATGGCGCCTAAATACAGCAAGAATAATAATGAAAAATTGGTTGGAAATTAAACGAGTAAACGCTAGCTAAGCAGACTATTTTCACACATATTCGAAATAATTTAAATTTTTCGAATATGGTTCATACTGTGCTGCTACCAATATTTCGTATGTTTGCAACAAATTAAATTATTTTTAGCTTTTTACACGAATTCTAAATTAAGTTCGAAATTTCGAAAATAGCCAAAAACATTTTCATACAAATTGGAATTAAAATTACAAACATTTGTATTTTGTAAACTTGAAACAGATTAAAGATAATAAATCTAACTACAAAATCCCAGTAAAAAAAAAGACACTCCAAAGAAGTCATGAAAATGTAGAGTTTGCAGTCTGGAAGTACTTCAAATTTCGATCCGATCTAATGATTTTTACATAGGGTTGTCATTGCAAGAAGTTCTCTTTTTCGATGCCTAGTCATCGAATTAGACGCGATTTTAAGAAAAATTTCCTTTTTTGTGTTCTATGGTAATATTTTCATTTAGGAAAAACTTTAAAAAGTTACCTATTTTAACAATTCGTTTCTTTTTATACGAATTTAAACGCGAAACAGTGTTTTCATGTAAAAATCAAGCAAATAACTTCTAAATTTTAGGCCAAAATTAGTTCATAAATTTCTTTCAAAAAATCGATTTTTTGAACATTTTGGTGAGTATTTACTAAAACTATGGAAAAACCACAAGGTTTTGTGTGGTTAAAATAAACTTTTACTTGGTTTTCTGCTAACTATCGGCAAATTAAAAATATCGATTTTTCCGAAGCAATGAAAATGTGGGTCCTTCAGAATGACTTCCATTTTCTTTTTACTGGGATGTTGCTCATTCCTCTTCAGCTGCATACCAAAGATTTTTTGCTCTGGAATTTCATTTAAGTTACATTCAGTCAATTTGTTTCATGTTTTTTATGGCAACCTGATCTTATGATAAACCTGCATGTTGAACTTTACTTGCGTTTAACTTTATACAACCTCAATATTTTTAATTAAATGAATATTTTTATAAGTGATTGTTCTTTTTAATTTCACTGTATTTACATACATGCGAAAATGATTCATTTCCTTTCTTAAATTATCAAATGCATTTCAATTTAATTAATTAATTATAAAATTATTTGCATATAATAATTTTAGATTTCAATCGATGTTTAGAAACGGAAATAGTCTTCACGATTGTGTTATGTTTTATAGCTTAACATTATGTGAACTTTGTGTAATGAGAAATCTGTTCTGATTTTTAAATAAAAAATTTCATTATTGTTAATTTTTTCCACACTTTTAGCAAAACATTTTTCCAAGAAACATACGTTTTTTATTAAATTTCAAAAGTGTTTCAAGTTTATTTTAGAAGTTCTTTTTTAAGCGTACATAATTAACAAGAAATAAATTTATTAGGAACACAGTTTCATCTAAAAAAAAAAATTTAAAAAACGTGTATTGGCGTTTATCATTTATAAGTATGTCTGATTATTGTTTAAAGGAGCTTTATGGATCGATTATGCACGGCAAACGAACTTTGGTTGCGTTGCTAGTTGCCGAAATGGTATTACGAATGGCAACTGGCAACTACTAGCTGGTACTTTCAGTTGCCATATTGCCAACCACAAATTTATAGTTGCTGCATAGTTTAAGAGCAAAAATTTAAAAATTAAACAGTAATTGCAATATTATTTTTATTTTTGAATTTCTTCTATGCATATTTAAGGAAAATATGCTTTACAGCTAAAACAGAGATTGTTCAAACTTATTTTAGGCAAAAACATTTAATCACAGTGGAGGCGGTAGTTCTAAAGAGTCGTATAATAGATTCAACTTATGTACATACTTCCTTCTCTTCACTAATCATTTTTATAATCAGCACTTTTACTCAATAATTTTATTTTTAGCACTTGTATTTCTTATATTTTAAATACTTGTTTATATTATTTTCAGTTGCCAATCTGTCATAATCGTATTTTCGATAACTTTTTGGCAACTGGAGGAAGTTGCCATACATAATACAAATTTCAAGTTCAGTTGCGTTGCTAGTTAACTCGGCAACTGAAGTTCGGTTGCCATCCACAATCGAGCCATTAGAACCAGTGCCTCGTTCCTGTAAGGAATGTGAGAACTTCTCGAGTCGAGAAAATTGTTATCATCCTATGAAACACAGGGTGAGTAAGAAAAAAAACTGTATTTGTTGATATTTTTTGTAAGTTTGTATAAGTTTTTATGTGAGTAACCCTGTGTAAAATAGGACAACCAATATAATTATTTAATTTATCTCGATGCGAGAACTTCTCACAAGTTACAGAAATGGGGTACTGAGAATGAAAATGAGTACTCAAGAAAATATACAAAAGTAAATGGTCTTAATTTTAGTAAGTCCCAGTTTACACTTATTGCTAACTGTGTACAATCATAATTTTAGCGCAAACAATTCGTACGCTCACATATTTTTTCTCAAGCAACTATGATTACAGCCGATTCCAACATACAAGAGCAACTTTACTTCGTTTATGGGAAAAACTGAAATACGCTACAAGCGTATCAAACGCATTGAATGTCTCTCACTCATACTTAAAGTGTATTTTTATAATCAGGCTATCAATATTTCGAAAGAAAAAAATACGCATGATACTCGGGATAATTTTTGATCATCCGCCACCGTGTGCATATATTCATGTATATAAAATGGAATAGATAATGTGTGGGTGCGTGTGTGTGGCTGTTTGAAAACATGATGTATGTATATGTGTGTGTGTAAATAAAATAGCCCTGTACGTGTACCCGATTAATAGTCAGACTAATTTTATATTCATGCATATGATTGTAGCTCATATAGTATACAAATTTTAGTTATAGTTTTTTCCGCTGTGTAATTAAAAAAAATGTGTATAAACATAGTTGTTGGATGGTTATAATTATACGTATTCGTTTTAAAATGAATACGCGTATTTGCATATGAGCGCGTTTTTTATTTTTATCTGCACGCATTTATAGTTGTTTGGCAGCCAATACTCTAAGAGTACTTAATACGATACTTTTGTCCATTGATGCCAACTTAGCCCTTTTAGGGCTAGATTTAGCCCGTTTTCAGTCTGTCAAAACGCGAAAAAGACGTTTTAGCCCCAAACTAAAAAAGGAGCAAACCTAGCACTTTTTACAGTAATCTTTCAGCCCTTTTAGCTCCTTTTTAGTTTTTGCTCGATATGGCTACATTTAAACTTTTGCGAACTTTTTCTTCCTTTAATTTAGCAAAATAAAATGAGTAAAAAGTCGATATTGCTTTACCAATTTAAAAAAGAAGAATAATATAGAGTAATCTTTTATTTCTTACAAATATTTTATGCCTTAAAAGTTATTTAGTACAGCCTAAAACAGATAATGTATGTTTTTGGAAGAGCGAGAAATCGAAAATTTATTTAATAACGGCCAATTTTAAATGTATCTTATTATGTAAACATATATATATATATATATATATATATATATATATATATATATATATATATATATATATATATATATATATATATACATATATATATATATGTATATATATTTCTATTATATATGTATGTATATGATAACTATTTAATCTACGTATGTACATACCTTATTGAAATGTAATATGAAATGTAAATAAATGAAATATGTACAATATTGAAG
The DNA here is from genome assembly GCA_949987645.1 of Tachina grossa. Taxonomy (NCBI): domain Eukaryota; kingdom Metazoa; phylum Arthropoda; class Insecta; order Diptera; family Tachinidae; genus Tachina; species Tachina grossa. Next base: position 34,243,867 of record OX465276.1, on the reverse strand, counting down.
CTTTCAAGCTATGTATGTGTTGATCTCATGATAGTTATTTATATTCTAATAAATTACTTTACAAAAATTGATTTGATGTTTTTATTTTCAACGGAAACATTTTAATACTAGCCCTTTTCGCGCTTTTTCGAAAAATTTTACTATTTTTTTTTTATTTTTGAATATTTTTTCAATTAAACCCTTTCTAGCCCTTTTTTCAAAAATTTTTACGCGTTTTGAGTCTCAAAAGTTGGCATCACTGCTTGTGTCATTCTCTAGTTCAGCTATGTATGATTAATAACCAATGTATTATTATTCACAAATTTTTAATTTAACTACCACAACTTCTAGAATCATACTGTAATTGATAACTTTGAAATCACAGCATACATATTTAATTTTGTTTATTTTTTCTCCTTAATTTCATTGCTCATCGAAGTCAATGGCACTTAATTGTATTCAGTAGAATATATTTTTTAAATATATATTATATTTTCTTTTATTGAGTAAATTTGTTATCATTTTGTTTTTCTTGTTCAAGAACTTAGAACAAAAAAAAAACAAAACAAGAGTAAATTGTAATATCGATTGTTCGTTTTAATCCGACGACCACCTACTTTTCAGAGTTTGAAATTTTGCAATTTGAAAATGTCGCCGATTTACTGCTGCTGTCTGTGTGTCTTACCTGCCTGCAGCTGAGATGTCATTTATTGCTACTGAAACTACATACAATGCACACTAGTGATATTGTGCGGTTTACCTCAAATCAATTTGAACATTGTACATTGTACATGTTTGTTCCAGAAACACAAATTAAAAAATACATACATATACTTATATAAATAATTGTATTAAGCATTAGTATTTATTAGGGATGTAACGAATACCAGTTTAGCGAATGCGAATAATGCATTTGAATTTTTGCGAATGCGAATGCGAATGCAAATACTTACAATACGGTAAACAAAACACATAAAACTAAATTTGTTTAAGAACATGAAGTTGTAATATATACATAGATGTACTACATATAGCATTTTATTTAAATTGAGTCTTGAATTGAGCAAATATTTATTAATTTATTAAATTCTTAAAACAGAAAGATGTATATATGAAATTATATTGAAATAAGTATAGATAATAAAAATAAATTTACAAAATATTAGGCAATTAACCCATTCGTACTTTGGCCCTAAATCCTGGTACACTGTTCAATGATTCATGTAAAATGCTGCCAAAATACATATTAAGAAAAATTGGCATGAATTCATGAAAAAAATTTGGAGAAGTATATAGTACTTTGTTCATCTTGGTAAAAACATATGAAATATATCTTCAACATTTTAAGTTTTCTTGCGAAATAATATGCGTGGCACTTGTTTCGCATAAAATTTACAACAAAGAACTGCTAGTTAAAATTGTTTGCATTTAAAATTTTCTGTGCGAAGTAATGAATGGTGCTCAACATTTTTCAAATGTTTGAAAAGGCTAGTTTTAAGTATTTTTCAAAGCTGTATTTTGGTTTAGTATTCGCTTGAAATATTCGCATGCATTTTAGCGAATGCAAAAGCGAATGCAAATAGCAAAAGTAAGCGAATAATTTGCGAATGCGAAAGCGAATGCGAACATTCGTTACTTCCCTAGTATTTATTGTTGATTTGTTTTATTTTATTCTTCAGTAGAACATACTATACTTTTTTTATATAAACTGAACACAAAAGTTATATAAATAACAATATGCAATTAATTTTGGAATTTATCTTCAAATATTGACAAAATAATGGCAACAGCAGCAGCAACCACCAGCAGTAATAAATAGTAAACACATCGATAACTAAATAGACGTTTTTATGGTATTATTTATACTCATGTATGTACATACGAGTACATTTATGCAAACACATATGTATTTATATATTTTTTTATTAATTATATTGACAACGTCTTGGTTTTAGAGTGCCATGCTAATGAAGTAAATAAATATGCAACAAATTCGTCTCAAAGTTTGCATTGCAATGCGATACAAAACTTCGAGGTCATGTACTCGTATTGATACCGGGGTTTTCTGCTTTATGAAAAAAAAGTCGCTTTATAAATAGAAATTTAGAAGAAAAAATTTCCAAAAACGCTGAAAATCGCCAATGTTAAAAAAAATAAATATTGAAAAATATGCTCAAACAAAACATGATCAAGTCACCTTTCAAACAGAAAAAACTAAATTAAAATAGGTTGAGCCGTTTGTTTTGTACGTGGACACGGACAGACAAACAACAAACAAACTTATAACACCCCTTTTTTTGGTCGGGGGTTAAAAGTTATCAAAACAAAAAAAAAGTAATCTGCCCAATAGTAAAAATATTTTTCCCTCGAATTATTCCCCTTTTTACCGTTTGAAATGAAAACCTCACGGGAGCAAAAGTTCCACTTGTTATTCACCATAGGGGTGAATGTCTAAGAACACTTCAAGCAGCTGAGAAAAAATAATGAAAAATAAAAACGACAAAATGGAAAATATTCGCTGAACAAAATCTATATCGAAAATATAACACAGAAATGAAAAAAGGGGAAAAATTAGAAAATCTAAAAATTAGAAAATCGCTAAAAAACGAAGCACGTTGACTACAAACCGAAGGTTCTGGACTCGAGCCCGGTATCCAACACTCATTAAAATAACAACACCACGCAGTTTTCTAATGTGCATTAGTGTTCATTTGTATCAGTTGTTGTTGGAAAGTTCAAGTGATGAAGGCGGTAACAATGTAACATCACAGTGCCCTGCTTTGTCGATATTGTGTAGCAGAATCATCGGCGATGTAAAATAACCAAAAATTTAATACTCCTCATTGAGACCAGAGGCGCTGCAAACCTACATTATTAAAAACGTAAAAGAATGAAGCTAGACGAAGCTCTTTTACCGCCTGTCTTCTCTATCACTATCCTGGTAATAGTAGTAGGCATTCGTAGCCTTAGTGTAACTTCTCTTTAAAATTTTTAAAGCTAAAATAAATCGCCGAAAACCGAAAAAATCGTTAAAACGAAAAAAAAAATCGCTAAAACGAAAAAAACGTGGTAAACTCTTGAAATTTTTAAAAACGCTAAAACTAAAATATCCCAAAATAAAAAATTACAAAAAAAAAATCGCCAAAATGAAAAAAAGCGTCAAAACGAAAAAAAGCGTCAAAACTAAAAAAAAAATTGCTAAACTAAAATAAATTGCCAAAAACTGAAAAATCACACAAAACTAAAAAAATTATCAAAAATCAAAAAAAAAATTTAAAAATTTTGTAAAAAATTTCTACATTACCTTGCATTTATTTACACATGCAAGTAATTGCTTGCAAGTAGTGTATACCAATTATCAACGAAAATTTCGAAGAAATAACCGAAGGTCTTGCAAGTTACTTGAGAGTTTACACAGTCAGTTGTAAGTTCAATTTTCAAACTTTTTCGAAGCGTCTTATAAAAATAATTTTGTTGTTGAAAGAAAAAAATATGTTTATTTCAAAAATATATCAATCAAGTACATATTGCCTTATTCCCAAAATATAAAATTACTGAAAATAATATTTTTTTCCAAAACTTTTTTGTCAAAATGCATGAAATTCATATGTAAAAACATAATTAAGATGCGTTGTTGCATAGTTTTGTTATTTTTATACATTATTTTCTTATAAATACTCAGGAAATAAGCAATAAATATAATTTTTATTACACGAAGTACTTAAAATGTATACAAAACTCATTCTCGGCAACACGGTTTCTTCATTTGTCATTTTGCTAACCGAAATTTAATTACAAGGAAATTGTGTTGTAAGCTGAGCAGTAAGTACAAAAAATATGATTGTATTAGTAAAAAAGTGTGAGTGTATTGAGTTTTTCGAATTTGTACTTACATGTGTAAATGCTATATTAGGTAAGATATTATATAGGCTAAAGTTTCTATAGTAATACATATGAAGTGTCCGTACATTAGCATTAGTGTGCTAGTCAAAGCCGCACTTTACTGCCCAGCAAAAAATAAAATGAGTACTTCTTTAGAAAGTACTTCTAAATTACTTCCAAAATAGGTTATGCATTTTATTCTGGTTTAATGAAGTTATCTTTAATCACATATCTAAAGTAATGACAAATCAACTATTTTATTATTATTATCCTCTAAAATAAAAACCCAGTAAAAAAGTGATGAAAAAAAGTAGAAAAAGCACCACAACTACTGATACGAACCACTTCAAATTCCGAGCAAGCCCGTAAGCTAATAAATTGACTGATTGATTTAATTGTTTAAAAGTACCAATTCTTCAACTTCAGAAATAAACGAAAACTAGAACAGATTTTCCTTCTTTTTTCTTCTGAGACAATTATTTTAATGAGTAGAATACTTCTAGGAATGAAGTAGCTTCCAATTGGGTTAGTAAATAAGTGAATAAGCACCACTTCCTAAATCATAGATTTAAGAGCTTTGGAAAAGTGGTTAAGAACCACATCCTAAATGTAAAATATATTGGATTTACTTCACCAATAAAAAATCACACCTTATTTTCGAGTTTTTATAGCAAATAAAAAGTAAATCTTATTCACTCACGGGTTGGCAAAAATAAACCACTTCGCTCCAATGACACGCTAATGTAAAATTCACTACTTTTTGCTCGGAGTTTGAAGTGCTTCGTATTAGTAGTTGTGGTGCTTTTTCTACTTTTTTTCACCACTTTTTTTGCTGGGTGTATATAATTTATTTTAATATTTTGAGCAAAATCACTATTCTTAAGCTACGGTCACACTTGTCAAACATTTGCCCAAAAAAGCGTAACTAGCAAACACTAATGAAAAAAGTTTTGATCCAGACACTTATTTATCATATTAAACAGTTTCGAAAACAGCTAATGCACAATGTCATAGAATCCAACAATATTGAATACTTTTTAACTTGACAAACTTTTGTCTGAATTCAAAGATTTTTCATTAGCATTTAGTGGTTACGCTTTTTTTGGGCAAATGTTTGACAAGTGTGACCGTAGCTTTAAGACTGCGAGACATCGAGACCACTTCAATGATGAGCCTATGAGTGATAAATATGGCAACGACTCTCCATATTACATATATAAATCGGAACATTGCACAGAACATATCTAGCAGATATCTTATACACCGCGGGTCTTGAAGTTGGAGAGAATTTGAGGAGTGTCCTGTTGTATCATCCCCAACATTTTTATAGCAAATAATTGCATAATCTCCCATATACCCTCAATTAATTAAATTGGCAATATATTTTCATTTATATTAATGACAAGAACATACATATTAGTGTCCTGCACAAGATATCTTATAAGAACTTTCAAGACATGAGGGATTTTTCAAATGCTTTACTAGAGCGAAATCTTATAAAACAAACGTTAACAACACTGTTTGCAAAAAAATTTTTTGTAGGTATAAGAGTAAAGAAGAAAACACTTCGTGACGGAAGAATTTGTGACACTTGCTTCTTTCTACGCATGGGCGCGTGTACAAACGTCATGCATGTATGTGTGTATGATCTTTTATTTTTCTGCGCACATGCAAAGGCACACACATGCATTAACATTAGTTGTATGCGGTTAATCACATAATAGCTTACCAGCTACATATTACACACACACACTCAAACGTACAATATGAAAAATAACAAGCATACACTAATCAACAGTACTTCTTTTGAGTGTTTGTTACAAACAAGCTGTCTTGGCGACATCGCTTGTTAACACTGATATACACGTACACCAATACATCCATCGTGCTTCGCTTATAGTACGACAGCATTTATTATTGGTTTAGTATAATACATGCGACGTGAATACATTTAAAAATCATGACGTATTTACATTTAAAGACTGTTTACGCAGGTCTCTAATACATATGTATGTTTATTTAAAAATTCGAATATTTGGGAGTAAGTCACGCACAACCTTCGCATAATCTAAATATACAATTTTCGGCATAAATTTCTTTATAGAGTCGAAATAAAAAATAAAATAAAGCGTGATTAATGTGTAATTCAATATAAAATCATGCATTCAACATTCTTAGTTTTTTTTTTTTTTTTTTGTTAAATTCTACTTAAAAAAATAAAACTAAATTTGTGTGGCGTCCACTTTTTATGTCTATATATAATAAACGGCTGGTTTGACACATGTTTTAGTTGTTCTAGTCGCTTTTTTTTTATATGTCAAATTGTTCAGTTGACAATGTTTAACATTTTTATGGATGAAAAAATCGAGATGCATGGGGAAATAAAAACGAAACCAAAACTGAGTAGAGAAAAAAATACACTGACATTTTAAATTGACATTCAAATGATGATTTAAGTTTGTTTTTCTATTTGGTAGTTTTATGATTTATTTTATGGCATTTGTTCCCGTTTTTATCAAAATTGTAGTTCATTATGTTTTAGATAAATAATAAAATGTCTCTGTTGCATTTTCTTGTAAAGTTTGTTTTTTTTTTTGTGAAAGATGACAGCTGGAATTGATATTTGGGAGTTTTTATCTATTTCCGTGTTTAACAGGGAACACAGAATGATAAATAAACACACAAACAAGATTTTTATTTTTGGTATAATTTGGGTTAGCAGAGATAAAAAAAAGATATTTGATAAGCAAAGTTAGGGACTACAACGCTGGGCAAAGACAGAGCACAAAAATGAAAGTTTTTTTAAATACATATCTGCACCACATACAAGTAATTCGCATGCATACTGTTTAATATTTGCTGCATATTTTTTTACTTGGCACAACAAAAATTGCTTTAACAATCAGACAGACAGACACTCATTCATTTATTCATTCATTTAATAAAAAAAAAACCTGACATTTATTTTACTTCCACAATCGTACGAGCATACATATGTACGTATCACTGGAATATAATTTAATATGATTGTGTTAATCAATTCAAATCGATTTGCGAATGAATTAAGTTGGCAATGTGAATTCAGCAGTGAAAGGATGTTATGTTAACAAATTAAAACGTAAGTTAAGTTATAACAAAACAAAAAACTAGGTTGGAAATAAAAATCTGGGCCACAAATAGGGGCCTTTAGACAAAGTGATATAAAATTGTACTCGTATACTTTAAACATATTAGATGTACTGCGGAACCTCGATTGTTCGGTCCTCTATCAACCGGATATATCTATTAACCGGAAGCTGTCACTTTGCTCCTCCATTGTCCGTACTTTTACCTCTATTATCCGAGCTTCCATATTTATGCTCTATTAATCGAGTTATACCTAGTATCCGTGCAAAAAGTAAGATTTCATGCTTTGATACAAACTAAAATTTTAAGTTTTATTTATAATAATAATATATGTATATGTATATATATATATGTATATTCTATCAACCCTCTTTTGCGATTATCCGTGCTACGACCTTTCACTTGCGGCCGGATAATCGAGGTTCGACTGTATAAAATGTAATAAGAAAAAATCATCGCAAAAAATACGGGAATCGGTTGACCTTGCAGGCCATTTCTGAAACTTCCCCCTGAGCCACATATTTTGGCCACATTTCCGGTACCCGATACACTTTTTATGTGTGCAAAAATCAGTGAAATCTCAAGTCGATTAGAAGACTTTTTTTATTAGAAAAAAAAAAAGGTTTTTCGAAATTTTTCGTCAACGATATCTATTAGATTTTAATCAAATCGGCAATAATCGACGTGTCCTTTTGAGGTTAAGAGCTGGTTAGATTTCGAACTGCGTCAGCAACATAGTTTAAAAATATTTTAAACAACATCTTGTGAAAATACTATTTTTCAAAAATTTTGAGATTCCCTACATTAACACATCAACGTCAAGTTTTCTTCCGATCAGCTGACTCGTTCTTAAGTTATGAGATCTCACTTGACCTGATATCCGATATAAACGAAAGCTCACTAAAACGAAGAAATTTCGAAACAAAATTGTTCGATATTTGTTCGCGAATTTAAAAAAATATTCGAATTTCCGCTAAAGCGAACTTTTCTCGATAGTTCCTCGAATGCCAATAAACTAGTGGATGTGTGCTAGTCTGTTAGAATGGAGTTACCGTGATCAAATCCAGCAGCGTAAAATTAAAAAATTAATAAAAATAAATTAAAAAATAAAATTACTTTTTTTACTTTTTTGCTGCCTTTTTGCGATATCGAAACAATTTTGATTTTAGCTAACTTTTGATATTGGTAGAGAGAGAACCTTAGAAAACGAATGTTTTTGAAACAAAACTGAGGGACTGGTTAAACTTTTTTCGATTAATTTTTGAGTGTCCTTCTCGATAGTTTTACACGATAAATGTTCGACATATATTCGAAATCGATATCATTAACGAAAGTCTTGGTGAAGTGAGATGTTTACATACATACACAGCATTCATACACTCATCCATACGAACAACACTGCGAAAATATCTAGAATCGACTCCCAGGACCTCAAAAAACGTCAATATATGATGAAACACGCGTTTCGATAAAATTTGTGGTGGTAAAATCTGTAACTTCCTATAACAAGAAGTAAAAAGAGGAAATTTAATTGAACCCAACAGTACTTTTCACAACATTCCTCTTGCATCATTTGTTTTTAGTTATCAAACTTCAGCTTTTGTAGATTACATGTATGGTATACAGGAACAAATCGTTTTTGTGGCTCAAATCCAAAAAAAAAAAAAAAATTAAATGTGTCAGGGGAACTAATGACCAAGGGAGCCCTCATCTCAAAATGTAAAATAAAATCATTTACTTTCCACCTCTTACCCGACGTTTTATCATTGAGTATTGAAACATTTTTGAGTCATTTATTTTATAAGTTTCCTTCCTTTTTCTTCTTTTTGAAACAAATGAAAAACCGAAACGATTTTAATTGTCTGTCGACTTAATTTAAACATAAATGATTTATTAGCGTTATGTAAAATATTTCCTTGTTACCGCTTCTTAGCAGTCAGTCAGTCAGCCACCACAATAATAAAAATGAAAACAAATACTGATATAAGACATAGTCCTATATTGAAAATTTTTATGAACGACATACATACTCGTACATACATACATATTAAAATTTCCAAATTTGATTTAAAAAAATGGGAGTGTAATAATCCTGCAGAAAGTGCGAATAGTGAAATTGTAGTGTCTTACTAGTGACATTGTCAGTAGTAGTACTGACCAGGTGTACCCCAGCCAACGTAATCATCTATTGACATTTAACATTAGCTTGTCATTGAAAATCCACCACTTGACTGTAGCACTACTGACTAAGTAGTTCTTTTGGGACCACATGGAGACATTGGGACAAAAGATTCACTAGTAAATTTTAGGGGCTCTAGACTACAATATCGATATTTCCTCGCTCGTTGTCAATAGTAAAATTATAGTGATTTTCTAGTGACATCGTCAATAGTGCTACTGACTAGGTGTACTACAGCCAATGTAATCGCATATGGACATATAACATAGGGTTGTCATTGAAAATCTACCAGTATACTTTAGCACTATTGAGAAGGTAGTTCTTTTACGACCATATGGAGATATTTGAACCGAAGATTCACTAGTAGATTTTAGTGACCTTCGTCTACATATAAAAGTTGTCGACATTTTAACTAGTGCAATTGTCGCTGGAGAAAGAGTATTGACATGTAGACATATGGTTCTAGGCTGACTAGAGGGAATATATGTATGCAATTTTGTATGTGACTTACATAGGCATACGTACATACACATGTACTCGTATGTAGGAAATCAAACTAATTTTGTGTAAGAACATAAATTTCATTTCAATTTGGATACAATTTTATAAAAAGACAAACAAACAAGCAAACACTATTTCATACTAAATTTGATATTTATGTAATCTGGAAAAAGCATAAATTCGTTATTTAAAATAACATACTGACTTCCGTGCAAGAACACAATATTTATTATTTGAACGAAAAATATTTACTTCTTTTGATCATTTATTTGTTCAACGTGTGAACAGCACCCAGTAATGTTTTATTTTTTTTTTTTTTGTTTGCTTGTGTTGGTCATAAATAATTTTTTTGTTTTTGTTTATGCAATGACTGACTACACCCTAAATTTGCAGAATCCTAAAAGAATTTTTTCATTGTAACGTTATACGAAGTTGTGTCATTAACTTTTTGAAGAGACACATGTTTTTATATAAAGTTATTTTATTTTTCAATAAAGATTCTGCAATTTTGCTATCCCTTCCGAAAAATAACTCATATTTTTCGGAAGGTCAAGGTCGTCAAAATAGGCATTTGTTTGTGAGATGGTTGGAGTCAAACCTCTTTCCGCCGAGGCATTTCTTGAAGTTTGGAAACAAGATATAGCCCCTCGGTGCTAAATCGATTGTTAAAAAACGCGGCAGCCAGCTTACGGAAAGCTTTCTCATACCCAAGTAATCATTCAAAATTGAGACCATCGAACCATGTAAGATGCCTATGACTTGCACAATCTCTCTTCGATCGGCTAAAACCATATCGCAAATTTGTTTAATTGTTTCGGATGTGGACACCTCAACTGGACGTCCAGAACTTTCGGTTTGTATGGCCACAACGAAATTCAGTAAACCACTTTTTACTATTGAAATTGATGGTGAACGCGATAGTTCTTTTCAGCAAAAAAAAAATTTAATTAGCACACGAAATTCACTTTTTGCCATTCGCTTCTCAAAACATGCCGGAGTCAACTAAAAAGCTGCTCAAAGTAGCACCAGAGTGCCGAACATCAATCGGGTTCTTATACAAATGAATACATCTACGCGAATACATCTACGCGAATACATTTCTCGCAGTGTTCTCTCAGTGGCCAGCTTTGGTCTACTATCAACGGCATCCAAACACAAACTAAAGGCTCAATCAGACGTGACATAACCATAGCCATAGAGAACAGCCGTTAGAACCAAACTAATGGGCAACACTGTATTCGATTATACGTGACTCGCCATAACGCCATAACTCTCACTATAGAAACCAATTGAATTTTGGTTTGGTTATGGCTATGGCATTATGGCTACGTCACGTCTAATTTAAGCTTAAATGATGCAGCTGTGTTCAAATTTAGAGTCAACTGACAGCTGCCTGTTAATAGGAGCAGTGTTGCCATTTCAATGAAGAGCCTGCAAATTCAAAGACACTCGGGTATGTTCTGCATTCCACGTGAAATTAAAACGAGTGGAATTGCCATAGCATTGTTGTTATAATTACATTATTCCAAGAACAATTGTATGGCAATTCCACTCGTTTTAATTTCACGTGGAGTGCAGAACATACCCGACTGAGTTAATGACCCACCCTCGTATATTGACAAAATCTATGTAGTTTTGTTTTAAAAGTTTTTGTTTCTGAGGTCTGAGCTCCGAGGTGCAATTTAAGTTTGAAAATGTTGAAGTAGTTAATGCAACGACTACAAGGCAAATGAGATCCCGAGTTCAATCCCTGGCCAAACGCATTTATATAAACACCATAGATATTTTGGATATGCGCTAGTTTCTACACTTATTCATATCGCTGCGGCCTCCTTCGTTTATAATTTTCGCGAAGTAAAATAACTAATAAAATGTCTTACTTAACACCAGAGGCGCTAAAACGGTGCTATGAAAATTAATAATTATTAATAATTATTAATTATCTCTTCACCATCTGTACTTGCGCTATCTCTTTCCTACTCTCAGGTGACGCAAAGGAACTTGTTGGTTGGACAAAATTGAGCTGAAAACTTACAGCATGTTTATATTACACCTTGCAGTCAGAAGATCCGCGAACGAAGCTTACACTTATGCATTAAACACATTCACCACAGCAGGCTACACGAACACACGACTTCAAATGCTGGCAGGAGCACCATCTGCACCTGATATTCATGTACAAATACATAGTTCAGTATTGCCACTTTCATATATTTTGCATTTACAAAAATTAATTACTCTTTTAATATGTACTTATTTCACGTAAAAGTACAAAAACGAATCAATTTATTCTTTACATCAATTTTTGAATATTGTTTCTGTTAAATAATATGAAATAATTGCACAAAATCATTTATTCAACATTTTGTATTATACTGGCAACATTTAATGTTCTCAATGTAGCCAAAGAAATAGAAATTAGTTTATTTGGACTACAACGACAAAATCAGCATAGACAGCAACCTGTCGCCCTCTTGCCTTGCTGTATTCAAAAGAATCATTCTCATATAAACGTGTGTATTCTATCCTTGACATTTTGTAGTCGGTAGCTTGCTGGGGTGAATGTGTTTAATGCATTATACGTAACAATTTGAGTACAGAGAACGCGCTCTTTACTTTTCGTTAGCCTTACGTTGTGTAGCGTATCTCAGTGTGTTCTATTTGGCAATCATTATATTTTGTTTACATTTTCTCATATGAATAAGTTGTCACATTTTTACTAATTTTTTTAACATCTCAAATATAAATTCTTCAACGTAGAATTGAGGCGCGTCTAACTTATATGGATTAAGGTAACATTTGTATTCTACTTATAACCCTTTTCTACACGCAAAGTTTTCTTTGCAAAGTCTTTATTCAACTGTGTGAAAGTCAGAGGTAGTAGTACAGTCTCTTTCTGTCTTTTTCCCAGCTGAATTAAGACTTTGCAAAGTAAACTTTGGGTGTGGAAATGGGGTGTTACTAAAGGCTGCTACTCACTATTCTATACAATCGTGCGTGTATTGAGAAAATACAACCCTGGTATGATGGAGTTTATGAACATTTTCAAAAGACAATAAAAATTTATTAGATCAGTGTTGTTTGTTTTCCTAAGTCGTGCGATTGTGTAAGATAGTGGGTACCACCAGCCTTTATAAATTAAAACAGATTGTTTTTTTTTTATTTTTTATTCTTTATTTTTTGATTTCACTCCTTGTCGTAAAGCTTTAATATGAAGCTTTGTGTATATACATTTTGGTGTAATTTGTTTATGTTACGCCGGCGCAACATAAATTAAAGTTATACATAGAAACAAGAAATATTTTTATCTGTATTTAAGTATCTTCATGCGCCATATAGGAATAATGAAAACAAAATTATGTACATACTCGTACATGGATAAATGAATGACTAAGTGCATGAGTAAATAAATGTATGAATGAATGAGAGTTTGCAAACAGATTATTGTAATAAAAACGAAAAATGAAGCCAACTCAATTCAGTAAAAGAGCGAGTTTTGACCACGACCATTGTTGCCACTTTAGAATTAAATTTCTCGTTTTGAAAAAGAAGTAAAAAGTTTGCTGTTCTCTAAACAGAATTCACATAGTTTCACTCGGTTTTAAATCGAGTAAACATAAAGCGTTTTTTTTTGCAGTGTCACAACTTTGAGTTGGCATCACTGCTTTATTTGAGCATCAATTTCACAGCTTTTTGTTTAGTTTGCTTTGAAATTTCATTATGAATCGATTTACACCAGAGAAACGAGTGCAAATTGTTAAATTTTTTAATCAAAATAATTGTTCTATTCGTCAAACTCATCAAACTCAGCATTTACAATTTGAGTGAATCTTTGGTTCAAATATCTCCATATGGTCGTAAAAGAACTACCTTCTCAATAGTGCTAAAATTTACTGGTAGATTTTGAATGACAACCCTATGTTATGTGTCAATAGGCATTTACATTGGCTGGGGTACACCTAGTCAGTAGCACTATTGACAATGTCACTAGAAAATCGCTATAATTTTACTATTGGCAACACTGATCACGGCCTTTTGCACTGGTGGTTGGTTGGTTGTTAGTGGTTGTAGCAGTTAAGAATTGAATATTCAAAAACATTCGGCCACTTTTTATTTTATTTGTTTAAGAGCAGTTTTGTTAATAAATTTAACTCATGGTAGCTGGAGACAAAATTGCTTTTAACAGGGTATTGTACCAGAAGAAGGTGTTAATTTGTTTGAATATACAGAAACTTTGAAAAGTTAATGACTTGTTTTCAAAGAATTAGTTATCTCCATTATGTACAAATTGTTAATGATAAATTTTATGAAAAATATTTAGTAAAGCTGAAATAATAATGTAATAATAATAATAATGTTGTTCCCATTCCATTTTCATTGCTTTCGGCAAATATTCAAGTCATAACTTTTTACGGAATTTCAGAAAAATTCAAACGTTTTTCAACCGAAATAGCAAGTGTGAAACATGTATTTTTGAAAAATGATTTCATGAAAAATTTTAGTCAGGTTAAACTTGACACCATTTACCAAGGAAAATTTATAAAAGGCTTACTGGGCTCAATTCGATTTGAAAAATGTATACTTTTGATGTAAAGAATGTACCGAAAAATGTGTTTTGAAATCTACCGACGAAAATAGTCACGTGAGCAGTTCAGACCAACTAAAATGTATTAATCGTACCACTGACCATAAAAAATACAAATAAAACAGATTGGAAAAATATAAAATATTATAACGTGGAAAGGGTACAGTTCGTAACTTTTCTGACAAAGATTTGCGGGCCACTCATGAAATCGACATCATCGAAAAAGGTGATGCTCGACTCATTTATCAATATTAGCAAAAGTCGTCTTTCTTTATATAATAAAAAATAAAATAAGCGAAAATCATATTAAACTAGAAGGATGTTTAGTCCTCTTAATATGAGTTTTTTTTTTTAACAATCAACTTTTTTTATCAACTGTTTTTATCAACTTTTGGTGAAAATTATTAATCATCCCTATGGTGAATAACAAGTGGAATTTATGCTCCCAAGAATCTCCGGTGATTTTTTCACTGCTATTAGTTCCAGTAAATGTATGTATGTATATGAAAAAAGGTATTGCGGGGAATTGTGAAAGGAAAAACATTTCTAGGGAATAGTTTTGTAAACCACAGGTTTTGTTTTCTATTTTTATAATTATATTTACTGTACTAAAACTGTCATTAGGGTTCCGTAAACCAAGGGCGAAAAGGAACCCTATTGTTTTCGCTACGATAGCGTAGCGTAGCGTCTGTCCGTTACAGACTATTTTCTGGAGAACCATAAGAGCTACGGACCTGAAATTTGGAGAGAGTATGTAGAACTTTGGCCGCTACAACAACATAAAATAAATGAGAATTAAAAATTAAACGGTGTTCCAAAACGAGCAACAGAAACTGTTAGAATCCCATTTGAAATTTGTAAAGTTAGTGTATTTTTATACAGACTATAACAATTAACACTAAAATTAAAAAAAAAAATAAACTTTAAGGGTATGTAATTTTGACAATTTGCTGTATCTTGAAACCCGTAAGGCAAACTTGAAATTTTCAAATACGGTAAACTAAAAAATCCCAAATTATAAAATCGACAAATCAAAAAAATCACCAACAACCGAAAATAATCGCCAAAACGAAAAAAGCGCAAAATCAAAAAATATCTAGCACTAAAATAAATCGCCAAAATTAAAAAAATCGCCAAAATGAAAAAAGACGCCAAAATAAAAAAGGCCTAAAACCAAAAAAAAAAAGCTAAGACGAGAAAAAAAGGGACGAAACTAAAAAAATCGCCAATACCGAAAAAACGCCAAAAACGTAAAATTTCGACTAAAAAACCCATATTAAAATAAAAAAACGCTTAAAACCGAAAAAACCCCAAAACAAACAAAAGATGTCCAAACTATATATTTTATATAGGATAAAGTTTTTATAGTCCGAGTGTTACATATCTAGTGTCCGTACGGAACACTTCGTGCGCGTGTCAGAGTCGCGCTTTACAGAATTTTTATTTTTATGTTCCATATAATAAAAAATATAATATAAAAAAATTTCTAGGGAGAAATTATTCACGATTGCAATTTTTTGGAAAACGGGGAAAATTTCTATGAAAAAAATGTTCACTGTAGGGGTTAATATTCTGTTTCTATGTAAAAAAAAATCCCGCATGCATGACATTTTGATTTGAAAAACTTTTATTTGAATAATTGAAATAATTACATATCAAACACCTCTTTTTCATACACCGTTTTCTTATTTTTTTTTAATATACATACGTGTGTGTTTTTTGTTTTATTTGGTATTTAAATCCCATAACAAAAATATTGCGTGCATTCTAGTCCGAATAAAAACCGTCCGTCTGCCTATTACTGTGTAACTAACTGTCCATATAGTTTACCTGTTTAACAAATGTTTATTTTTTTTATCGTCATTATTTTTCTTTTATCTGTAACAGACGAGCTGTAAATGCAGTAAAAGTGTGTGTTAAATTCGTAATGAACTAATTGTGACAAGTTTTATCATTTCTATTATATTTCAAATCTAAATAAGCTAAAACATGTCGACAGCTTATTAATTAATTTAACCCCTTTGAAAAAATCAATTTCAAGTTAATTTCTGTTTCCACTGCGTAATATTAATTAAAACAATATGCATACATTTTTTGAAGTAATGACTTTTTAAAATGAACAATTTAATAAAAAAAATTTTATACAACAAAAAAATTTTCTTGAATTCATAATAAAAAAAAAAATTCCTTTTTAAAAGCGGATTCGCAATATAAGGAGTTCTGTAGTCATAAAACTAATTTTAGTCGCTATTAAGAACGAATTGAATGATTTTTTAAGATCATGACAGATAAGTAAGTCATCGATATGTGTACATACAAGCAACTCGAAGGCAAAAAATTGGAAATTTTTTTGTTCATATTGTGATTCATATTTGTGATTCAACATAGGTTAGGTGAAGTTAGGCAAGGGTGGTAGTCAGAATCCCTGAACTTAAGACTGCTCAAGGGAAATGACACAAAAAATTTTCGATATTTCTTCGTTTATATCTTGCCTACTCCGGCAAAAGTAATTGTATTAGATTAGGTTGGCAGGTTGCTGTTAGGAAGATGAAAGTTATGGTGCCCATACAATGCTCCCTTTGTACTACTGGTAAATTGGACAGTACATATGTAGAAATCGAGAAAAGTATGATAAAGATGAAAGAGGTAGATATAGATGAATAATAGTTAATAAAGAAGAGAAGACGAAAAACTTCCAGAGCAGTACAGAAGCACGCAAGATGCATCTCCATCATTATAACTGTAGCAATAATCGTTGTACGGGAGACCCATATGTTTAGTATGGGTTCTAAAAGTGCAGTGGACGGTCAGTTTTGCAAAGAGATTCCTCAAGTGCTTCGTAGTGAAGTTCATGAGGTTTTTAGTTCTGTGGGGATTTAGGCGAGGCCAAATGAGCAGGTGGGCTCATTGCGCTATCTGTCTTGAGCTGATACATCAAAGCGTCTTCAGAAGGATGAGAGCGGGAGTCCACAGAGATTGTCGATATCGACTCCTCTCTGTAGGGTTCCCCTCTTTGCCAGGTCATCCACAATTGCCTGAATTAGTCCCATTTCCACGCGCGTAAAGACCAGTACGGCTCCATCCAGTGGGGAGAACCATTCTGTCAATGAAACACGAAAATTCCTATTGAAGTAGGGTTTGGGAGTGCAATAGTCAATCAAATCAGTTATGTTGTTTACTGTAGTAATACTACTGAAATACAGTAAAGTAATTGCATTCAACTCTTAACCTTTTTACATGCAGGGCTACAAGACAAGGTCCGTTAAATACGGACCCTAAAAGCGAGATTTCTTTTATATTTTTTATATTAAAGAAATTGTACATTTCTTACTTAGGTGAGTCCATAACTGGCTTGTGATCATGCAGTCGTTTTTTGAGATCCACCTTCTATTTGTAAGAGTTTAAAAAAGTAATCTTAGAAACGGGGATTATAAGGCCGTTATTAAAACGAACCTGTTGACTGCTGAAGTTCTTATTTATGTATAACTTTTTGTTTTCTTTTCTTTTGCTATGACTACGACTGTTTGTATTTTAAGAAGCAGAAGCGTAAATAGAAATGAAAGAAAAAAATTAGAAGTTTTTAAACGCTGGTAAAATTTAAATATGTATATTATATTATTATGTATATTATGTTACCTTAGTCCCAAAACACACTGTGCAAGTCTTATTGCTAAGCTGATTAGTTTTAGGGAGAGAGAGACGAGGGGAACAGCAACGTTTCTTTTCCCTCCGTCTCTCTCTCCTAATAAACTAATCAGCTTAGCAAAAAAACTTGCATAGTGTAAATAGGGACTTAATATAGAAAGGCCCTAGCTCATTATTTTTTTTTTTTAAATATAATTTTTTGTATATTTCAATAGAAGAACATGTGATGTATCGAAAAATACAGAAATCTCGATTTCCAAAAAGTAATGAGTTAGGGCCTTTCTATATTAAGGTAAGATTCTTCCCGTAGCGGCAAGATTCTTCCCGCTATCAAAATGTTCCATTATACATATAACAATTTCAATTTTTTTATATTAATTATAGTTCAATCATTTAATATTGACTATTTAGATTACTTTTATTTTTTTATTTTTCACTTCAAGTCAGATAAGATTTTAAATTTTAAAGATAAGACTTTAAATTTTAAAGATTTTTAAAGTAAAGTTTAAAGCAAGATATGTTATCTTATCGCAAAAGTTTTTTTTTCATTAAAATTTTTATGTAACAAGCACCAAAAATTGTTAAGTGGTGAGTATCAATGTACTATACCATTTTGCACATGCAACGAAGCAAGGCCATTTGCACAAGATTGTGAATTGGGCTAATATGTTTATTATTCGTTTTATGTGAGAGTGACCGTACAAAGCGTTAAGGCTCAGTTAGCCGACTGTAGTGGAATGTAACTGCAACGTTAGGAAACAGGTGATTGATATTTTTATGTGAAATGTAATGTACAGATTCTTAAATTCCGGTTAAATCGCTATAACCATTTTCATTACTTTTCACATAACAATATCGCTCAGCTGTTTCCTACAGTTTCAGTTACATTCCATTACAGTCGGCTAACTGAGCCTTTATTTTCTTCTATCCCAATAAAGCATAAACTTCCATATACTCTAAATACCCAAAAATTGCGTTTATCAATATTATAAAACTTAATATTTTAAATACACTCTTTATATTTTCTAAGCGCTCATTGATAAATAAAAAATTTAATATTCATAAACATTTCTATTTCAACTAATTGTCATCATGGTTTATGAATTTAATGAAGCTGTTTTTGTTTTTAAGTCATTAGGTAAGGTCTTTTAAGGTTTTCGGTTTTACCAAAACTTCATTTATTATTCTTATAAAAATACATTATGTAAAAATAGCAGCAACAATAAGGAAGATGAAAGAAACAAGTTTCTTTTTTTTTAATTTAAACCATAGTAAATATTTTCGTATACGATATTTGACATTGACATTTGATTTGAATGATAAAGTTTTAGATTAAAGAAAAAAAAGTAAAACAAATAATAAAAAAAATAGAATGCTAGAGACAAAGAAGGTAAACAACTAAGAGGATATGACTGTGTCAAGTCAATCAGCATTAGAAGTCAATATTGCTCGCAAGAAAAGGTATGTAATTGTAGATAATTGTTAAAAAAATGGTTATGATTACTTTCCTGGCTCGAGTAATAACATTTTCTTGAATTCTTAAATACCAATACACACAACAATTACAACTCAGATTTTATCTAAAGGGTGGTTAAATTTTAAGGGCCGATGTTGAATGTGAACCACACCTAAACGTCAAGTTTTTTTGTGCATTTGATTTGACATTTCTCAATTTCAGACTAACTCAATTTGAACCATGGAAAGATACACAATCGAGCAACGCGTTAAAATTATTCAGGCTTATTATGAAAATGGACGTTCAAATCAAAATGCATATCCAGTCGTAATTTAACTCTGGGTGGGAGAACACCTTTTCGCGTCGTCGTAGTTATTTTTTAAATGCGGCCAGGCATTTTGTTGTTGTCTTGCTTTCGAGAATTTTGCGGCTGTCGCATTGTTTAATGTCTTTTTTCCACGATTAACCGTAATTAATTGCGGTTCTGTCTGGAATTCTTCATTGGCATATGCAATCGTTTTGTTTGTTAAGTACATACTCATATGTATAACTGTTCGTGATTTGTGACATTTTGATGACCTGTTCAACCGCTTATATTGTAACTAGCATAACTACACTTTTTCATGGATTGTATGACACCTGAAGGATTTCGATGAAACATATAAATACTAGATACTGACTTTTTAAAATTTTGGGACAATAAACTGGTGGAGACCACATTGAATACTCTATGAACTGGATAAACAAACTGATTTGGAACACGTAATACTAATCTGACGATAGCATTTTGTTGAAGAACCTGGTGGAGACCAAATATAATACTCGGATGGTGGATAGTGTTTGTGTTGGGCATAATTGGCAATTTGTTGTAGAACCTGGTGGAGAACCATATATAACTCGAATTTGAAGAGAATTTTGACTGGTGGAGACCATTTAAACTCTAGGAGTGGGCTCTAGGATTCTCTACTTCCCATGTGAAGGCGTGGGTCGAATGAGGCCTTGAGAAAACTTCTATTTGTTGAAGAACCTGGCACTTTGCTCCTGGTAGCTACCCATAAACTACGAAACCCCCCAAAAAAAAATTCATATCGTACACTTTGTGATTTTTTTGGTCAGCACAATCGACCAAACGTGCGTACAATCGGAAAAATCGTCCAAAAATTTGAGCAAACCGGATCTGTAGGAGACTGGTGAAAATACCAGTGCATGCTACACAACTCGTACTGCAGAAAATATTGCTGCTGTTCACAATAGTGTGGCTAAAAAGCCGTCCACCTCAACTCGTCGTCGTGCCCAACAACTGCACCTCTCACGCTCGTCGTTGATAAACATTATGCATGGAGACTTGCATTTACACGCTTACAATGGTGAGGGTGGCGTTGGCTGAAGTAGTTAGCACGTTGACTACAAAACTGAAGATCCTGGGTTCAATCCCTGTATCCGACAGTCATTAAAATAACAACACCACGCATTTTTCTGATGTACATTAGAGTCCCTTTGCATCAGTTGTTGTAGGAAAGTTCAAGTGATGAAGGCATATTCACATGTCACTGAACTATTCCGACTTCAGCAGATGCTAATCCTAATGTAACATCAGAGCGCCCTCCTTCGTCGGTATTGTGTAGCAAAAATCATCGGCGAAGTAAAATAACCAATAAAATGGCTACTAAACACAGCTTCAAAATTTAATACGCCTCATTTAACACCAGAAGGCGCTGCAACACTGCATTATTAAAAAAAAGCGTGCAAAAGCAGAGTTGTAAAAGAATGAAGCTTTCTTCTATCTCTTCCTTCACCACCTGTCTTCTATCACTATCCCTTTCCTAAAAGAAGGTAACACCTAGTAATAGTAGTAGGCATTAATTGCCTGAGTGTTACTTCTTTAAAAAAAAAATAAAAAATAAAAAAAGGTGCAATTGACGCAAGAACTAAAGCCTTTTTACCATTTCAAGCGTCGTCAATGGCCAGAATGGTGGCAAGAAATGACAACAGTGGATGATCAATTTTCGAAGAAAATCATCTTCAGTGATGAATCACATTTTCACTTCAGTGGATTTGTCAATGAGCAGAATTGCCGCATTTGGGCGAATTATAATCCAAGAGTGATTGTCGAAAAACAAATGCACCCACAAATAGTGACTGTTTGGTGCGGTTGATGGGCTGGCGGCATCATCGGGCCGTATTTTTTCCACAATGAGGTCAGTCAGGCAGTTACTGCGAATGGTGTTCGCTATCGTGAGATGATAATGAACTTTTTATGGCCCGAATTGGAAGATATGGATGTGAACGATATGTGGTTTCAACACGCCGGTGCCACTGGCCTTGTTATCTCACGTGGTGGCGATGTCAATTGGCCGCAAAAATCATGAGATTTGACACCGTTGGACTTATTTCTTTGGGATGATTTGAAAGAAAAGGTGTACGTCGATAAGCCAGCATTAATTCAAGAGCTAAAGGATGTGTTAACGGCATAGAACCTCAATTATTCCTCAGCGTCATCGAAAATTTGGACCATCGGATAGTGGTGTGCCGCCGAGTTGGCGGCGGCCAATTTGGGCAGTAATTTGTTCCATACATAATTCAACCATGCCATATTATCATAATAAAAAGAAATGACAGAAATTTCCTAAATAATTTGTGTTTCATTCAAAATTATCATCGGCCCTTAAAATTTAACCACCCTTTATGTAAATTTAGTTTTTTGAAGAGACAAAAATCACATTTGTTCCATTAGGTTTTTTTTTTTTTGAAAAAAAAAACGTTAAATTGGCAATTTTTGGATTTTCGTTTATAGCGAATTAGATCCTTTTGAGTACAACAGTGCACAGTGGGACCGAATCAAAATGTTTATATTTATGTTTTAAATACCAGCTTTCCAGAGCTATGAAGTCTCTAAATAGTGTAATTTTGTAACCTTATTTGTACAATTATACAGGGTAGGCCAAAAGAAACCAAGGGGTGTAAAAGTTTAATAACTTTTTTGTTTATTAATTTTTTTTTATTTTTTCTTTCAGATTATATAGACAACACTTGGAGAATTTATAATGGAGAGGTTCACAACTGAACAGAGAACCAGAACAATAGAATTTTATTATTTAAACCAGAGATCAATTATTTTAACGCAAAGAGCATATCGTCGACATTTTAACGTCAGAATTTCGCCCTCTGAAGCGGTGATTCGTTGCTTAGTTAATCGTCATCACCAACATGGCAGCGTAAGAGATTTGCCTCGAACCGGTAGACCACGTTTAAGTCGCACTGCGGAAAATATTGAACGAGTACAGCAAAGTGTTAACGAAGCACCAGAAACATCTGGCAGAAGGCGTTCTGATCAGCTAGAAATGTCTCGCACGTCACTACGGCGCATTTTAAAAAAAGATTTACAGTTATACCCATATAAGGTGCAATTGGTCCAAGAATTAAAACCCGCAGATCATCGGCAACGTCTAAATTTTGCAGTTAAATTTCAAGAGTTGGCCAGAAATGAAATCAACTTTATTGAAAATTTGATTATGAGTGATGAAGCTCATTTTCATTTGAATGGCTTTGTTAATAAGCAGAACTGTAGGTTCTGGGGTTCTCAAAATCCAAGAGCCATTCATCAACGCCAATTGCACCCCATCAGGTGTACAGTATGGTGTGGGATCACATCTGAAAATGTCATTGGGCCCTACTTCTTCGAGAATGAAGATGGAAGTGCTGTAACCGTAAATGGAGAGCGGTATCGGTTTATGATAGAAAATTTTTTACGTCCTGCTCTTGAAAACAGACCTGGTATGTGGTTTCAGCAGGACGGAGCCACTGCCCATACTGCCCGAGACACAATGGCACTTTTAAGTCAAATTTTTGGAGAGCGAATAATTTCTCGAAATTCGGAAATTATTTGGCCAGCGCGATCGCCAGATTTGACAGCACCCGACTATTTTCTTTGGGGTTTTTTGAAGGAGCGAGTGTATGTGAACAAGCCAGAGACAATCCTTGAACTCAAGGCAAACATTGTTGCAGAAATTCGAACGCTACAGCCACAGGTTTTGAAAGATGTTATGGAAAATGCTCTAAAAAGAGCCCATCAGTGCGAAGCTGAAAACGGTGGTCATTTAAGAGACATCATTTTTCATACTTAGTGTAAAAAAATTTCCATTTTGTATATTATATAATCTGAAAGAAAAAATAAAAAAAAGTTAATAAACAAAAAAGTTATTAAACTTTTACACCCCTTGGTTTCTTTTGGCCCACCCTGTATCTTCCATAGTTTATAGTTATTTTGTTCGAACTGACTTTTTTATCGTTTTATGATTCGATTAGGCTAAAAAAATATTACATCCCTCTGTATGTATGTATTTACCAGAGAAAAATTATCATTTTAAACATTCAACATCTATGATTATACACATATTTTAAATTACGCAGAACAAACATACATACATACATAAAAAATAAAATGAATTCAAAGTCCATTTTAGGAAAATTTTGTATGAAAATTTTTATATAAAATACATTTCAAATTCATTTTAAATTTTATGAATATCGGGAATAGACTATATGAGCTACAATCATACGCATGAGTATAAACCCGGCAGAAAATTTGGTGACAATTGATCCAAACGTACTCGTCCTATGACTTGAGAAAATGCGATTGTTATCAAAAGTACGGAGAAGTGTATGCTGAAAAAAAGACATATCGTGTAAATAGTTACATATTCACAATTTTCGTGATGTATCGTCTTGATATTGAGCCAATTTAATTTGGACTCGGTGCAATATTGAAGTAAACGGCATTGAACATGTTCGATGTGGTTAAATACATGGACCTATCAAATAGTGTAAATATAATGTTAATTGCTCCCTTCAATGTGACTCTTGAAGCAGTCCTAACTGGTATTTATACTTTTGAAACATCAGTGACCCTGTGGTTGAGTGGGTAGTGTGCAAGCCTGTCATGCGCGAGGTTGTCGGTTGGAATCTCAAAAAATGTTCTGCTTAAAAATAAATTATAATTTCATTTGTAACAATAAAAAAAAATTATAAGTTTTCATTGTTACAGTTGAATGACATTTATATATAATTTATATTATTCTACACGGAATAGCTCCCTATGAGATAGTTCAGTGACAAGTCACAAGGTGCATAAAAAGTATCAATTAGCCCCATCCTAGGCCATTCCCATGTAAAAGTGACTATCACTTGGGGACCGCTCACGTGACTAGTATTGTGTCAGTTCAATTTTCTGCAGGGAAAATACTCTGACTATTGATTGGCTACACATGCGTATATCCTGCTACATATTTTAATTACACACACCCAAATAAAGCACTCAGACATACGTCACTCAGGTGACGAATGATGAATAAATATACCCAGTATCATACGTAAAATTTTTTTGTTCGATTAAATATTCCATAGGCTGAGTAATGCGCTTGATAGGCATGTGCCTTTTTTATTTTTGGTTGTAGCGAGCGTATTTTAATTTTTCGCATAAACGAAGTATGTGTGAATGGGCTATAGTCATAGTTGCTTGCGAATTGTTTGCACTACAAGTATGATTATACACAGTTACTAAAATTAAGACTATTTACTTATGTATATTTTTTTTTTTTTTTTTTTGAGTACTCATTGCCATTCTGTCGTATGTGTACATTAGAGTGGTCAGTAGTATAGAGAAAGTATTTCAATGTCGGAATGTTGATATTAACGCATATTTCACTGTATTAAAACAATAAGATTAAAAATTTATTTGCTTTGTTCTGTTAACAATTTATGTCAAAACGAAACCTTCTTCGTTGTTGGTAACATACATTATACTACATTCCTATAAACATTTAATTACTCCATAGACATCACTTTAAATTTTAAAGTTTAAAATGTACATACATACATAGTTACATATCGTCGGCTTAGAGTGTAAACTGCTAACTCACTTCAACCAAATTTTACAGGAGAGGCAAAAGAACTATTAATCTTTTTTATGCATATCTTAAGAAACTAGCCGATTACAATGAGTTTTATCGATATGTACAGTTTCAAGTTAAAATAAATATTTTAGCCAGTCGATGTGGCGTCTCCTTCTCTTTCGAACGGCAGTAAAATGTCATTTGTTATAAAAAGTGGATTTAGCAGGTTTATACTCTAAGCCGACGTAACTTCCATACCCTTGAACATGACCTATCTTTACCATGTCGAACAAGTATTTTAGTCGCTTAAATTATATTAAAGCTTGTGGTATTTTTGATATTTTTAAATTTGAATAAATCTGTAAGAATATTAATCTAAGCAAACAATTAAATTATTTAATTTAAATATTTAATTTGTAAGAAACTCTCCTAAAAAATTGACTTAAAGCGAGCGGCTTAGATAGATCCACGTGTATTGAGCTGTTATTTATAAAATTTTTCATATCAGACAATAGAATAAATTTGAGCTGACTTGTTTTATATTTTTATTTTTAGCACATAAAGTCTAATTTGTTATTTTTACTTGTTTGTTGTTATAATTCCTACTTTTATTGTTATTATTTTTAACATTTATTTGTTTGTTGTCAAAAGTGTTTGAACAATTACATTTTATTAGTACACTTTGTTTTTCTTAAATTAATGTTAAGGTCGCGTAATAAAAATAAACATTCATACATCTAATTTCCAAATTCTGTTGAATTAGATACATACATACATATGTATATTGTTCAACTTATTCGAACTTTACTTTATGAATCAAATAATATCCATCATTACAAGTTTCGTTGTATTGATGGGAACTGTGGACACATGTTGGTAATTTGCAGTTACATACAACATGTTCAAAAAATACATACATATGTATGTAAGTAATTACTAAAATCATTTTCTTTAAGAATAACCAAAAGTTATTTTTTCTAAAAATTTGAGTCAGTTTATTATCAGTATTTTAAGAAAACTTCCTACACTTAAAACAAAAAGCATTATGGGAAAATATTATAACATGTTTACAAAATTTATTATGATCATTTTATATTACAACGTTCATGCCAAATAAACAGCAAAAAAAACATGCAAAAAGAAAAATACATCATGTTTTACAAAAAACCATTATTAGACAAAATATCAACAGCAATAAACTGCAATCGTTATAAACAACAGCAACAACAACTGTCGATAAATTTAAAATAAAACGACCAAAGTTTATTGTATGTTGCCTGTTTGTTCATTCATTCGTTAGCTGTTATCCGTTTGTATGTTTGGTGGGTTATGGGGTCAGATTCATTTCATTTAATACTTTTTCTTCTCTACATCCCTCTCTTGTAATAAACAAACACCAGCCACATAAATAATATAGTAAAAATAAGCATAATTTAAAATCCCTGCCTGTTTGGTCTACTGTTATCTAAATAAAAAATGCATACACACGTATATATCTACATATATGTATGTATGCATTAGAGAGCTGCGTAAACAGTCTTGAAATGTAAAAACGTCATGATTTTTAAATTTATTCACGTCGCATGTACTATATATACTAAACCAATAATAAATGCTGTCGTACTATAAGCGAAGCACGATGGATGTATTGGTGTATGTGTATATCAGTTGTAACAAGCGATGTCGTAATTCAGCTTGTTTGTAACAAACACTCAAAAGAAGTACTGTTGATTAGTGTATACTTGTTATTTTTCATATTGTACGTTTGAGTGTGTGTGTGTAATATGTAGCTGGTAAGCTTTATGTGGTTAACCGCATACAACTAATGTTAATGCATGTGTGTGCCTTTGCATGTGCGCAGAAAAATAAAAAAATCATACACACATACATGCATGACGTTTGTACACGCGCTCATGCGTAGAAAGAAGCAAGTATCACAAATTCTTCCGTCACGAAGTGTTTTCTTCTTTACTCTTATACCTACAATTCTCAAACAAATTTCTTGCAAACAATGTTGTTAACGTTTGTTTTATGAGATTTCGCTGTAGTAAAGCATTTGAAAAATCCCTCATGTCTTGAAAGTTCTTATAAGATGTCTTGTGCAGGAGACTAGTATGCATATATGAAAGGAATACATTTTTGTTAAGAATTTCCTGTATAAGGCCATAAAAAAGCCGACTGGTTACAAAATACTTAAAATGAAATGAAAGTCACTATTTAAAACCCAATCAATGCGATTTCGTACATTTCTACTCACTGCAATTTTCACAGTTTCGACATAATTTAGCATATATTGAAAACTATTTGCGATTATCTCTATAAATGTTAAAAGTCCATAATAATATCAGGGAAAAAAAAGCAAATTAAACTAGTGTGTCTGTCATACTACACTTAGCCGCAAAACTCTGAACACGACTTAATATTTAAAAAAATTGTAGTTTTTAAAGGATAATAATTAATTTTTTCAACTGTTTTTATTTTAAAATAGAAGTTATTTAAATTAAATAAAAATATCACATTTGATTTCAATAAACAATATTAAATAAGTAAAAAATAATAAAATTTAATATTTTATCCGATTGCAAAAGTGTACATACGATGTATTGTCGAATATAATGTGTAACATTTTTTAAAATTTTAATAGCCTGTGTGCCCGCTTTTTGATCAAAAACTTCTCTAAGCCTTTTAGACATCGAAGAAACCAGATCTTTAGTTGCTTTCGGTGACACATTTTCCAATTTTTCGTTTAAAATTGTACCTTTTTGAGATAGAGACCATTGCTTTCTATTTTTTACGCCTCTGCTTCAATTAAGCCCATAAATAATCGATCAGATTTAAATCTAGGGACTGTGGAAAATTTGGAAGCTTTGGTTTTAATTTATAAAGAAGCCATTCTTTAACCAGCCTTAAGTTATTCTTAGGGTCATTATCATGTATAAATATATATTTATCTTTAAGGTGCAATTTGATCACATTCTGCAAAAAATAATTTTTTAAAATATCTAAATTACCACGACGATCCATAATTCCATCAAAAAATTTTAATTCTCGAACCCGATCAGCACTTATGCACTCCCACACCATTACTGAGTCCCCACCATGTTTGACAGCACTGCATACGTTTTATAATCCAAGTCAATATTACATTAAATCCATGTTTTTGGTCGTCCGTCGTTTCCAAATAGGTTGAACTTACGCTAATCCGTAGAAATAACTCTTTCCCAAAACTTGGATTTGTTAAGATGGGCGTGTTTGTACTCCAGAGCATAAGTATATCGTTTAATTTTGTTTGTGGGACTTATGTATGGTCTTTTTCTGGCTATACACGTCTATAATCCAACTTTCTTTAAGCAACGGCGAATTGTATTAGCATCTACAAGAATTCCATAAATATTTTTAAGGTCCTCTTTCAGTTTTTTGCTACTTTTCTTTGTATTTTTCGCAATTTGTCTTACAATTTTGCCCCTTAGTCTTTCATCAAGCCTTGCTATTCATCCCAATCGTGGCAAACTTTGATTATTTTGTAGTTTTAATGATAGTTCGGATAGTAAATTTAGAAAAATTTAAGATTTTTCTGGTTTTTCTCCTTTAATTTCCTTCTTTTGAAAGATTGATGACTAATTTTCGGACTTCGGTTGATATTTATTATGTTCAGCTACTGCTAATAATCAATGCAAAATTTAAGCAAAATCTGACACATATTGTTAAAACAAGACTAAATGAACACAGAATTATAAAATAAAAGGTGCTACTATATCTTTATTCAATATAATTCAACTCCACTAATTCAATGTACACTTTTGCGACTTTGCCTAAGTGTAATTTTTTAGCATTTTTTAATTTAACAAAAAAGTTACATTGTTTTTTTAGATTTTTTATCTCGAAGTCATAAAGTGGGTCCAATATAATACTCAAGATATAATATTTTCAAAAATTAAACATTAAATAAAAATTCTGAATAAAAGATATGAAATACATAAAATCGTATGTAGAGTTTTGCGAATAAGTGTATATGGCAATGACGAATTAAGAAAGCATTTTGCAAAATATGTATGTATTGGAATGTATTAATAGAAAACCGGGAAAATTGCGATTTTTAGGTGGTTTTAACCAAGTTTTCAATCTTGATTATTTTTTAAACAAGAGGTAACCTAAAGAAAATGGCTAGCACTATTGGATTCAGCGTTCTCGAATTAGTTTTACCCACCACTTGTTACATTTTTGAACCAGCACAGTATTATCAATCATCAGACATCAAGTCAAAAAATTGAAACATGTTTACATTTACAAATTATTTTACGTTTTGTTGGGCTCATTAGTTTTTTATTTTTTAATATTTATTTATTTATTTAATAAGTTAAAAATAGAAAGATAGAGATATCTTTGACAAATTTTTCTCTGTACTTTAGTTTGGCTCTTTCAAGTATTTCGCGGCACGCAAACTTATTTATTTTTCTCTACATAGTTTAGATATTAAATGCTGATTGTGATAATATTTAATTACATACTCAAGTACATATTAAATAATAGTATTTTGAGATGAGTTATTTTAAAACATGTATGTACATATGTACATGTCTATACACAAACAAAAAATTTTATTATTTCATAAGATATGAATCCTAATGCAATTTTCATGAGATATTTAGATTTATGTATGTATATACATACATAAATATGTATGTATAAATGGTATTTTGTAATATTTCATGAAAGTTTCCTTTTAAAGATTATGCAATTGAAATTAACGTATTCATAATTGCTCAATTCACAACCTATTGTAAGTGTAGTAGGTCGTCAAGCTGTACAATAGTTGTAAAATGTTGTAGGTAATTTCCATAGAAAAGTTTGCTACGACACCTACAACATTTTTCCCTATGCTTGATGAATGTCGTAGAACGGCATCAGGAATGCATAAGCTTATAAAAGTGCTAATTTTTTTTAATTACATTTACCTTGACTTTTCTTTATTAAATTAATAAAAATTAGTGCAATTATATATGCAAATACATAAAAAAATTCGCGAAATGACGAAAATTGGCAAAAAGCTACTAACAGTAGGATGATAAAATCTAATAATGTTTTAAAAAACCTTTAAGTTTGTTAGGACGCTAAAAACCATACAAAAAGCCGCTTTTAATTGAGAAAATTGGCAAAAGTTTAAACAAGCTATAATATAGATTAAAAATCACTAAAAATGTAAGGAATGCAAAAACTTATTAACAGCGGGATATTTTTTTTTTAATTGGCAAAACTGCCAAGAATCTGAAGACATATAAGAACTCGCTTTTATCGCGATATTTGCAAAAAGTCGCGAGAAGTAGCAAAATTTTAAACAAGCCATAATATTGATTAAAAATCGCCAAAAATGTAAGGAATGAAAAAAATTTCAATAAAAATCGCGAAAATGACGAAAATTCGCAAAAAGTTACTAATAGTTAATAGTTAATAGTCTAAAATTTTTTAAAAATTGGCAAAACTGTTAGGAGGCTGAAAGCATGCAAAAGTCGCTTTTATCGCGAACTTTGCACAAAATCGCGAGAATTTGCAAAATTTTAAACAAGCCATAATATTGATTAAAAATCGCCATAAGTGTAAGGAATGCAAAAAATTCAATAAAAATCGCGAAAATTCGCAAAAATCTACTAACAGCGGGATGATAAAGTCTAATAATTTTTAAAAATCAACAGAACTGTTAGGAAACTGAAAGCATTCAAAGAGTCGCTTTTATCGCGAAGTGTGCAAAAATTCACGAGAAGTTGCAAAATCGGAAGCAAGCTGGAATTCTTCTAAAATTTTTTGATTTTTTATGAAATTGTAATTTTTCTTATTTTTTAATCACCCGAATGAATCCTCTACTAAAATTTCTGCAGTATATTTTTCGCATAATGCCGAATTTTTTTGTTTTTTGTTTTGCTTTCATTAATTTCAAACTAATTTCGTTATTTTTATTCTTTCTCTTCTTCTTTTTCTCTAACAACACTTACAACATACCGTTCACAACTACCATAGTTGTAGCTAATACAATCTACAGTAGGTTGTGTTTATAAGGAGTTCGATCAGCTTTTATTCAACTGGTTTTAACCAGTTTTGCAGTAACCGGTTTTTTTTAAATGACCATTTTAAGATTATTAAATGACTGTTTTTCACAGGAATAGCAGGTTATTTTTGAAATATATTGCTTATAGGTAGGTATAACAGTTAAAAAATTCATTTTATCGATAACAATCGATTTTGAAGAAATAATCGCATGATAAAAACGAGAAAATTATCTACTGCAAATATCTTATAAGTCCACAATCTGTGATGTCATTTTAAAAATAATTGTCCACTGCCACACGGTGCAATTAAGGGTACATACAACAGAGCTGCCCACAGAGAGAAAACCGAGAGAAATGTATAAGGGTATGTTTATTCATTTGTATAAAAAGCCGATTGATGTTCGGCACTCTGGCGCTTCTCTGGTCAGCCTGGACATACATATGTACATATGTATGTATGTAGATAGGTACATATGTACATATAAGAGAAATAACGTGACTTACCTTTTCTTTAAAAATTGCGATAGCTCACACGTTGTAGGTACAATTAATGATGTATAATTCACAAACTGTTTTAAGTTGTTTTTTCTATTTTTTTTTTGGAATTTTATTTAGGTACTGAAAAGAAAAGAAAATCAGTTAAAATTAATACATTTTGTATCAAATTAATAATTTTTATTGTATGTAGTACTATGTAATTTTATTTCATTTAA
Organism: Tachina grossa; assembly: GCA_949987645.1. Lineage (NCBI taxonomy): Eukaryota > Metazoa > Arthropoda > Insecta > Diptera > Tachinidae > Tachina > Tachina grossa. The sequence continues at coordinate 34,211,869 of OX465276.1, read as the reverse complement.
TTCTTTATCTTTTTCAAAATGTTTCCCATAAGCAAATAAAAATTATTGCCAGACAACACTTAAAATGAATGTATGGAAAAGACAAACGTGCAAAATATAAAAAATAATAAAATCTTGAAAAAAATTTGAGAAACACAGGCACACAAAAACCGAATTAATAAACAAATAAAAAAAGGAAACAATTTTAAACACCCATACAACAAAACACAACACTTCAACAACAACAGCAACACATTTTTTATTCTCTGAAGTGTTAATAGTATTTCATGTTGTTGTTTATACAAAAAGAAAGAAGTGAAAAAAGAAGATAAGAGAGTAAGTACAAGTTAAAGAAACAAGTGCAATTAATTGGAAAACAATACCACAAAAATAAACGTGTTTAAAAAAGAACAGTGATAAGAAGTGCAATTGGCAACTGTTAAAAAGAAAATTACAAAGAATTTCGTTAGTTAAATTAGAGTTGCCGTGAAAAAAGATTTCGTTCAAAGGGGTTGAAATGAAAAATGTTTTTTCGGTCTACTAACAAAAGGACTTAACTCAAAGAGAAACCAGCTGAACTTTTAGCAAACAATTTGTTTTGAAGATAAATATCTTTTTAAAAACGGAAAACAGTGTTGTTCCCTTTATCAATTAATTTAGTGCATTCGAAATTAAGTTGGATAAAATATTAGTGTTGTGTAGTTCATGAACGAACTAGTTCAAATGAACGATTCAGTACTTTGAACTAAGTGAACTAGTTCAATTGTTTTACGCTCTCTAGTTCAATTTTTTGAACTAAGAACTAGTACAGAAAATGAACTAACACAGAGGCTTTGAACTAAATGTTTTCAATATTTTGCTTTAATTTTTTTTTTCATCGCTGGCTACTACCAAAAGTGCAACAAACAAGAAAACACAAGTAAACACTTATACTACCCTATTCACAAAAAATATTTTGGATTTATGAAATTTTTTTATAAATCAAATTTATTTATTAATTAATTAATTTTAGTTTTCATAAAGTATTTTAATCACAGAATTTGTGTTTTTAATATTGTCAAAGACCACAACAAACACTCATACATACATGTGCATGTAGAATTGAACTAAAAAGAGCGATTGAACTAAATGAACGAACTAGTTCATTTACAAATAATGAACTAAAATGACCAGTCACTGAAATGAACTAAATGGCACAAGTCTATAAAATATCTCAAGCATATGAAATCTTAAAATCAAATAAAAAGCTGCAATAAGTGAGCTTTCTTGTTTATTTTTTTCCTGAAATTTTTCGGTTTCAAAACGAAATGTTTTTCAGATCATTTCCGATTATATTTCCTTGGATAAACAAAAGCAATTGGGCAACTCTTTTCACAGACTTTTGTGGACAATCATACTCGAGAACGAATTCGCATTTTCCCTTTTTTTAATATTGATAGGTATTTCTTGAAAAACAATAAGCCCTTATCGGGAATAAAAGGCGAACATTTTGTTCACGTGAACAAAATTAGAAAACAACAACGTAAATATTGGCGATAATAGTTTTAGGGAAACTGAACACATTTCACGTAAACTTTTATTCCGAATATGTGTGACAATCCTACACAATCGTACGATATAGGAAAAAATACAAACTTGACCTAAAAAATTGTTATTGTCTTGAACATTTTCATAGACTCCATCATACAAAAGTAGTGTTTTATCAAAAATCGCACGATTGGGTAGCATAGTGCATCACGGCCTTTAGTATAATACAAAATCGTAGTCGAAGTATAAATGCGGCACTCGTTATTAGGCATATTATGTTGTATAACGATTTGGAGAATGAAATAATTACTAATGAACAATAAAGTTCAACAGGCCTAATAGTGCTATGTTATTTACTTTATACAATTTTATTATTTTCTTATTTGTATCTTAAAATGGACTGCTGTGAAATACGCCGAAATTGAATCCTTATTAAACGAGAAAATTAAATTGCAAATAATATAACAAAATAATAGTAATGCTCTGAAATAATCGTTCATAATTAATGAAGTTTTTTTTAATACGGATATTAGTTTATGATTTTCTCCTTTTTTGTACGTGAAACTGCGTAAACGCGTTCTCCCATGGAAAGGTGTTCATAGTGATCCGTGAAAAGGTGGATTTTCAAATAAGAGTTTGGCAACACTATAAGAAGAACTTTGTATTGATGGCGGAAGGAAGAAACGTCATAGAGGACAAAAGAAACTTGAAAGAGTAATTTTTAACAAATATGCATACAGTTTTATGTATGTAAATTTATAAAAATGATTCAAATTACAGTTTCCAAATAAATTAAATCGAAAAATTCAAGAATCTTTACAGTTTTCCTAAATTTGCTTTATTCTAGCAGGGAATAAAGTCCGTTATTATATTATTCCTTTTATTGATCTTTTTGTTGCTGCAGCTGCTTTTTATATGGTTACACAAGGTTGCATTTTCCAATTATGTCTGCACATAGGAATATAAGTACATATGTATGTATGTATGGATATGTATGGATGTACATACATGAATAAGCATTTATATAAATTTTTTCTTATTGTACAAAATCACAATTGTATTTATTACCTTTTTATAAATGAATATATTGAATTACTAGCTTGTTGTTTAATTATATATTTTATCACACATATTATTTTTAGTAGTTTAATAAATTGCAATTTTAATCGTACTTCTTTTTTAATTTTTTCACTTTGCTTCATTTTTTTCTTTAATGGTGGGTTTAATTTTTCTTACTCATTTGTTTTGTACTACATTGTACATATGTACATTCATATTATGTATTTATTTATTTATTGGACATCTAAGACACCATTGTATAAATTGCGCATACTATGTAGACTTATTTAAAGTTTTATTTGTTCTAATAAAAATTTGAATATTAAATCCAGTTTACTCAGAATTCTTCTTTGAATGCAGCAATTTTTATTTTCTTTTACTTCAATTTTTTGTTTGCTCTTCTTCGTTCAACAGACGCACTCGACAAAAATTCACAAATAAACACAACAAAAACTACCCGAATGAAGTTGGCGAAATATTAAACAAATTTTTAAACAAAATCGGCATTATTTTTTATTACATATGCATTTAATATTTTTTCAATCTGTTTTTAAAATTTATTCCTTTTTTATTTTGGCAGATTTTAGAGGTTTAGTTTTGCAACTTCCTCTTTAAAATAGCTTTTTTATATCTTCTTTACTTTAATGCACTTTTTTGTTATTGTAGTTGCATTTGTAAAAGAGGGAACACAAACACTTGGCACGTTTGAATTAAAAAAAAAACTAACACACGTCACTTCCATCCGCAATTGCGATCTTTCGAAGAAAACGGGCAAAACAACACTGGCACATTTCAATAAGAAAACAAGAGAGAAAGAAACTTGTTTTATGAAATTGAAACAACGGCTGAAACCAGCGTGACCGTTTGACCGACTAAAGTAGCAATTTGCCACTTTTTCGACTGCGTTTCCCCTTTTTCGACTGCCTTGCCACTTTTTGACCCCCTTTATTTAAGGTGAGTTATATGAAAATACATTAAAAATAAAAAGTTTAGTGCAGTTTTCTCGTTTTTTTTTTAATTTTGGCCCTTTTTTTTTGCTAAGTCCCCTAGTTGGTGCCACTTTTTGAAAAATGTCATCGGTCACCCTGCCTGAAACGTTCTTTTTCAAATGCCGGCATTTAGTTAATTTTTCATTTCGTCCACAGAAGAGTTGTATTTTGTAAACTAGGAGAAGTAAGAGCAGGCCCATTAATAGGCCTTACCGAATTCTTATTTAACGATTACATTCATACCTTCTTAAATATATAAATAAATTAACATGGGCTATTTTAATTTCGTAGCCATATTTATGCCGCTTTGTATGATAATTAAAAATTCAAATTTAACTTATAGTTAATAAGCCTTAACGTATGCTTCAAATTTTTTATAAAAACCATCATGCACCAGTGTGTCAAGCCAATATGAATCCATACATACATGTGAATACCAATTTACACTATGCATTTTCATGACTCTGAAAATTACAATTTGAGCAGTTTGACAAATTTGCTAGACTTGTTCCATGAATGTCAAAAAAATTAATTTGATAAAAAAGCAAGGAAACTTGAATCCGCTGTAAATTTATATATGTATGCACATATTTGTATACCAAGGCAAATTCGCCTTGTTTGTATACATTTAAGAAATTTATTATTCGATAAATTGTCAGAAGATTTTGTAAAGTTTCTAAGCCTAGGTACTATGCTTATATTTCTTTCGTGATTTTCAAAAATATTATTATTTGTGAATTCTCAAATAGTTTTTGAAAATCTTTGCATAAGATAAGAGGTTTGTGACTATTCAAAATATGTGGTTGAAGTCTACTGATGATTTGTTACAGCAACAATGAAATGCATATAGACAACGCTGAACCACCAGCAAATAAATTTCAAATTAAAATATTTGTACGTATACATATAAAAAGTGTAAATTGTGTCCAAAAATGCTTTAACGTAACTCAGTTGCCCAGATTATTGGAAGAAATTGTTGTTTATAAAATGCACAATTACGAGACAAAATTGTTGAGCAAACTTACTAAACTTGTGTAAATAAATTCCTATACAATTTTTGATCGTTTATTTACGAGATTGTCAAATGCACAGTTTGCTTAAGATTTCTTGAGGTCAAGAATATTAAGAATTTTCGATTTCTTTTTCATGAATTTTATCTGATTTCGTGTTACGATGTTTTCAAACTCCATCTCTGGCTATTGTTAGCGATTTTTCTTATTACAATAACATGTCGCTCATTTACTCAAAAAACGTCATAACTCAAAAAACTAGTTTGCGAGAGAACGAGTTTATGGAAAAATATATTTTTATTTTGCTTTGAAGAGTTGAGTAAACAAGATATTTGTACGGAATTTTTGCACAATATGAAGAACGATGGGACTTAATTCTGCATCATTAACTCAAAAATTCCATTTTTTGAATTATGACGTTCTTTGAGTAAATGAGCGATATATGTATGTACATACATATGTATATGTATGTATCTTGTGGCATGATTATTGTTTTAATAATTACGTAGGTAAGTCTTATTACAGATAGGTCTGAAGCCTATTAGTGTTTACTACAAAACTTTTGTTTAAGAGAATAAATAATATAAGATTCCAAGTTCTTGGTAAACAAATTCTAATTAATTTAGAATATTTACTTCGCAAGTTTTTAAACAAAACAATCACATGTCCATACATATCGCTCCTTTATTGAAACATAGTCATATATCCAGATATGCTTTTTTTGTGTTGACCATGCAGAATAATTCTTTATAGGTACGTAACATATTTAATCTTGTTTAAAAACTTCATACAACAGGCTTATGTATATACACTTTGTACCTTTTGAGAAAATAATATGTTTTTATATCTTCATTGATTCGTATATAAATTGAAAATTTTAAGCTTCTCTTCTGCATAACCACATTTTTTGAGTTATTCATATGTTACAATAAAGAAGGGATATGTACATAATTAAAAATACATGCTGTGCAATATTTTCTTAGTAGTCTTTCAAAGTTGCACTAACGGAGAATAATGAAAATACATTTAGTTAACAATCTATATTTAGAAGAGCATTTTGCTCTTGAAACATTTCTGTTTTGCAAAATACAAAAGAATTAGTTCGCCCTTTATTTTGGATTAGGTGCAGAAATATTTTGTTGCATTAGGGATTCATGCGCGAATCGCAAGTACGCAAATACACATGTGCATAACTTTTCATACTAAAATAGAATTACTCTTAACATACACTTACATACATGCATATATATGTACATATGTATGCACATAAATTCATTACATATGTAAGTGTTTATGCACGCATTATTATAGAAATGTACATATATATGTATATACATATCTACATGCATACGTACATGCATATGTGCATGCGTAATTATAGAATAAATTATTTTGAAAGGGATATGAATGAATCATACCTACTTCTTAAGTTTTACCTAATTTTCGTAATGTATCATGCAAATCAAATAATATTGTATGAAAACTTATCAAATTGCTTGGAATTAGAAAAAATCATCGGGCGTCTTCGGAAACTCATCACTTCTTTGCATCATACGACCAAACTTTAATTTAAAATGCAATACAAGTTCGCTGATAGTCTCTTTTAGTAGTAACCATGTTTGTACCTCATATGTATTTGACATTAATTTTTGCATTATATACTTTAGCGAAGAACTTTAGAACATTTAAATTTCCATTTGCAGCGCAGTGATCTTTAGATCACTATTCAATGTAAATGCTTTTTTTCTGAAGCACTTCCTTCAAACTAATTGATCCTTTCTTGGCAAATATCTTCTAAAATCGATTTTCGATTTTTCGATCAACTTTTTTAATTTCGATTTTTGAAATCGATTAATCGGGCATGAAAATCGATTTTAAAATCTATTTTAAAATCGTTTAAAACAAATTGGCTAATTTATAAACAAAATAATCTTTATTCATAAAAATTCGAGTAAAGATTATTATTAACAACCAAAAAAAAAGTTAACATATTTATGTACATTAAAAAATTTAATATTATATTATATTAAATAATATTACGAAATATTTTGACAATTTATGAAGGAAATCATTCACAAAGAGTTGTATGTTGGGAAAATTGGAAATATGTAAGCTTTTAATTTTATTCGAATTGAAGATACGAAATTAAAATCCATGTGAACGAAAAATTTTATTCGGAAATTTTCACATGTGGAATTCATGATAAGGCTAAATATGTATATGCATATTAAATATTAAAGGCCGTATTCAGAAAAAAATAACTTAGGTTTACTAAAAGTTTAACAAACAAATTTCCATACAAAATTTGTTTAGTAAACCTTTTGTAAACCTAAATTATTTTTTCTGGATACGGCAGTAAAGCGGTATTTTTAATTAAAATTATACGTAAACTTGCTTTATTTTAGAAATTTTTTATATTATATAGGGTGTTTTTTAAAGAGGTATAGAACTTTGAATTGAAATAAAACACAAGAAAATCGTTTTAATGTCCATCAATTTGGAAGGATAATTTAATGCCATTAATGTTTAAATATGATTTCGGGCATGTGGCCGCCGCGGCTGGCTCGAATAAAGCCAATTCTACAGGTCCAATTTTCAACCACTTTTTCGAGAATATGGGGCCGTATGTTGGCAATAACGCCACGAATGTTGGCTTCCAAGTTCCCTAACGTTTCTGGTTTGTTGGCGTAGACGAGCGACTTCACATATCCCCAAAGAAAATAATCCAATGGTGTCAAATCACACGATCTTGGTGGCCAATTGACAGGTCCATTCCGCGAAATTATGCGCTCATCGAATGTTTCCTTCAATAAATCGATTGTGACGTGCGCTGTGTGGCATGTAGCGCCGTCTTGTTGGAACCACAACTCATCCACATTCATGCCATCCAATTCGGGAACAAAATAGTCGGTTAGTCGGCTCCAATTGCTGTGCACGGTGGCGAATCGATTCATTCGGGTCCTCTTCAACACTTTGCTCTACAGCGGCAATTGTTTCTTCGGTGCGCACTGTTCGACGTCTCTGCAGATGCGTATCATCACATAGAGTAAACGTAGTGCGAAAACGATCCATGGTTAACCGAATTAATTGCTCTGATGGACGATTATGTCGACCATAAAATGGACGGAGCTTGCGGTAAACTTCGCGAACTGAACCATTATTTTCGAAATAAATTTGCACGATTTGCAAGAGTTGTTCTTTTGCCAACCTGTTCATGATGAAATGGCAAACCAAACTAAATATTAATCACTTGACAGCTGACAAAATGGCCGCCAGTTAAAAAAGTGATGCCAACTTAAAGTTATATACCCCAATAAAAAACACCCTTTATAACATAAATTTCAAAACATTACGAATTATATGTAGTTAGTGTCAGAAATTATTACTAAGGATTATTAGTTTTAATGTTTCATACTAAATCACCTTTACTTGTTCTTGATAACATCAGCGTCAGGCAATGTCAAAATAAGACACTTAAATACTATTTTTTCTCAATAATTGTTTATTTTTAACTGATTCTTGCTATTTTCCAGCCTTTAGAGAAAGTAAGTGTCCTATTTTGGATATTATTTTGGCATTGATGTCGGCAAAAAGTCACGGAATAAAGATGAATAATATAAGTTATCAAACCAATCTTCTTCACTAAGATTAATACTTAAAAAATTGCCAAAATTTCGACATAATAAAAAAATCGGTTTTTATAGCCCAATAATCGATTTCAGCATAAAATCGTAGATGTAAGACCGATTACAAAAAATCGGGTTTTTTTATTATAAAATCGGTTTTCGATTGGAATCGAAATCGATTTACCAATCCCTAATCCTTTCTCAACCTCATCGGCGAAACTTTATTCATTCAGTTTAACTCCACTTGTAGATACGTTCTTGATTATTTTTAATTATATATATATACATATATATATATATAGTTGGGTTTAGTTAGTTTGAAAATGGGGCTAATTTCGATGGCCCAATCTCATACGGGATGACACTTATGCCCAATTCGGAATATTGTGTTGACTACACGATGCAGGGTATGCCTATCAGCCCAGAAAAAACTATTCGATAAACTTTTCATGCCAGGAAACCAATCTGTTCTTTATACATATTGTCTTAGGTCTCTCCAATGTGTCTCCAAACAAAGTACCCAAAATATTCCAAGTCCGGTACGTTTTCACAATAGAAAATAATATTGAGAGTTAAGATATATCTTAACTTTACGTAGCACTTTAACCTTCCAATGTATATTTACTTTACTAGATTAATTGCAAATACAGTCCTTTAACCACGGTACAAAACTTACATACTTACTCACATACTTAAATATGTATTTATGTACATATGTATGTATGCCTGTAAGTACATAATATAGGTATAGTATTTCAATAGATGATAATAAAATTTTTTAGTTCCACAAATAAGCTAATTTTTTAATTAAATACTTACACGCACATACATATTTTTTAAACAATCGCAATTGAAAAAGATTTCCGTTGCAGTAAATTCCGACTATATTCCGGGTTGGTCAATCGTATTGATGACAAAAACATTTGACGCACTTATATTTAGTTTTCTGTTATATTTATTTTCTCCTATTTGTAAAGCACAGTTTCAACTTTTATGCACTTGAAATTAATTTAAAAACATGAATTTTTTATCACAAAATAAAATTAGTTTAATATTAAATACACTTTTCACTTATTTTATGTTTCACTACTCATTTGGTTTGGAAAAAGACGCGCAATCAAAAAGTGCATTGTGGCGCAATGTTAGACGAGAAATGAAACAAAAGCCTTTTGTTGGTGTTGTTGCACGGTTGCAAATAAGAAAATCAGCTGCCAATCGGCACGTAACGGAATCAGAACAAATGACTTTAAACAGAAGAAAAAAATAGACAATCAGTCCTACTTAAAAATTTTGTGTTATTTATGTAGTATAAAATAAATTATTTTAAAATAAAATAAAATCCTCAAGGCGCCAAGAAAACAACATAACTTTTACTTAAATAGTTTAAAGCGAAATTAATATGTCGAATTTACAAAGAACCATGTTAAAAGGTCGCTTGCCACCTACCATACCCAGCAGCCGTATAGGCAGAAGGTATTATTATTGGTAAAATTTTATCTATAAAATAAATTTATAATTATTGTTTTAATTTAATATAAAAGTGATTCATTTAAAAAATCACGAGTACGTGATTTTAAACCATCGCTGTGGAGTGAATTCTTTGCCGAAAAGGATGACATAGTAGTTGATGAAAAACGCACTTTTCGTATCTATCGCACAAAGCAATCGGAGAAACCAGGACCAGTTCTGTTGCTGTTACATGGTGGTGGTTATTCGGCTTTAACATGGGCTCATTTTTGTGTAGGTTTTTTTTTTAAATTAATTACTGCAATAGTTTTGTGAAATGAAGTGATATTCCTTTTTTTTTTTTTGTTCTTTCAGGCTGAAATCACCAACATGATTCACTGTCAATGTTTGTCCATTGATTTGCGCGGTCACGGTGATACTCAAACAGATGATGATGACGACTTGTCGGCTGATACTTTAGCCAAGTAAATATGTATACAATTTTTATATAGTTTATACTATATTTAACTTTGCTAAGATTGAAGAAACATAAATACATACATATTTTATATGAAAATTTACAATTGTTATGTTTTATATATTTTCTATCAAATATTTCTTTTCCTTTTTACAGTGACATTGGCGATTTATTGTTAAAAATTTACCCAGAGAATATGCCTCCAATATATATTGTTGGTCACTCGATGGGAGGTGCTATAGCTGTGCATTTTGCCAGCAAGGAATTAATACCAAATGTAATTGGTATTACTGTCATAGATGTGGTGGAGGGTACGGCCATGGAGGCTTTAGCCAGCATGCAAAGTTTTTTAAGATCCAGACCGAAATATTTTAAAAGTATACCGAATGCCATTGAGTGGTGCATACGCAGTGGTCAAATACGCAATATAGACAGTGCCAAAATATCAATGCCAGGACAAATCATAAAGTAAGTAGAAACTTTTCACCTGGGCTTAGAATGAAGAAAAAGTAATTCGAACAAACTTTTTGGAATTAATTAACAAACAATTTTTTGAAAAGTGTTGTGCTGTTTTTTGATAATTCGAATTTCAATGGAATTTTCGATCATGTCCAAAATGTGAAGAATATCAAATTTTTTTATTTATTTCTATTTTAAAAGTTGCACAACGAGAAAATTGGCCACTAATGAGTTACCACTTGCTGAAGATGACCAAGAAGCTGAGGCTACTAGTTCTACGAAATTTATGCATCCATTTAGCATTTCCGAAGACGAAGAAGATATTTCAGGTGACACTACTCCAACTGACGTAAATAAAAAGGAAAATGACTTTAAAGAACCATCAGCTGCTGCTGAAGAAGATATCAAAAAGTATATACAATTTATAATTATTTTCTTTCACTTAAAAAAATATTTTTTTCTAGATATACTTGGCGCATTGATTTGTCTAAATCGGAAAAATATTGGATTGGGTGGTTTTCAGGTTTGAGTGAGAAATTTCTTAATCTACGTCTGCCCAAACAGTTGCTTTTGGCTAGCATTGATGGCCTGGACAAAGCGTTGACTGTAGGCCAAATGCAAGGACGTTTCCAAATGCAAGTATTGGCCCGTTGTGGTCATGCCGTTCATGAAGATCGTCCTCATGAAGTGGCTGAAGTACTGAGTGGTTATTTAATAAGAAATCGTTGTGCTGAGGCTGCCGGTGATTTTCGCTGTCATTTACCAGCTTGTTAAACACGAAAATAAAATAATTGTTGGGCAACTTTTCTTTAATCCTTTTTGTCCCTCTGTTAATGCAGTTTTAGAGGCATCCCGAAAATTTAATTGGCATTTTTTAATTTATTGTGCATCCAAAAGTAATATATTATAAACATTTGAATCGATAAATATTTAATAGAAACATGTTTATACTCAAAATTATTAGTATTTAAAGATTTTGCGTTTAAAGATTTTAATTTGCTTCAAAATAAATACCTATATATATATATATATAAAAAAGATAATTTGTTTCTTTTTATTAATCAAACAGATGTCTAAGAAATATTTTTTAATAATGTAGACTAAAATCGGCATTTCGTATTTTAACTCCTGAGAGAATATTTTTATATGTCTTCATTGAGTTGTATTTTGTGACACTATTGAAGTAAATGAGCGCCATTGTACTTTATTGCTTTAAAATTGTAATTGTTTTTCTTTAAAATAATGGAAAACGTTTATTAAAATATAAAATTTTATTTATACTAAAAGTCCTGATTCTTCATTGAATGAAATTTTCGAATTAAATTAAATTTGTCATTTACTCCACATAGCGATAACCTTCCTTTTGTAACTCTCTTTTCGTTTCCAGTGCCTTAATATGCCTCAAACGCTGAGCTATTTGCTCTCGTATTTCATCTCTATAACGTTTACCCTCGCCCAGAGCTTCCATTTCGACCAACCATTCTGCACGTTCATTGATTTGTTTCAGCACTTTATCAAAAAATTAAATTAATTCAAATTATTTTACCATATAAAATATTGCGTCTAACTAATTACGCGTGTAGTACTTCTACAGCTACTACGACAATTTTGTAATAGACTAAAGAAACAAACTCGTCGAAGTCGAAATACGATACTCGTAATTAGCCCCAATAAGTTCATCTTACATTCATCTATTATATCGTCCTTGGTGGCTTTAATTCCCTTTCTCAGTTTTTCTCGACGTTTGGGTTTCAATGTTGTTTCTGATATACGCAGGCCCGACATGGCTTCTTGCAATAATTTTTTGGATTTTTCCGAAGGCAGTCTATCATCTGGTTTAGGTCTGTAAACCGGCATATCGTAGGCTCCGCTGGCTTTTATTTCCATTAAAGATTTACGTTTAGCCTTGTGAGCCCTTTGTAGGATATCCAATGCCTCTTTGTCAGCATTTTTAAAAATATTAATACGTGGTGGTTCTGGTTTTGGCAGTGGCTCACCGTTACGTAAATGATAACCGATTTGTTTACGCATTAACATGGTCATTTTGGATTCCTCCATTAATACTTAAAGAAACCGAAATAATTACAAACTTGAAGAAGCTATTTCTCAAAATGAAGCGAGTTATTCGTCTGTATGTACAATATACCCTAGCAAGCGTTTTAAAAACCATAGTTTGACGAACCGAAAAAATGATCTAAAAATATTTTTTATGTATCTATAAAAAGCTCAAAAATTAAAATGTGCACATAAAATTTTCAAATAATTTCAAATACACAAAATATAACTAAATTGAAGAATCTTGTTTCGTATATTTGAATTTCGTTGCTGCTTAAGTAACTCATCAGTGGACTTTCACACACAATTCAAAAAATCTTACAAAACCTCAAATGCTTACAGACAAACTCCCAACAAATTATTGAGAATTACAAAACTACAAATTAACTTCAACTTAAAGTAGATAACCCAATCATTGATAATATCCAGAATTATCCACCTTATCGGGAATAAGAGGCGAGCACTTTGTTCATGTGAAATATTTCCCATGAACAAAAAATGGTGAAAAAAAAAATTAGAAAATGGTGCACTGACGATTACAATTTTATGGAAAGTGAAAACATTTCACATGAAGTTTTATTCTCGATAAGGGCGACCATGGTTATCGTTTATTCTTAGTATTTATTAATAAATTCATTGAAAATATAAATAATAGAAAGCGAACTCTCAAGAAATTTCTGTGGAACGATCCAGGAAGAAAGTTCAGTTGTGGTGATATGTATACACACACTTAGAAACTTTTGCTTAATTATTGCTAAAACTGGGGATCGAAACGAAATCAAATGCTTTTGAGTTTACATGTTATTTCAAAAGCCGAGCAGAGCCCTTGAGCTCTTATTAACAAATTTAAGAAAAATTCAGTCTATTTTAAAAATGCATAAAAAAATTGAGAAAGTGACAAAATAAATTATAAAAAAACAATCACTTCATTACAGAAATGATCCAAAAAATATATGTAAAGTTAAAAATGTTTATGAATTGAACGAAGAAATTAAAATTTGCGAAATCGAAAAAGAAAACAAAAATGTCTAAAATAGACCCGCTCGTTTATTAAAACGATGATGATGCAGAATTAATCTTCGTTCATATCGTTGTTCATATTGGTATAAAAATTTCATACAAATATCTTGTTTACTCAACTCTTGAAATAAAAATAAAATTTACTATTACTATGAAATTGTGTGTAAATTGAAAAGATTGAAACTCTTTTTCCGAGAAACTAGTTTTTAAATATTGATTATGAAAAATTGAAAAAGAACTGAAATCGCGAAAAAAAATCACGTAATTATCTACGACGACAAATTTCTTGAAGAGTTCCCACATGTAAATATTAATCTGCTTAAAAAACACGCCCTTTCATATTTCTAGTTGGGCCGGTTAGCAGTATATGCTTTCATTTCTTTGTGATGTTTTCATCAAACTGTTGTAATAATTCGTGATGTTTATTGTACAAACGATGTATGATGGGGCAGAAACTTACATTTTAACAATTCCGCAGTATCTTTGCTGTACTCGAATTTTGGTGTATGAAACATGCCACCTTGTGGTATGCGTTCGCTGGGCCATAATCTTGGCTCAGTTGTAGAACTTGAACTTTTTATCTGATGTTGCATGTTTTATTATTATATTTTTTAAATTCTCCAATTTAATTATTTTTATTTGTGTATGTATTTTGTTATAAAATATCAAAATTTTTCAAACTTGATAGATAGCAACGATAAAACAAACATCTTTATCAAAGTAAACAATTACAAATAATACCAAGGTAACAAAATTAATACAACATGTGTGTGATGCTTTGCTATTCGAAAATGTGGGCGGGGGCAAGGCAAATTCATATAAGGTATGTATATTCAGCTAAATTCGCTTTGAGAAATTTATACTTTATATGTCAAAAAAATCTACTGAAAAATGTTTGTTGACATCCAACGTATGTATGTATGTATATTCAAATTTACAAGCGACGAAAATAGTCACCTGATCCCTCGCGACCACCTAGTATGGTTCCGCGCAAAGTTTTTATCATAATATTTTACTCGCATTCATTTAAAACCACAGTTTAAAATATACAAAGGCCAATTTATAGCAGATGACCTCATCAGCTCATCTTTGGTGTCAAATCAAGCAAAACGTTCGTATATTTTACATTTTGCTTGTTTTTCCTGAGGAATTTTATTTCATATTAAAATGAGTTCATCTTATTGAATTTGCCTGGGAGGTCCTTGTTTTTAAACAACTTCAAAAAAAAGGAGGAGGTTAAACTCTAAATTTTTTTGGGGGGTTTTACTTCATAACTGGGTACATTTTAGATCGATTGTAAAAATAATTTTTTTGTCTGAGAGGGTATAACTTCTCATTGGTTCCATTGTAAAAAAAAAGTGGGCAGGAACACGCCCACAATTTTTTTAAAATTTAATTTTATGATATTCTACTTATTTGATTGCTGTGAAACCTATCAAACACCTTTGGTTTTTGTAATTACACAATCTGAAAGTTGAAAAAATGGGCGAGGTTACGCCCATTAAAATTTATTTTAATATTTCACGCGGTTATACCTAACCGATTTTTACGAAACTTACCACACACCTTGAGCTCTAAAATAGACACAATCCTCCATTTAAAAAATGGGCGGAGTAACGCCCACTAAAATTTAATATTTTATTTTAAGTGGTTCTACTCAACCGATTTTTGCAAGACTTAACACACACCCTCAGCTCTGAAAAACACAATCTTGCATTTAAAAAATGGGCGGAGGTACGCCCATTAAAATTTAGTTTTATATTTCACGTACTTCTTCTATCAGATCTTTGCATCGAAGTCGGTTTTTATGGCAGAAATCCTCCATTTTTTAAATGATTCATAATTTTTTTTTTATCTAATAAGGCACTGTTGCAATTTGGTATTATTGTCAAATTTGTGGCCGGTCCCACGCCCATACAAATTTAGAGCTTTATTTTGTAAAACGCAACGCTTAGCGCTGACAAATTTTGTATGTGTTTTTTTTTTTGTAATTAATTTTTTGTAACAATTTTTCAATACAAAATTTGTAAGTGCTTGCTTGGTCTTGCGTTTTACAAAATTACGCCCTTAATATAATTGCTTAACTCACAAAACCTCTTGTATCGATTGTATTATTCATATTATATCATATTATATACAATAGTGTAAAATTTGTTGTTAGTAATTTTCATATAAAAATGAAATTACACTATTACACCTGAGCTGCCCAAAGAATCACCGGAGTGCCGAACATCAATCGGCTTCTCTCTGTGGCCAGCTCTGTATTCAGCGTTACCATATGTGAAGATTTATCTTATTAACGAAGTTTTTCGGGATGTTAAAAAGACTAAAAGATTTCTTTTAAAAAAAAAAGATTTTAAAGAATATGGTATTTGGTGCTTTTAAGGTTCTCTTGACTAAAGTACTGGCATATTTTCTTCTTACTGAGCCTTTAGCCGACTGTTATGTAATGTAACTGCAACGTACGTTACGTTACATTACATCTCTATAACCATTTTCATTACTTTCCACATAACAATATCGATCAGCTGTTTCCTACTGTTGCAGTTACATTACATTACAGTCGTCTAACTGAGCCCTGAGCCTTAAAGGCTCAGTTAGCCGACTGTAATGTAATGTAACTGTAACGTAGAAAACAGCTGATAGATATTTTTATATGAAAAGTAGGTTACGTTACATTACATCTCTATAACCATTTTCATTACTTTTCACATAACAAAATCGATCAGCTGTTTCTTACTGTTGCAGTTACTTTACATTACAGTCGGCTTAATTAGCCTTAACACTGATTTAAAGCGAGGTCCTCTGAGAGTTTTGTATGTATCTTGTTCTTCTTTGGTCATTAAAAATACAAAATACATACATACAGTAATGCTCTACACACAGGGTGTTCACAATTAAAAAACAGAAAGTGTATTTGATACACAAATACACAATACAAATTGCTGTGAATTAAGCAAATATTTCATGTACATATTTTTTTTTTTAGAAAATTGTATATGAAGGGATTTAAATTATTTGACTTTAAATATTCCTTCCTTATCCTGCGACATCTTTGAGTTATACAAAAAATAATGCGAGTTAAATTGTTAAAATTATAATTTGTATATATTTTGTTTTTATGATTTTTTTGTTTTAATTAAATGAAATAGTACTTTTAGTATTATTTTTTTTCTCAATTACATCGTTGGTTGTTACTTTTAATGATTAGTTAAATATTTTTTTAATGTATTTTAACTTTTTTTAATATAAAACATTCGTATTTTTAGTTAATTCTAATAATATATGTAGATATATTTATATAAGTATATTCTTTTTTCAATATGCAAATTAAAAAACTACAACTTTTAGTAATTCAATTTTATTTGGTTATTTTTCAATTGTTTTTTCTTTTTTTTTTAATTATTTTTGATAATATAAAAAAAATCAAAAGTATGTGGAAGATTCAAACGGTAGTCTTAAAAGTGTCATAATGTTTGTTTTTGTTTCACACAAAAATGTTAAACCATTATGGCACTACGTCACTTTTAAGACTTCCATTTGAATCTCCAAATTGATTTCTTTGTTTTTTTTTTTTTTTTTTTTTTTTGCTTAAATAATAGTTAAATATTTTAATTGTTAAAGAAAAATATTATATTTAAACATTTTAAGCTTGTTCTAAAATCTCTGGTAAAGAACTTTGCAGTTTTTTCAGAAGTTTTGGAATTTGTGTGTAGACTTAATCACATGTGTATACGTTATTCTCTTTGTGAGGAATTCTTTAATTTTTTTGGTTATCAAAATAGTCGTACTTTCAAAAAAAACAAGTTCTTCAATAGATATTTTCTTTAAATTTTGCCAATAAATGTTTTATTCGATATGTCATGCGAATAAAATTCTATTAGACAAAAACTCTTCAAATATTGTTAATTCGTACAAAAATAGTAGTTCTATCTTTTAACTTGAGTTCGAAAATTCGAAATTTTAAATTTCAATTATTATTAAAAACAAATGAATTGTGAATTATATAGTTCAACGACTTCGAAAGTACACGTTCGTTGTAAAATTTACATCGAAAACAAAATTTCGTATTTTTTCTTGTTTCCAAGGTAAATTGTCGAATTGACGCATTCTTTTTAAATAGATCATAAAATTTTTCCGATATTTTGTTTCTATTAAGAAAAATAAGATTTGAAAATGCTCAGTAGAGGCTAAAAATAAAGAGAGGATAACTGTATTTTCTTGTTTTTTTTTTTTTTTTTTTTTTTGCCAAAGAGTAGATAAAATTATGTAAGATTTTTACAGTTTCGTTTTCTTGCCAGAAATGAAAATTTGCCAAATTTTGAGATTTGAAAAGAAAAAGTGCGATATGTTAAAAACATTATTTTTGTATAAAAAAAAATCAACTTTTTATTTTTTCTTCAACAACAATGAAGTTATTGGTCCTTATTACGGCTTTCGAATGTTTCGATTCGATTAGATTAAATAAACATACAATATTTTTCTTTAATCGAATCGAAAAATTCGATTACCGTAATGAGGACCAATTGAGGTTTATAATAAAACCTTCAGATGGGTGAAATGAAAAAACAAATTCTTCCTTCGTTTTGAAGCAGAAGCGTTCAAATCAAAACATAATAGTAATTTTAAAACGCGAAAAGACGTGCGGTGCGTAAAGCAATTAGTATTAAAAAATTTGTCGGAAACAAATGGGTGAAGCTTACTTAGCGTTTATATGTGCAAAATTCAATACACTAAACTTTTTTTTACTAAAACACGTTTTTCTACTGTGTAATTCGAAACGAAAGAAAATGCTTTGGAATTTGTATATTTATAGCATGTAAATTCGAATGCATTTTCTTTGGTTTAGAATTACAAGAGTCGACCCCCTGAACTTACATGCAAGTGCTTGCATGTCTAAAAGCAGGGTTAGTAATTTACTGGAATTTTTTTAAAATTCTGATTTGAAACTGCATTAGTGTCCACATTATGAAATTCTAGTTTTGCAATTATGTATTCAAAAATTCTATTTCGCCACAAATTTCCCTGAAAACTAACAATTATATTTACTTTTTGTAAATGAAGAAATAAAATTAAATAAAACGTCAAATACACCTACCAAATTTAAATTAATAAGTGCGAATTCCAAAACAAAAGGGAATTGCAGAGCACCTCGCTCATCAATACTCAAGAATTACTGCAACAAACATTGCGAGTCTGGGCGGAAACTAACACATTTATTGAAATTAAGCAAGCGACAGAAATCAATTTTTAAAAACAAATTGATTTAAAATAAAGTGTATATGATATTTATTTTGTATTAAAACATACATAACAAAAATTAAAAATTTTAAAAAACCCCGACTTTTTTCAGAAAAGATGTTATATCTTCTAAACGGCTGGACCGATTTTCTTCAAACATGGTTAAGAACCCTCTCGATCAAGTCATCTTTCAAACAGAAAAAACTAAATGAAAATCGGTCCAGCCGTTTGGCCTGTACGTGGACACGGACAGACACACAGACACACACTACAAACTTATAACACCCCTTTTTTTAGTCGGGGGTTAAAAAAACTTGATGTATTTACAAATTAGTTTTCAATAATTGTCCTAAAATTGTTTTTTTAATTTTTCTATATAATGTGTTTTAACTTCTGGGAGTCTGCTTAGTAATTCGTATTATAGAGTAGATCATAGAATTACTTTTTAAAAGCCAACAAATTGTTCTTGACGCAAAGTTGATTCTGAAAATTCAAAATGCATTGATTACACCTTTTCAAAGCGAATCTCTTTGAAATCATTCAATTTCCATTGCACAAGTTATATTTTCCGTTTTGCATACATATATTTCATAATTATATTTTAGCACGCCCTTAATTATTTTTATATTAAATATATTTTCAAAATTGTTCTCATTTTTTTTCATTTAATTTTTTGCTTCAAAAAATTTAACATAACGAATCGTTTTGAAATCTTTAATCTATCTTTCATATTATGTACATAAATAATTGTTTCAATTTCAGAACTAGTCTTAAGATTAAAGATTAAGAACATGGGTTTTATCGTGATTGGCGTATTTCGACTACGACATTTTGATGCTATATTAAAGGAAAAATGTTGCAATGTTCTTTAATCATTTTCCAAAACTTTGAAGTCGAAATAAGCCAACCACGATAAGGGGCATATATCGCTCATTTACTTGAATAACGTCATAACTGAAAAAAAATGCAATTTTTCAGTTAATAATGCAGAATTAATCCTCATCTCGTTATTCACATTGTGTAAAAATTTCATACATGTGTATATCGAGCCATAACAAATAAAAAAAGTTGAGAAAAATGCTTTTTTGAACATTTACTGCCGTATTCTAAAAAATATATAAAAAAAATAAAAAATAAAAATAAAATAAAAACAAGTATTTAGTAATGAAAAACAAAAAATTTTTTTAAGAATAAGCTTTTAACGTATTATATGCTAAACATTTTTTTATGATATTAAATTGTGGAAAAAAATTATCCGCCATCATCAGATCATTAGTTCTATGTTATAATAATAATATTGCATTGTCATCCGATTTATACGTGCATGCAAAATTTCAGCTCAATCGGAAACCGGGAAGTGGATCAAATTTAATTTGCAAGATTTGATTACAGACAGACAACGGGACAGTTGAAACTAAATAAAAGCTTGTAATAAAATTTCCATACAAATTTTGACTAAAGCACACTTGAATTAAAATTCACAACCTATTATAGAGTAGTTCAAATGTATTTGTTAATTTCTATATAAACATTTGTTTATAAACCATGTTTTTATTGATATTACCAACAATTCATATACGACCTAAGACTTCTACAACAGATTGTGAGTTGGGCAATAATAATAACAAAAATTAAAAATTTTAACAACCCCCGGCGTACAGATGAAACGTCTGGACCAATTTTCTTCAAGTATAGATTAGAAGATATAAGATCAAGCCATCTTAAAAAAAAAATAAACCAAATTCAAATCGGTCTATCAGTTTGGCAGCTATGGCGTCAAAGACACACAGATTCAACTGAATAAACCTAGAAAAGATGTGTTATCTTCTATATGGATGGACCGATTTTCTTCAAACATAGCTAACAATGCTCTCGAGCAAGCCCTTTCAAAAAGAAAAAAACTAAATCAAAATCGGTCCAGCCGTTTGGTCTGTACATGGACTCGTACAAACACACAGATACACATACACACACTAAAAACTTAGAACACCCGTTTTTTTTCTTGGTCGGGGGTTAAAAATTAAATTAATGTTTTTTTTTTTTTTTGATAATTATAGCAATAATTTAAAATATTTTTTTTTATAAATTTTCATTACTTGTTTAATATTTAGAATTTTATTTTATTTATTTACAAAAAGGAATTGCTTCAAAATTTTTTTGAATCTTAAAAAAATACGAATTTCAAAGATAAAGAAGGAATTCGTTCTTTTTAAAACTTATATTGAAAACAGCAATAATATAAGAAAATCGAATGAACTCAAACTTTCTTGATATCGTTGAACCATTCATTAATTTAAATACATATATGTATATATATACTTTTATTTTTATTTATTTTTTTATTCACATGCGAATTTACGTACAACATTAAATTCACATATAAAATGTAGAAAGTAGTAAAATGTTAGTGTTTTTTAATGTGATGTGTACTTTATGTATATAGAGTATGTATGTATGTATATATGTTTTTTAATGTATTTATATTATATTTAATTTAATTTATGCAAAAGTCAAAATCTCTGTGACTGCATTTATAGGGAGTAGTTATTAAGAGGTTTGCGTTTTAGTTTTTAATTTAATTAGGCTACAAAGATGTTTTAAATTTTTTTTAAATACATATACAATTTTTATAAAAACAAAAACTTTTTATAAGAAAAAAAATATGCAGGAAATAAAATAAATAAATTAAAAAATTTATAAATAAAAATAAATAAAAAAAAACAAATTCTCCATTTAACGCCTTTAATTAAAAAAAAATATATTTAAGGCTCAGTTAACCGAATGTAATGGAATGTAACTGCAACGTAGGAAACAGCTGATGGATATTTTTGTATGAAAAGTAGGTTACGTTACTTTACATCTCTATATCCATTTTCATTACTTTTCACATAGCAATAACGAACAGCTGTTTCCTACTGTTGCAGTTACATTACATTACAGTCGGCTAACTGAGCTTTAATGGAATGTAACTGTAACAGTAGGAAACAGCTGATCGATATTTTTATATGAAAAGTAGGTTACGTTACATTACATCTCTATATTACAGTCGGCTAATTGAGCCTTTAATCGATTAAAAATTTAATTGGATCATTTAAACTTTTGTTCAAAAATTTAATTAAATAAAAAATTTAATTGATTCGAGTACAATGTAATTTTTAATTGATTTTTGGTTGTTGTTTTTTTAACTTAAATAAAGCTGTTGTTGGAGAAATATTTATTTCGGAGAAAAGTTTTTAATAGTAAAAAAATGCCTTAAATTTGCGATATTTGTATATAAATATATTTTTTTATCTAGAGATGTCACCATTTAATCATACAATTGTGTATGTACTAGAATAGAATTTTCGTCTACGATAAGTTTGAATAAAGTTATTTAACGGCTTTGAATATTTTATTACATTCGAATAGAGGAATTATTTGAAAGTCAGAAATTCAATTATCGCTATCATACTTTATCTTTAGAAAATTTTCTTCCAGCACAAAAATTTATGAATTTTTTAAACATTGCATTAGAATTTAAATGGGAATATTTTGAAATTGTATTCAATATCGATTGCAGTAATTTTTCCCCTGATTAACTAGCAAAGTATAAAAAAATTGTGATGAAATATTTTATAAAAAAACCCAAATAGTAGTATATCGTTGGTCTCAAGTAGAAAAGTCCTCACTCAAATAATTGTAACTTTACAGGAGAATGTAAAAACATAATAGAAACTGAAACATTCAATACATATTGTCGCCAAATAACTATTTAAATTAAATTTTGTCAATTATTTATTATTTATTTGCTCAAAACTCTTCTTTCAATTACTTTGTTTAGTATTGTGAAATAGTCGATTTGTTCATATAGAGATCCCAAATGTTTTAATTTGTCTTATACACACGTACATTTTTTTTATGCTTATGTGAAAATATTTGTTCTTATTTACTTTAACTTACTGCAGTGCTTGTTTCGTTAAGATTATACCGTTGGTTTTAATAATGTTATACAAATCAAAAACTAGCGGACCATATTAAATATTTTAACAAGTAAAATCATTTTGTGAGAAGAAAGCACTGCGAAATAAACGGCACTTTATACACATTAATTTGTTTGCCTGGTGTTTTTGGTGTTGTTAAATTCGCCCCTCACAAGGCTGAAGTCGCAGCCAGCGACACATATATAATTTTTTTTGTACAACTGCTTGTAAAAGCGTTACTTGATTGAAAACGATCACGCAAAATCACATTTTTGAATTATTAATTATTGGGTATTACATCGAAACACAACTTTAAATTGTTTAACTTTTTGAAATTGAAAATAAAGAAACTTTACTTTAGTCACTTGAATAAATTTTAGTTTTTTTTACGTGATTTTGCATTTAAGCTAGCGATATACATGTATTCAGGTTTTTAATTCCGTTTGCGATTTCCACCACATTTTTATGCGTCTCTATAAAGTATATATCCGGGTATGTTCTTCATTCCACGTGAAATTAAAACGAGTGGAATTGCCATAGCATTGATTTTATAATTACATATTTGCAACAACAATTGTATGGCAATTCCATTCGTTTTAATTTCACGTGGAATGCAGAGCATGCCCGATCGTTAGCTAAAATGCAAAATGGCGTAACTAACAGAAAATTCAAATTTGAGTTTTTGATTGATTATTAAACTGCATATTTGGACAAAATTTTACACTTCTGCTTTTATTAACAAAATAAAAGGGGACTTACCTACAAGTTGGTTAAATTTTTTTTTTAATTTTTTGCTTCTCATTTTTCATTTTAGCTAACGATATGTATGTATATTCTGGATATATATTATGGATAGGAAAATCTAGAGACTTCGGATTGCGCTGGTGTGTTGGGATTTGTCTTAGCTCGGTTGGTATTGGAAATCATCAAAACCAAAGATGACATCATTTTATTATATGCCAGGGCTGGAAAATGGAGTTTTTGTTGGTTTATAAATTTTTGTCATTTTAAATTTATGGGGAATAAAAAATATCTTTGCTAAAAATTATTCCCTTTAAAACTCATATTTTTATATTCGGCCAATTTTTTTATATAAAAGTCTAGTTTAATTAAACCTCTTGCCATAATTTTTTTTTCTTTTAATTGACAGAAAAAGTACACTTCCAGAGGTCTATTGTATAATTGGAAACGAAAGAAAATGCTTTCGAATTTGTATGCTTATAACATGTAATTCGAAAGCATTTTCTTTCGCTTCGAATTACAGATTAGACACCCAGTTTCGCTTTTGGTGGCGTCGATAAGTTCTAGTTTACACTATGCAAGTCTTATTGCTAAGCTGATTAGTTTCTTAGGAGAGTGAAGCCGAGGGGAACAGAATCGTTTCTTTTCCCCTCGTCTCTCTCTCTCGCTGCTAACGAACTAATCAGCTTAGCAATAAAACTTGTATAGTGTAAACTAGGACTAAGAGAAACAAAACATTGTGGCTTGTGCAGCTCAATATTTAATCATTTCCATTCAACATCTTTTCTTTTTGGTTTTTAAAGAACATATTACAGACAAACTGTAATTAAATTAATGAGTTTAAAATAGGCCGTACAAATGTTTACTAAATATTCATTTTAGTTAAATGAAATGAAATTTTTAAAACAAAAAATTAAAAGAAATACAATATAGCATATAAGCATGTGTATTTATTAGTTTATAAAACTACTAATTATTTAAATAAAATGTTTTAAAACAATAAAAAAATATACGAATTTTTCAAAATATTCAAAAACATGGGGCTAAGTTTATCATTAAAAATTTGAATAGTTTTAAAATAAGTTTCCGTTTTTTGTATAATCATCATAAGCCTTATGGACATTTTAGTTTTTGTTAAATATTAATCAATATTAAATTGGTATAATCTTTAAAATTAAAACAAATTTATAAAATTTACAAAAGGAAATAGTTACATATAATTAAAATACAGACATTTAATATTTAAAATAAAAAATGATATACATATACATATAACATACTTATATTAATAATTAATAGTTAAATATCTATATATGTATGTATGTATGTATATTAAAAACAGGCTGCCCGTTAAACATATAATAAACAAAATTATAAAATAAATTAATTACAAATATAAAATTATTATTTTTTTATTACTTGTTTTATGTTTATTTTTACTAAAGTTACAAATTATAAATACGTTATACATATATTTTATTTTTATTTTTTCTTTGTGGTATACATACGTATTTATGTTTAAAAGGTCTTAATTCTTAACCTTTTTTGTCAATCATAATTATTTATTATATTTATATTAATTTGTGTATGCATTCGGTATATGTATATAGTATATATAACTATTTTTATATATGTATTTATATAAGTCAAGCAGGGTTTATTTAACTAATATCTAAACTAAGCTTAAAGCTAACCAAGCGACCTTTGTTTTTGTTTATTTCATAATGACCAAGCATATGTATGTATATGTATAATTAAGAGGCTTATTATGGTTAACTTAAACCAAGTTTAAATAAAGATCAGATTCCCGGCCTTAAACAATTTTTATAATTTTCTATATAAATTAATATATTTTTTATAAGATAAAAAAAATTAAGCTTAATTAGAGTTTTTGTTTTTGATCAGAAATATTGTTAATGTAAAATGTATTTCTTGTTATGTTGCGTGTTTTTTTTTCTTCTAAATATTAATTTAATTAATTCAGCAAATACATTCCGTTAATGAAAAAAGTAGTTTTTTTTTTTTTTTTTTTTTTTTTGTAAGGAGAAAATATTTTTGTGTATAAAGTTTTTGTTTTCAAGGAAAAAAAATGTTATTTTTCTACAATAAAAGTTTTACTTCAGCAAATATATTCTTATTTTTAATAATAATTATTATTTCTATTAAATTTTAGTTATTAGTTTTATTTTTCTATTTGAAAACATTTCTCTGTTTATCCTTAAGGTTCAAATAGACGTGCGTGTTATAACCATAAAAAACAGCTGGTAGAATCAACCTTATGAGTGGCCTGCCATAAAGTCATAGCCTGAATTTTGGTTTTGGTAATCATAACAAGCTGATTACTTACTGTATAAATAAAAAGTTTAACTTTTTGTTTTATTTTTAAATAAATGTTTTAGTATTTTTTGAATCAAATAAATAAATTCCAACATGAACAACAGTTACTTATCGCACGTCTAATTGAAGCTTTAACACTTTTATTTTATTAATTTGCCAGCAGTTGAGAGAGAAAAGGTTTTCTTTCTCTTTTCTCTTTTTTTTTATTTCCCATAATATAGTTTCATATGTTTTTATTTTTCTGCGGAAAGTAATTTAAGTCAGTCTCTTTTTATTTTAAACAAAATACAAGTTTGTTGTATTAACGAAAAAATGTCCAATTACTTTGTGATATTCTTGTTCTTGATTTTGTTTGTTATTTCAAATCAATCCATCATCCAATCATTTATCCAACATTTTCTACTTGTGTAATGTACATGCGTAATGAATAAGTGAAAAATGTATGATTTGGTTAAAATAATGTAAAATGTTGATGTTGCTCAAATGTAACCAAATTTTCCTAAATGAGGAGATAGCAAAGAAAAAGAATATATGTATGAAAAACTAAAAAAATGCATATATGAAGGTAGGAACATAGTGTGCAATAGACAATTTAGACTATATACAAAATATGCTACAGATGTATTTATTAATTTCAGAATTTTTTGAAAAATTTGTAGAAAATATTAACTACGAGTAACAATGAAATATGTATAGACATTTGAAAGAAATCATTACCAATCATTACCATTACAAAATTCTACCTTTATTCCACAATTAAGCTTAACTCTATTAACTCTGTTAAGCAAATCGTTTAATTGGTAAATAAACCAGTTATTTACAATTCAGCTAAATACTACAAGATTCTTATTCAGCAATAGTGAATATGCCACAAGATTCAATGGAGACATAATATGCCATAACCGCCAAAAAAGCTTAAGCGACATAATTTTCGAACTTAATTTTTTGACGAAAATCAATCATTAGCGATCGTACAAGTCAGTCAGACCACTTTTTTAGAAAATTTGTATGAAAATGACTCAAATATATGAGTGCTTTCCATATAAATTTTATAATCAAGTCGTTCGTCACTTAGACTTTTTTTTTAGACAATTCGCTTGCTTGCATTGTAGAAACTACACATAAGAGAGTTATTAACAATAACAAGTAGTAATTAAAAAAAAAATCAAAAAACTCGACTGCGACCAACTTTGAACAGTTAAATTCCTAAATGTTCATTCGAAATGAGAAATCATAAGAGAAACCTAGAACCTGTCGAATGATACCCATTTTGATATACATACATACATACATACATACATATGTACTTTTTCGTTTTTTTTTTCGTATTAACAAAATGGCGTCTGTTGGCCGCCATATTGAGTTTTTTTAATTACAAAAACAAAATATGTATGTACATACAAAATTTGTCTACGCTTAACGTTCTCGTTTTACAAAATTAGGCCCTTAATATAATATTTTTAAGCGAGTGAACAAAAATAAATCCCAAATATTTACCAGGAAAGTCAAAAAATTTTCAGACCGTCTGATTTTTTGTACAATACCACACATACATATTAGAGGCCTACGTAAACAATCTTGAAATATAAATACGTCTTGTTTTTAAATGTATTTTCGTGGCATGTATTATACTAAACCAATAATAAATGCTGTCGTATAATAAGCGAAGCACGATGGATGCACTCATTGGTGTTCGCGTATATGAGTGTTTACAAGCGATGTAAAGAAGTAGTGTCTTCACCTTTGATGCGTGCCCAGTTAGCATTTGGGTGATAGTTTTTTTGCAGAAATCTCTTATATGATTCTCCTCAGATCACTTTTGACGATTAAAAACTATTTTATCACTTGCGTGATTGAAAAAGGATTCACTTATGATTCATCTACATATGCATATGATTAAATAATGATTTCTTGGAAATAGAGGAACAAAATGCAAAGAAACCGCAAAAAGGTGATTCAATGATTTAATACTACCAGAAAATTACACAAAAATTAATCAGCAAATCATATCATAAATGATTCTCTGGGATGATTCATCTGTAGGGTACCATTTTCTCACAACGGGAGTATCATTTATGATCGAAAAATTAGCTCATATGCGGTTATTTTTCCTATCAAGCTGATTCAGAAAAGATTCGATTATGATACAAAATGCTAGCTGGGTGTAGACTTCGCTGCAGTAAAGCATTTGAAAAATCCCTCATCTCTTAAAAATTCTTTTAAATGGTCTTTTGCAGGGGTCTAATACATATAACCGCAGAACATTATACGTTTTTATATTTTTTTTGTTTTCTCCATTGAATAAGGCATATTCTGTTCACAAAATGTTAATGAAAATTGAGAAAAAAAATTAAAAATTCATTTTAAGAACCACTAAGACCCACTTTAAGAAGAAGAAAATCTTAAAAAATACAACTCTACACAAAATTGTTATCCCTAAAAATATCCAAACAAATAACAGCTTTTCAAGTTGCGCAATCGAATGTATAATAGTTTTCTAACTTGTCTTTTCTAAATTTTTAAAAAGAAAATTTTAACAAATATTTTAAAATACACATGCAAATATCAAAAACTAATGTCAAACTAGCTTTTAAAAATTCAAATAAGTCCACAAAAAATATATATAATAAACACAAACAATACTAATATACACTAACAATTCAAATATTAAAATAAAAGATTAATAAAAATTTGTTAAGGTTACGATTGCGTTGAAATTGCAGTCTTAAAAAAAACTGTGAAATAAGTAAAATCAAAGATAAAATATATTCGTAAAAAATATATTAAAAATCCCTTGAAAGGTTAAAGAAATAAAAATTATTATATTGCAAAATATAAAATTATCTTTTCTTGTCAAAAACAAAAATCCATCTGTATTATTATGTGATTATGTATGTAATAACATTGAAATAAGGTGTGCCTACAGCTGACTATTGAAATATTTTTATGTTCTATTAATATTCAATCTTAACTTTGGGAAAAGTTTTGGTGAATTTTCTACAAGTATTTCACTTTTTTCGTAGAATACTTTTCTATAAGCTATTTATTTGCATGGCGAGTTTTCCATGTGCTTCTTTGGTAGAGTAATTAAAAAAAGTACTAATCCAAAGGTTCTGAAAAACAAAATTTCTGAATACCGTTCTACCATTAACGGGTATATTCTTTAATCCACGTGAAATTAAAACGTGCGAAATTGCCATAGAATTGTTGTTGGAAATATGTATGTATGTATTTCCGGACAAAGTTCATTTGTAAGTGAGAAAAAAATATGTACACATATGCACATACATATATATGTATAAGGAAAAATTAAATTGTGTACAGACTTCTTTAACTGGAAAAGTGTTATTCATTATGCTTGTTTTTTTGTTACTTTGGATTATGAAGTACATAAATTGTCTGTGAACTGAAGAAATGTTAAGAATTGAATTTTCATCTTTTGACATTTATTTAGTACAATATTTGTATGTGACCTTCTCCGAGAAAAGGGACCTAGTGTGTCAAAAAACGGGTTTGGACTTAAGAGTGGATTCTGGTACCTAAAAGGGTATAGAATAAGATGAAATGAGTTAAATTTCTGATAAAAAAAAACTAACCATACCAAATCGCATCTCCCAACTGAAGGTGTGTTCAAAGTGATAATGCGTTATGAAACTTTATGCCGCTATTACGGTTTACAACTCAACCAAGTTTAGTTGAAATTGTAACAACTTAACTTTAAAACAACTTAACTGCTTTTTGGCATTCTGAATTACAACTAATTTTAGTTGTATTCGAAACATTGTTCGAAAAGAATAGGTTTTTATATATGCTATGTTTTTTGAAACCATAGTAGCCATCACAAAACATTTTAAATATTTTAAGATTTGGCCTAGTATTTTATTTTTAGATTTCATGTTTTATGAATATGGCAACCATATTGGTTGACAAATGGGATTAGTTGGCGTCTGGAATAATGAAGCAAACCTAATACAACACTAGAAATAAAAAACCAATATACAACTGATAAAAAGCAGTTGTCTAATGGTGAAAAAAGATGTAATCCATAATAAAAAATTAACTATCCATTTAGTTGTAAATCATAAATGCGTTTTTCTCAAAACTTCATTTTCTGACACTAGGTCCCTTTTCTCGGAGAAGGTCACATATAGAGGATGCTGTTGGCTGAAGTAGTTAGTGCGTCAACTACGAAGCAAACGACGGTGTTCAAGAGCCCGAGCTTAAACCCTGGCCACAACAAATTATATCAACATCGGCTCAGTTAGCCGACTGTAATGTAATGTAACTGTAACTTATAAAACAGCTGATCGATATTTTTATATGAAAAGTATGTTACGTTACATTACATCTCTATAACCATTTTCATTACTTTTCACATAACACTATCGATCAGCTGTTTTCTACTGTGGAAGTTACTTTACATTACAGTCGGCTAACTGAGCATTTAGTGTCTATGTTAATGTATTTTACAGCACCATCTTTCATCGATATTTGTAGCAATTCATCGTCGGCGAAGCAAAATAACTAATAAAATGGCTACACAGCATACAAGTAATACGCCTACTTAACATCAGAGGCCCTGCACAACAAAACGCACAATAGCAGAGTTGTACAAAACGAAAAAAATAGTTAAATTTCTCTTCTCTCTATCTGTCACTTCACCATCAGGGTGACCGATGACATTTTTCAAAAAGTGGCACCAAATAGGGGATTTATCAAAAAAAAAAAAAGGGGCAAAATTAAAAAAAAAACGAGAAAACTGCACTAAACTTTTTATTTTTAATGTATTTTCATATAACTCACCCTAAATAAAGGGAGTCAAAAAGTGGCAAGGCAGTCGAAAAAGGGGAAATGCAGTCAAAAAAGTGGCAAATTGCCACTTTAGTCGGTCAAACGGTCACGCTGTTCACCATCTGTACTTGCACTATCCCTACTTTCAGGTAACACAAAGGGGCCTGTTATTTGGACCCAAGTCAGCTCAAAACTAACTTTCTCTACTTTTACTTTTGGAAATTTCGAAATTATTGTTCTGAAATTTCAGAACATTTTAATCACGAAGTAATTACGCAAAAGTTGAACTTGTTGATAATAGTTTTCATACACATACAATGTGAGTTAGTGGCCCTAATTTTTAGGGGCGCAACTGACAAAGATAAGCAACGCATGCATATTATCAAATTTTTATTTCCAAGCATGCTAACCATCCAAAGTTGCCAGATTTGAGGTTCGGAAAGCCCACAAAAGTGTTAGCTATAGTGATAAGTTTCAGATGTTCAGCATAAATAAAATAAAAAAATGGACACAGCCTATGAGATTTTAGGAAGACGGTGCCATAAGCAAACAGCCAGCGAACAAAAAAAAAAAATCAATTATTACATCAGGGTCCTGAGATTTAACATTTTGGTATGGGTAGAGGCCGCCCGAATCACAAAGTTAAGTTTCTTTGTTTTCTTTGGGGTTTTTCAAAGTCTAAGAATTTGTGTGTAGATTAGAGATGGGAGTGTGACGTATTTTCTTTTCGTGACCCGAACACACGCGACTCAACATTAAGTGTTCGTGATAGAAAATCTTATTTCGTGCGTGGTCGAGTCGGTCACGCTGAGCAAATTTGGCACGAAAAAGTACGATATGATTTTAGGTGTAAAATGTGTATGCGTGAATTTCCAGTAAATAAATGTAAAATTTTGTATATTTTGCCGTCAACATTCTTTTGAAATTAATATTTAGACTACAAATGAACATATCATATAACATGTTTATGTGATGAAATAGTATGAGTATATAAATGGTATATGATGATTATGGTTATTATTTTTTTTTTAATTATCTCCTTCGCAGCACACAACAAACAAGCTGTCAATGTAATCAAACATACTTTTAGTTTATAGCTTGTTCGGTCATTTGAAGACACAATGTTTCCAATTGTTCCAAACTTGTTATGTCATTTAGTGGGTCTGTGATATTGTTAACGGATGTTTTCAAAACATCCGAAATTGTCGGAGGAGAATGGTGATGGTGTTGATAATTTTCATTTAGAGGAGGTAATTTTAAATTAATTTGTAGTGGATGATTGTTGCAATTGTTGCAAGAGCTGATATTATTGCTATTGCTGCAATTGTTGTTATTGTTAGTTGTACTACAAATGTTGTTGCCTGACTGCAACACAATATTACTATTGTTACTGTTATTGCCAATTACAAGACCAACATTGCCACTGTTACTATTATTAGTGCTACTACAATTATTACCAAGACTACCAACATTTAGACTACATGAATTGCCAACAGCAGCAGCTGCTGCTGCCAAAAGTTGCAGTTGTTGTTGTTGCTGCTGCTGTTGTAGTGCATGTTGCTGCTGTTGTTGTTGCTGCTGCAAAATAATATTATGATTTGTTTGTGTCTGTGTGTTATTGTTTGTTATAAGAATTTGGGGTGGTGGCGGAGGTGGAGCAAGAACATTAACGTTAGCAGCTGTTGGTGCAGCTGCTGCTGTTGTTGATGTTACTGCTGTAGTATGCATGAGATCATCATTACTAACCATTACGACAGTAGTCATAGATTTCTTCGCCATGGATGTGTTTGATTTCTTCGCCATGGATGTGTTTGTAGCAGGAGATTGCTGTTGTTGCTGCTGTTGCAGTGTTTCCATGTTGCTGTTGTTTAAATTATTACTGCTGTTGAGGTTGTTGCCAGTGTTTAGTGAAGTTAGACTGGCTTTGCGGGCTTGCTGAGTAGGCTTCATTATATCAATTGTTAAATCATCATTTGACGTCATCTGACTATTTGATAAAACACCTTGACCTGGTTTGAAAATCATTTTTTGCGGCTGTTGAGGTCCTGCCGACACAACAATCAAATTGTTAAGTGATCGTCGATGTTGTAGTTGCTGTTGATTTTGCTGTTGTTGCTGCGGCTGTTGCTGCTGCTGTGGCAAAGCTGGGAAATGTGTATGTTGGTGCAATATTTGTGGCTGTAATTGTTGTTGTTGCTGCTGCTGCTGATGTTTAATTTGCTGTTGCTGCTGCTGTTGCTGTTGATAGTTTTGATATGCCGAGCTTTTATATTGATTATTATTGTTGTTATTGTTACTATTATTGTGATACTTTTCGTATTCGTTAATTTGTTGCTGTTGTTGCATTTGTTGATTATGATGATGTTGCTGCTGCAAGCAACTCAAGGAAAAGTTCAACATATCATTTGAATTTTTACGATGATTTACACGATCATTGCTGCCATTCTTTTGATCACATTTTCGACTTTTACCATTCCACCTGGAAAATTGAAAACTGAAAACAATTATTACAAAAACTAAACAAACTTTTAAAATAATATTAAATGCAAAGGACGTCTTCTTATTTTTCTTCTCGTCTTACGTCCTCTTAGACTCGTTGAAGCAGATTTGGTGAGGACAGGAGTAACATACAGGCCACACATTATTTTTTCATAATTATTATATTGGCATCATTAATTTCTGTTTTTTGCTCTTGGCAATGTGCATTTGTGTATGTTTGTAAAAAAAACACATAAATTTTCTATACGCACAAGCTCTCCTTTAATTGAAATTATTCCCACTTACCTTGGCTTGTTCAGATTGCCATTGCTACCATTTTTGGCATGATGTATTTTGGGTGTCAATGACATTTTTAATTTGGATAATTTGAATTTCAATTCTTTCAATTGATTGAGATTATTAGCAAATGCCTCGTTATGTATGGAACGATCCAGTATCCATAAGATTACACTAATATTATCATCATCAACTACAGCATAGGGATCTTTTTGAGCAATTGTGCAAACTGGAAAAAAATAATAAACAAAATTGTCAACACATATGGAATATATTTAAGATCTTTTTTTAAGAAAGATATGTTAATTTTACTATAATCTTCTTATAGTATCTATATGTATATAGATATTTTAACTTACCCAAGTCCACCACTTTCAAAAAGTTTAAAGCCACATTATCCTCGCCATTGTTGCTATTGACCGATTCGATTGGTTTCATGGGAGTCAAAACAATATTGGCCAATTCTTCAACAGCTGCCTGCAGCTTAAGCTGACCATTGATCAATTCCTGCTCCATTTTAATCAAATGCTGAGAGCGATCCTTCAGTTTATTAATGCACAATGCCAACTTATGGGAAGCACCTTTGGTAACACCTAGACTTTGTAAATACTCCTCGCTGATTTGCAACATATCCTCGTAGGACATATTTTTAAAAAGTTCGATGTATTTATGAAGACGCAATGATTTCAACCACAATCCAATGCTGGACATGCCAACATTACGTGTTTGGAATTTTATGTAATTTGGTTTGTAATCATCTAAACGTGTGTCGGAGCCGCTGTTGGTCAACGATCCGCGATGATGCTCTATAGAGAGCGAAAAACTACGTGGTTTATTAGCGAATTGGGCCAAGTTTTCGGTTGAGTTAGAGCAGTTGTCATTGACCGTAATAACCGAAGAATTCGATGATGAGCCCGAAGAGCATATTGTTTGAGTGGTTAAACTGTTGGAACGTCTCGTTTTCAAACCAGCAAATTTATTATCCATACTCCAGCGATTTATATCTAAATGATCAGCACAATTACTCATCAAAATTGCCGAATAGCCCATATGCTGATGCGGCTAAAATAAATGTATATATGTATATATTTTTAAATTTAATTAAATGTGAAAATATTAATTTATTTAAATCTTTAAAGACTTGTCCGATAAAACCCACCTGCATTTGGCTGCTGTTGCTGCTACTACTGCAACCATCGCAACCATTATTCATTGTATTTGAATTGGGATCAAAATCTATGATTTCTGTGCCATTCTTTGAAAATGAAGTGTCATGATCATCAATGCCATTCATCAGGCCACCACAATTGTTGTTGTTATTATTATTAATTATGTTAATAATTGGATTTGTTTGTGGTCCAAAGATATTGGGCGTTGTAGCAACTGATGTAACGGAAGCCGCTGTGGCTGCGGCAGCTGCAGCTGCCACACCATTGACCAGCGAAGAATCATTAGCACTGACCGAACTAAGTGAATCGACAATTGAAGTGTCAACAATGCTGAGGCCTAAACTATTTTGACTAGAGGCCAGATCGCTCAGCGTAATACCATTTAAATTATCACAGAGTTGATCGGGAATAGTTGGAACAACAACAATGCCGCTGCTGTCGCTGCCACTTCCAATATTGGCGACAGTACTATTTCCTACGGTAATATGTTTTGCCACCAACGATGACCATTCCGGACAGACTGCGGATTTTGCCAGTTGTTGTTGTTGCTGGTGCTGCTTACTAGGCGGTTGTATAGTTTGCCAGTCATTATTGCGAGATCCCATCATTGAGTTATTTGAAATTTTAGATCCATTACAATTCTGTGCCAAGTTACCAAACGATGTCGAGGCTAAAGAAGCATTTGAACCAGATGAGGATATTGAAATTCCGGACGATGATGACGCAGCTGATGAGCCAGAAGAGGTCATTGATGCGTTATCCAGCAACAGATTGCTAATAAGACTATTTTGATTTTGCACATAGTTTGCATTTGTTGTTGTTATGCCACCCATATTAATTGCTGGGCAGTTGTTAACGTTTTGAAGATGATCTTCCAAATGCCTTAGCCAAATATTGAGGTTCCTGGAAAAACATAACAAACACAAGAACATTGAAATATTATGTGAACACATGCAACAACAAGTTATAGAAGAAGAAAATTTACCTGCGATCATCGCCTGAAACGGCTGGATGTATCAGCATATAGGAGAATATCTGCTGGACCAACTCGGTTGGCACAATTTGTCTGATTGTATCCTTTACCGCTAACGGTATCAGTGATAAATAAATTATTTTTGCCTCTTCATTGTCCGGTTTAAGGAGAGGTAACATATTTAATACCTCATGTAAAATATCTTCTTTTTTACTATACAGTTTTCGTTCATCACAATGTGTTATTTGAAAATCAGATCCATAGGAAGGTAGTGAATCTTTGTCTGAGGATGACGATGACAATGTGTCGACCAAATCGCCCAAATGAAATGTTTTGTAGGCATTCAATAGGTTTTGTAAATACGATGGATTGTTGGCATTCATATCTACAACTACTGTACTTAGATTGGATGTTGAATCCATGTTCTGTGTCAATGTATTATCAATGGAATATTGTAGAAACTTTAGGCTAGGATAACGTAAACGTTTGAGCAAAGCATACATGACCACAGTACGCTCACAGTCATTCCATTTGTCGAAGAGATTTGTTATTGTATTCACCTGCTCACAGAATAATGAATTGCCGGTGGTATTTGTGTTATTGTTACCCCCGCAATTGCCCGTTGATGCTGTGGACAGACATGAAGATGTTGATGACGCAGACGATGACGACGAAGAGGATGATGATGATGAGGTCACTGAATTATTATTGTTATTATTGGTATTGGCAATTGTGTTATTTGTTATTTGTTGGTTTTCAATTGTATTTATTGTATATTTCATTTTGACGTTATTTGTTGGAGAAAATATTTTCCGGATATTTTTGTATTTTTTCCGCTTTTTAATTTTTTTTATAATATGGAGTGACTAAAATGATGTATTAATTCGTTAATGTTGTTACAATTACAAATATATTGGACTATTAAAATATTAAATAAAACCAAATGTGTGAAGTCTTTATTGCGTTTCCATTCAGATAGGTCGTGGTAGTAGTAATCTAAAAAAATAAAAAACAAGTACTTATTTCAGTGTCCAAAATATAAAAAATTAATAATTCGAGTTTTTGTCTGTTTGTTTTGTTTGGAGATACTGTAGATGATGATAGCGAATCATCACCGGCAAAGATTCGCGAGAAAGTCATGACATGGCAATGTTAAATCGACCATGTTTTATCCATACATTTGGACTAGTTTTGTAATAGTCCTGGTCTTTTATGGAGTAGTCCTTACATGCATGTATGTACTAGTCGCGTTATTTCCAGGGAAAACTACACATGTTGTGTATGTGTGTGTGTGTGTGTGTGTGTGAATGTAAACATCTCATAAATTCAGAACGGGTCAATGGATCGGAATCAAATTTGCCGCATTCGACAGATTCTGAGCTCACTTAGATGTCGCAAGGTAGTGAATCAATTGGGTTCGGTAGATTTCGAAAATTTTCGAGATTTTTCGTCACAAACTGTTTTTTTTAACAAATATTAAACTACCTACTAAGCCGATCAAATTCAAAATCTAATCATCCGAGGAGTTAATATCAACTGTTACTATTTTAAGAACATACCCAGCAAAAAATTAGACATTACCATCTGAACTACTTGCCATATATTGACTTACTTTCTTGATTGCGAAATTGAAGTACTCGCTTACAAAACACATTACGTAAAATTTTAAAAATAGGAATCAGAAGTTGAACATATTCTTTGGGTTTTAAAAGATGACGTGAAAATATTGCCAAAATAAGTAGTTATTTTAAATAAATTATATTTATTTCTAAATTGTCTACTTATTTATTTTAAACTAAAAAATAAGTACTTACATTTTGGAAAATTTTTATTTAAATATAAGTAGTTCCAAATAGTTTTTTCATTTTCGGTTTTAATAAAAGTTCATCAATCAAAACAATTGAAATTTTTCTAAATATAGTATTTATAAGTAACAATACCGGCACGGATATGGATAAAATATAACCCATTTCAATTGAGTTTATAAAAGAAAGTTTACAAAAGTAAACAATCGTTTTTTTAAATTATTTATATTATTCTTAAAAAGTTATTATTTACTTAATCAAACTGAAATTTTAATCAAGATCTCCCATTTACTCAAACAACGGAATATTTAAAAAAAAAATTTATTTTTCGACTAAAAAAAGTAGTTCCATCAAAAAAAAATAACTAGTTCCTACAATAAACAACATAACTACTTCTCAAGAATCGATTATTTTAGTCTCACGCCTTGTTAAAATCATTAAGTTGGTAATCCAGTAGGGAAGTGCTTCCACCAAAAATGCTTAATTCCAAACTCGATTACCTTTTTTGAAATTTTTTGCTGGGTATACTTATACGATGCCATTTTGTAGACGGCTTTATAGCGGAAATAGTTACGTTTTTAAACAAGAAGACGACCACAAGAAACATTTTGGGCGTATTTTTCATGTATTATATGCCTGTTGGAGAGTTTTTTAATGCATTTTTACTTTTTTTATTACTATTGCAGTTATCATAATTTTGAATTACTCTTTTTATTTTATTTATTAGCAACCTGAATATAGACATAATTAATTTTTTAAACTTCTTGTCTGGTTTCGTCAAACCACAAAAATTATGGCTGTATGGAGAGTTCAGTCCTTGACTGTATGAAGTACTCGTATATTATTTGACAATTGTACTCAAGTTCTTTTGACGAGCTTTTTATTTTTGGACCATTCTTAAGACGTTCATAGTTTGTTTATCTGCAATACTTGGCAAGTTTTCTATTCAAATGCATCTGGCATCCATTGCATTTCTAATAGTATGAATGGATGTGCGAAAAAGTGGTCTTGGTATTATGTTTGTGGTTATTGTTACTCATTTTAATCTTGTTGTTGTTTTTGTTTTTCACTTGATCTAGTTTTTTTTCTCAAACCATCCATGTATGTACGTATGAGTATAGTATTTGTATATACCCTTTAGTCAGACTGGTACCAAGAGTTTTTATGTATGTCGACACTCAAATTCTATTGACAATTGTAGTAGGTAAATTCTCCATAAGTTTTCTTCAGTACAAAAGAAAGAGAGACAACTGAAATGGTATATTTGTGGTGGAATTGTCAATCTATAGCACAAAGTAATTATGGGGAATAATTAGAGAGAAGTACTGGTGACAAAGTCAAAAACGAGTCAATATATTTTCTCCATCGACATTTCCTGCCGGGTAGTTACGTATAAACATACATACATACACATGTACATAAATATTTGTTATTGTTGTGATGATTTTTTTTCATTTAATTTTTGTATTATTTATTTCTTTGTGCATTTTATAGCTTTTAAAGTAAGTATGCAACAGTATCTACATTGTAGATTCTACAATAGGTCCGTTTGTCTACCCCAAAATTTGTGCAATTTTGTGCAAATTTGTACTGGATTTTACTGAAATGCGTTCGTTTACACACAAAAATTGCAAAAGAGAGTGCCAATTGAGAGAGTAAATTGAAAGTTGTTGACTCGAGAGTCTGCAAATTTTTACTGGACAAATTTTTGCCAGTAAAATCCAGTAGACGACATAT
This sequence comes from Tachina grossa, assembly GCA_949987645.1. Lineage (NCBI taxonomy): Eukaryota > Metazoa > Arthropoda > Insecta > Diptera > Tachinidae > Tachina > Tachina grossa. The sequence goes on along the minus strand of OX465276.1, from coordinate 34,172,693 downwards.
GATTCAATAAAATAAACAAAAGTAAGCAAATACAAAGTATAATTTTTTTTAATAAAAACATTTAAAAGAAGAAAATTTGAAGTAAAAGTTTAACAAAACAAATCTAAAAAGTTTTATGCTCAAGAAGAAACAAATAAAAGAATAATAATCGTTAAATAACTCAGTTTTCAAATTTAATTTAATTGTGTTATTTACTTTAGTTTTTTTTTTTGAGATGTAAGGTTTATGTATATGTGAATACTTATTTCTGCATACTATTCAGGGTACAGAGTATCAGAAATCAAATATTGATGTATTTTCCTATGCCATTTACCCAGAAAAAATAAAAATAAAAACAAAAACAACAAAAACATACAACAATGTTATCAGCTGTTTTGATTAATCTGCAAATTTTTGCAATTTTTCCGTTCGCGTACTTTTTTGTGCAAGAGACATTCTTGAGAGTAAAATTTTCAAATTACCCAAAATTTACTCAATTACTGGATTTTACTGGAAAAGTAAACAAACGGACCTAATAACAGTTTCATTAAAATGATTTGGTTTCTTTATACATACTTACATACATATTTGTAGTTTGTACATACCCTGTCGGAGAAAGTGTGGTTAACTACAAAAATAGTTAACTTATAGTTAACTTTTCTTAGACTGACAAAAAACTACCAAAACAAATCCAAAATTAATTATTAAGTTGAGTGCGCAATCGAATTTGATGAGAGCCAAGAAATTTATTCTTAGCCACTTTGAAACTAATTTCAGTTTTATATTAACATTTTGCTCTTGTTATTTTAGATGGTATCTTAGCTGAGATGCAGCGCGTTGAGTACACAAGGTGTGATGATACATGTTCGAACCCCAGAAAAAATTTTAATTTACTGACTACCAGGTGATTTAAAAAAAATCCACTTTAAGTTAGCTGAAAGTAATGCAGAGTGAGATAATTGACTACTGCCTAGGACATCGCAATGTTAAAATAGTCAGTTGATTACATTGAAAGTAATCCAAGTGTCACTCAGTAATTGTTGCGAAATATTTAGCTTAAAGTTAGTTTAAAGTTAACGTAATTTCCGACAGGGTACATATCGTTACATTAATATAGAAAGGCCCTAACTCATTATTTTTTGGAAATCGAGATTATTGAATTTTTCGATACATTAGATGCTCTTCTATCGAAATATATAAAAAATTCGATTTCAAAATAATAATGAGTTAGGGCCTTTCTATATTAAGGTAACAATATGTATGTATGTATGGAAATAAGTATGTACATGAAATGTGCTGCTTTCCATTTCTATTCTGTAACGGCATTGAATATATTGAAAAGATGTAACAATAATACAAACTATGGATGTCCATACATTCTCATGTACGTAGGTATGTATGTATGTACATTAGGGTGGCCGTTGTTTTATTTTTTTTTTAATTTCTTCTACTCTCACCTCCCAAATCGGTTGTTTTATCTAAAAAAATACAAAAAAAAAATCATACTCATAAGTTGTGTTTTAGGGGGTGCGTCCGGCCTTCAAAGTTGGCCCTCAAGCCCTTATATTCAATGAAATTTATTTTTTATTTTTTTTAATTTTTTGTTTAGTTTTATTTTGACTATTACCTGATTTACATTAAGCATTTTTTCATGAAATTTCATGAATTTTGTTGCACGAAACTTTTTTGATTTGTTATAAAGGAGAATGTTATATAAAAAAGGACGTAGAATGAATCTCTGATGCATTTTTGGCTACTTTTTTGATATAAGTTACTTCTCCAGGCCTTATATTGGCAAATAAAAAATTTTCATGCAACCAATTTCATGAAAAAAAAATGCTTAATGTAAATCAGGTATATATGTATATGTATGAAATAATTTAATATATATAAGCTATTATTGTACATGCTTAAAATAAAAAAATTTCCATATAAATATAATTTTGTTAAATAATATTGTTGGTATTTTGTTGGTTATTCTCCTCATTATTTTCTAAAATATTAATTTTAGCAAAAAACTTTCTTTGAGACTAATGTTGTTGACTTGAAGAGCTAAAATAATGCCATATGTCAGTCATATTCTTGTAAAATGATTTTTCAAAAAGATAGTCATATGCAAAAAATTACATTGAAAAATGGGCTTGAAAGCCAACTTTGAGTGCCGGACGCACCCTGTAAAACGCAACTTATCGGTATAAAATTTAATAACTGAACTGATTTGGGGGGTGAGAGTCGAAGAAATCAAGAAATTAACAGCCACTCTAATGTACATATCGTTGGTCTCCCAAATAATTGTAACTTTACAGGAGAAGGTAAAAACATAATAGAAACTTAAATATCCATACAGTTTTTGTACAATTGCTTGTAAAAGCGTTATTTTTTATAGTATTGTATATGGATATAGACACACATATGTATGTATTAATGTCCTGCACAAGACCATTTATAAGACCTTTCAAGATATGAGAGATTTTTCAAATGCTTTACTACAGCGAAATATTCTAAAACAAACAAACTTTAAACAACACTGTTGGCAAGACATTTGTTTCAGTTGTTTGTAATAGCTATAACATTTGTTTCAGTTGTTTGTTTTGCCAACAGTGTTGTTTAGAGTTTCTTTTAGAATATTTCGCTGTAGTAAAGCATTTGAAAAATCTCTCATGCCCTGAAAGGTCTTATAAATGGTCTTGTGCAGGAGCTTGGTTGATATTTAGAGAATGCAAATGAAATTTAGGCTACATAAAGATGACAAAAGATGACTGATAATAAAAAAGATGACATATAGATCACAGCGAGTTAAAATAGATTATTGTCCTTTAAAAAAGAGGTTGTATGGTCACCTTATTGTATGGTATTATAAACTCGGAGATGTGAACGTCTAAAAATTTACCCTATATGTATAAATAAATTGCTTTTATGAATAAAAACTTAATTCCTCGAATAAAATAAACAACAGCAACTATATTAATAGCTATAACATAAGTCGAATAAGATGAGCAACATTTAAAAATTCAAAATACATAAATAAATTAAACACGGGCATTGTTAAGTACAATCCCAATAAAATAGAATTTCAAACAATATATGTACTTATTTCATTTCATTTCATTTATTCAGAATAAATTAATCGAGCCCACAGGGCCATATATGATTAATTGAGATATAACAATGTAATATAAGACTATAGAATAATAATAAGAGTACGCAATAAACTAAAAATAAGTAAAAAAAATCAAATTTGTATTTACATATTTATAAAATATATATAGCAATTATAAACATATACTATATACATATTCATAAAAAATATATTAGTAAACTAAAGCAGTGAAAGAGATTTGAAAAGAAATTCTTAACCGATAAAAAATATAAAAATACTAAAAATATACTAAGCACGTTTATAAATGAATGTAGCAAAATATGAAGATAGTAAAAAAAAGGAAAAATAACGGATTGACTAATTTAGGTCCAAGAAGAAAAGTTAACTTAGGTCATATTGGTAAACCAATTAAGAATATGATGTTTAAAAGTAGCTCTTGACAAGTTAAATCTCTTTAATGGGAGAGGCAGGGTGTTCCAAAGCTTACACGTTCTAACAACAAAAGATCGACTGAATGTTGAGTTCGATATTCGAGGCTGTATAATAAATACTGTATTTCTAGTAGATCTTGAAAATTTAAACATGTTAAACAAGCCCATAGACGATCGAGATTTAATGATTTGATAAATAGCAATTAAGAGTTCGATTTTGGTATAAACAGAAAACGAGCTTTTCAAAAATAGGGTGCAGAACCTCGAGCCATGAGCAGACATTCTTAGTCTAAATATGTATCTGACAATTCTATTAACAATCAGATTAATTCTTCTTAAGTTGATTGCTGTAGTACCACTGAACACATTCAGACAGTAACGAATGTGAGGCATAAGAAGAGCATGGGCAATTTTAATTTTAATATTGAGAGGTAAGTGAAGGTCTGATGAGTAGAGGGATTTTAAAATTGCATTTACTCTGGAACTTAAATTGTATATGTGGTGTTCAAAGGACAACGACTGATCAAGTCACACCTAGGAAATTGTCTGAGTCGACGAAGGAAATACTGACATTATCAAGAAGAATATTCATGGCTGTAGTAATGCTGGAACTAGCTCCAAACAAAATTGCATTTGTCTTAGATGGGTTAAATTTAAGTTTATTGGTTTCGGCCCATTCACTGACCTTTAATAAAGTGTGGTTAATAACCATTTCATGACAATCAGGGAACTGTTTATCTCCAGTAAATAGTAAAGGGTGTTTTTTATTGAGGTATAGAACTTTAAGTTGGCATCACTTTTTTAACTGGCGGCCATTTTGTCAGCTGTCAAGTGATTAATATTTAGTTTGGTTTGCCATTTCATCATGAACAGGTTGACAAAAGAACAACGCTTGCAAATCGTGCAAATTTATTTCGAAAATAATGGTTCAGTTCGCGAAGTTTACCGCAAGCTCCGTCCATTTTATGGTCGACATAATCGTCCATCAGAGCAATTAATTCGGTTAACCATGGATCGTTTTCGCACTACGTTTACTCTATGTGATAATACGCATCCGCAGAGACGTCGAACAGTGCGCACCGAAGAAACAATTGTCTACGCCAACAAACCAGAAACGTTAGGGGACTTGGAAGCCAACATTCGTGGCGTTATTGCCAACATACGGCCCCATATGCTCGAAAAAGTGGTTGAAAATTGGACCTGTAGAATTGGCTTTATTCGAGCCAGCCGCGGCGGCCACATGCCCGAAATCATATTTAAACATTAATGGCATAAAATTATCCTTCCAATAAAGCTAAATTGATGGACATTAAAGCGATTTTCTTGTGTTTTATTTCAATTCGAAGTTCTATACCTCTAAAAAAACACCCTATAGAATAGCATCATCTGCGAATAGGTAAGTTTTGCAAAAGTTAGTGCCTACAAATTCTACAAAATCATTAACATTTGCTAAGAATAGAAGAGGCCCAAGGATAGAGCCCTGAGGAACTCCACTAAGACAATCTGCTAATGAAGAACTGGTACTGCCACTACCAACAAACTGTTTACGAGCATTTATATAAGAATAAATAAGTTTGCAAGAAGATCTAGCAAATTGAAATTTGAGCGCAAGTTTACTAATTAAAACGTTATGATTGATAGTATCAAATGCCTTACTTAAGTCCAAGACAACAAAATAATCAATTATTTGCTAATACGAAGAAATGAGATCAATATATAGATTAATAATACAAATTGTACAATAAAATAAATATATAAAAATGAAAAGATAATATAATGCTTGAAGAAATATTCAGCTAGTCAGCTCCGGAACGTCCAGACTCATTCAAACTCTGAGCCTCGGTAATTCACAGCTTATGTTGAAAAAGGAGCAAAATTCATCAATATCAAGTGTTTTGACGGAATTATCATTTAGAGTCAATCTGACCTTAGTCTTGTCAGAATTAAGGAGGCGAAATTTGGAGAATTTATTTTCATTGCGGAGTTTACGGCACTGGAATAGGAGGCGATCTACTTTAGTCGTATGATGGTCGTTCAAAAATATTCTCTTATTAATATCCGTGTTAATGAATAAGTTTAGGCGCAAATTCCTTGTTTTAAAATAATTTCTCATAGCTAGGTCACGTTTGGTAATACTATTAAGCTTCACAAGGATTGTATTACCACGGTTAATGAAAAAGACATTGTTTAAATCTGGGGTATTAATATCCACCTGTAGTTCTTTAAATATACGAATAACGATATCTTCAACATTAGTTTGAAACTTGGGAAAGCCAGTAATTAGAATATCGGATCTATTTAGGTGTTTTCGGAGTGACTCGTTTTGTTCCTCTAGCACTTTAAGCCTGGTAGTAGCAAAATCCTGAATGTGTTTCACATTATTTTTGCAATTGATAATGTCATTTTTAAGCGCAGTTAGATTAGAGTTAAGTTCATCCTTAACCTCAGACAGTATAACATCAAATTTAGTCTGGATATCCGCGAGTCCTTTACGAAGTTCTTCACGAAGGGAGTACGATTCAGGATCGACACGATTAGTTTTGCAGGATTCACAAAGTTGAGGTTACCCTTGGCTTTAGAAATTGTAGCTAAGTGGTCTGTACTAATTCCCACACAGTTGCCATGGAACCATTTAGCACAAAGAAGACAGCAGATACTACCTTGAGACTTAGAGATGTTCCTACCACAGGATAGCAATGAACAAATATAGATTTCATTACCTGGCATTGTAAGAATTTGATGGAAATAAAAACTGGAAGACGATATGTGGAATTTGAGGTTAAGTTGAGTATCCAAAAAGCACGATCGAGTTAAAGAATTTCTTTAATTATTTCGTAGATTGAGTAATGAATATTTGTATAATCAGATTGTTATAGTTTAATGATTTATGAATGTTAATGTTATAGACAGATTATTTGTACACGACAACTATTAATTATATTGGTAGCGATATGCATTGTTTTAACCACAACTTGCAAAATTCAAATAAGTATTTTTTAAATTTTTTTTTTTTATTTTTTTTTATTTTTATATTTTCATTTCATACATTTTGTTTTAGTACCACAAATCAGTTAGCAATGTTCACATTATTACCAATTTTTATTCATTATTAATGCACAGGACTAGATAATTTGTAGCGAAATAAAAACTAGTTTTGCTTTGTTTTATTTACTGTTTGTTTGTTTAATATGTACGTATACGTATGTTCATATGTAAACACAAACTTGTGCATATATGTATGTACATACATACATACATACATAGGTATAATTCATATGAATATAATAAAATAATAAATAAATAACATACGATCTAAATATAATTTAATAAATCAATCACATGTACTAAATAAATGAATAATAAATAATTTATTTAGCAAATTACTAATGATATAATTATATAGATATATGTATGTATGTAAGACCCCTTTAAGACACGCAAAGTTTGCTTTGCAGTCTTAGTTCAGATGGGTGAAAGCCAGAGGTAGGAATGCCTTCTCTTTCTGTCTTACTCCCAGCTGAATTAAAACGTTGCAAAGTAAACTTTGTGTGTCTAAAAGGGGTGTAAGTATGTAGGTAGATAAATAAATTGTAAAATATTAAACACGCGTAAGCTTCAATATACATACATACATACATATGCACTTGATATACACGCGTTAAATGTGTGTATTTTTTAGATAAGCAAATAACATCACCAAAACCTACAGATATACATACATACAAATATACATATATGTATATCATTATTACATTTTATAAAGTACAAACATACATATGTACGCACATACGAATAAATTATAGCAAATGTATCATGTTCAATATTTAATACAAAATTCGCAAGTCGGAAAGAAGCTTTTATACAAGTTTTCTTGGCGTATCGTTATTTCCCTTACGGGGAGGGAATACAAGCCAAAAAGAACACAAAATATGCCCTAAATATAAAATTGTCATTATTATAAATGTGCAATCACACGTGACATAACCATAGTCTTAGAAAACAGCTTACTAAAAATTTTAGTAAGCCCTAGTTTACACTATGTAAGTCTTACTACTAATCTGATTAGTTTGTTAGGAGAGAGAGACCAGGGGAACAGAAATGTTTCTTTTCCCATTGTCTCTCTCTCTCCCTGAAACTAATCAGCTTAGCAATAAGACTTGCATAGTGTAAACTAGGACTTATTAAAAACGAACGTATTCTGTCTACATCGTTGAACAGGCCCAAGACGATTTCAAAGCAGATGAATTCATATTGAAATGAAATGCAACACTGCCGAAAATCATGTACGAGGGCAGGACTTTTTTTCATTTAATTACAGGTTTTTTTTTAATGATACATTCGTTTAAAAATATGTTTAAAAAAAGTTCGACTTTTGAAAATTTTCTGCTGCCAAAAAATTTCCGAACGTTTCGCTTGATTTGACACCAACGAAATCAGCAGCTGAACATCATCGTCTGAAATAGGATCACCTGTACTTCGAAACGAAAGAAAATGCTTTCGAATTTACAAGTTATAAACATACAAATTCGAAATTATTTTCTTTTGAATTACACAGTCGACATTCTGGTATGAATTTTCCTTGAACTGGCATTCAACCCAGAGCTGGCCACCGAGAGAAACACGAGAGAAATGTATTCGCGTATGTGTATTCACTTGTATAAGAAGCCGATTGATGTTCGGCAATCTGGTGCAACTTTGGGCAGATCAGCTTTAACCAATTTTATAATTATGTGTGGATATCAGAGAGAAATGTATTTGTTTATGGGAACTATGATGTAAGTAAGGGGTGGCCAAATCTGAGGTTAGGAAGTAAATTGGCTGTCAAATGATGAAATGTCAAGAATGTAGCTGTCATTCTTTGACATTTATTTAGTAAAAAGTTGGAAAATTTTAACCATGGAAGCTAAACTCTTGAACAAAGAATTTTAATTAAGAAATTTGTGAATTTGGATTTGAAAGACAGGTTTTAGGTGAACAAACCAGAAAAAAACTGACTATTCTACGCTGCATTGACGAGATAAGCAAACATGGTTCAAAATTTTGTAAAAAGAGCGGATCTAGAAGTGGACAATTGAGCGACATCATATCTATCTTCTATATATATAAAAGAGGATGTGTGTATGTATGTATGTATGTATGTATGTAACGTATGGACTCCAAAACGGTTGGGCCGATTTTGATGAAATTTTCAGGGAATCTTAAGAATATTCAGGCGGTTGACACTGTGAAGTCTGATTTTTGATTTTCGGTCTGGGGGCGGAGAGGCGTGGCAAAATCCATTTTTCATATTGCACCACCAATGCAATTTTTTTTTTGCTTTTTTATTTTATTTTTTTTATTTTTTAAAACTTTCAAAATTTTGCATTAAAAAATCCGAGTTTTCGGTTTATTTACAAAATATTTACATCATTCGATAACACGATGGGGGTAGCGAAGCACACCGGGTGTAGCTTTACACATTTCAAAAAGAAAGTCTGTTTTTAAGCCAATTTACTTCCTAACTTTAAATTTGCTCATCCCTTATACATATGTTCATAAGTAAGTATGTAATAATAAAATAAGGCTGACCACAAAGCAACAATATTCATCATCAAAAGAAAAATTATTTAGGCTGTATGGAAAAAGATTTTTTAAGAATTAGATATTCTGAGCTTTTTTCAATATATTCTTCTTGTCGGGGTTTCCATAAATATTTAATTGTCGTCAAGATTTGGAATATACGACATTTGTCCTACTCTTAGGGAGGAATATTCTTATTCCTTAATTATTTATTATTAAAGTAATAAATTTATTTTTAACTAGGGATAACAGCCAAACATCTTATTCGAATTAAACGTATTTATATTTTACAGCGAAATTAAGCGGACAATTATGAATGGTGTTAGTCATACTCCGAATATTTTTGTTTTATTTTTATTTTAAAGTTTAATTGGTATCCGAAATAAAATTTTACATTTTATAAAAATTAGGATCGCCTGGTGGTCTAAATTATACCACTTGACACGTATATGTATGTAAGTAGGTATGTCTTATTTATTATAAACATGTATGTAAGTACATGTGTGCACTTGTGCGTTTGCAAGTACAAAACAAAAACAAAATAGAAATATGCTGTTTTTCAAGCAAACTTAAATCGCTTTTGTACTACTTAATTATATGCTAAGAATTAGGTAAAAAAACATTTATATTGTGCATACATACATATATGCACAAAAATACCTCTTAAACCATACAGATATGATTCACCAATATTGGGAATGCGAACTTGAATTATTTATATTTTGCTTTTTATAATTTTTTAAGAATCCTTAGCTGTTTGGGACAGCAGAAATATAAATTTGCAGAGCCATAAAAATTAAAAGAATTCTGCTGGTAGACTCTGAAGCCATTTTTTTCTTACTGACACCGAAGTGTAATAATAATTAAGTTTTAATAATCACTTCGTTTTTATATGTATTTGCGGTCTTTTATTTTAAACCTAACCTAAAAGCACTTTAAAAATTCCAGTACTACAACGGTATGTTTTCCAATATGTACGCTTATTACAAAAAGATTATGTATTCAACAAAAATTTATATCATTTTATTGGTACTTACATTTTGGTGTAATATGAAAAATGTATTAATTTCCCCAGGAAACCAATGTCAAAGTTGTGATTATAATTTGTATTTTGGTTGGTGAATTGGTGAATTAATTAAATTAATTATTTATTTGTAAAACAGTTTATTTTTTATTTTCTAATAGATTTTTATTTGATTTTAATAGTTATTATTAAATAATTTTTTATTTAAAATGAGAAATAAATATAAAAACACAAACACACAATATACAAAACAGCACGAGCAGCAAAGTAATATGTAATGTAATAATGGAGTTAATTTTAATTTTGGTAAGCCTTATTATTCGATTTGATTTCTTTGCCAAAAAAAATGTTCAATTATAAGGGGATATTTTAAAAAGGATATTTTGTTGTTAGTCCAAAGATTGAAGTCTGAAGTTCCGTTATTTTTTTTATTTTTTATTTTTTGTATAAAAGAGAGTTATAGTTAAAGAGAAAACACTTTCAAGTTTTAAATTAAATCTTTTTCCTTAATACATTTTAGTAAAAAAATCAATGATCTAATAACAATGTACAGTGGATCAAAATGATAGTGGGACAAATAGAGTAGATCTTTATAATGTACTTTGTCCAAGTATCTACACTTACAAATGGTATGTCATAAATTCATATTCAGTATTTTCAATTCCTTTCGATTTTGTATTATGTTTCTCAGGTTGTAAAATCTAAACTTTTCAACTAAAATTTGGCTGTGTTGTGTTGAACAAAGGATTCAACATATCGCTCATTTACTTCAATAGTGTCACAACTAACAAAAAAAAAAAACTCGTTTTGCAGAAAACGCGTTTTAAGTTTTCAATTTGCATACAACGCAATGAAGAAATGAAAAAAGATTCTTCTCTCAGGTGATGATACAAGCTATTTATATGAAATTTTTACACAAGATAAAACACGAAATGCCGCAACTTTCTGCATTATTACTTAAAAAACTCATTTTTGAGTTATGCCCTTATTGAAGAAAATTAGCGATATTATTGTTTAATAAAATGCATAACAAAATCAATCCATAAATAAGAAGTTAATTGAAATTTTTTAGTCAACGGAATAAAATTAAATAAAAATTATAAAAAAGTGGCCGCAATCTCAATTACTGCAGTAATGGAGAAAATTTATAGAGCATTTGTCACTTTTAGTTTTAATTAACTTGTACATACATTAAATGTTGCAGGTATAGGTATAATAACTAATAAAACAAATTTTAACAAACCCGGAAAATAAAAAAAATAATTTTCATAAAAAGAACCTTTTGATCTGCTTGTAGCTAGCTACAGTTGTATCATTATCATGTGTATACTTTCAGCATTTCCACGTAAGTTTGATGAACTTAAAAATATGTAAATGTATCTATGTATGTATTATGAACACACGCTCTAACAGTAATATTTTTTCGAATTCAACAATGTAATATGTTGCATCAAATTGCTATAATTTTTTGCATTTGCATTTTTTAAAGACTACATATACATATATCGTTAACTTAATACTTAACTTAACTTAATTTTTCATAGTTTACAGGAGGAGGAAAAAACTAAATAAAAAAAGATGCAATATTGATACAAAATTTTTTTAACGTAATATTATATAAAGTGTTTTTAATAAAAATTGCGTTTAAAAAAATTTTGTATCAATATTGCATCTTTTTTTATTTAGTTTTTTCCTCCTCCTGTAGACTATGAAAAATATGAGTTAGGGCCTTTTCGTATTAAGTTAACGATATATATATACATATATGTATTTGGTAGCAAACATTGAACACTATTAAAAAGTATAATATGCCGCTCTTTATTCAGTATGAACTATCTAAATTTAAACTAAAATCTTGCTGTTCCATAAATGAACTACAAGATTTTTGTTCACTTCTACTAAGAAAAACAAATAGAAATATGTATGTATGAGAGAAGAAAAGCAAACTTAAATTTCATATCGGAAGCAGTTAATTAAGCAAAATCATTTTCAATGTTTTGCTGGGAATATAAAGAGAAAAGGAATTTGCAAAAACGAAAAAACATGTAAGTAGGTAGGTATGTAATATATAAATGTGTAATTGTATGTATGTATGTATATGAGAAGAAAACTTTACATATTTACATGTTTGGGATGCTACGTTTTTTTTGTATGAATAGGCACATACATACATATTATTTTAGTTACAATTCTACTGGGGGAGACATAACGATTTCTCTTTATTGTAAATATCATACGAATAAATAAGGGGCAAAAACAACGAAATAAAAGGAGTGGGGAATTTCAAGCATGTTTTTGTTTGTAGTAGATTTGTTGTTTGTACATATGTAACTTATTATGTACATATCGATGGGCACAAGTAGAAAGGCCCTGACTCGTATTTTCCCGAAATTGAATGTTTCAGTGATTCCAATGCATTTCACACAAATACATACATCTCGCCACAAAAATGTATTGCAATAGTGTAAAAAACGCTAACAAACAGTTTAACAAAGCAGCTGTAGAAGCACTTGTAATGTTTATTATTATGTTTTTACCTTCTCCTGTAAAGTTACAATTATTCGAGTTAGGGCCTTTCTACTTGTGACCAACGATATGTATGTATGTACCTACTACTTTATTTGTTCGCTTGCCTGCTTTTAGAAAATGCGTTAAAATTATTAGGATTATTGTTGTTTGGTGTATGTATGTAGGTACATATTATTGTATACATTTATTTATATTGTTTTTAGCAGCTATTTGTGTTTTTACAAGTTATTATTTCTTTTTTTATATTTTCGCTTTTTTAAGCTGTTTCTTTTACCTAGGTTTGTTTTTTAGTCTTGCTTTTCTTATAATTAATATTTGCTTTCAAAATTAATTTCAAGTAATTTGTTTATTAAAACTGAATTTTGCGAAAGATTTATTAGGCATATATTTTGTAGTAAAATAAAAAAATACACATACGCGTATTTATGTACATATGTATATATATACCTTCATAGTACATAGATATACATAAATGTATCTACATGTAGGTATATACACATTTTTATATATTGCAATTACTTGAACGTACACACTTCACAAAGTAAGAAAAGACCGAGAAAATAATTTTAACACAAATTGTGCCATTCATTGTTTATATCTCGGCGACTGTGTATTTTAATGGATGTATTGCTTATTTGTTTTTCATGATCTGCTAAAATATGTTTGATACCTAGTATATTGTATTTTTTACTTTGGGCTGATTATATGTATGATGATGATTATATGCTGCGCTGTCTGGTGCTTCTTATCCGATTTTCTTTACGCTGTTAGCAGCGCTGCAAAACCTTGAAATAATTTTTTGCTTCATCTTAATTTTTGCTATTGCAATCTCATTACTTTTATTGTTTAATCATTCATGCTATAAAGAGTTTAATAATTCCCTGCTTCTAACCCTACAACCACTTACAATTACAACATAACTTTACTTTGCCCAATCCTTATTCTTAAATAACTTCCTCCATTATTTAATGCATTTGGAATTTTGTGCAAATCTACTAGATATATGCTTTGATGCATGCTATTTGTGTGTTTGTTTGGTATTTTTTCTTTTGATCTTTTTAATTTAACTCACTGTATATTTTCACTTGTCACTTTTTAATAAAATTTTTTCTTTGTAAGCTAATTTTCCCCTAACCACGTTTCATTTGATTTACAAATTTTTTCACATATTTTTCTTTCCTCATCTTGAAAGTGGTTAAAATATAAAATTTTCCAGAGATTTTTTAGTTTTTTTTTGCACAAATTTATATAAATTTATGGTATTTTATTATAGTATGTTGGAAAATTTTCCTATTTTCGTTTTCATTTGCTCGGATAAAAATTGGGATAATGAATGAAAACGTAATTATGGTTGTACTTTTGAGCACCAAACAGAACGGTTGCAAAAAAGAGTAGCACAAAATGTCTAGATTTTTTTAACATTTAATTTAGGCATATACAGGATTTCTTTAAATAAATGATTTTTAATTAGATAGTAAGGCGTATGAAAATTTAATTTAACATAAAAACAATTATTTTTTTTTTGGTTTTTTCCCAACGCTTCGTGATTTTTTTTATATTCCCCCTTTCAAAGGATTCGTCTATATACAAGAAGGCTAGCACTGCATTATCCCAACATGTTACAAAATAAGCCGAACTTAAACAACGAATACTCGAAAAATAAAGACAACAAAACCATTGGCCTGTCACACACTGGAGCAATTTTTACGCCGGCACAATTTTTGTTGTTTTTAGAACATACGAGACTAATTCATCTGGCATAACAATGTATACGTACACACAGCTTTGTGTGTATTATGGCGTTTTCTTTTCTGGGCAATATGCTACATTTATACTGCCTTTTACATTTCTTTTTGTTCTTTTCTGAAAAGTATGTATTATTTGAAAAATGGAACGCGTTCTTTTCTGACGATGTTACCCTTAAAAAGAAAAAAATGTTACATGTTCAATACTCATTTTCATTAAAGGGGCATGCGTGCAGCATTAAATTAACAGCTGTTTTTGTTATTGTCTGTGAAAAAAATAAGTCATTTTCTAGTTCGTCATTGTTTTATGACAAATCTTGTTAGAAAATTGTTCTTTTGTAAACGTAAAATATGCAACACTTCTTAAATATTAGGTGAGCATTTACAAATGTTGCCAAATCACATGTAACATATATTTTACACTTTTGTTTTAGAAAAGAAAACGCCATTAGTGTTTTTTGTATTCTTCCCTGGAAATAATATTGGAGTACGTGGTCCAATCTAGATGAAACAGACTAGTTACATCATGGTCCCATGTAATGCAGTCATGGATCATGTCGTTTTCATACAAGCATTCAGTGCTGCACTCACAAATTGTATGCGAGTGGTCTATAACTATTCCATATGGAGTAGTTTCGGGGTTAGTCCGATGTAATGCAAAGTTGGACCATGTGGTCCAACCCTAGAACATCGCAATGTTAAATCGACCACCTTTTTTTCATATATTTGAAGTAGTTTTGTGGTACTCCTAGTCCTCTTTGGACTAGTCTTTACATGCATGTATGGAATAGTCGCATTATTTGCAGGGTTTTAACATTTGCTGTTTCTTAAAATGTGTGTGTGCATTGGTTTTGTGCCGATGATGCAGGGTTGAGCCTGGTAAAAAAATTATGCCAACCAAAATACCACTCTCTTTGCCTCTCTCACCTACAAACTGGCATGTTATGCCAGCACAATTGTTCTCGTGTGAGATAGGTGATTCACAAAAAATTCACAAAAGCGATTTAACATAACAATAATTAAAAAAAAGAATAAACTGTCTAATTAAGCGCCAATTTTTAACAACAATTAAACAATGTCGTCATTTAAATTACCGTATTCTAAAAAAAAATATTACTTGTATAGAATACCTGAATTCTTTGTTTGTTTGTTTTGTTTGTTTGTTAATTTGGGGTTACTCCGTGCCCCCTTGCTATTACAAGGGATGGGAGATTTACTTGGACGAGAGCCAAGTAAATGGCTTTCTCTCTCTCTTGTTTTCAAAAGGCATGAATTGTCTTCTTCATGTACATTTGAACGTAAGATTATACAAAATAAGAATAATTTATAACTATTTACCACAATCCTGCATATTTGTACAAATCTTTAAATCTTTCATTTTACTGTCTGAAAACATCGTTGAAAGCTGAATGGAAATTAAAAACAATGTGAGTGTGGTAGTGAAAAAATGTGATTGGATTGCTACTTTCTTGCAATTAGTTTCATGTGTAAATGGTATGTAACTAAAACAATTATACTTTCAGCACTTGCAGCCATCTTCTAACTCAAGTGCCAATTTGTCAGTTAAGCCTACAGTACACGGCATGTAAAAAACCACATGCGCATGTGGTTCTGACGTAATTTTTACGTCATCGAGATGCTACATTTGCTACATGTCGTGTACTAGCAACAAACATATGTACATGAACATATTAACATGTTTACAGACGAGCTGCCCCAGCAAATGTCTTCGATTCGGCTACATGTGCCACATATGTATTTTGAAACAAAAATGCTATAAAAATTTTACGGCATCTAGCCACTACTAGTAATTTTAAAAAATGCAACGACATGCTGAAAATTCTCGTGACGTTATCGCCACATACGCATGTGGCTTTTTACATGCCACGTACTGTAGGCCTTACAGTAATTGAATGATAGATTCAATAACAATGTTGCACTATTAAAAGTTTAGTATAAATAGTCCCTGTCCAGACTTGCAATTTTTGTTGCAGCAATTCTCGGGTTTATTGGTGAGAGGGGTGAGAAAATTGGGGAGGGGTACACATTTTCTCTTTTGATTTGAAATTCGTTATTTTTAATTTCAAGTTGTTAGTTGTATTTATTTTTATAATTTTATTTCTTCAGTTGTATGAAAAACAAAAAAAAAAAATACATATATTAAAAAGTAAATAGAATTAATAAATTTTCAGAGAAATTTGTGGTATAATAGAATTTTTTAATGCATAATTGCAAAATTAGAATTTGATAATGTGGACACTTATGCAATTTCAAAGCAGCTACAAAAATAGTTATAAATCAAGCAGTTAATTAAATTTTAAGATATGCATATCACTGAAATAATACAAATAAAATTCAATGCTATTTGGTTCCCTTAAAATTAAACTTATTAAAAAGTAAACTAGCAAACTAAGACAGTTGGGCATTTTTTCGACATTTTCGTCAATAATGCGCACACAGATCTTACAAGTACTTGCACGTATAAACGCAGGGTTAAGCTGCAAAACAAAAATTTAGTGTGTGGGTATGACTGCTTTCAATAAGTCATGTTTTATACTTGGCAGTTTTTCTTGAAGCAGTTATCTTCAATTCTCTTTTAAAACTGCTCGTTTGTTTACACTCAGACGGTTTCTTGTTAAATTTTCCTATTGTTTTAATGCTGCGAATTAAATAACAAAAGAGAATTGAAGTAACTTTTCTGTACAAGCAAGTCAGTACCCCTCTTCCTTCTTCTTTCCTCCTCTCCCATGAACTCAGACTTGCTTCAAGAAAAACTGGCGAGTCTAAAACATGAGTAAAGAATTTATAAAAGTTTTGTAGTGTAGACGACGACTAAGTGACATATAAATTATTGTTTCAACAAATATATTTTTTCCAATACTTTCTTTTACAAAGCGTTATTATTCCTTGACTTTGTACACTTCTTTTCGTTTCTTCATTTTCTCCGTTTTTTTCTAGTGTTAGTCATGTTTTTGACTTGGCAGTTTTTCTTGAAGCAGTTATCTTCAATTCTCTTTTAAAACTGCTTGTTTGTTTACACTCAGACGGTTTCTTGTTTAATTTTCCCATTGTTTTAATGCTGCGAATGAAATAACAAAAGAGAATTGAAGTAACTTTTCTGTACAAGTCAGTACCCCTCTTCTTTCTTCTTTCCACGTTCTCCAATAAACTCAGACTTGCTTCAAGAAAAACTGCCGAGTCTAAAACATGACTTATTTTTGTTATACGTAAATAAATGTTTAGCTGTATAAAAGTGTATTAAAATAGTACTATATATGTATTTTTTCAACTAGTACATAATTAAGCAACAAAGCATTTATTGTTGCACAAAAATTCTATTGCACTGTGAAAAAATACAACATTTTTTTTAAGATTTTTTATAAAAAATATATACCAATGACGATAATCAGTGTAAATACACAATCAGTTAGTATTTAAATAGTTTTAAAGCAATTATTTGATTAAATAATTGTGCAAAAATAAAGTGACTTACTATTTCCATGCACACAAAAGATAAAATCGACGAAGTTCAATAGTGGAACAATAGTTTTTATCAAAATAACAAAATTTGCATTATTAAAAATGTTTTGCACTACTGAATCGCAAAAGACATCTTTTTTGGAACAAAATAAAGCAGCTCGTGAAGAAAGGGCCTTGGAAAAGCGAAGAGAATGGGCTGCCATTAAACTTCAGTCTACCATCAAAGGTTTCCTTGCATATAGAAGATATCATAAGCGAATAATGTAAGTTTGGATACATATTTTCATATCTTGTGCAAAAAAGTTTTTACATATTTATGTATGCATATAAATATGTACATATTACCATTATTTTGTCTTGTGCAGCGATGACTTTGATAGTCTAATGATTAGCAGTGGTTTTGGTGGAGATGGTGACGATAAAAAGGAACCCGTTAATTTACAAGCATCATCTAATGTTTACCTCATTGTAAGGCGTTTTATAACCACTTACAAGCTCGATAAAAATTGCGAAGAATCACGCGAACGTTTTGAGCGTTTGTGTCGCTATTTAAATAAATCCATGGAAACGGAAACACCAAAGATATCCTATGCTACACTTTGTTTGCAAAAAGATAAAAGGTGGGTGACTATGAAATTGTACAATATGCAATATTATCAATGAAATCCTATTTTATTTACTTTTTATATCAAAATTTAAAGTTATCTTTGGATTTTTTTTTCCAAGAAATGCCTTTACAGAAACTACTCTTTCCAAGAGAATATTTTTAAAAAAGTTCTAGCTTAAAAAAAACAGCTTTATTAAAGCGCTAGTTTTTCTAAAACTTGTTTTCACAAAAAGGAGGTTTTTGAGAAAGGTAACAGAAACTTTTACCAAAAGTACTATTTGAAATAAGTTCCATTTGCATAAGTTACGTTTTCTTCATAGAATCCTCTTAGACAGGCAGAGTTTACTTTGTAAAGAAAAGAAAGAAAGAAAGACAGATAGAGAAAGTATTCCACGCTTTGAATTAAAAATTGTCATTTCTAAAAGTTTACTTTGCTAAGTCTTAAATAGATACATAATTTAAAAATTTTACTTTTTGAAAAAAATAGTTTAGGGCGTTTTGGAAAATTCAATTTTGAAAATATATTTTTACTAATTCGCGGTACGGAATTTTTTAGTGAAAAAGAGCGAAATAGGAATACAAAATGTATTTCAACACTATGCCACATATTCAAAAAATGCTGCAACAAAAATTTCAGGTCTGGAACGGGACAAAATTTTTTTGTATGAAAAATTTTATGAAAATATACTTTTTAGAAACTAAAGCGGGATTCACCCACCCATTGTTTCCTAACAAAAATTTTTTTACTGAGAGTTTTCTGCAGTACGATTTATCCATTTCGAACATTATGTCTGGAAAATCAAAGCTACCATATGAAATACGTGTGTAAACGATTCGTATTAATTTTACAAATGGCAGCACAGCAGCAAATGATTAGAATTTGTTGTGTCACACACATCTTTTTAATTTATTTAATGCAATTCTTTTCTTCAACTCCATATATATATATTTTATTTTTCAATTTTCCTTTATTTCTATTGTAATAAATTTAAGTATACTCTGTGCTTTTATTATTCGAATATGATCATATAACATGATGTGGCAGCTCAGTTCAACTTTGGCTGAAAAATTTATATTGAACTTGGCAGCTCAGTTCGTTTTTGTCCGGATAAAATATAAAATTAAACCAATTCAAGCTGAGAGTTGTTCGTAAAAAATATTTTCTCTCTCTCAAGAAGAGAGACGTCAAACTACATATAAAAAAAAAAAATTTTAGGGCCTAAGCAAGGTGTATATAACCAGGTGGCAGCGCTACTTCAGCTGATAATTTTTTGCTCTATGTGTTTTGTAGCTGAGGAATGTCAAAAACTTCGTTTTGTTTTGGTTTTAGTACAATTATTTTTGTGCTTTTAACGTTCTTCGGTTCTTTACACAGCTATGATTGCCGTATTTTTGAAGAAAAAAATCCTTGCGGAGTCACCTGTATAATTACACCATGGGCCTAATTTTGTAAAACGCAACGTCAAATTTTATATGAAAAAAATTTAAATTACAAAAACAAAACACATAAAATTTGTCAACGCCAAGCGTTAAGTTTTACAAATTAAGGGATAAATAAATTTTTAACAATCAAACTTGTTCTTTTTATTAACGTGAACTTGACAGAGGGAAGTATTTCTCTTTCTCTTTCTGTCTTCCAGCTGAATTAACTTGAAATTTTTCTTTTGAAAAAACTACGGCTTTTTCAAAGTAGAAAAATTTACATATCGAAACAAAACTTTTCAAAAAGTATGAAATTGTGTTTTCCAATCTTTAAACTATTTATCGTCTTTGTCATATTAGTTTTGGCAATAAAAATTATAGTTTATTAACATTTAAATCAAAATTTACATAAATATAATGTACAAATTAGAAAATAATTCTTTCTGCCAAAACAAAACCGACTTCAATACAAAAATCTGATAGAAAAAAATAAGGAGTACGTGAAATATAAAATTAAATTTTGATGGGCGTGCCTCCACCCATTTTTTAAATGCAAGATTGTGCGTTTTTCAGGGCTTAGGATGTGTTTTAAGTTTTGTAAAAATCGGTAAAGTGGAACCACTTAAAATATAATATTAAATATATAATGGGCGTGACTCAATTTGTGTACAGAGTTATGAAGTTATACACCTAAAAAAAAAATAGAGACGAATTGTTAACCTTCTCCCTTTTCTTGAAGTCGGAGGAGTGAAATCCGTAAAAAGTATATCTGACAGTTTATCTGCATTGAGTTCATCTAATATTTTATTAAATTTACACCTAATAGTTTTAAAATTATAAACGTAAAAAATTTTAACCAACCGACTAATTACCTTTATTTCAGTTGTCAACATCGACGTCACGTCAATACAATATAAAAAAATTGGACTTGTCTACCCATTGTCCAACAACTGACTGCTATTGAAAGGGTCATGCTATTTTCTAGATCTTAGAGAACAGAAATAGCCTGTCAATAGCACAACAGTTTTCTCGAGGACGAGTAGACAAGCCCCAATATTTTGGTATTGGAATGACGTGACGTCGACAACTGAAATAAGGGTGAATACTTTTAATACTTTAATACTTTTTCTTAAACACAAAATTAATTTTAAAAATTTTATATATTTATGTTCTAGTCTGCCTTGGATTGCACACATTAAGACTTTGCTTAATTTTAATCTACAGCTATTAGAAGAAATTAAACCAGGTGAGAGAAATATACACGTATGCATATCTTAAACATACATATAAATTTATCATATCATTTCGTAGAAAGTCACACTGATAGCATATCATTGGCTTTATATCTACATACGTTAGTGGTTTTTACTTCGCCCAAGTCATGGGGCATAACAAGAATTAAACAATTTGAAAAATTACTGCCAGCAATGCAGAAAATCTGTTGTAACATACAAGGCGATCTTATACGAAATAACTTTTTTCCAGTAATGAGAGTGAGTAATTAAAAAAAGAGAAGTAATAACAATTTTAACTTGCAATTAAATTACTGGCATCTATTTTATAGTCTATACTCATAAAGGGCACATCACGTGAAGAGTTAACGCTCAAACCAGTATCTCTTATAGCTGTTATGACTTTATGCACAAGACCACTGTTGGATGGGGACTTTTCGCGCAATATAATGGCACAATTTTTAATGGAAATTTTATCGGTTCCGGCTTTAGTGTATCATTTAAGTACTGCTGTACCTCAGTGTGTAGATCAAATGTCTTCAATGTGGATATTGAAACGTGCTTTGGGCATTTCTGATGATATAGAGTGGTTTGCGCATTATGGCAAACACATGCCGGGCACAAAAAGTTTGGCATTGTTGGGCAACATTATAAATTTATTTAATATAGAAAATGCTAATGAAGCCAAATTGTTAGCTTACCCCTTATTGACGGTTAGTATATGATTTTTAAACATGAGCATGAAAATAAATATGACATAATTTTTATAATATCTAGAACACGGTAACCAAGTTATTTGAAAACATACCCAGTAATTCTACCTCTAAAGGTGTTTTCAGTCAGTGGCATGAGCTTTTAGGTTGGCATACACCCTCCAAAGATCCGGCACAAAACCAGTGCGTATTTTTAATTAAAAAACAATTTCACATGCTGTGGAGCATACGATGTTTGCAAATATGTATGGGTGATTTTCTCAGAGAAGTCAATAAAAATTTCGAACGCATAGAATTTCACCCGCCCAGTCAGGCTTCCACTAGCAACCTGCTGCGTCGCGCTTTGGATCGCAGTTCGACACGCACTAGTCTTAGTAAAAATACAAAAATAATATGGCGCAAATTGGATGCGCCAGAAGTATTGCAAGTATCGCGTATATGTGCCATGTATTATGCAGCCTTGAATACTCTCTCTCAATTAAAATTGGAAATTTTAACGGGCATTTGCTTTGTTGACAAAGTTTTCTACGATTTGTGGCTGTTTATTACCTCTTTGGGCCCCAATTGTGCTTTGAAAGAATTTCTGGAAATGTTTAAATGTGAAGATTTTCAACGTAAACCGCAAACGTCCATGCTGATGCTGTTTTGTGATAGTATGACACATTATGTTACGTGAGTTGTACTTGTGTGTGTGTATAAATTTTAATTAATAAATATGTAATGATTTTTTTTTTATTTTTTGGCAGAGTCCTTGACGAACACGAAATGTACACCGAACAAAAATTATTTCAATTGAATGATTTTGTAATGCTAACTTATTTTTTAAATAATATTTTATATAAAATTATTAATGAGGATATATTTGGTAAGTTGGCATGAAAAATAGAAAGAGGAAATTTTTTTGTAGATCTTCTAATATTTTTTAAGGATATAAACGATAAAAGACAAACTTAATAGTTATAGAAGTATAATGGAAACCCATTGATTTTGAAAAGAATGATTTATATAATAAAATTCAGGTTATCAAATATTGAAATTGAAAAAAAGGTTTTTTGCTAAAAAAATGTATAGTCTTCTTAATAAGCAGAAAGTATGACATTACAGTTGTTATTCACCCGTATTCCAGTTGTCGACAACAACAACTGACTCCTGTTGGCAGGTTTATGCTATTTTTTATACCTTAGGGAACGGAAGTACAGGGTGGCGCAAAAATAACCTCTTGGTGGTGATCAAGGATGGCTTGAGCGTATGTTAGACGCGATTGGCGGTCAGCAGCTAACAGCTGATGCACCGTCTGGACTTTGTACGGAAACATCTTCAAATCTTGTACCAAAATTCGCTGTAAAGACCGTCGACTGATACCCATTTGCGTGGCACGTAGTCTGGTCGATGTCGACGGCACTTCCATGACATCCCTGGCTACAGCAGCAATATTCTCTGCAGAACGGCTACTCCGGGGTCTGCCACGCCTGGCAGCATCTCGTGTTGTGCCAGTCTCTTCGAGGCGAGCGGCTAAACGTCGCAGTGTTTCACCAGTAGGCGTTGGACGGCCAGGAAATCTGCGACGAAATTCACGACCGATTATTGGTCAAATAAATAGTCACCAATATTCCGCGTTCTGGAGCAGTGTAGCGTAACATTGTTTATTAACGTGTATTTCGCATGTGTTTACTACACAAATGTCAAAACAGAACTGACATTAGGCGCCAATCGCAAAATTTATAGCATTTTCTGATAGGAGGATTACTACGCCACCTTGTATATTGTCAGTAGCACAAAATTGTTCTCAAGAGCGAATAAACAAGCCCCAATTTTTTGGCATTGTGTTAAAGTGATGTCGATGTCGACAACTGGAATAAGGGTGATTATTTGTGTCTATCGTCTGCATCGGCTTACAAGTTTGTGTGGTTGTATATCTTTTAACCAGTAGGAGAAGGTCGTTCTTTTTGTTGTTCAAAACCAATAAGCAAACAATTTTTTATTCCCTCCCCCCCAAAAAAAAATCGTTCGTTAACCAATTTTATGATTAATATTTTTTTTTGATTGCAGAAATAATCGAAATTTTGTTAATCAATTCCCTTAATTTAGGCACCACCAAAAACATAACACAGTCTCCTGTCTTTGTATCTTTGCACACGTTAATGTTGTGCCTTTATAAAAGGGATTGTCGTCGCCGCTTTACTCCTACCAATCACTGGCTTATACATGAAGTGAAGCCATCAACATTTATCAATGACTTGGAAAAGGGTAAACGCCATGCGGTCATACTCTTGCAGAAAATGCCCCACATTATACCGCACGAAGATAGAGTTAAACTATTCAGGAAATTTGTACAAAATGAAAAGGCTGTTTTGGGTTTGACAGAATCGGCTTGTGCCTCGCCTAGATCTGCATTGATTGTTATACATCGTGAGCGTATCGTAGAAGATGGATACAGACAGTTGGCGGCCTTGAAGCCTCACGCTCTCAAGGTAAATAAAATAATATAAAATCTAATTTTTAGAGAAATGCAGTAATAAATTTTATTACAATAGGGTGTTATACGAGTGCGATTTATAAATCAACAGGGCTTACATGAGGCCGGCATAGATCAAGATGGCGTTTTTAAAGAATTTCTAGAGGAGACCATAAAAAAAGTGTTTGATCCGTCTCTTAACTTGTTTAAAACCACTTCGGATCAGCGCTTATATCCCTCACCCATCTCTTATGTCCAGGATAATCATTTACAATTGTTTGAATTTGTTGGTCGTATGCTAGGCAAAGCCGTTTACGAGGGCATTGTAGTAGATGTGCCATTTGCCTCGTTTTTCTTATCCCAGTTGTTGGGTCAAACGCATCAAGTCCTTTATTCTTGCATGGACGAATTGCCTTCATTGGATGCGGAGCTATATAAAAGTTTAACCTTTATCAAACATTACGAACAAGATGTAGCGGATCTAAATTTAACTTTCTCCGTCGACCAAGATGTTATGGGTAAAATTGTTACCCACGAACTACATCCGGGTGGCAGAATTCGTGCTGTGACAGATCACAATAAGCTGGTATATATTCATTATATGGCTTTTTTCCATATGAACACACAAATTCGCGAACAAACTCAGGCCTTCAATCGTGGTTTTCGAAGCATTGTTAACCCGGAGTGGTTGTCATTGTTCTCGCCGCCCGAGCTGCAACGTTTAATATCGGGCGATACGGTGCCGTTGGATTTGAGGGATTTGCGCAAGCATACACAGTATTACGGCGGCTTTCATGATTCACATCGTGTTGTTGGCTGGCTGTGGGACATATTGGCCAAAGATTTTTCAGAAGAGGAGAAAAAATTGTTTTTAAAGGTGAGTGTACATTATAGAGTTGCATGAACAATTCCATCCATGAAACTACTGAAATGTTTGTTTATTAAAGCCAAACTTCGAATAAATATGTTAATACTCAACAAACTGTTGCTTTTATCATACTGTGAGTGAAAACGTTTCGTTTCATACCGTTAACACAAAGAGATTGTTCATTGAAACGACTTTTTTTTGTTCATGCTGCTTTCTCTCATCTTATCTTTTGTTATTAATTCGCAATAGAAATGTTGCCAATATAGTGAAATCATGGAAGTTTTTGTATGGGTCGCACATGTGTAATAGGTTTCACTTATAAATTAAAGTTTTAACGTTTACACATACATACATAACTAAGTACATATGTATGTATATTCCATACATATTAGTAATACATATTCACCCCTATTCTGCGTTTCGATTACGTTCCCGCATTCAGTTACGCACGGATCGAAAAGAGGTATTCTGCCAAAAAACTGAATCGAAAGAAAAAGAAGAAGAGCAGAGTATGTTTAAACCTGCTGCTTTGCTATGAAACGGGTGAAATAGGAACAGAAAAATTAAGCAATTTTGCAAAATTTTTAGCAGAAAGTTAAATTTAGTGCAAAAAACAGTGATTTACCATTAAAACAAATAATAATTAAATATTGTGAACATTTTCATTAAATAAGCTGTTGCAAATTTAAGTACAAAGATCTAAAAAAAAACGAGATAAGCAAGAGGTATTTGTGGTCAAACTTTTCCAGTCTGAAGAATCCTGTCGCGCCGGAGGTGATATTTTAATTTTTTGCACATAATTGTAACACAAAAATGAAGTTTATTTGTTCAGATTTAATTAAATCCGTAGACAACATCGTTTTTCGTTGCCATTAAATAGGTATGTCAACTTTTTATACTGTTCTACCTGTAATAAACTAAATAAAAATCGCATTTCAGTACAGAAAAACAAAACAAACTGTTTAGTTCATTAATTAAACATTCTTTCATTTAATACTTCCATTATTTTTTGAATTAATCACTTTTTAAAGCTAAACAAACAAAAATTGAAAACGCTCCGCCACTAAAATAACAACTTACAAAAACGTAGTTACGATCGAAATGCAGAATACATAGAATCGAAAAAGAAATCGAAGAACGGAACGCAGAATACCAAAGTTGCCAAACGGAGAAACTTTCGATTCGATTTTACTTTGTCATTTGCATTTTTAAATAATATAAATCTTTAAACTATTTTAATATATTATATATTCTTGTAATGAACTGCACACAACCCTGAAATGAAATGCTATGGAAAGAAACACACACTTTTAGATGAAAAATGAAAAAAAGGAATTGGTTTATGAGAAAGGAATATATTCTTAAGCAAATTTGATTATTAGTTGTGTAGGTGTCTAACGGTTTTGGTCACGTGCTTGTTTTTTTTTTAATTTCATATGATATAAAAAAATTTAAATTGACAAAAATTAAACAAAACACAACAAAAGTACTCGTTTCCAAGCGAAAATAACTATTTATATTCTTCCAAGCAAAAATATAACTAACAATTATTTTTGAAATTAATATTTGTAATAAAACTCAAAAAATTTGATTATCATCACCCTATGTAAAAATACGAAATTTTAAACAACAATAATATTGCATTGAAAAGAAAGATAGTTATGTGTAACTTTTAATTTCCTTTTCGGCGATTATTCTTATATTTTCCATTTTCCTACAACTGGCAACACTGATCTTTAAAAGCATAAAAAATTTTTGAAAAATTTTAACAGATTTTAAAACTTGAAGTAAAAAGTATTTACATGTGAATTTCATTTTGTTTTTAGTTTGTTACCAGTTGCTCGAAACCACCACTTTTGGGTTTTGCTCATCTGGAGCCTCCATTTTCCATACGCTGCGTGGAAGTAGGCGATGATGAGGATACTGGCGATACCATAGGCAGTGTTATACGAGGTTTTTTCACCATACGCAAAAAGGACCCATTGAATCGTTTGCCCACCTCATCCACCTGTTTCAATTTACTAAAGTTGCCAAATTATCAAAAGAAATCAACACTCAGAGACAAACTGAGATATGCAGTTACTAGTAATACTGGCTTCGAACTCTCATAATCATATAATGCATTCGACAACAACAATTTCCAACAATTCAATACTGCACTGCTTTAAACATGAAATGATGAAATGGACTTTTCTGTTTGACACTTTGACAAAAAATTAAAAATAAAAAGAGGGAAATCATAAAAAAACATATCAATATTTTATATGTTTCTCTTCTGTGAATGTACTACTGTGTATATATGTTGTATGTTTTAGCATTAACATTTTTATCAAATTTCATGTAGTTTAGTTTTGTTTAAATTGAATTGTTTTTTACTCTATATTTAGTAACTGTGATATAAAGACAAAAACAAATTTAAAAAAATAATTACATACATACATATATGTATATATATGTATATCAAATTACATTACTATGATAATAATATTAAATAGACTTTATTTAAAAATAAATATATGTATATATAATCCAGCGAATGAAATTAATTTATAAAATTTAATAAACTACAAACAAATTAATGTTTGATTCTGAATTACAAAAAAATTTTTCTTTTATATGTATATTTTTAATTCTATTATTTATTCTGTTATTTGTTTAAAAATACGTAAATTTATAGTGTATGTATTAGATAAATTAAAATAATATACATACATATATGTATATTTCATATTACATACATACTTTATAATTAACTAATAAATATTTGCACCTATATTTGTATATAAGTGTATAGAAAAAAATGTATCTATTGAAGTTTATCTATCAGCAATGAAATATTTTTAATGTATAGCAAATTCCAAAATTTTCTTTAGAAAATGCATAATTCATTGATCGAAAATGAAGGGGAGAAGAGGGGTCTAATCGTCGCTTGGGATAACGAGCTGATTCGATCACGTTATTCAGCTTGAAAATTAAAAAAAAAACTTGATGGAATCAGCTCATTATCGAATGCGACGATTAGAGACGAGTTATATTTACAAAAGCATTTACCGATGGTAAATAAATCAAGGTGCTGCCTAATTCAAAAAGAGAAAAAAAGCAAACGTTTTCGTTTGTTACGAATTGCAGAGTAGACCACCTGGTATGTTATGAAAATCGATCGATTTTACAAACAGTCCCCCTTATTGTGATTGGCCGTTTAGCGGGGAAATTCAGACTTATTGTACTAGATTAAAGGAGAATATATCAAGTTTTCTTTAATCAACTACAAATAATCTAATTCGAAGTCGAAGAACGCCAACCACCACGATAAGGCCCATTAAGCCAAATATTTGTTTTGTAAATCGCAAGATACGAGTACCTTCAAATCGAATCGAATCGCACATACAGGGTTCTGCACGATGCACAGTGTTTCCAAAAAGAAAAAAATGGTAATAAATTTGTATCTATTTTTGCCAAAATTTAGCCATTTTTCACTCTCATTTCAAATTTTTTTATTTTGATTTTGAGATAACTCAAGAATTTTTTTTAACATTTTATCACAAACCTTATTGATAATTATATGTATATATATTATTTTTTTAATTGTGGCTATGCTACTACTACCGGAGATATTTACGAAATCAGGAACCAAGTTGAAGCCAAAAACCAAAATTTGCAAATTCAAAGCCTGAATTATTATGTATTAAATATACATATCTCTATAAAATAACCTGCATTTTCTTTCCCAATTTAAAAACTTAGCAACAAATTTAAATCCATTTAAAATTATATGATATTTAAAAAAGTTATGAAGCCAACCAGGTTTTTCATGCCCACCCTGTAGATCACCGAGTGTTTCAACAGGGTTGTTCAAATTTCAATATTCTTAAAGCCTAGGTCTTCCTCTATAATTACTATATACAACATTTTATTATCGGATCTCAAATTTCACAGATACAGATTTATTACTCTTTTTTTCTATTTGGAACCACTGTTCGGCGTTTACTTTTTTTTGGTGATTTTTCGGTTTTGGTCATTTGTTTTTGGTATTGGCGATTATTTTAGTATTGACGCTTTTTTAGTTTTAGCGTTTTTTAGTTTTGGCATTTTTTTCGCTTTGGCAATTTTTTCGGTTTATGGCGCTTTTTTTAATACATTCATCTCTATCGTGAAAAATTTTTCCCTCGAAATATTTCCCCTTTTCAGATAATAGCAATCGTGAATAATTTTTCACCAAAATGTTTTCCCTTTTTTGATTCCCCTCATCATAAATAATCACCCCTATCATGAACAGTTTTTCCCTAGAAATATTTTCCCTTTTCCCCAAAATGCAATCGTGAATAGTTTTTTCCCAAAAGTGTGTTTGTTAATAATATTTTTCACATGGATTTTTTCACTTTTCCCTTGGTTTTGTTCACTTTAGTTTTGCAGGCGAACTGAATTAATACACTGCGTAATTTCAGTATTATGCTTGCAATTATATATTTAAAGTTATACATAATTATTTTTATGACAATATCAGTACATAATGTCCACGATTAATAACAATAATTCCTTACAACATTGTTTTTCATTGAACACGAATTTCTTTTGTTCACATGCAGTAAACTTTATGTTTGTGGTATACTAAAGAATTTTTTCCATGTCACCTAAAATGTTTAAAAACACAACTTTACACTCAAAAACATTCATTTGAAACCTAAAATATGTGTAAATCTTATTATCTATCTATCTATATAATTAATAGGCGAACATGCTTTTTGTAATCCCTTTTACGCTGGTACCACCGCATCGATTTTAAAAAGATTTATATGGTTTTAAAGGATTTTTTATACAGATGTGCAGAATCTATATTTTATTGAAATCAGTTTAGTATTTTGGGAGCTATAAGCGTTTAAAGTTGCTACTACTACATGCACACATATTACACACGCATTTATTAGCTTACAAGTAAAAAAAAAGAAACAAAACATGAGTGTGTGTGTGTGTGTGTTTGTAGTATTTCTCTTGACCTTACAATTGCTTTTCTCTTATTTGTTGTTGTATCAAAGCCATAATACTTAAAGGAAGAGAGTTGAATAAATTGAATTAACTTGGTTAAAGGGATTTTGGTTATGTTTTTTTAATTTCATGTATTATTTAATTATGCTTGCATATGTATGGAAGTTTGTGTGTGGCTGTGTTTTAATGAATTTTTTTATGACGTTTAGATACATTTTCTTTGAATCTTAAATTATTTACATTTTGATTCTAGAATACGGACGAGTGTGTCGTCCGTTTGGTATATCTAGTTAAATTTAATTTGTTTGATTTTCAATTAATTTTTAAGCTTTACAAGTCTTCTTCCCATTTTTTACATTCACTACGCATTGATAGCGGGAACAAACGTTCCCATGAAATTCACGATTGCAAATTTCCCTTCATGGGGAATGAAAATTTCATGGGAAAAAAAATTTCACATTTTATTCACGATAGGGGTGAATATTTCACTTGGTTTGGTTTACTTTATTTTCGCAGGCGAACTGAATTATTACATACCCAGCAAAAAATTAATCGAGATTTCGAAGCAATTGCTTATTATTAAGTCTCTTTTGCATTTTTATAGCTTCTTGTTCTGTTTTTTTTTCTATTTTGGTTTCTTATATCTCTTGCATAAAAACATTTTGGAAGGTGTAGTTTAATATAACACAAAAATAAGCACTTCGGAAGCGCGGAAAAGCACACAGTGCATCCCCTCTGCCTTACGAGGATGCAATAACGTAAGCGAATGACGAAATTTAACACAAACACTACGAAGTCAGTCGGGTGTTTATATTTAAACTCTCAAAGTTTTTTATAGATCATCCTCTCTCGCTTACCTGTATACAAAATAGAATTGTGTACAAAAGGAAATATGTGCTTCGGTAGTTCAGTGGGTAGTGTTCTAGCCTAACATACGGAAATCCTGGGATCGACTCCTGATTCAACGCGCGAACAAAAAGTAAAGAAAAGTAAAAAAATAAAGAACAAATTTTTTAAGTAGACGAATATTTTTGCTGAATTCAGGTCACTTCGGCAGGCATGAAAGAATCACATTTTAGATCGACGTGGCAGAGCTTCTACGCGAGGAATCCCATATAAAAATCATGCAAAATTTCATGCATCGTGTAAGCGCTTGCATACCAAAAGAGCACTTATATAGGTACTTCCAGCGAAGCACCATTTTTTGCTGGGTAGCATGTGTGTTCACACTCCGCAGCAAAGAGGAGGTGGAATATTTCACTAAAAGTTGTAGTAAATGTTTTGAACAATCCTGTCCATTGGTTTTTCCAGGCAAAAGAGAGCGGCCTTAATTTAACCACTTGTCGGAACCAGAATTAGGGGGAGCTGTTGACGACATAGTGATATTGGAAAAAGCAAAATGGGCAATAAATATCTTTGAAACGTATAAATCACCGGGCCCAGATAGTATTTTTCCCATGTTACAGAATGCCCCAGAGCGCGTACTAATGTCTCTGGTGAGTATTTTTAAGATATGCTTGATCAGGAGGTTTATACCCAAAGGTTGGAGAGAGGTTAGAGTCATCTTTATCACAGAATACACAGAAGTGAAGAAAGTGACAGATAAAAAAAGCTCCAATCAGGTTTTTGTTAAAATTCGTGGAAAAAAGAGAAAAGCATAGTGTATTTGATACTGTAGTGTATTACTACTTACCAATTAACACAGGTAATAAAAATTTATTGCACTAGAAAGACGTAGCAAAACAAAAGCGACGACAAAATTTTAAGGAAAACGAGACAAACAGAAAAATACCAGTATCTTCCGTCTCGTGACACTTCTGTATGTTTTGTGTCTTTATACCCAAAGCGTGTAAAGCAAGCCACTCAAAGCCGAAAGATTTCAGGCCGATCGATCAGTCGTTCGTTATTTATTTTGAAAATAGTGTTGTAAAAGTATTGAGTATTTGAGTACTGAGTACTCAATACCGGGAGTTTTTCCTGGTACTCAATACACAAAAGTAACTACTCAATACTTTCAGGGTTGCATTTTATAGTATTCAAGCGAAAGTCTTCCTTTAAAATACATCAGAATTATACAACTCTGTGTGCTTGATACAAATAAATATGACTCTTAACCTCATGGAGTTAGTGTAACAAATACCAATTCTGTTGCGAAATATTTTTATACGAAAACAGCCACTAAAAAAGTACTACAAAATGCATTATTGAACTACTTCAGGTATTAACAAATACTATTGGACAGAAAAAGTGAATAGTGGAAGGAAGACACGTGATACAATATTACCAGCAAGTCAGGTCCTCACAAACATGAAAAATATTTTAAATTCTTTCAATGTCGGTAAACTTTTGTTTCTACATTTCAAGAATGACTAAGTAATAACATCAATTGTGAGAAAAAAATGTTTATTAAAAAATATTTAGAAGATAATTTAAGAGATTAATGGACTAGAAGTGTAAGAGTACGTTAAAAAATGTTTATGTACAAAAACTAATCATAAAACTTATTTATTTTCATTTGTTATAAATTAATTTAAATATACTTGTATTTAATCTTTGTTTTTCCATATTACATTATCAATAAAATAATATAAATAATAATTTTTAACTTCCCATATACGTACATATATAAAGTATTGAGTAG
This sequence comes from Tachina grossa, assembly GCA_949987645.1. Lineage (NCBI taxonomy): Eukaryota > Metazoa > Arthropoda > Insecta > Diptera > Tachinidae > Tachina > Tachina grossa. The sequence continues at coordinate 34,139,925 of OX465276.1, read as the reverse complement.
TATCGAGTTCCCAATTGAAAAAGTATCAAGTAACTAGTACTGAGTATTCAAAAGTAGCCGCTTTTTACAACACTATTTGAAAACATTAGAACGATTGATTGATCTGCATCTAAGGCCGGGTTTACATCTGTGTGCCATGTGCCCAAAAAAGCATAACCACACTCATTACTAATGGAAAACCGTTTAATTCAGAACGTGTTTATTAATTTAAACGAAAGAAATGCTAAAACTATATATTAAATGGGATAAAGTTCGTATAGTATAGTATAGTTCGCAGCTTATTGAATTTATTTTAAATGGCTTAATGTATTAAAATTTAAAAAAATGTTAGTGCTCTTTGGCCAAAGGATAGAGAAAATGATGTAAGAGTTCCACAGTGGGTATATATGACTGAGCACAGTGTATCGTTTTCTTGCAAAAAGTGAAAATTGCAAAAATTTACGTTGACCCTTTATAAAAAAAACTAGTGCGTTATTTCAATAAAATTAATTTTAAAGAGTCAAGATCGACTACAAAAAAATAAATCACATATAATCAATTTTTGACAACAATAACGTTTCTTTCTAAAAATATATTTCTTCTATTGCTGATGACGAAACAGAACACAAAGATCCGCTCTTAAGATTATAAAAAAAAAATCCCAAATTTCTTTTCCACTTAGGAAGCGGGAAAACAAAACGCAATAGAAAATTAAAACGAGTAAAGTTTGGCGCCAATCAAAACTCGCCCACAATCAATCGCATCTCAAGACCGAAGAAAACACTTGTCAAGCGACACTTGCAGTGATTGAAGAACAAGAAAAGCATTAAAAAAAATTGACATAGATGTTGACAATTATTAAATCCTTTGTCGGTCAATTCTTTTCACAAGGTTGCAGACAACAAAAACTGCAGAAGGCAAAACTGTCTCAAAAAAGGAAAAAAAAAACAGAGAAACACAACAATATCATCACACTTGTTACATGACAAACAATAACAAAACAAATTTAATGTGGATCTTTAAAATCTTACGACACAAGACATAGAGCCTGGTAGTGCAGTATCCCAGCAGGGGATAGAGAGTTTTTGAGTGCATCTTTGCGGATGGTTGGACTGAAAGAAACAACAATCAAACCACACTTCATCTCACACATTCATATGAAAACGAAACAAAAACGTAAAAGTAGAAGAAAGGTCCGTTCGTGATTGAAAAACTAAGACAATGGGCCTGGCTCTGGCCTGCAACAAATTTATAACATGTGAAATTATGGTTATTATGAAACTGGCGACACTTCTTATTGTAGTTTTATTTTTATTATGATGTGATATTGTTATACAGAAGGCTTGGATATTTATACACTGGGAGAAATTGCAGTTTTTATTTGAATAATATTGATCTCTATTGTAAAGTATATATTAAAATTTTATTTCAATATTGATTTTTATTAACTGATTCAGAGAAATAGTTTTGTACAACATTTTTTTTTTTCGTTATATCCATGTTATTTTTTTATCCTTTTTGTGAAGGGGATAAAAAAGGTTTAATATATCTACGGTGACCATAATTTTTAAATCAAAATACAGAACAAGGAAATATTTAACAAACAGCAACTAAATTACAAACAAATTTAACGACATAATTAACATATTGAATTTCATGGATTTATAATTTTTTTTTTTTTTTTTTGACAAACACAAAATTAAACACAAACAAAAAAAATTCAAAAAGTAACATAAAAATTACTTCTTGGTAGGCAGTGTGATTTAAGTATTCAATACAATATGTATAAAATCGATAACATTTTTCTGGCTTAGCTCAATTACGATTTTTTTAACAGCAATTGGCAAAATTTTTTCATCTCTACGTTGTGGGATTTTAAAATATTGTTCATTAATAATGAGAGAGACCTCAGTCATACATATTTTTTGGGAGCCAACTGCGTTATATAATCATGAAATAAAATAGCTTGACAATGAACGAAGAAAAGCCAGGCACCTAAAGGGGGATCGTCAAAAATAAGATTTAAAACATAAGATGTCACTAACACAGACAAATTTCATATTCACGCTCTCAAGGAAAAACATTAAGGAAACAAAACTCATTTTGTTTCTGTATTTTTATAGAAATGCTGCATTTGAAGTTGATACTCGTATTTCAAGCCCTTTTATAATATTGATTCAAACAGTATTGTTGTAGAAACTGCGATAATTTTTTAAATGCAGTTTTAGTAATGAAAATACAGAACAAATACTGAACAGTAAATAAAATACAGTACATTTCAACGTTAATTTCTAGTGAATAATTTATACAGAACAGGACTCTCAAATACAGTACTGTTCTGTATAATACAGAACGGATGGTCACCGTAAATATATCCCACAAAAGAGGAGGGTGAATGTATGCTTCAACCCACCTTAATACGACGCATACGTACACGACGACACACGTTGTTTGATTTTTGGTCTCCCCTGTCAGAATAATTGTTTTTTTTTTTGTGTTGCACAGTGTAATCAGAATATATAACAAATTTTTAATATCATCAAATGTCACCGCTTCCGACGACAAACTCCTGCTGTGAGACAAAACCACAAATACAAAGAATAAAATAAAGAAACCGTTATTATAAGGAATCGAAGAAAATTATAAATCCAAATAAGTGTACACTAATAAATTCATGTTTAAATATGTATGTATGTATGTGTGTACATGCAGCTGAAAGAAATACCCAACAAACACAAAGTTACAAGTTTAAAATGAGACATTTAAATTAAAAGAGTTTCCTGAATTTGTGATCAATTTCATATTTTCAAATCTTTCTAAAATAAAAGCAAATGTAATGCTTAAGCAGGGACAGGGGTTTCATGCAAATGCAGGTTTATTCCTAAAGCTTAAATTAGACGTGACATAGCCATAATGCCATTGCCATAACCAAAAAAATCCAATTGGTTTCTACACAGAAAAAATTATACCCAAAAAATTTTTAAACAAATATTTGTTTGAAATCAAACTTAGTTTCAGTAAATATTCTGTATTGTTCCACTAAATTAATTTGTACCAAAAAACTATGTAGAGAAGAAACAGGCGGCCACGACGTTTGTCGGCTACTTTTCGGCATTTACATGTATACAACACGATCAATCAAAATAAACAACAACAACCGCACAACAGCACGTTGTTCCTATCAACAAGCAAGATAAACACCAACACACTGAAATAACATTTTCTCTCAGCCGAACTCTGATTAATTTAAATTTTTACAAAATTTTTATTAGAATTTACAAAATTATTTGTAGGACCGCGTTCAAATAAAATATTTACTGATTCAACGAATTTGGTTACTGAAAATGAAATTTAGTTTTTTCTGTGTATGGTGAGAGTTATGGCGTTATGGCGAGTCACCTATGTATAATCAAATACAGTGTTGCCCATTAGTTTGGTTCGAACGGCTGTTTTCTATGGCTATGGCAACAAGGAAATATCTTTACGTAACATGGAATTTGTGTGAAATTAAATCAACTTGTTAGTGCATATTTTAATGAAAATGCATAATTTTGCATAATTCATATGTATGTTTCTCTCATATTGTGGCATGAATTCATGTTTTGTGTCATATTTTGTGAAAAAAATAAATAAATTTCAACAAGAGAATTATTGTTGAAAAATTATTAATCCAAAACTTTTGGATGGTTATCGTAAATTTATTTGCTTTCATTGTTGCTGAATTTTAGAACACACCTACCAAATTTAATGTATACTATTATTTTCATGAATTCAAGAGGAAAATATCTTCTATTGAGGCCGAAAGTAGTAAAATAATTCGTTGTATGGAACAGGAACAAATAGAAAATTTAGTGCGACAAAATTATTTGCTTCATATGGATTCAACAGATTTTCACAAAACTATGTACCTCAAGGTTTTTAGGGTCTTTGATTACGAATATGATGTCAGTTTTAAAAATTTAAAATGGCGAATCCAATATGGCGGACAATTTAAAAAAAAAATGATCGAATTCGCTTAAAACTTATCACACGGAATTTTTTGAGGTCGCTGATTACGAATCTGATGCTAATTTTTAAAAATTCAAAATGGCGGATACAATATAGCGTGCAATTTTTAAAAAATTTATCGAATTCGCTTAAAACTTATTACGTGGGAATTAGGTGTACTACCTAAGTAAAATATGCTCTATTAATTGAAAGGGGAAAGGGGGGGGGGACCACCACTTGACTTTTTTTACACTTTTTAGTAGTTGTATTTTTTAACTTATAAAGAAGAGTAGTGGAACTGTTTGGAACTTTTTTTATAGCTCTAGCTAAAGTAAATTTTTCAATATATTTCATAACAAAAAAAAAGTATACTATATCTACACAACACATAATTGCTGCCTTAAAAATAACTGCAAATTAAATTAGATACCTGATGCTTAAAAATATATTTAAAAAACTTTAAACTGTAAATTTACAAAAAATTGTCGAGTGTAGCAACAATAAACGGTATAGATAACGGCTGACAGGTATAACTGCATGTAACACAAAATAATACTTTGCACGCACGTACAGACAGACTAATATGATGCGTTGAAAAAAATAAATGCTTATAGGTTGTAGTGTCCTGCACAAGACTATTTATAAGACCTTTCAAGACATGAGAGATTTTTTTCAAATGCTTTACTACAGCGAAATATTCTAAAAGAATCGCTAAGCAACACTGTTGGCAAGTAATTTTTTTCGGTGGTTTGTCTTGCCAACAGTGTTGTTTAGCGATTCTTTTAGAATATTTCGCTGTAGTAAAGCATTGGAAAAAATCTCTCATGTCTTGAAAAGTCTTATAAATACTCTTGTGCAGGACACTAATAGGTTCATTGCGTACTTTTATATAGAACATATTAAGTGCAATAGTGGTTACATTTAACAAAATAAAAAATTCCATTTTTGTCGTCGTAATTCGGTAATTTGTCCCTGTGTGCGATGTTCATCTGTCTGTCTGTCACTTCCCAGTGTCAAATCAACGCTAGTGATTGGCGTGACGCGGTCAGCCAGACACCATTTTAGATACTGTTGCCATACAACAGAATCAGGGTTGTCAGATTTTTTCCGACCTATTTCGCCAAATTGATTTTAAAAATCGCCAAAAGTCGCCAAAATTCATTTTTATGTGGCTTTTCATGGTAAATATTTGATAATAAATTTGTTTTTATATAACACTTTTTTCATATAAATTTTTATAAAATGATCGTGTCAAAATTTATCAGAAAATCACCAAAATTAGAAATGAAATCGCCAAAAATTATTTCTTGTAAATTTTTCTAATCCAAATTCAAAACGCAGTAATGACTATAATTAATATAAGAAAAAACATCAAAATCAAATTGTGTTAAATTCTAGCAAACGAGTTATGGTAGGATTAATTTTTGAAACTACTCCTTCAATAAACTAATTTTCCTGAATTAGAAAAATTTTAAAGTTCAATTTCGTTGAAAAATAGCCATAATAATCGCCAACAAATTTATTTATCGCCAAAAAAAAATCGCCATGTCGCCAAACCAAAAATTTAGTCGCCAAACAAGTTGAAAAATCGCCACGTTTGGCGAGAAATCGCCATATCTGACAGCCCTGAACAGAATCTGTTTTGACTACGATCTTAGCAGCAATAGTTTAGATAGCTGAATGTACCTCAATAACTATGTTCAAAGTTTGCAACGTATGTATGTGTTCTTGGTAAGTCACATGGTGCTTTCTAAGGCTGCATAGAGGCGAAGGTTAGACGCTCAACTTCACCCAGTGCTTAGACTACAGTGAGATCTGTATGCTTGTCACAGGCTGTTTTCTCGAGAACCGTAAGTGATACGGACCTCAAATTTCCCAGAATATGTGTTAGAAATTTAAGTGTGCTCTAAAGCGGGCAACGAAACATGTTTAAATACTCGTGTAATATACAGACAATTGTATATTGACACTTGAAATTTTAAAATTTAATGTATTTTTATGCAGACCACACCAGTTAACAGTAAAATTTAAAATAAAATCACAATTAAAGGGTATGCTATCAGTTAATGTAATTTTGACAACTTACTGTATCCTGGAAACCGTAAGAGGCACTCTTAAAATTTTCAAAAACACCAAAACTAAAAAATTCTAAAATTAAAAAAATGCCGAAACAAAAAATCGACGGAATAAAAAAGCTAAAAAAATAGCTAAAACAAAAAAAAATCGCCAAAACGAAAAAAAAACGCCAAAACTAAAAAAATCGGCAAAATGAAAAGAAGTGCTAAAATTAAAAAAAAAACACCAAACAAAAAATTTGTTAAAAGCACTCGAAAATATGAAGAAAATTTAATTTTTAAATTAAAATAAAAAAAATCAAAAATTTTTTAAATTTCTATTTATAGTCATATTTTCGAAATCTCGCAACATTTACTGCCTGGCTCACGATGTCGACAAGAAATTTTCTTTCGCTTATTTGTATTGAAAACAAAAACAAACAAATTTTGTTTTCAATATAAACAAACAAATTTTGTTTTCAATATAAATAAGCGAAAGAAAATTTCTTGTCGACATCGTGAGCCAGGCAGTTAAAGCCTGGTACGGAGTTCATACGGAATTTCAGGTTCTTATACAAACTGTATGTAAAAAAATGACCGAAATTCAGGTTGGTAAATTTTATAAAGAAATTTCCATTTGCTAGTACGGACTTTCAAAAGAAAAGTACACGGAATATTTGAAATTTATTTCCTGTCTTAGGGATGCTATAAATATAAGTGGAGACTTTTTTCAGTCAACTGAAACAAAAATTAATGTTCAAACAATTGTTTGGTCACGGAATTTTTGACATTTCTAATTTTCATCATTATGCAAACATAATTCTACACAAAAGGGTACACGAATATTTTTCCGTATATAAATAAATGTAAACTTACAAACGTGAAATTCCGTAAGAACTCCTTACTGGGCTTAATGCGGGAAGCACCTACACTTAGGGAAAAACGTGCTAAAATCAAGATTTTACGCTCGAAATCAAATCATTTCAATCTTAATAGCCTGTTAAATGCGAAAATTCTTGATTCAAGAATAAAACATAAATTTTTTTAAGATCGCTTTTGAGATTGTAATCTTGAATAAAATTTTATTTTAAGATCGACTTCAAGATTTTTTTCTTAATAAAAATCTTAAATTAAGATTATATTCTTAAAAATTTAAAAATATAATCTTAAAATTAAGATTACATTCTTGATTTTAAGAATTCATTCTATAAATTAAGAATTTATACTTGAATTTGAGAACTTCAATCTTACTGAACAAATTTCAAAATTGAAATATTAAGATTTCTGCAATCTAAATTCAAGAATTTTGTTCTTAAATTTAGGTCGTCATTTTTCTTTTAGCAAACAAATTATTGTGTAAAAATTTCAACATGGTATTTCAGTGTTAAAACAAGTTGCACGCATCGAGGTTAAAGTTTGATATGTCGAAATATTTCGGGAACCTTTTAAATTGTTCTTTTTGGCAGAAAAATTATTGTGTTTGGGATAAAGAAATAAAAATCCAAGAAAAATTTCATAACTGCCCCTGAACCGCTTCTAGAAGGGTAAAATGTAAGACCGATTCCCACCAACATTTTTTTCAGAATATTTTGTATATTATCCTTAAGGGTATTCTTATACAAAAAATTTAATAAAAATTTATATTTATAAATATTAAATATGAGTTGTGACTGTTTATGATTGAGTGTGCGCTATATATATTCTAAGATCCTTAGAGCCATTGGCGCATAGTCATAGTCAAAACAAAGTATATTTTATGAATTTAAAACCAGTATTTTGTATGGCAATACTGGTTTTAAACTCTTAAAGTGTACTTTGTTTATGACTATGACTATGCGCTATTGTGAATACTAAAAAAATGTTCTAAACCCATAATATTTTGTTAACCTCTATATACTGAAAAGAAAACTTTCATTTGATCAATGAATTTGGCATTAATAACGAGCTAGCGTAAGAATTCATTGTATTAATGAATAATTTCATGCATATAATAAAAAGTTTCAATAAGCTAATGCACAACTTCATTTATACAATGAAGAATTATTAATGATGCTACTTCCCCAGCTGAATGAAGGTTTTTTCTATTAATACATGTATATAAAATTATTACCAATAAAGAATTTAAAAGTTGTTACATATTACATTTTGCAAAAGATCTTTAAGCAGTCGATGAATTGTTAATTGGGACCTTAAAACTTTCTTGTTCTCATGGTTTTGTGTGTAATACGAGCGAGTAAATTTACTTTATCTGCAGACGAATAATTCTCACGCCTCCCACCTACTAACGTTTTTGTCTACAATTTTAGATGTCCTTAAAATCAGCAAAGGAATTACACATTTAATCCCATCAATTTAAATTTCTATGACGACGTTTTTAGAGCGTCGCTTAACTTACAAACATACCTACCTTATATGTACCTACATTGTAATATGTACATATGTGCATACATATACCCTGTCGGGATTTGAGCTAACTTAAAAGTAACTAGTGGTTAATCAGAAGCGAGTGACAACTGACTCAAAAGCTAACTCATTTTATATGTTAAACGCTATTCAGTTTTTCAACGTAATGTCCTCAGAACGAGTCTAGTACTCACTCACGCTGCATAAGTTTCAAATAACCACAAGTTAGATCATTTCAAGTGAGTTTTTGGTTGATAAAATGCAATTGCACTATTAGTTAGTTGCGAACTGACCAACTAATGCTTAGCCCATTATGACTTAGTTTGTGGCTCATCAAAAAAGAAGAAGAAATGTCTTTCTTTAGCTAACCATTATTTTTAACTTACTACACAGAAACAATTTTAGCCAAAATGCTTACAATTAAATCAATTAATGCTGTTTCAAACAATTTTATAATTGTCCCAATTAAATTTTGTTGATTCACAGAGAAAAAACTGCCTCATAGAATCAATAAGATTTTCTATATGAAACGTTTTTAGGCTACGGGGTGGGGTATCCCAGCAGAAAAAAGCGAAGATTTTTTCATAGAGATTCCTTATTGTTTTTATGTGGTAAATCTTATTAATTTTATCAAGAAGAAAACCACATAAAATCAAGAAGAAATCTTATTATTCCCAACTTTTCTTTACTCAATTTCCGTTATTTTTGGCACCAAAAAAACAATCCATAGAGAAAAACTTCTTGCTTCTATTAGGTTTTCTTATAAATTGTAAACTATATGGATTTCTTATTGATTTTATTAGGTTGCCTTATTGATTTTTTTAAAAACGTTTTCTTCTTGATTTTATTAGGCTATCTTATTGATTTTTTCAATAAGGTTTTCTTCTTGATTTTATTAGGTTCTATATGATTATGTGTAAAGCATCTTATTAATTTTTTTAATAAGGAAATCTTCTTGATTTTATGAGGTGTCTTGTTATTTCATATCTATAAATAGACACAGACAATTTTTTTTCATGATCTTTTTCGTTTTTGTATAAGCATGTTTGCAAAATTATTTCAATCGTTATTCAGACTGCTTGTTAGCATATTGGTTAGAGTGTTTGTCTATCAGTCAGAAGTTTGCTGGTTCAATACTTGTCTCCTTTCAAAGTATATGGTATAGAATTTAAATGAAAATATATAAGCAAAGCACAAAGAATAAAGAGAGACAAATTTTTTTTTTATTTTATGTGGTCGCCTCATAAAATCAAGAAGAAAACCTTATTAAAAAAATCAATAAGATAACCTCATAAAAAAAGGGTTTCTCTATGAAATTAATAAGATTTCCTTATTGAAAAAAAACCATAGAGATTTCTTATTAGTTTTGTTCTATTTTATGAGGTAATTATTAGGCACTGTTTTCTCTGTGTTGAAAATAAAAAAGTTTAATGTTTGTATGGATGTTAGCAAATATGCAAGCATACAGACGAAGATTAAACTTTTGTACGCATTATTAAAAATTCAACCAATTTTTTGATTGTTTGAATTAACTTAGTTTAATGAAAAAAAATATTTTAGTTTGTGTTTGTGTTTGTTCATGTTTTCATGGAAGTGTGTCAGCCTGTTATTCTAGAAGTACCAAGTTCGAGGCATGACAGCACTGTAAGTTAAAAAAATAAAATAAAAACACATACCTACAAGTGTGCAATAATTGAATGATAAATAATTTACCACGATAGCCTAGTGGATGTGTGTTAGCCTGTTGGAATGGAGGTACCATGTTCAAAGCCTGCAGCGTAAGTTACGGAATTAAACAAATAAATAAAATAAGTAAGTTAATAAAATAAATAAATAAAAAAATTACTTTTTAAATTTTTTTTACTTTTACTTTTTAAAATTTTATACAATTCAATTACTTTTATTAATTCATTCAACGAACAATTTAATTGTTTAAAATCTCTAAATTCAATTATTAATTTAATTGGGCCAATTAATCATTTGTTTAAAATAAACGAGCACTTTCAATTAACTCTATTAATTGATCTCAAATAGCAAGAAAACCTCATTTTTACAAATTCATTAATTGATATTATCAATTTGTTTGCAGGACGAAAATCAGTACAGGATTTAATTAATAGTACAAATTTCTAACTAAAATATTAATTAAAGTTGATTTTAAATTTTTTCTGTGTAATGATTAATATTTTTAATCAACTTAAATTTGAAACAATTTTTAATTTTTTTAGAGACGAGAATTGGTATCGAACCGTGATCACTTTGTTTGTCAGCCATCATACTTAACACTTTTCTATTGCGCCATATAAAATAAAGACGGCACAGAGTTAACATAAACATGAATTATTTATGCTGACATCTTCTCGATAAACTATGACTCATCTCTGCATCAGCTTCGAGTTAGCTAAAAGTTAGTTCAAAACTTATCGAGGAGCTGTTAGTTGTACAAAAACAACTCACTAATCTCAGCATCAGTATTGAGTTAGCTAAAAGTTAGTTCAATATTTATCGGGAAGAAGACAGTTCTACAAAAAGCTACTGAATCACATCTGCATCATTTATAAGTTAGTTCAGAAGCTAGTTGTAAATGAGTTAGCAAAAAGTCACCTATACTTTGAGCTAGCATTCAACTGCGTTTGTTAAAACAAAGTCTAAAATACCAGCAATTAAACGTAATACTTATTGTAATTTGAGTGATCGAGGCTCAAGGCCTCTTATACAATGTAATTAGTTTTTTGATTTTATTTTTTTCAAAACTCTTAATCGAATGCTTCAGATCTGTTATTTAAGGTTAAATACCCATGAGCAAGCGGAAACTGTGTTGAAAAAAATCTTTAAGACTAATTAAATATCATTAATAAATAATGGAAAATCCTTTTTGTTTCCTATTGCTGCATGTTTTTCTCTTAAATTCTTTTCAACGGGAAATACCACAATAATATTGATTTTCTTAATGAATGCTTTAAGATATTATCATATACATATTTTTTTTTTTAATTTTAATCCCAAAAGATTTGAAATTGTATCACTTTTGCTGTTATAGGAAGGACATGATGGCCAAATGTGTGCGTTAATGGTTTGTAACTGTTTCGAATGTCTATGGAATTTCCGTTATTTATCACAAAAAGGATATTATGGAACTAATGTTAGTGGTTTAGTTATGTAAAATGTTTCAACTCGTGAAAATGTGGTTTGTAAACAAATTTAAAACTTCTAAAAAAATATATCGTATTTCCCATTTTCTTATTTAATACGATCACAATCAGTAGGGAGCAGTAAGTTAAAGATGAAAATCAAATGAATTACTCATTTTGCACTAATTTCCAGTTCGTAAACGTAAAACGTATTGAGACTCGATTAAAACATAATGTAGTGGCATCAAATAAAAAAAAATTTATTTACCAACAGGAAGTGCGGCAAATCAGATAAAAAAAATTGCACAAAATTAATTCATTAATTATTCTACGCCATTTTTAGGGTTCCGTACACCAAAAGGTGAAAAGGAACCCTATTGTTTTCGCTACGCTGTCCGTCTGTCCGTCACACGGTATTTTCTCAGGAACCGTAAGAGCTACGGACCTGAAATTTGGACACAGTATGTAGAACCTTGGCCGCTACAACAACAAATACATGAGAATTAAAAATTAAAGGGTATTCCAAAACGAGCAACGAAAAATGTTAAAATCCCATGTAATATACATACAATTGTAAAGGGTGTTTTTTATTGAGGTATAGAACTTTAAGTTGGCATCACTTTTTTAACTGGCGGCCATTTTGTCAGCTGTCAAGTGATTAATATTTAGTTTGGTTTGCCATTTCATCATGAACAGGTTGACAAAAGAACAACGCTTGCAAATCGTGCAAATTTATTTCGAAAATAATGGTTCAGTTCGCGAAGTTTACCCCAAGCTCCGTCCATTTTATGGTCGACATAATCGTCCATCAGAGCAATTAATTCGGTTAACCATGGATCGTTTTCGCACTACGTTTACTCTATGTGATAATACGCATCCGCAGAGACGTCGAACAGTGCGCACCGAAGAAACAATTGCCGCTGTAGAGCAAAGTGTTGAAGAGGACCCGAATGAATCGATTCGCCACCGTGCACAGCAATTGGAGCCGACTAACCGACTATTTTGTTCCCGAATTGGATGGCATGAATGTGGATGAGTTGTGGTTCCAACAAGACGGCGTTACATGCCACACAGCGCACGTCACAATCGATTTATTGAAGGAAACATTCGATGAGCGCATAATTTCGCGGAATGGACCTGTCAATTGGCCACCAGGATCGTGTGATTTGACACCATTGGATTATTTTCTTTGGGGATATGTGAAGTCGCTCGTCTACGCCAACAAACCAGAAACGTTAGGCGACTTGGAAGCCAACATTCGTGGCGTTATTGCCAACATACGGCCCCATATGCTCGAAAAAGTGGTTGAAAATTGGACCTGTAGAATTGGCTTTATTCGAGCCAGCCGCGGCGGCCACATGCCCGAAATCATATTTAAACATTAATGGCATAAAATTATCCTTCCAATAAAGCCAAATTGATGGACATTAAAACGATTTTCTTGTGTTTTATTTCAATTCAAAGTTCTGTACCCCTTAAAAAAACACCCTATATATTGAAACTTGAAATTTGTAAAATTAGTGTATTTTTATACAGACTACAACAATTAACACTAAAATTTAAAAAAATTAAAATTAAAGGGTGGTCCATCAGTTAATGCAATTTTGAATATGTAATTTTGACAATTTGCTATATCTTGGAAACCGTAAGAGGCAAACACTTGAAATTTTCAAAAACGGTAAAACTAAAAAAACCGAAAATTATAAAATCGCCAAACCAAAAAAAAAAAAATAAAATCGCCAAAAATTAAAACAAAATCGCCAAAACGAAAAAAATCGCCAAAATTAAAAAAAAATTTCTAAATCTAAAACAATCGCCAAAATGAAAAAAAAAAACGCCAAAATGAAAAAACGCCAAAAATCGAAAAAAATCGCCAAAACGCGAAAATGTCGCCAAAACTAAAAAAAAAACAATTTAAATAAAAAAAAAAATCGCAAAAATGAAAAAAATCGCCAAAAATAAAAAAATCGCCAAAATGAAAAAAACGCCAAAAACCGAAAAAAATCGCCAAAACAAGAAAATAAAGTGTCAAAACTAAAAAAGGAGCCAAAACTTAAAAATATCGCCAAAAACTTGAAATTTTCAAAAAACGGTAAAACTAAAAAAACCGAAAATTATAAATCGCCAAACCAAAAAAAAAAAATTGGGCAAAAATTAAAAAAAATCGCCAAAACGAAAATAATCGCCAAAATTAAAAAAAAAATTCTAACAATAAAATAAATCGCCAAATTCGAAAAAATCGCCAAAATGAAAAAAAACGCCAAAATGAAAAAAAAACCCCAAAAATCTAAAAAAATCGCCAAAATGTCGCCAAAACTAAAAAAAATAAATTTAAGTAAAAAAATCGCAAATATGAAAAAAATCGCCAAAAATAAAAAAAATCGCCAAAATGAAAAAACGCCAAAAACCGAAAAAAATCGCCAAAACAATAAATTAAAGTGTTAAAACTAAAAAAAGAGCCAAAACTTAAAAAAATCGCCACAACTGAAAAAACGCAAAAACCGCCAAAACAAAAAAACCGAAAAGATCACAAAAACGAAAAAAAATGCCAAAACTATATATTATATGGGATGAAGTTTTTATTAAATTACATATCTAGTGTTCGTACGGAACCCTTCGTGCGAGTCAGAGTCGTACTTTACTGAATTTATTTCCATATCATAAATAACTTACTTAGCGCTGCTATAAGTAAATACATACATAATGTAATTATATAGAAAATGATTTGGGCAACAAATTTAATAATGTTTTAAGATTATGAAAACAATTAAACCACTTTAATACCTTTTTGTACTGGTTATTTAATTTTTAAATGTATCCTTTAAAAACCTCTTGAAATCAAATTCAAAAGCCACTCACTCAATTTTCCTAATGTAAAAGTATACATTATTGTGGAAATTATTACAGTCCTTTAATATTCAAGTGATAGTTAGTAGAAGTCATCATGAAGTCATTTCCGCTTTTACAAAAATTCAATTTGAAGTGAGAGATTAGTTAATCAAAAAGCAAAACATTTAAAACGTTCTTAAGTGAGTCAAAAAAACAATTAGACCTAGGCGACGATTTTAATAAATACAAAGTTTGAGTAAACAATTAAAATTTGTTTAAATTCTGATAACAAATAATAAACATCTACACACATGCATTCATATGTAAGCACATATGTACCCTGTAGGAAGGTTGGAGTTAAGTAAATCCAAGTTACCACTTTTGTCGTTATTATCAACGGATCATCTACATATTAATTTTTGCTTTTGATGGCAGATAAACCAAAACTATGATTCTTGTTTATGTTTTATTGGTTTGTTGAAAACAAAAGTGGCGTCCAGCAAAAATTTAAGTTTTTTATACAAATTTGTGTATGAAATCAATTTAATAGGGCATTTACACCTACATATATGAAATCTAGCAGATTTCAATTAAAAACTTTATCAACAGCTATACCGTTTACAGCAAGATTCTTTTTACACTTATCATTATTTCGTATCTAAAACAAAAAACCATTGACTGATTTTTTTTCTAAATTACAACCAAAAACTGTAATGTTGCTAATTCTCACAACTTTTTAAGTTCATTGTCTATTTTTCAAGGACTTCAACAAAAAAAAAAGAGTAGGTTATCAATTTGTCTGATTTTTTTGTTATTTAGTTATTTTAAACTAAAAAAATTACCTTTTTATAATTTTTCTTGATTTTTATTTATTCCTTAGAAAATAAATTTTATTTTGTGAATTTTATTTATTCCTCACAAAATATGTGTCCCTTTTTGCTTTTTATTTTTGGCTTAAAAAAATCATTTTTAAGATGCAGAAAGCGTAGTTTTTTGTGTTAAAATTTAATTTATCGCCATAGTCTATAAAAAAACTTAAAAAAACGCAAAAAAATAAAAGCCAAAAAGTAACTGTTATTTCGTGAGAAATAAATAAAAATTTAAGAAATAATCGGCAAAGTTTAGTTTTTTAACAAAAACAAAAACAAATAAAAATCAATTCATCTATAGGCAGTCCATGTAAAATGGAATATGTGTATTCCTCGTGCACGTAGCATGATCCCTGAATAATTAACTTTTCGAACTCATTTTACATTTTATGAATTAGAGGGGCAAATATAAATGTGCTCTGAATTATGAAAGTGGTATAAGTCATATGCATTTTTGCTTTGAAATATTAAATAAATCTTTAAGAAACTTCAATATTTAACAATTATTAAATAAGTTTATATTAAACGAGACTTTCACAATTAAGTGCACAAATGTATTAAAAAAAATTCCAAATAATAATACAAATCAAATGTCGACAAAATAGGATAAAGATTATTATATATTACCCTACGTCTATACCAGATATATTTTTGTCAGGAAAAGTACCTATATGAAATTTGACATTTGTCATGATAAAAATATATCTGGTATAGACGTAGGACTATGACTAAAAGATAAATAATACAGCAACCAATATTGTATAAATTATCAAAATTTAAAAATCTTGAGCGAAAATGTCAAATGTGGAATTTTTTTTGAGCCTGTAAAAGTTTTTGTGGGATCAGATCAATACTACGTAAGTATTTGACTTTATTAACTCAAAGAAAAGAAAGATAGGACCAGGGACGCTAATTCTTACGACTTTTAAAATATAAATCAAAAATATTTTTTGATTTTTACATTTTAGAACAGAAATTATTGTTATTTTCTTATTTTTATATTTTAGAACAGAAATAATTTTTATTTTCAGATTTTTATTTTTTCGAGCAGAATTCGTTGTGAATTTCTGATTTTTACTTTTTTGAGTAGAAGTAATTGTTAATTTTTGATTTTTATAATAATAATAGTTATTTCGTACACTATTTTCATTTCTGTACACTTCCTACAAGGTACCTAGTGTTATTACATACACAAATAAATTGCTTTATTTACACGTACATGTAAATACATACATCCATAGATACGTAAGAAATACCGCAAACAAAGCAGCCATGCAATTTCATTGTGCAGCCAGCCCAACAACAACTACAAACAGTGATTATCATTCTTGACACTTGCACAATATTGAAAAATAAAATGAAGTCTGTTGATAACAGTATGTTGTCAGGGTATGTAACCCAAGAAAGAGCAAGAGAGATAGCTAATAACAATACAAAATAAACCAATGATATTGCTTGAGAAATGTATAATGAAATACATTAGAATGAGATGGGGAGTGGGTGTTTATATAATTATGTTTATGTGCGTATGTATATTTAATGTGTTTGTGTGCATGTGTATTGTATAGTGGAAAGGCAACAGGTAGAACAAGTTTTGAACAAGTGACTGCTATTCTCTCTTTTGAGTAGAAGTGATCGTTTTCGTATGTTTCAATTTAAAGATTTGGTTTAGTGGGAAATAAACAGAATTGAGCAACTTGCTAAAACAGTCAGAGCATAAACCTTAAACGAGCAACAAGTAGTAAACGGGGAAAAAGTGTTAATTGGAATTTATTAAAAAAAAGTGTTTGTGTTTTATTAATAGCAGAAATTACATAAAAAAATGATTACCATGAACGAATTAATGGATTTAAGAATGCAACAACAAATTGCTCATGAAATTTTATATAGACAACAAATAATGCAACGTATACCCGATCCATTCGCTGCTTTAATGCCCGCCATTCATATAGCGCCGCAAATGTTTTTACCTCAGCATCCCCCTTTGCCGGGGGTCGAGGCTAAACTGGAGAATAATGATTTATGGCAACAATTTCATAAAATTGGCACTGAAATGATTATCACCAAAAGTGGAAGGTATGTTGTGTATGACAACGAATTAGCAATTGTTTTTTTTTAAACTACATGTAAAAATATGTAAAAACGGTGTAATGTGATGTGATCCCAATGTTATCAGTCATTGAAAATTGTTTACATTTCGTGAAAATACACAACAAGATACATAGGGACATACATACATAAATATGTATGTACATAATTCAGTGTTTACTAATGTAAGATTGTGTCTTAGATAATGGATAATAAAGTAACGAGACTTAAATAATCAGAATCATAATGTTGAAGAGATAACAAAGTTATAAGATAACTAACTACCACATATAAATACATACACTAAGAGAAAAATGACAAAATAAATTTAAGAACAAAATTCTTAAATTTAGATTGCAGAAATCTTAATATTTCAATCTTGAAATTTGGTCAGTAAGATTGAAGTTCTCAAATTTAAGTATAAATTTTAATTTATACAATGAATTCTTAAAATCAAGAACGTAATCTTAATTTTAAGATTATATTCTTAAATTTTTAAGAATAAGATTTATAAGATTTTTAAGATTTTTATTAAGAACAAAATCTTGAATTCAATCTTAAAATGAGATTTTATTCAAGATTACAATCTTAAATGCGATCTTAAAAAAAATTAAAATTTTATTCTTGAATCAAGAATTTTCGCATTTAACAGAGCATTAAGATTGAAATGATTTGATGTTAGCCCGTTTTTTTTCTCAGTGTGCATACATTAATATCTACATGTGTTGTACATATTTAAGTTAAAACTGTGCAAAGAAAGTAACCGAAATTTCTTAAATAATTTTTTTTCTTCTTATAGACGTATGTTTCCCTCTATGCGTGTTTCCCTTAAGGGTTTGGAGGAAGAGTCTCAGTATTGTGTTTTGATTGAAATGGTGCCCATTGGAGACTGTCGCTATAAGTTTTCCGGCTCTCAGTGGGTACCCGCCGGCGGAGCGGAACCTCAATCACCGCAAAGAATGTACTTGCATCCCGATAGTCCCGCAGCCGGTTCTCATTGGCAAGCACAGCCCATTCTCTTCAATAAGGTTAAATTGACCAATAACACTTTGGATAATAATGGTCATGTAAGTATTATTGTTGTTGTTATTTGTTGTTGTGTAATGAAAAGAAACTTTCAAGAGCTGATTGATAGTAAATTTAAATACATGGATTTTATTAACTTTTTTGTTTTTGTTTAATTAATTTCAGACTGTTTTGGCCAGTATGCATAAATATCAGCCGCGTATACATGTGATACGTACCAATGATTTATCACAAATACCCTGGGCTCCGCAACAAGCCTTTGTCTTCCCAGAAACGGAGTTTGTAGCAGTTACAGCTTATCAGGTTAGTAATACTATTTAACAAATTAAGACTTTTGAAAAAAATACACGAACTGGACAGTATAGGTTCGATTCAACTATCTACTATGAGGGTGGCGTTGGCTGAAGGAGTTAGCAAAACCGATGGTACTGCGTTCAATCGCTGTATCAAACAGTCTTTTAAAAAAAAAAATAACAACACCACGCATTTTCCTGATGTGCATTAGTGTCCCCTTTATAGCAGTTGTTGTAGAAAAAATCAAGTGATGAAGGCAAAGTCACTGGTCACTGAACTATAGCGACTTCAGCAGATGCTAATCCTAATGTAACATCAGAGCGCCCTCCTTCGTCGGTATTGTGTTGCAGAATCATCAGCGAAGTAAAACAACTAATAAGATGGATACTTTGACAATTTAATACGCCTCATTGACACCAGAGGCACTGCAGCACTGCATTATTATCACTATTCTTTTTCCTAAAGAAGGAAGGTGTTTTTAGATACATTTCTGTTTGAATTAACAGAAACAGTCTCCGTTTTTTTTAATCATATGAATAATAAATGTCGAAAATTCTCTGTATTTGACATTTGAAGTCTAGTAACTTGAGAAATTCGCCAATCTAAATTTCGACTCTTTTTTTACACACGATAATGAAATTCAAGCAGAACTTAAGATTGGGCATCACTATCCTACACAATCCTAAGACTTTTGGGAAAATACAACCCTGCGTAGTCGAAGCTAATTCATATGTGTTTTATGTATTATTTAAAGCCGATGGATTTACCGATCAGGAACAACATTTTTTTAAGCCAATTCTCAAGTTCGTATTTAGCTTATTGAGTTAAATGGGATTTTTGAGTTAATAATGCAGAATTAATACTCATATCGTTATTTATATTGCGTAAAAATTTCATACAAATATTTTTTATACTCAACTCTAGAGAGCAAATTAAATTTTATTTTTCCCTTAAGTTGTGTGTAAATCGTTTTCTGGAAAACTAGTTTTTTTTTGAGTTATGACGTTGTTTAGACCGTATCGTCTTACAGGCAAAAAAAGTTCGTGGTACACCATCGAATATAAAGTATTGTTACAAGGCTGTTTCTAATTTTTTTTGCCGAACGTAGGGGTAGCCCAAAATGCATTTTTCATTATATCTTCGGCATTTACAGTTGGATCTTAAAGTGTGACATATCGATGTTTTTGTCTCGAAGACAAATGTTTTGCTTCAATAGTCATTGAGCTC
This sequence comes from Tachina grossa, assembly GCA_949987645.1. Lineage (NCBI taxonomy): Eukaryota > Metazoa > Arthropoda > Insecta > Diptera > Tachinidae > Tachina > Tachina grossa. The sequence continues at coordinate 34,120,038 of OX465276.1, read as the reverse complement.
AAATATCCCGTTCTGCTATTTACCCAGCAGATCTCAGTTCCTACAACCCTAGCGTGGTACAGCTAATTTCAGAAAATTAAAGTTCGCAAAAAATCATTAAACTTTTGCTAAGGAAGTATTTCGATAATTCCAGCAGCAATTTTTTTTCGAAACAGCCTTGCAACAATACTTTATGTTCGATGATGTACAGCGAACTTTTTTTTGCGATACACCCTAATGTACATATCGATGGTTTACTAACGCAACCTCGTAACTTAAAAACTACTACCTTTCAGGAGAGACAAAAAATGATTTATAACAAGTATTTAAACATTTTTAATATATGTTTTTTTATAATATAATTACTTGGATGATTTTTGCTAAATTTTCAATTAAATACTTGTAAATTTTCATTAAATACTTGTTATAAATCATTTTTTGTCTCTCCTGAAAAGTAGTAGTTTTTAAGTTACGAGGTTGCGTTAGTAAACCATCGATATACTCGTATTGCTGTTGCCGAGTTCTCAAACTAATACTGATTGAGTAATTTTTTCCGTATCGAAAATTAATTCTAAGTTTGCATTTTTCATATAAATATAGATAGATGTTAAGGAACAAAAACTCTGTAGTGGTCCTCAAAACAAAATTAGCACACTAATAAAGGGCCACCATCAACAGAGTTTTTGCTTCCTTTACAATTACGAAATACACATACATACGAGTATGTATATACATACATACATACATGCAACATACCCTCTCACATATTATAAATATCATTTAAAATACATACATACTTATGTCTGTAATTACCTTTCTCTTTTTTTCTTTTCTTCTTTACAGAACGATCGCATTACTAAATTGAAAATCGACAACAATCCCTTTGCTAAAGGTTTCCGTGAAACCGGTCAATCGAAATGCAAAAGAAAAATGTCCTTATCGCCCCCGCCGACCACGGAAGACAATCAAAATAATTCCTCGCATTGTGATGACGATCAGTCAAGTGTGGCCAGCAGCCAGGATTCACCGCAATCTAAGCGTTTATGTATGCGTGAGGATCCCCTGCCTTATATGGATTTTAATAATGTTATGCGCTATGCTTCTTTACAACCCAACATTAATGATATAATCACACCCGCCTTCTTTCCACAACTCACTCAACAATCTATGCCCGTATTTATGCCTTCCCTGCCGTCTTATGTCGAAAACTTGACGTCACAAAGTCTACCATATCACAATTCATGTTCAGAATATGATTATATTTCGGGCAATGAGGAAACCTCCAGTCAAGTGTCATCTTTGCGAGACGATCAAAATCCCGAACTATTTGTGGATGTTGTTAGCACATCTTCTGAAGAGTCTCAAGAATCTGCCAAACCAGTTGCTTCATCAGTGTATCCCAGTTCGTCGCCTGGTCTTTTGGTCTGTGATGTACCCGCAAAACGTACCAGCTTTAGTATCTCTGCTATATTGGGCAGTAATACACCACGTAACGTCGTCTCTGTATGAAAATCACTGCACTTTCATATTTACATGTTTGTAAATTCAACTTGTTTAAAATATTTCCATGTGATGCTCAGAATTTTCTAACTTTTTTTTTTAAAGTTCTACTACTTTATGTAAATATTTTTTTTTATATTCAGATGTGTATGTATTAGATTTTAATATTTTTTTACTGTTTCAATATTTTAATAATTTATGTATGTAGTGATATTTTTATTAAAATAAAAAAAAAAATTCGTGTCGAAAATTTTGCACTAATTTTTTCTTTGATTTTATGATCGTTTACTTATCCGATTACTGCGAAACTAAGGACACACATTGGGCTTTCGTAATAACACAGTGTTGAAGTTAAAAAAATGGGCGGAGCTACGCCCATTACAACTTAATATACATATTTCACGTGCTTCTACTTGAGCCATGCTTACGAAACTTGGCATACACCTTGAGCTTTGAAAGTGACGCGATGTTGAGTTTATAATAGCAAAGTTGGACGTGACAACGCCGCTGAATATATAAAATTGGCACTAAAAATTTAAAAATAAAACTTAAAACAAAGTATTTATATAACAAAATCACAAAACCCGACTGCGACCAACTTTGAACCGTTAAATGTCTTAAATGGTCATTCGAAATGAAAAATCATAAGAGAAACCTAAAGATATTTTAAAATACCTGCCATATTGTATTTTGACAACTGACATATTTTTAAGACAAATCGATTTACGTAAAAATCATCAAAATCGGTACACGCTTTCGGTTTATATAGTGCCGCAAAGGAACACACATGCATACATACACTAAGAGAAAGAACACTCATTCATTTAGGGAAGTAGCATCATTAATAATTCTTCATTGTATGAATCAAGGTGTTCATTAGCTTATTGAAACTTTTCATTATATGCATGAAATTCTTGATTAATACAATGAATTCTTACGTTAGCTCGTTATTAATGACAAAATTCATTGATCAAATGAAAGTTTTCTTTTCTGTGTACATATGTTTTACATTAAAATAAATACCTTTAACATTTTATGATTTATCTGGTAAAAACTTGTTTAATTAATTTAATTTTCTCCTTTGATTTACTTATTTATTTATATTTTAATTTGCTATAATTAAAACTATAATAAATCTTAAGGACTAAAGCAACAACAACTAAAGGTGTCGACTAAATTTTATGGGAAAATACGTTGACGTTAATAGATGTTTAATTTTGTTTGTATATTGTGATTCTCAATAACGTATTAAGAAATTTACGATAAACATTCGAAGCTTGTTAGCTAAATTCAAAAATACTTTGGATTGAAGTCTACTGATGAGTTCCAAAAGCGGGAACGAAATACATATAGACAATTGCTTAACCATAATAACAAGCAACATTTTCAAATTAAATAAATAAACACTTTATGTCAAATAAATATTCTTCGGTATTTCATGTATTCTCTAAAATGTTCATATAATTGTTTCTTCTATTTATATTGGAATAGAATGAGAAAGACTCATATGCCGATATCTGAATCATCGATTAACCATAAGAAATTGATCTTAATCATAATTTACTAGCCAGAAAAAATCGGATATATGTATGTAGGTCAAAGAAAGACAAAACTATTGTTTTAAGTACTCTTTGAGTACTTACAGCTAAAAATAAAATTTTAAATCTAACACGTATAACTATAAACATCTAATAACTATGGTTATACACGTTTTTTTAAATTGCGCAGCACAAACAACTATAACAAAAATTTATAGACTGTATGAGCTACAATCGCACGCATGAGTATATAAGTATGCACTCTGACTATTAATCAGCTACACATGCGTATATGTATACAGGGCTTGTTTATTTACACACATACACATAAGGTATGTTTTCAAACTGCTACAAACACAATCACACATTTTCCATTCCAAATGATTGTATACGGTGGCGAACGATGACTAAATATCCCGAGTATCATGCGTATATTTTTTTTGTCCGGCTAAATATCCATAGTCTAAGTGTAAGTATACTCCGACTATAAGTATGGCTGAGTCATAGCGCTTGATACTCATGTGCCTTTTTATTTTTAGTTTTAGTCGCATAAACGAAGTAGAGATCCTCTTTTAATATTTGGTAATAGTTGCTTGAGAGAAAATATGTGAGCGTGGGAATTGTTTGCGCTGCAATTATTATTAATAAAATTAAGATTATTTACTTATGTATATATTTTTTGGGTACTCATTGTCATTCTCTGATATATTTTTATTTATTTAAGTATTTCATAGCAAAGCTGAAGTGTTAAAAAACGTAAATAAAAGGAAAAATTAAAAACTAAAGGGCAGATTTTAAAAATGAAATAATTTTCAATTACACCTGATGTACACCTAGCATAAATTACCCAATCTCTAGACTAAGACATAAATGACAATCTAAATTTAAGAATAAAATTCTTGAATTTAGATTACAGAATTCGTAAGATTTCAATCTTGAAATTTGGTCCGTAAGATTGACGTTCTCAAATTTAAGCATAAATTCTTAATTTTTAGAATAAATTCTAAAAATCAAAAACGTAATCTTAATTTTAAGATCTTAATCTTCAATTTAAGAACTTGGTCTTAAACTTTAAGAATGCATTCTTTAAATAAAGAACGTAATGCTTAATTAAATTTAAGATTATATTCTTAAATTTTTTTAAGAATACATTCTTAAGATTTTTATTAAGAATAAAATCTTGAATCCAATCTTTAAATGAGATTTTATTCAAGATTACAATCCTAAATGCGATCTTAAAAAAATTAAGATTTTATTATTGAAAAAAGAATTTTCGGATTTAACAGACTACACGGAAAAAAATATTTTCAAAAACCTGAATTGTTGAATATGAAAAAAGTACTCACTCAATAAATTTATTTATTTGATTCAAACACATTAATTATCAAAATTGCAAGCAATCATTAAACTGTGTAAACAAACAAAAATGGTTTTGACAAATGTTACATTCATCCACACACACAATAACAATTATCATTGAAAATAAAATTTCAGTCAACAATTTGTTTCTTTGATTTAATAAATTTCTTTATTGATTGAAAAAAATAATATTTTCAATAAACGTGCTTACAGTTTTTTTAATCAATAATGCAAAATACGTCTCACACAAAATTCAATATGATTTTTTTTATTGATTCAGCGATTTTCGTATTCAAATATCAAAATCATTTTTTCCTGTGTATTAAGATTGAAATGATTTGATTTCGAGCTTAAATCTTGATTTTAGCACGTTTTTCCTTTAGTGTGCACTAGTGATGTAACGAATGTCAATTTTTGATATTCGCGAATACGAATGCGAATACGAATATTTGGAACGATATTCGCGAATACGAATACGAATATTTCATGTGAAATTTGTAGGCATTAAATTAGGGCTCTATTTACGCCTGCAATATAAAATATTAAAAAAGTTCATGAAAACTACCCAAAATTTTAATGATCGTCAGTAAATAATATTTGAAAATGATACAAAGCAAAAAATTTCCATAAAAGATTTAATGGATTCGTACAAACTAATATTTTTATGCATTTATTTATTTAATTTTTAATTTTTTTGGAAAAATTGCCGAATAATCGGCAATTCGAATACAAATACGAATATTCGTGCATCACTAGTGTGCACATGACACTCGATTCGGGTAATTACCCACACTATGGCAACGCTGACTCCTGAGGCTGTTTTAATAAACTTAAATCAGTTTTAATGTCTACACAAATAAAGATAATTTTAAATTTATTTCAGTAAAAGCATTCTTATGTTTAGTGTTTTTTCCCAGTGCTAGAGAAAGTGATGTTAAAAAAAATTCAATGGTTTGACTTTTTAAAATCCTAAAAACTATTATTCCAAACTCTTAATAAAATCAATAAATCATTTTCAATTATGGCCATTTCATCAACTGGTCATTCATTTATGACATTTCCTCGCCACATATCATTTAAGAAAAATAAATCTACACGATGCTGTCATAAGGCAGTTAATTTTTTTATGTATTTTTTCATAGAACTCAAGGCGATCGCAGCAACCTGTACGAGCAAATCGTTCCTTAAGACGAACGCAAATACATACAGCTAACAAGCAAACGCTCTTGCACTAACTAACTTGCAACATTTATGTTGAGGAGCCTCGCTCATACGGTCTCGCAAAGCAGCTCACTCGCTTATCAGTAGATCATAGCGAGCCGCATCTTAAATGATGGCGCCAAGTCAAATATTACAAGGCTGTGACTATACGTGTGTTTATTGGCCAGTATCACAAGTTCTCAATTTATGTTTAGATGAAACCAGAGCTGCGTTGCGCTGCAACAGTCGAGTGATGATTGTGTAAAATATATTACTGGCTGGTGTGGCAGCAGCAGATTGAGAACCTATTGAAGAGGAAAAGGCAAGTAACAATTTTAACAAGATGGCTGTTTGCTTATCACAAAATTTCTATTAGAACAAAAGGAAATTGATGTTTTCACGTATAGACGAACACGCACTTGGCTAGGACCACCATCGCTACTCACAGATTATGGGATGATGTTTAAATTGTTAAACGTAACGCCAACTTATCATTGTCATCATCAACATTAGCATTATTCCTGCACTTTGAAAAGCTAACAGTTTTTCAAACATTAAAAAAAAGAGATGTTAAACAAGTCTTCCTGACAACAGGATCTACTTGAACATTATTAAAAGAAAGAAGCAAAACAGAACACCGTAAGTTATGGACGCTTGTGAAAGCGGTGCATTTCAAAGAGCAATTTATACCAACATTTAACATTTGTATTTTGTCAACGTTGATTTGTATGTGTTTCTTTGTGTTTGCAGTCTCCAACTTTTTTGCTCTTTTTTTGTGTTTTTTTTTTAATATAATATAAATGAATATTCAATACGGGTGGCATTTAAATCGCACCCGCGATATACTTTAAAATTGCAAACAAAGACTTAAAAAAAACACTGACTAAAACAATTGATGACATAAAATTTGTAGATTGTTTTAAGGAAAACACAACACGGAGACTTTTATTTAACAACTTGTTTCCTATTGTCATTTTATATGGACCGTAAAATGCCACAATGGATTTACCGACAATACCAATATTGTCTCTGGAACGTATTGCGGTGTGTCTTTTATAAAATGGCAAAGTGGGCCCTTAAGAAAGAGTGTAGAGGGTCTTTTGAGCGATTCAGTTATGAGCAATAACCCACGATGTTCTTCTTTGTTTGGTGCACTGTGTGTGGTGTCAGTTGATGTAGATTTCTGCTTTATATACGTAACTTTTTTACAAATGGAATATGTGAATTGTTTTGATTCATCGTATTTCAATTTGCTGAAAGATTTTTTGGTGTTATTTGTTCATTAATAATTATAACATGTAATTTGACTTACAAATCGATACGAACTTTAGCCTAATCAAATCATAAATATATGTATATTCAATTTTATTTATTAACCATTTTAGTGTTTCATTAAAATTTGGTTTAAGCTAAATTAATCAGTTCACTTCAGTATACTCTTGCAATTTGAACTCTCCTAGAGCCTGGTGATTTGCAGAACACCTTTCTTGCGAGTTTGAAGTCACAATCGCAAACGTTATGCGATAGACAGGGAAAGTTAAAAGGACCCATGGGTCGGAAAAATCGATTTTTTTACTTTTTGGTGTTTGTGTTTAAAAAAAAAGAGTAGAAAATACTCTCTTTCTAATGGAACAAACAGCAGGTTTATAACTGCTTTAATTTTGTCATAAATTAGCTTTAAAATGCAATTTTGACAAAAAAAAGTAAAACAAAAAATACTTTTTTTCATTTTTACTATTTTCTTTTTACAGTTTTATAACACTTTTAAATCAGAGTATAACTGATAAATAGAATTAAAAACACTAAACTGCTAATCAGTACGCTAGAAACACCAGGGGACTAATTCCCGCATTCGATTGCGAGCGAGTTTTTACTCGAATGTGCGAGTTTTTTAACTTTTGGGATTTTCGCATTCGGTTTCGAATAACACATATCGAAATTGCTAATGACAGCATTCGATAACGTGCATACATTCGAATGCAACCGTTCGTGTTTTTACTCGCAAGCAAAAAGGCATTCGAAATCATGTTTAACATAGAAAAAGCGAAGAAAAAGAAAATGTATGTTCAATATTTGACTTATTTTTTTTTATAAATGAATGAATGCACAAATATGTACGTATAAAAAAATACAAATTAAAGAATTTCTAGTTGATTTTAAATATAACAAAACACACTGACTTGGCAAATAATATTTTGCCTAAGAATTGTCGGGGAAAATAAAAAAATCAACCAACTCTGGGAGCATCTAAATAACAAATTAACTGCTTCTGGTCAACCAATAAAAGAATCGAAAATGTGACTAGTGCTCTATTCTCTAACCTTACACTAATTTATTATTATTAAAGTATTAATTAAATTAAAATGAAAATAACATTTATGTGTATTCGTTTCTTTTTTCTGCATATACGTGTGTATGTACGTACATACATATATTTTTCCACACACACACATGTATACAAACATATGCTTTTGCTTACAATTTATTCAGTGTTGTGAAATGAATCTATATATAAATATATTTGCCTTTTTCCAACACTGAAACAAAAACGCGATTCACTTGGTAGCGAGCGTTGTCATCGGAAAATTTCTTGCCATCGAAATTAATTTCTATTCGAATGCAATTCCAATCACGAGTGCAGGAATTAGGCCCCAGAGTAATTAGCTTTAAGCAAATCCGCTCAATTTGTAATAAAAATTCCGTCATTTTGAATTTTGAAAGACTGACTTTATAACCATAATCAGTGAACCCGAAAACCCCTGAGTTACAAGTTTCAAGCAAATCCATTAATATTATAAAAAATACTCCACCATTTTCGATTCGCCATTTTGAATTTTCAAAATTTAATACTAGATTCGTAATCAGCAGCCCCGAAAACCCCTGAGTGAGCAGATTCTAGCAAATCTAATAATAATACAAAAAATAGTCCACCATTTTGGATCCGCCATTTTGAATTTTCAAAATCTTATGCCAGATTCGTAGTCAGCGACCCCGGAAACCACTGAAAAATCCTTAACAGCAACAAAAATACTCAACAACTCCAAAACCCCTAAGTGGCGAGTTTCAAGCAAATCCAATAATAATATAAAAAATACTCCGCCATATTGGATCGGCCATTTTGAATTTTCAAAATCCAATACTAGATTCGTAATCAGCAGCCCCGAAAACCCCTGAAAAATACTCCAACATATGTATTAGATCCGCCATTTTGAATTTTCAAAATCTAATACCATATTCGTAATTAGCAGGCCGAAAATCCTCGTATAACGAGTTTTAAGCTACAAAAAGCGTCCAGGCGCATCAAAATCAACTTATTAATTTCAAAGTCGTTTTTTCTCCAAAACGTATTTTCATCTGAGCATAGCGATGGCTTAATATAAAAAGGGCCTAACTAAATTTTTTTCGAAATCGTGTTTTTAATATTTTCTGATCGACAACGTATAATTGCATCCTCCTTGAAGATCTTAGTACGTTACAGTTCAAAATCAAGGAATTTTGGCAACTTTAAAAATTATATCTGCATGTAAATGCTTTATTTTTTCTTCAGTTTTTTGCTTCTCCTGTAAAACATTGAAAATTCGAGTTAGGCCTTTTTTATATTAAGCCATCGATAGGCTTCTTTTAACTTTCCGTGCCACATACATACATACATACATACATATGTCTATTTTAATTTCTGCTATTTATATTATTTAAAAATCATTAATTTTAAAAAGAAGATAGAAAAAAATTTAAATCTTTGTACTCTAAATGAGATTTGCAAAGGGCCTTTTAACTCTGCAACTGTTATGCACACTTGCCTGCAGAATTAACTACATACATATGTACATACATATTTACTACGAGTATAAAATAAAATCCAAGCAACAGCGAACAGCTAACAACACGGTTCTCATCGTTTCGATTTTCTATAAACTGCATGCTAAAGTGTTTATAAGCTCCATATTAATAACACTGCATATTCATGTTCTTTCACATACACATGCACCCACCATATGAATACGAATCAAAGCAACAACAACAACAACAACAATATTGCTGACTACATACAGCAATCAATATAAGATCATCAACAACATTTATTAAGCTCTATGGTAAAGATCGTTTTCCGTTTCATTGTTATTATTAGTTTAGCTTCATTTTCCATTCCCTTTTCACAAAACAAGAAAATACTTTTTTAATAAAAAGAAAAGAAAAAAATTACAAAACAAATTTATTGAATTCTCATTGGGGAAATTGTCTTTGGACCAGATCACATCGCTGTGTTTGAATGTCACAGTCATTGTTGTTAAAAACAAAAAATGAAGAGGTTGAGGCTGACGATGATGATGATGCTTCGATTTGGCTGCGGCTAAAATACCTTTTTAGCATCTCCTTCGATTTCTACCATACAGATATACATGCTGTGATAACAAATGTTTGCAACATGTAAATTGGACAATAACAACAACAAGAACAACAACTTTACTTTGTCGATTTTACGGTGTGTGTAGTCTAAAAAAAAAGTAAATGACTGAATGAAGTTACTAAAGCGCCTGCTGCAAGTTTTATTTCAACTAAAGAAATATAAAAAAATAACAACTTAAAGCAGAACTGACCGTTTAAAGGCGGCTTAAATCAAAGCTTTTTCTTATAAGCTTCTTCTTGCCTTATTGTTTTCATTTTATTGATTCGGCTTAAGAAAACAGCAGCCACTAATTTTCTGTTTGGCGACAATTTTATCATCAGTCTCACATTAAAATTATTTCAGTTGGCTTTCTTTATGCTCCCGCTTTATGTGTTTATGTTTGTTCTTGTGTATGTGTGTGTGTGTGTGTGTATGTGTGTGTGTGTGTGTGTGTGTGTGTGTGTGTGTGTGTTTGTTTGTGTTCAGCCTGTAAAGAGACAATAGGATTTGTGAACTACTAATAAATACTACTCGTACTACTGCGCTTAATGTGCGATGGTTGGAATGGTTTTTGGGCGTCTTCGTCGTTGGCGATATTACTGTCTCTATTGTTGACATATGGATAAATATTATTTCGTTTTATTTTTCTTAAATGTTTTTGTTGTTGGTTGTTGCTTTTGGGTTATGTTAATTGCTTTCCACTTTGACAGGGGCAGTTTATGTGAGAATTACTAAGTTGTGAGATCGTAAACATTGTATGGAAAGAGAAATGCTTTAAAATAAAGTTTAATTCGATTTGAAAGTAAATAACGTTTAATTAATCAGTGGTTAATAAGATTGAAATTTCTTCGTTAGTGGTTGAGTATGAATTCGTGAATTTGGACCTTAAGTCCGGTATCCAAAGGACATTAAATACAGGTACATGCATTAGGTGCAACTCTGCGCTTCTCACATAGTTTTACAAAGTAATTGTAAAAAAATTGTATGCATCAAGCAAGTCTCAAAAGTAATTGTCAAATGAATTCTTCATTATAAACGTGTAAACAATTGCAAAATAAGAAACCTCAGTAGATATGTAGTTAATGGCGGTCTGAGTCCTTTTTTTGGGAATTCAAAACCGGGAAAAATAAAAAATGTTTTCAACCCTGTTGCAAATGGGGGATTTTGGGGATTTTCATCTAAAAACCAGATCAGCCAACTGATAACCAGATCTGAAAACAAGATCAGGTATCAGACTTGAAAACCCCTAAAATTCCCCATTTCAGGGCTGCCAAAATTTTTGGTTTTTCCCGATTTTGAATTCCCAAAACAGGGCTCAGATCGCCATTGCCTATCTACGTACCTCAATCAAGAACTAATATATAAAACTAGATACATCCTAAGCATTTGCAATTTATTTTATAAAAAATAATACTTTAATATTATTTATTTTAGTTTGCCAGCAAACACAAAAAAAAAAACAATTTTGAGTGTACCATCTATTTTTGTTGCTTTATGCTTCAATGAATCAATAGAATTGGATACCCTCCTGTCACCGATGACCTTCTCCGCATTATCACTTCAACTATTATAGAGCGATCCCTGATGAAACTCGACTTAAACATAAGTATGTATGTATATTTTTGTTAATATTGTGCTACTTATTGAATAGTGTGACAACAATAATAACAATAAAGTACACAATAATATTGTGTAGTCTATGGGTACCTTAAAGTATTATTTGCCGATGGTTGAAAACAATTCTTATCTACTTGTATTTAAAGAATTGTGAAGAAGTGATATGAAGTGGAAGGGACAAAAAAGGCCCTTACTGAGATAGATAAGTTAGAAGTTTAAAATTTTTTACAAAAAAGTTTTTATAGATATTTTACACAAATCAGTTGAGCCCAATTTATATCTTTTTTTTATATAAAAAAAAGCTGCAAGAGTACTTTGGCTTGTCCACAGAAACACCTAGAGTCTCCACCAGAAGTCGAACTCTTTACTTAACTACTATTAGACTAGTACACTGCCTACTCTAAAAAAGCAGTCCTATACCTGAAGAATATTATTAAAGGCAGTCTTCCAATTCGATGTACTATATTACTTTGAAAATATTATTAATAGGTAGACACAAGTATTTGGCGTGGCAAGGTAGAGTCGTGGAAAACTTTGGATACATATAACAAATGTTTAGTTTTTCTTTGTATGTGGAATAGTATTTTTGGGAATCTTAAAATTGGTGATCAAATAAACTCATCAATCACATAGTTTTGAGACTGCAATCGTGTTTTTTTGGCGTATAGGTACACGTTGTGGGCGGTGATTCATCAAAATCAAAAGGTTTTGATTTTTTAGAGCTATGCTCTTTATGGCAGACACAAAACGCCAAAAATAATCGGCACTATTACAGTTATAAATTTGCTTTGTTTTGATTTCTTTGTTCACATATTTTAGTTTTCGTTTTCTTTATTTTTCTCTATTCGTAAAGAAGGAGATGCCAGATGACTTATTAATAAGATCTTTAGTAAAAACAGGGGTGCTAAGTCTGCGTTTACATATGCGAAATGTCCACACATGCAAATATTTGCGGCAAATTTATTTTGTTTTATAAATAATAATACGTCAACTAAATCAATTTTATAAATATTTAATAAATAGTTTTAAAAATAAAAAATAATTTTATTGTATTGTTATTTAGCCCATGAAATTTGTTTTATATTGCTAAGGGCCATTATTACAACCTAAAGATTAAGGGTCTTATGCAAAAAACTTAATAAAGCTTTGCCAAGCAATGTTAAGTAAAGTTGTATTCTAAAAAAATTATTGTATACAAATTCTAAAATAGGCACCCACGTTTGTTAAGACTACTTTAAGTTGATATTTCCAAAATGTGTATTTTGTACCTCAAATATTTTTATTAATACAGCACATACTGATTCATGTTACATCTGAAAATGAAGCTAGAAGTGCCTGCTCTTATCTTAAATTTATTATTTCTGTCATGTAATGGGAAGCATCACCAAATTATCCAACTGCTTCGAAATACATAGCAAAATCCATAAAAAATATTAAAATAAATACAATTATACAAAAATGTTTTAGTGATGTACATACAATCAAAACAAATCGAAAAAAGCTGGATATTCAAATACTCGTTTCATTCGAATAAAACAAATTGTGATAATTTTTCACATTTTTTTACTTTTACTTCATAGTTGTGTTTATCTGTTTTATTACCATGTCAGAAGCTCATATTTTTTAAATTAGGTTGCTTTACTTCAAGATAGTGAAAATTTATTTAATAAAATAAAAACTTATTTGAATACCCGAATGAAATTGTATTCGATTTTGTACATCATAAGCTGTGAAGTGGTTGTGGTGTTACCAGTATTCATTATTAGATAACAAAATAATTAAAGTTGTCTTTTGCAAATGATTTCTTAACAAAGCTATGTTAGCCTTAAAGTGCTTGGCAACTAATATGAACTTTAAAGCTAAAGTAAACTATTTTTTTGCATAAGGAGGTAAGTTCCTGATAGTTAACCTTAACATTAGCTAACGTGAACGATAAAGTGACCACTAATTTTTTTCATTATTACAACTGTCCGATAAAATAAATAATACAAATGATGTATTGTGGCAACACTGGTGTATATACCGGCTACTTTGACTGTTAAAATGCTTAAAGTTCACTTTGAAAGTTACCATGAGGATAAACCTGCTGTTAGCTTGTCAGTCAATTTTACATTAATGTTTACTTGTAATAATCAAAATATATTTACCTGTCAGATAACATCCCAAAATTAACTATTTGTAAGTTTTAATAATGGCCCTAAGCAATATAAAAGCTGTCCTAAGACACCTCTCTTCTTTTTTTAATTTTATGGCTGATTATTTGATCGTTTCCAACTCTGATGGACGAAGAAAATGTCATTTGCTTTGTGACGTCGTGGAAAAGTGCGCGGACAACTTTTTTTTTCGCATTTTATCGAAAATTAACCAGCTCTATATAATTTTAATTCACGTGAAAGATTTTCAGTGTAAGGCCGGGATCCCATTATTGGCGTGGCACAATAAATCGGACAGAAAAAAATACACAAGATTTATGTTTAACAAAACCATGCTGTTGAATAAAATTTTTAATTTCAATAATATTTGGCATTAACTTAAATATTGTATTTATCAATACTGCGAATTTTAAAATATCATTTAAATTACTTTGTTTGTGTTGGTGTTTATCTTGCTAGTTGATTGACTCAACGTGGTCATGTGCTGATGTTGTTGTTTATTTTGATTGTTCGTGTTGTATACGTGTAAATTCCGACAAGAAGCCGAAAAACGTCGTGCCTTGTTTTATTTTTTATCAACAAAGTTATTTTTAGATTATATCAACGAAATGCGCCATGCAGAAGAAACATAAGAAATCATTTTTTGCGTGTATTTATTATTTGCGTATCTAATAACGATTTGCTCTTTAGCTGAGTGGTAAGTACGTTAGTCTATTAGTCAAGAGGTTGCCGGTTCGACTCATCCCAAACGTCTTTAAATTAAAATTTAATAAAAAAAAACCAATTTGTAAAAAAAAAAATTAAACAAACAACGAAAAACAACACATTAGAATTTGAAAAACAAATTCATTAAAAAATTTTGTTTTTTGTTAACAACTCAGAGTCTAAACACAATGTTTGCGGTGCGGTGCGATTTATCGTTGCGGGAGAGAAAAATAAACATAATACAACGGAAGACGGCAACGGCAATACTTGTCATTGTTTGTTTAAATTTTTAATAATTTTTTTTTGTGCATACATTTTTATGAAAAATTTACTCTTTCTGTTAAATATTTTGTAATGGCAGTACTAAAAACAAAAAATGATTAAAATTTTATACATTCGCAGATATATTTGATAAATTTTTTATGCTTTTATATTTGCTTACAAAAACATCAGAAAGAGAAATAGAGTCAAAAATTGAGAGAATAAGAAAGTCCGCAATGAAAATAAAATAGATTTTAAATTTATGCCGTTCCGCACTGCGGGTTTTTACTTCAAAATCGTATGAAAAACCGCACCGCAATGAATTCTCGTTACATTGTGTTCAGACTCTCAATTGTGAATAACACAATAATTTTAATTGAAAATAATTGAGTTGATTTTGTTTTCTTATGTTACAAATGTGTGTTTGTATTTACAAAAATCGTTGTAGGTGCCTTTTTAAATAATATTTTATTTCACAAATAAATTAGTTGTATTTACAATTCTTTTTTTTCTGTGTATTTCTCAATTAATTCCGGAATATGGCTTTGTTGCCAATGCAGTATGGTGTCCTTATATTTCTATTAGTTGAAAAATAATACAAATTTAGCTTATTATTTATGACTTTATTTCCGTGAGCCAACGAATCGGAACATTGTGCCGATAGTGGGATCTAGGCTTAAAACTGTTCCTTTTTTATACCAAGATTTCATACAGTTATTTAAAAGTATTTTTTATTTTCCTTAACAAATTTGCACTTGCCGCTAATAACAAAAAATCATCATCCGGTGACGACATACTTTGATACGAACTCTACGTAGTCAAAATATAAATGGCGATTCGTGTTTATTTGTTCGTCACTTTTTAAGCGACAAGCCACATCGGCACTGGATGACGAGTTTATTTGATCGTCTCCCGGGCCCATTAGAAGGGTATCCCAAACAAAAAATTTTTAGTTTGCTTTCACCTTTAAACTTGTGTATTGTTTTTTTTTTTTAAATTCAATTACAATAAATATATTGCGAAATTATATGAAATTATATATACGTCTTACGAAAATTAACGCTTGAAAAAACAGAATACCCATATCCTTAAATAATATTATTGTCAAATTGTTTTATTTGTTCACATGTTGTATATTGCTAATAAATCTATAGGAAAACAATGTTGTATTTGAAAATCACAATAGTGTGATGACAAAAATTGAAAACGAAAAAGCCGCGACTACAATAGCAAGTAAATATAAATAGATGAGCCGAGATGGGATTTGAATTAATCACCTTGTGTGGTAACAATATCACAAAAAGAAGAGGGCAAATCTCATTTTAAGTAAATTGTTTTAAAACAGGTAACTCCTACGTATATGAAAAACTTTTTCCTTTTTTCCCCCGACAAAAATAAAATACATACTCTTCACATGCTCAAATATGGGATTAATACTCGTATTAAAAGACATGAAAAGGAAAAGTTCGCAAACCAAAAAAAGACATTTGAAAAATGTTTACATTAGAATTTATAAACATTTTGCATTTTTCTTGTATTGGCAGTTTTGTTGTCTGCCTCAAAACAAAGAAGAAAAATAATGAAAGAAAGAAATAAAGAATGAGAGAAAGAAAGATTTCGACAATCTGCTTTTTTGGGCGCGACTCTTTAAAACAGTTTAGGTTACAACTCGAGTGGGCTTTTGTTACCAGCAAAATACTCGTAATAACTATGGCAGGATTTTCATTATCCTCTAATTGTTTGCCATTGTTCACACGATATGGCCTCAAAACTAACACGCTCTGTCTCTCTTCTAAGTCCTTTTTGCAACTGGAATTAGAATTTGTAGGATAGAGGGCATGTTATTATAGTAAATTGTACTAGAATTACTTTAAAGATTTATTTCATTTTGCATTCTTTATGAATTTGTGTTTTTTTTTCTTGTGCCAAAGAAAACAAAAGATTCTTGAGTTGGCTAAATGCTCTAGGAGGAAAGTGCTCTATTTTAGAACCCAGCTTAGTTTTTTGTTTTAAGATTTGGTTTTATTTTCTTTTCTGGTCTAGCTATTTGTATATTCTAATGTATGGAAGCACACTTGGTATTTGCATAGTTTTTCAAATACATAGTTTGAATTCAAGGTCGTAACAATAAAACCACTCGAAGTTTTATTGTATGTTTAAAACCCTCTTGAGGTTACAATACGTACAATATGTAGGGCCCACTTAATCAGAGCAATATATATTCATAACAGTTTTTTTATATTTACTTATTTTTTCCCAATGTAAATACACTGTAAGAAAAATTACAAAAAAAAAATAGTCTTACTGCTTGTTACATGTGAATGAATGAATTTTTAATTAAGGAATAGTTTTTAACCTACTTATCGATTCCGTAGACCGATTTAAAAAAATTTTCTTTCGTCTCCATTTGGTGCCATTGTCAAAAAAGAGGGCGCTGTGAAATTTATCACACACATTGGGCTTTCGTAATGACACAATTTTGAAGTTAAAAAAAATTGGCGGAGCCTCACCCATTAAAACTCAGTTTATATTTCACGAGTGTCTATTTTTTTACATTTTCACGAAACTTGATCTACATCCTTGAATTCTAAGAAAGACATAATCTTGCTTTGAAAAAAGTGGGCGGAGCCCCACCCATTTTTTATATTAATTTAATATTATATTTCAAGTAATTCTTCTTGATCGATTTTTACGAAATTTGTTGTAGACTCTTGAGCTCTAAGAAAGACACCAATCTTGGTTTTAAGAAAGTGGGCGGGGTCACGCCCATTAAATTTTAATATTATATTTGACGTGATTCTACTAAATTGATTTTTATGAAGCTTTGAAAACACTGTGAGCTCTGAAAAAGAAGCAATCTTGCATTTAGAAACGTGGGCGGACCACGCCCATTAACTTCTAGTATTAAATTTCACGTACTTGTGCTTAATCCATCTTTAATAAAATTGGCACACACCTTGAACTCTTAAAAGGACACAATCTTGCATTCCAAAAAGTGGGCGGGGCTACGTCAATTACAATTTAATATTATATATCACGTTTTTCTACTTTACCGATTTTTATGAAACTTGGCACACACCTTAAGCTCTGAAAAGTATTTAACCATGAAATATTAAAATTAAATTATACGTACTTATATTTATACAATTCCTTGGCAAAGATTTCGTCTCTTAAAATGACATAATTTTGTGCTTAAAGAAGAGGGCGGGCCATATTTAGTCTTGTGTTAAAAAAGGAGGCGGTACCACGCCCATGAAAGATCTTACGTACTTATATTTATAAAATTCCTTGTCAAAGAGTTTCGTCTCAGAATGACATAATTTTGTGCTTAAAGAAGTGGGCGGGCCATGCGCATTATACACTAATGCTGAGTACACATTTAGCATTTTTTGTGTTGTCATTTTGTGGCATCATTTTCAAAACGTGTGAAACGCCGTTGACATAATGTTTTTTATATGGAAAGCAATACCACACGATGAAAAATATGGGAAATGACAATCGTTGTCACTAGTACTCACGATTGCGATGTCACAAAACACCATACTGTGTACTCGGTATAATAATATATTTCGCTTTTACGAAAATTAGCATACACTTTGAGCTCTGAAAGTGATGCGATGTTGAGTTAAAAAATATGGGCGGACACTAATAATATCTAAGTTGAGCCCCAGAAAATATAAGATTGGCAACAATAATTTAAGAATATAATTAACAAAAAAAAAAAAAACATTGGGTGACTTCTTTTAATACATGATATACATCCCTGCGATTCACTTGTAAAATGTTCAGAATGGTTCGGAACATGAGCCTTATCATTCATAATAACCTACATACGTGTTACGTTACTCATGTTGTTAACTTTTATATTTAAAAATTTTTCCAAGTGTAAAACTGAAAACATGTGAATAGATCTTGGAGGCGCTTAGTTTTAGTTATTTATATTTTCAATTGTATTACTACTACTGGAATGCAGTCAGTATATTTAAGAATTTTAAACATTATATTGCTTAGCACCGACGCACAGACGTACATAGAAAGTGGCAAATAAGTTCATATACAATTTTTATATTCGATTGTTGAAGTATTCTTTGTTTCATTTCAGTTTTTCTCTATTCATACAATAGACACACTGGACAATTTATTTGCATGGTAAACAATAAGAACCTCAAGTACCCACTTCACATTGGTATTGTTTGCCATAAAAATAAACTATTTGTGTGTTTAAGTACTTGCTAACGCCGGCGGTTCGGCATACATAATTTTTGTATCGACTATTAGAATATATTGCTTCCTTTAGACATCCTACTATAAATACATACAGACATACATAAATACATATATACATATATATATATATATATATATATATATATATATGTATATGTATATGTATGTATGAACATTCATGCATGTGGCTGTTAACATATTCAGCATAAATCCACTCACTACATTCCATATAATTATAGACAGGTAGTGTGTATTGTAGTTACTTTTAGAAGTGACTATCTGCGTACGTACGAGTATCTTAATAATCACTTGAGTCTATTTATTTGATCTGCACATACCACTTGCTCACTCCTCCTCACAATGCAGCTTATGGAAATTCCTCTAAAAATGTATGAATGAACTAATACGGAAATTTCCTTTGTCTTCACACTCCAGCAATATTATTTTCTAGCTTTTCATGCGCTTGTGTTTGGTGTTGTTCTCTTTCGTATTATACTGCGTGTAAGGCAGTTGCTTTAAATACATATACTTTTAAATAATTTGCATACCCTACACCACGGATGTTACCGGTATATATAGGTTTGTTATTACGTTTGTAATTTCCACAATATTTATAAGAGACCCAACAAAATAAATATGTATATTCTCGGTCCTGAATGAATAGTATAGTCTAATAGGCGATGTTCGCCTGTCTGTACAGGAAATTGATTTTCCTAAGCCTTCAGAAAAGCTAGAGACTTCGCTGTGGTATTAATGTATCCGGATTTGTCTTAGCTCGATTGGTATTGAAAATCAGCAAAATCAAAATAGGCCGTTCCTGATATTGTAATTGTTTATATATAATAATTATAAGCCAGGCCTGGAAAATGGAATATTTTTTTGTGTGCAATTTTTCAAGTAGTAATTAGTTACATTTTTAGAATTTGACGTGGTAGTAAAAAACTATTAAATACAGAAATTTAGCCCTTAAGCTGGGGTCACACTAGGGTTTGCCAAAAACCGTGGAAATTAAAAAACCGCGGTTTCCGGTTTTAAGCTATTAAAACCGGTCGGTTTCGGTTCGGTTTCGGTTTTAAAAATATGTATGTATATAAATAGGTGTTTATGCTAGAAAGATAAATTATGATTTAAAAATAATCATGCCTATCGCGAAAAACAAATGGAATTTTTCTTCACGTGAAATTTTCATTCCCCTCGAAGAGAAAAATTCTGTCTTGAATGTTATCTATTTCCCCGCTATCATTTCATGTGGATGTAAAAAAGGAAGAATTTTTGTAAAGCTCAAAAAATAATTGAGAATCGGTAAAATTTAAGTTTAATAAAAAAGTCACACAAATTTTGGTGGGTTATAAATGAAGTTTATTTAATTTAAAGTTCTACTCATGGAGGCGCTTCTGTTGATTTAGCTATTTTTTCATTAAGTATGCCACCGTGGTGCACCACCATAAAATTTACTGTCTGTGAACCAAAGAGATTCATACTCTATGAAAAAATGTGTTGTAGGGAATTATTGTTAACAATTGTAAGCATTACATACTAATCTTGTCCCAAAAAAGTTTTAATTAACTCTTAATATATAATTCGAAGAAAAATATCGAAATTATTAGATATAATCACCCTTATTCTATTTGGCGTCGGCAACATAACACGACGTCGTTTTTAATGTTTTTTATCAAATCGGTATTCCCGTAGATAGTATTGCCATTTATCGATGACTGTCAGCATATGTTTGGTATTCTGAAAGAAACATTGATGTTGATGTTGCCGTTCATTTTGTCGTCAGTGTTTTTGATGTCGTGTTCTGTTGTGTGCATGCCTCAACGAATTTGAAAAATAATTTAAATGGTAAAAAAGTGAAATATAAGTAGATATAAAAATGTACATATTTATTTGAAAAAAGTTCTTAAAAAAAGTGAAAAATATAATATGGACAAAATTAAAATTACCAACCCCAACCAATTTGAAAAGCTTGTGGAAGAGTTGGAAAAGTCCTTCTTTTGCTAGAGGATTCCTCAGGGGTAGTGTTCCTAATAATTTCAAGGTGCAGTGAGAAAGTGAGACTGCACTAAATTCCCTCGCTCCACCAATTATAACTAGTGGTGGATGGCAAAATGTAAGGTAAATAGTGTGTTGGGAAAGTATACTGAGGTTTAAATTAAAAAAAGGTTGCAAACAACAACAGCAAAGCAACTGAAGGCGGGGTATATAAACAATTAGCACTGAGTACCTTTGCAGGAAGCTCCAAGCTCCAATAAACGTTGATCTGATCCCTTTTGTTTCAAATGTTAGGCTCTATTGTATCCAATACATTCCTAAATGATGTTTTGTTCAGCCGAAAATATTTGTAAAATATTAATAGGATGAACATTACCCATTATTTTCCAAAAACATGAGAGAACTTATCACTTACTTTTCCTTGGGTAACTGGCAAATGCATCACTTTTGTCTGAGAAATCTTATTTTCACTATTAATTTTTTTTTCATCGTCTCAATAGGAAAGAAAAACATTTTGTTTTAATTTATTTACAAAGCTTTTACTTATTCAAAAATACTTTTACCAAAAATAGTAAACAAAATGAACCAGCTGACTCAAATATTGGATATGTGTATTGTATTTATCGATAAACAGGCAACGTCGTCATAACACTGTTAGGGAATACAAAGTTAGCATTGATGTTGTGTTATATTGATGTTGTTTCAAAATTGATGACGATGTTGCCGACGCCAAATAGAATAAGGGTGAATAATTCAGTTCGCCTGCAAAAATAAAGTGAACAAAACCAAGGCCGTGGTTGGCGTATTTCAAATACGAATACGAATGTTTGGTAATAGATTAAAGAAGACAGATTTTCTTTAATCTATTGCCAAACAGTTGTAGTCGCATTTGCAATACGCCAACCACGATAAGGCAGATTATTCATGATAAGTGGAATGAAAAAATATATTTCTGGGAAAAATTGTTTGAGGGAAACAATATTTACTAAAGGGATGATAGAGTTTCTCTGGTTTGTATTCAATTCAGGTACTTATAAAGGGTGTTTTTTATTGAGGTATAGAACTTTAAGTTGGCATCACTTTTTTAACTGGCGGCCGTTTTGTCAGCTGTCAAGTGATTAATATTTAGTTTGGTTTGCCATTTCATCATGAACAGGTTGACAAAAGAACAACGCTTGCAAATCGTGCAAATTTATTTCGAAAATAATGGTTCAGTTCGCGAAGTTTACCCCAAGCTCCGTCCATTTTATGGTCGACATAATCGTCCATCAGAGCAATTAATTCGGTTAACCATGGATCGTTTTCGCACTACGTTTACTCTATGTGATAATACGCATCCGCAGAGACGTCGAACAGTGCGCACCGAAGAAACAATTGCCGCTGTAGAGCAAAGTGTTGAAGAGGACCCGAATGAATCGATTCGCCACCGTGCACAGCAATTGGAGCCGA
The DNA here is from genome assembly GCA_949987645.1 of Tachina grossa. Lineage (NCBI taxonomy): Eukaryota > Metazoa > Arthropoda > Insecta > Diptera > Tachinidae > Tachina > Tachina grossa. The sequence goes on along the minus strand of OX465276.1, from coordinate 34,097,668 downwards.
CTAACCGACTATTTTGTTCCCGAATTGGATGGCATGAATGTGGATGAGTTGTGGTTCCAACAAGACGGCGCTACATGCCACACAGCGCACGTCACAATCGATTTATTGAAGGAAACATTCGATGAGCGCATAATTTCGCGGAATGGACCTGTCAATTGGCCACCAAGATCGTGTGATTTGACACCATTGGATTATTTTCTTTGGGGATATGTGAAGTCGCTCGTCTACGCCAACAAACCAGAAACGTTAGGGGACTTGGAAGCCAACATTCGTGGCGTTATTGCCAACATACGACCCCATATGCTCGAAAAAGTGGTTGAAAATTGGACCTGTAGAATTGGCTTTATTCGAGCCAGCCCCGGCGGCCACATGCCCGAAATCATATTTAAACATTAATGGCATAAAATTATCCTTCCAATAAAGCCAAATTGATGGACATTAAAACGATTTTCTTGTGTTTTATTTCAATTCGAAGTTCTATACCCCTAAAAAAAACACCCTATATTAGAAAAGGAACATTTAGCAGTGAGTATGTGTATAAAAAGCTTAAGAATAAAAGATTTGTATTTAATTATCCAAGTAATAAAATTTCAGAAATGTTAAAGCGTTCAATGTAGAGTCGTTTAAATGAAATCTTATTTTTGTGCAGAAGTTACCAGTGACAGAAAACACTCTTTCGCTTTCAGCTGAAGATGGCTTTATTGTGTTATTTATTGCCTTGTGAAGCAATAATATTTTGGTTGATTTGTTGTTCGTTTTTTTATAAAGTACAAATTATTGTCGAAGAACGTTTAAATTATCGTCTTTTTGCTTTATAGTGTTTTCACACTGACATGGTTTTAATAAAAGTTGATTTTAACGTTAAAACCAACTGTTAAAACCTGGTTTTACCATACAAATTGTTTTTGTTAAAACCAAATTAAAACCATTTTTGAATTGGTTTTCAGTTGTGATAAAGTCATTTCATTTGTGATAAATTCATTCAATTCATTTTCGCTGTGATAAATTCAGTGCTGCCAAGTTGAAATGACCGACAGCAGCTGGTAATGGTATGCCAGTGAATAACAATAGATGGCGCCTGAAAAATTTTCAACTTAAAAATTAATGCAGCAGCAACAATATAATCAAAAAATTATGGAAAAAAAAGAGTTTTTTTTGGAAGGAAAACAACGAAAATATTTTAAATTGAACTGTGGAAAGTGAAAATAGACAATATGGCTGACATTCATCTGCTTATAAAAAAGGTTTATCTTACAATGTATTTGTGCATTTTTATATTATTAAAAATATTTCCAAGCACTTCTTCATTCTGCATAAGAATTTCCATAATTTAAAAAATTTTTTTTACAAAATATAAAATAATTTCCATTTTAGAGCGCATTGTGAAATATCTCAGTTTTTCATACAAACAAAAACAGTTGAACAGTATGTCCAACAAGTGTTATTAAAAAGCAGAAAAAATGCAACAACAAATACACGCATTTCTGCAGAAGATTTATTTTATTTTGAGCAAAGTTATTAGACAGCCTGTGAGTTAAAAACTGAATTTAACAAACTTGCAGTGTGAAAGCAAACTCAGCTGTTTGTGGTTTTAACGTTAAAACCAGGTTTTAACTTTCAGTATGAAAACAATATTACATCTGCTAGAGATTTTTTGATAACAGATTCCAATTCATCCTACAAAGAATTGTTATAATGTTCTTAAAATTTTAAAATTTTCTTTCCTTTCATTGTTACAGAATGCTTAGTAATGTATAAAAAAAAGTCTTCAATCTAAAGTACATATTTGCTGTATTTTAAATATAATAATGTTAAAGTAAAACTTAAAAACCGACGGTTTTTTTGTCGGTTTAGGTTTCGGTTTTTATTGGTTAAAAAACGCGCTTTCGGTTTCGGTTAAAACCGAACGGCAATCCCTATGTCACACGATTGGCACAATGTACCAATATTCGTCGGCTCACTGAAATAAATTCATAAGTAACAAAGTAAATTTGCCTCATTTCTCAACTAACTGAAATATAATTACATAACTGCACCACACTGCATTAGTAATAAAGCCATATAGACTTATTCAAGAATTAATTAAGTAATAATGTCATTTTGGCTTATTACTTATGACTTCATCGCAGTGAGCCGACGAAAATTGGTACATTGTGACAATCGTGTGACCCCAGCTTTACAGAGCCATGAACACCGGTATATGAAATGTTATGATCGGACTAAAAATGGCGATACAGCGAACAAAATACAAAAAGGGCGGTATTTGTAGGCGTGGCAAAAATATAAAAGAAAAATACTTTTGGAATTGTTGGAATTGCTTTTACATTAACTTTAATCTCGGGGGGGGGGGGGTGATTCTAATCTACATAAGTACCCAGCAAAAAATTTCAGAAAAGCTAAGGGTTTGGAATTAAGCATTTTTGGTGGAAGCTCTTCCCTACTGGATTACCAACTTAATGATTTTAACAAGGCGTGAGACTAAAATAATCGATTCTTGAGAAGTACTTACTTTTTCGATTTAACAACTTGTTCACGTAATCGATTTAATCTAAAAGAATCACTCTCCTCATTTAGCAACTTGTATATCATTTTTAAAATTTTTAGGTAATGTGATTTGTAAGCGAGTAATGAAATTTGGCAATCAGAAAAGTAAGTCATTATATGGCAAGTAGTTCTAATGGTAATGTGTAATTTTTTGCTGGGTATATACATTTTCTTTCAACAAAATTAATTAATTTTTTTTTAATTTAGTTTAATGCACAGATGTTTTAATAAAAATGTGTTTAAAAAACAAAATATTATTATTATTTATAATAATACTGTAGTCATATTTAACAATATTATTATAATATTAGAACATGGCATGGTGAGTCTCAATTATATATTAGTCACATCTAACAATAGTGTTGTCATATTTACAATACTAAGATTAGGTGGAACAAAGTTCATTATTTTTGTAGATACTATTATTATTAACTCAGATAATAATATTATTTAAACTTTGCTTTTCTATTGACAGTAAAATAATTTGACTGCAACCATATAATTCAATCATAGTATGTTGCTGTTTGATTATGGTTAGTTACCTCAACCACATTTTTTCTTTGCATGTATGTTTGCTTCTCCTGTAAAATTATATTTTTGTTAGTTACACCTTTTTGCATTTTAGCTAATGATATGTATGAATGTGTATACACTTTATGACCTGTGTAGGGTATATAAGATTCGGCACAGACTTGTTAAACGCGTGCGTGTACGCCTGAGCTTGGCTTAAATAATCCGCACATACATACATACATGCACACGCTCTGCTTTTGTAAGTATTGTGTGTGCTGGCGCGTTTAGCCTGCTGTTTAACGGAATTATCTTAAAACACCCACTCAAAAGTGTTCATTTTAACTCATGCTTAGCACTTTGCTTTACAGCTTTCAGCATTACAAATTGCGGTTGCTGAAATTTACACATTTAAACCAAAATATTTACTGTTGTCTGTCTGTCTGTTTGTCTGTTTGATTTTTCGTTTAAAGGGATTGGCAATTTTCGCTCGTCATATTTGTCATTAATCAGTTCAAAAGACATATTAACAAGACTGAATATAAAGTGAAAACATAAAGTTGCTTTAATTATGAATATGAGTTAAATAAATTACATAATAAATATATACATATTCGCTCTTTACTCAAAAAACGTCAAACTCAAAGAAACTAGTTTGCCATAAAACGAGTTTTAAGTTATCAATTTACAAAAAAAAAAAAAAATATTTTGCTTTCAAGAGTTAAGTAAACAAGATATTTGTATGCAATTTTCATATAATATGAAGAACGATATAGGGATTAATTCTGCATCATTAAATCAAAAACTCCAGTTTTTGATTTATGACGTTCTTTGAGTAAATGAGCGAGATATATTCCACATTTTAAAGTGATTTCAGGCATTTGATATCGAAAGTAATTTCAAAATATTTCCATTTAAGCTCTATTGCAATATAAAAATTTTGCTTGTTTTGTTTATTTTTTGGTTAAGCAATGTCTATATGCATTTCATTCCTGCTTCACGGAATCGTAGACTTTATCTCAAAAGATTTTGAAATTAGCTAAAAAAACGTATTAATGTGTAGTTTCCACAATGCAGGCAAGTGACTTGTCTAGAAAATTTGTATAGGAATGACTCAAAAATTTTAGTGTTTTTCATAAATTTTTTCTAGACAAGTCGCTTGCTTGCATTGTGGAAACTACACATGAGACTCTTAATACATAATTGAGAATCACAATATACAAACATAATCACCCTTATTCCAGTTGTCGATATCGACGTCACTTTAAAACAATATCAAAAAATTGGCACTTGTTTACTGGCTCTCGAGAACAATTTTGTGCAACCGATAATCTATTTCCGTTCCTTAAGGTCCAGAAAATAGCATAAACCTGCCAACAGGAGCCAGGGAACACAAGCCCCAATTTTTTGTTATTGTATTAAAGTGACGGCGATGTTGACAACTGGAATAAGGCTGAATAAGTTTAAAAGCATCAAGCAAAAATCTTTACAAAGCAAGCGTCTCTATTCGATTATGGATCTATTTTATATTCTATTGAACTATTTTAAAATGTTGTTCGATATCGAATACAAAGTGGTTGATGAAATGTGCTACAAAAATTAAATGTAACAACTTCTTTTATAAATTAGTTAAGCACGTATTTGGATTGTGCGCCACTATCACGAACTAGAGTCAATATTTCCCATCCAAAGAAAGTTGTGGCGCACTGCCGGAAGCACGCTTACAACAAGTGGACAGTAATGACTTTAGTAAAAACTCTTTAGCCGAACATAGTACAGTTTTTCGAGGGCTACAAGAAAGAATTGCTCCTATAGCATTTTCATACAGTTACACCAACCATTTAAACAAGAAATTTATCTGCTCAGATGGGTATCAGTCGACAATTCCTGAAGACAATTATACACAAAGATTTTAATTTGTTTCCCTATAAGGTGAAAGTTACAAGCAAATAAAACCTCACAGACTTGCCAATCCGCTTGGTATCGAATGGTGGAAGAGAACAACACTATGCTCAACTATTTCTTTATGTCAGACAAGGCCCATTTCGATCTAAACGGCTAATGTTAATAAGAAAAAATTTTCGAATGTGGAGTGACTCTAATCCACCAAATCTTCAACTTGTTGGCTCATGCTTTTTTTGAAGAAGATGGCCACATTGTAAAGGTCACTGGAGATCGTTATTTAAAAATGTTATAGTTCCAGGGGGTCTAATCTGTATTTCGAAACGAAAAAAATGCTTTCGAATTTGTATTTATATTTTGTATATTTGTATTATTAACATTACAAATCGAACGCATTCACTTTCGTTTCGAATTACAGAATAGACCCCAGAAATAATTAGGGCCAATCCCACGATGTCGACAACGTTCGACTTGTCGCACACTTACATTCAAAACAAAAACAAATTTTAATATTTTGTTGTTTTTTTCAAATGTAAGTGTGCGACAAGTCGAACGTTGTCGACATCGTGGGATTGGCCCTTAGTTTGTGTTCTGTGTGGTTTCAACAAGGTGCACCAAGTTCACACACATTCAGGCTCGTTAAATAAAAAAAAAAAAATTAAATTATTTCAAGAAACTCGAAATTTTGGTGGTTTCCTTGGTCTCGAGATCTAACTGTAGCAAATTTCTTTTTGTATGTAGTTACTGTATATAGGAAGTTTATAAATCGAAACCATTAAATTGAAATGATTTAAAACAATCGATTCAATCGACAATTAAAACCGTTTCGACATCAACTCTGCATGCAGTCATGACTCATGAACAACTTTTTCTTAATATGCCACACATGCGTCTCTCAGCATGGTTCCCATTTAAAATTCAGAAAATAAATATCAATAATTTATATAAACTATAAACAAAGTTATTCAAGTCTCTTTATATAGCAAATTTCGTCAGCCACCCTGTATAATTATGGGAAGCTTTTTAACTTTTTCAAGAATTAAATTTTTTTTTAAATTTAATTTGTCAATATACGATAATGCTGCTTTCTTTTCTAAAAAAAAACCTGAAGTTCCATCCAGAAAATGCAATTTGATGTTCGTTTGAGGAAGTATACTTTATTCTAAAAAATACCTTTTCTAATGGTGGAAGGCATTGCACACACTTTGAAAATGACAACAGCATAAATGCCCATGCATAAGACATTATTATCGAATTCTAGATTTGTTTACTTTTCTAATTTTTATTCCTCTGTATATTTATTAGCGGTGCATTCTTTCCGAAAGCCACTTTTGTCACATCTCATTTTATGATGACTGAATTTAGAGTTTATCGAGCTGGAAAAATGTGTTTTTTTTTTCTCTATGCAATTCTGTAATTTTAGCATAAAAAAAACTCTGCGCTAAAATCACCTGCATTCTACAACTATATTTTCTAATCCATCTAATCCAAAATAGTTACAGCAAAACGAAATATGTCTACATACATTCAGAAGCTATCTACGGCCAGCAAAACTATGGATATCAATACAAATAAAATGTTAACATAATAATTCTCAAATGCACAGCATCATAATCTTACATCCTTAACGAAATAAATAAGGAAAATAAAAATATTTAACAAACAGTAGTTGAAATGGTATAACAGCCATAAAAAGCCGCAGACATTTTTTTACTTAAAGCAAAACAAAATTTCCCTTGGGATCTGTATTTCTACAAATAGTTATATTTATTTATTTAATGCATGTACATATCAATTTAAAAAAAAGAAGAAAAAAAATGAATCCACAAAAGAAATCCAATGAAAATCACCACAATTGCCAACTATGAAGTCCCAAAGGAGTAAATGAAATTTCTCTCATTTTTTTTCCAGCTCAAACCAGCAAAACGTTACAAAAGACATGTAAATTATGACACTAAAATGGGATTGAAATAGTAGAGGCAACTAAACTGATATAAGTCCATAATTTTAAATACTTTTCGTACTCTATTACACACATAAACACACACACACACACACATTATCTAGATGAACAGACAGACAGATGGATAAAGAAAAACTAGTATAGTAGAGATAGACAGACACAAACTTACGATGACATGCGTTACCACCTTCCAAGACGAAATGTTTAACACACTCTTCCATTCAGCTCTGAGCTGTTGTTTAAGACGCCAACTAAATGAAAATGAAACGAGCTGGAGGCGTTGGAAAAACAACCCATGGACAGACGCCGAAAAAAAGATGAAAACATAAAAAACAAACAACCCAAAGATTTAAAAAAAAAATAACTGTCTGAACATAGAAAAACAAAATATGTTGCAACATGAAGACAAGCAACTTAACTAGAAGAAACTCCCCTCTGGTTTCCTATGATGATGATGATGATGAGTGGTGGTGCAACAGCAAATTTAACAATTTGTGATATTGAGTAAAGAATGATGATTTGGGAAGGGAAGTATAACTAATGGCTCGATTATAGATCACAAACGAACTTCAATTGTGTTGCCAATTGAGACCAATAAGTATTAAGTATGACATTTTTCTCCAACTGAAAATAATGTAAGACGACTTTTCTACACGCAAAGTTTACTTTGCAAAGTTTTGAGTTTATAGGAGAAAATGGAAGCTCTTTTCCCGAATAATTGACAGCAGTACATCTTTGTCATATTCAAATTAGAAGCGGCGAAAATAGTCACATGGGCTCTTGAGAATACATGATATGGATTCGCCTTGTTCTTATCATTTGAAAATTTGATTTAGAAAAATGCGAACATTGAAAGTTGTTTACACGTGCATGTGTAAGCCGCATAAAGTTTTATAGGGCTTTTCTTAACATAGTGTCCACACCTGATGAATTTATATCATGATGAGTGTCAAATTGATATCATGATGAAAATTCATCACGTATAGACTCAATTTATTAATATTATGGTAGCGTTATGATATAATCATCAGAGCTCAAGCCCTGATGAATTCATCTTGATATCAAATGTCCTTTTATCTGTTATTGTGCATTTAACGTTTATTTATTAAACAATTTTCGTTTAAAAAATGCGGAACAACAATTATTTGTGACCAAAAAATTAAACAACAAGCAAATTATTTATTTTTGGCAATTATTTTTTAAATATTTGTTTGATTCATCATAATATAAAATCACCCCTTTGTGTTGATATTAATGAAAAAATGACAGTTGCTCTGCCGGCGTCATATTACGAGGTCTGATATAAAATCATCAGGTGTGGACACTATGTTAAAGAAGTGTTGGAAAACGAACTGTAAAAAAATATGCAAAAGCAAAAGTTGAAATTTCTACTTTTACTGCAAAAAATTTATCGAAAAAATAATATTAAAATTTTTTAAATAGAATACTTGTAAACTACAAGATAAGACACATACCTCCAATCTTCTAGAGGTGATTTAGGAGAACCCTCGTAGACTACATTTTTTTTAAAGATTTTTAAAAATAAAAAATTATTTATTATTTGATCAGACTAAAGTTCGTATCGTTTTTTAAGCCAAATTAGTTACTTGTAAATATTCTGACAAACACATAGTTGAACGGAACAACTAGCTGTTTTCGAAAGTCACTAGGCTTCATCATCAGCGTTCTTTTGTGTTTGGTCCAATGTGTGTTTTGTCAGTTGATGTAGATTTTTGCTATACATACTCAGCCATCAATTTGCTGAAAGCTTTTAAGTAATGAAACGTACGAACTTTGGCCTGATCAAATCATAAATATAACAAATGAAGTTCGAACAATAATAATTAAAATTAACTAAAATTAATAGCCATGGGCCTGTGGCAAAAATTAAATAAATATACTTAATAGTAACAAACCAAAAAAGCTTGTCTTAAGTAGAACAAAAATAAGCAAATTACCTAACATGTGCATAATTAGTAAAGAACAAACGACAATGGCAATACTGTTGTAAATTTAGAGATGGTAAAATTGAACTTTCATTACAAAAAAGCTTTCAGCAAAATTGAATACGATGAATCAAAACAATTCACATATTCCATTTGCACTAATGGCTGAGTGTATCTATATAGCAAAAATCTACATCAACTGACACCACCCACAGTCGGCCAAACACAAAAGAACGCTGAAATGTTATTAAGACACAAATTTGAAAGTATATGCTTTCTTTTTAAATTCAACAATAGACGCCCAGTTTTCCATACAAAATTTGTTTTATGAACCTTTTATAAAAGAAAATATTTTTTATGAATAAGGGGCAGTTGCTATTTAAATTTTTAATACTTTTCGTTGTATTTATTTGCCTTGGGATACCTTCTCCTTATCCTCTCAACAGCAATAGCAATAGTTAAACGTGCAGCCTTTAACTCTAATAGTATAAATTACAATAAAACATTGAATTGAATAAAAAATGATCATAAAACATTCTATTTAAAAGTGATTTTCATTTAACAATTTACGATGATGATCTGTATTCTTGTTTGCAACAACTTCAACTCAAAAAAATGAACTTACAATCACCCCTATTCTGCGTTTCGATTACGTTCCCGCATTCAGTTACGCACGGATCGAAAAGAGGTATTCTGCAAAAAAACTGAATCGAAAGAAAAAGAAGAAGAGAAGAGTATGTTTAAACCTGCTGTTTTGCTATGAAACGGGTGAAATAGGAACAGAAAAATTAAGCAATTTTGCAAAATTTTTAGCAAAAAGTTAAATTTAGTGCAAAAAAAAACAGTGATTTACCATTAAAACAAATAATAATTAAATATTGTAAAAATTTGCATTACATAAACTCTTGCAAATTTAAAACAGAGAGTTAAAAAAAAACGAGATAAGCAAGAGGTATTTGTGGCCAAACTTTTCCAGTGTGAAGAATCCTGTCGCGCCGGAGGTGATATTTTAATTTTTTACACATAATTGCAACACAAAAATAAAGTCCATTTGTTTAAATTTAATTAAATCCGTAGACAATATCGTTTTTCGTTGTCATTAAATAGGTATGTCAACTTTTTATACTGTTTTACCTGTAATAAATTGAATAAAAATCGCATTTCAATACAGAAAAACAAAACAAAGTGTATAGCTCATTAATTAAACCTTCTTTTGCATTTAATGCTTGCATTATTTTTTTAATTAATCACTTTTTGAAGCTAAACAATCAAAAAAATAAACTAAAATAACAACTTACAAAAACGTAGTTACGATCGAAATGCAGAATACATAGAATCGAAAGAGAAATCGAAGAACGGAACGCAGAATACCAAAGTTGCCAAACGGAAAAACTTTCGATTCGAATCGAAACGCAGAATAGGGGTGAATAAGAAAAAAAAAACACCAAAAACGTTAAACTTAAAACAAAATTAGTATCTACATATATGTATATGTATGTATGTGTATGTGTGTGTGTACATATGTCTGCATTTGTATGCACCTTAAAAATAAAGAACACAGATGTTGTTGCTGTTGATGGTGGTGGGCCTTCATTTTTCTTCGGTTAATGCGTTATTTGCTACAGCCAATTGACAGTTGCATTCGTTTAATGTGCGTATAACATGTTGAGACATTTCATTGTTGTTGTATCGCAACAGAAAACAATAATAAATTTTGAAAATAAATGCCACGGCATTGCAACAATGCACACCCCCGATTAATGATCGCATCCACCTTTAACCACTGCACCAAACAGCTTTGTGGCATAATGATAGACAGGCAAACAGACAGACACACACAGACAGACAGACAGACATGCATTTATACATCCATCTGACGTTTTACTGCTTGATTTGTTATTATTAGTCTTGTTAAGATGTTCTGTTATTTTTTCTCTTTCTTTTTTTTATTTCATTACTTTGTTGTCATGTTGTAATTCGATCTCAAAAGTATTGTACATAAATTTTAATTTCATTTTCCACTTTTCATTTTCTACTTCCCCCCCTCTTTCAAACGCATGAAAACTTTTTGTAACAAAGTGTTCATTTAAAAAAAATGCATACCAAATAATTGTTATGGCATAGCAACAACAACAACAACAACAACAGCAATAAGCAACAAGAGCAGCGCTGAGAAAACAAAACGAATTAATTGTTTTCGAATTAGGGGCAAAGGAAGTGTTAATGAGTTAAATTTTTAACCGCACATGCCACATGTCGTTGTTATTTTTTTTAGATTTTAAATTTTTGTTTGTTTTCTTGGTGTTGTATAATTTGAGTAGCATTTTATGTTGTTCCATTTCATTTGAATTGCATTTAGGGACAACATTTTCATTTGTCAACAATACAATTGTTTGTAATTTAAATGAAGCATAGCGAAATGAAAACATAAAAATTTATATAGATATTTGTTTAAAATTTAAAGCGAAATTTAATACCAGTATCCATTATTTTATTTTGATAAATTTTACTTTAGCCACAAAATATGAGAAAAAGTTATGAATCGGAGTATGTTAAAAGTATCATGTACTCTTTGAGTATTGGCCGTCAAAAAACTATGACAAAAAAAAAAAAAAAACAAAAAAAAAACACAGGCATTAATTTTAAACCGAATACGTTGAACTATAGACATTCAACAACTATTTTTATATACAGTTTTTAAATTACGCAGCACAAAAAAAAAATAAGCTTAGTCACATGCATGGGTATAAAAATACTCTGACTATTAATCGACTATACATGCGTATATACATGGCAATTTTATTTATACACACTCCCAAATTTTCTATTCCATTTTATATACACAAATGATTGTATATGGTGGCGAATGATGAATAAATATCCCGACTATCATGCGTGTATTTTTTTGTCCGATTAAATATCCATATTCTGAGTATAAACATACACCAGCTATAAGTATGGCAGATAGCCAATGATTTTGATACGCATGTGCCTTTTTATTTTCAGTTGTAGTTTTTTTTTTAGTTTTTCGCATAAACGAAGTAGAGAGGCTCTTGTATATTAGAATCGGCTATAGTCATGGTTGCTTGAGTGAAAACATATGAGCGTGCGAATTCTTTGCGCTACAATTATGATTGTACGCAGTTAGTAAAATTAAGACTATTTACTTATGTCAATTTTTTTTGAATACTTATTGTCATTCTCTGGTATGAATACATAATTTTTTTTGTTAAAAAATATAGTTTAGTATAATATACTATATATAATAATATATATATTATACATATGTACACTAGACCACCCACATTTCCAAAGGTAATTATTTTATTCACTCCACCGTCAGTTTCTGTTACCGGCAATAAAAAGTCACATGTGTGTAAAAATTGCATTGATAGCGTGCAAACCGGGCAGGCGTATTGCACTTTCCACCCAAAAAATAACCTATCTTCACTATAAACACTTTTGGCACCATAACTTTCAAATGCCAGTTGCCGTTGTGCGACTTAAGTCGCATTTTGCTTTTTAGACAGCCAAACATGCGGCCAATTGCAAAAAAAAACGATGTAAAAATATCCGAGTTTTTACCACAAAAATACCGATTTTCGGAGGAAAGTTGCTGTTACTGAAATAAAGCTTGTGTTAAGGATGATAAGTTTCCAAATTCTGCAGTTGTAAAGTCAGTGAATTACACCTTATTTCTTCATCTTTATAAAATAATAAAAAAAAACATAAAGTATAAACATAAATTATGCATATATTATCCTCTTTGGAATCGAATTTTAAAAATTTCCACAAAGTGAGAAGAACCATGTCCATATACATATATGTATTTATGTTTTTACAGCCTCTAATTTTTTTTTATCAATCTTAAGTAATTGGGTAAATTACGGAATTCTATATCGAAGGAAATATGTATTTAATTTCGATTGGAATTTCATTCGATATGAAATGCCGCAACTTGACCACTCTTTTTTTAGATTTCATGATTTTTTATATTTAGTAGCTACGTTTATACTAGTCTTATTTGCAAATAAAAACTGTACTTGCAAATACTCTACTAGCCGGTATTATAGAAATAAAATAAATCATTTGAATTATTTTTAACCCCCGACTAAAATAAGGGGTGTTATAAGTTTGTAGTGTGTCTGTGTGCCTGTCCGTGTCCACGTACAGGCCAAACGGCTAAACCGAATTTCATTTAGTTTTTTCTGTTTGAAAGATGACTTGATCGAGAGGGTTCTTAGCTATGTTTGAAGAAAATCGGTCCAGCCGTTTAGAAGATATAACATCTTTTCTGAAAAAAGTCGGGTGTTTTTAAAATTTTTAATTTTTGTTATTTTTATGTTTTTTTTATCGATTTAGTAAATAAGTTGAGAAACCCCGTTAATTCGTATTTATTTTATTTTAACCCCGTTAAATCGAAAACCCCTATTATTCGTAAGAAATATCCGGTCCCTTGCGATTACGAATTATCAGGATTTGACTGTATAACATTTGTTATGAATTTGGAAATTATCCTACAGGTCGTGAGCCATTGAATATATCTCAACAAAACTAGACACAAACATAGACAATAGAGGAAAATATATTTTTGTATGAAAAAATCTGCGTACTTACTTGCATATATTATGTAAATTCACGAACAAATCATTAGGATTCTTTAATTTTTTTTAATTTCATGTAGAAAAGAATCGCTTATGGTACTCACGTGCAATACGACTATATTCCTTTGTTGCCATTAAATTTTGCAGCTTTTCCTACCGTTCGGGTATTGTTGTTTTCTACCTGCAATGAATAAAAAAATAAAACTCACATTGCAGCGGCGAAAAATTAAAAATAAAATTATTTAGAACATTAATGAAACTTTCTATTGCATTTTATAATATAAGGCCTTATTCATAAAAAATATTTTTGCTTTATAAGGGCCTTTATTACAAATTAAAGTTAGTTAAAAGCATGATTTCATCGGTCTAAAAAAAAAAGTTTTGTAAAAAGTTTGTTGTACTACTACAATTAACCTAAAGTGACTGATAACGTAAGTCCGATAAAATCCTACTTTTAACTAAGTTGTAATAATTGCTCTAAGAGGTTTATAAAACAAGTTTCGTATAGAAACCAGCCTCCATAAAAAAACAATTAATTTTTATGAATAAAGTTGAAAGTTTCGAAATTTTCTAGCCCGTACACATTCACCCTTATTCCAGTTGTCAAAAAAATTGGGCCTTATGTACCCGTTGTCGAAAACAATTGACTCCTGTTGACAGGCTTATGCTATTTTCTAGACCGAGTAAACAAGTCCCAATTTTTTTGGGTGACGTCGGTGTCGACAACTAGAATAAGGGTGATTTTTTTCACAGTACGATTCACCTATTTTGAAAAAATTTTCCGAAATATTAGATAAGCTTTTAACCACCAATCGATTCTTTAAATTCCATTTAAAATTTATTTCCCAATTATTTATTTTTTATTTATTATTTTACCAAAAACAAATGAAATCTTTTCTATACAAATATAAAAAAAATAAAATATGAAATGAAACCCCAATGCAAGCTAAAATCCAGATTTGCCAGCTAAGATGTCATGCTAAATTTTATGATGATAAAACGCTTTTGAATAATTACTGCCACAATTTCGGGAATTGAACACATAGTGCATTAGTGAAAAATTTTAATTACTGCTCCAGTTAAACTATTTTTTTCAGGATATTTCTTGTTTTTATGTTGTTTAATTTTTTCTTTTGAAAGCACAAAAGACAAAAGAAAAAATTTAAAAAAAATATTAAGAAATGTCTTGAAGAAGTTAACGGAAGGTTAACAAAATACCTAACAGACTTAAAGCTTGAAAAAATATTCGTAGTTTAATTGAACATATCGAGCCATAACCGCTAAAATAGCTTAAGCGACACATTTTTCGGGCTTCGTTTTTTTGACGAAAATCGACTATTTACTATTGCAAACAATCAATTTTGGTCAAAAATTGATGTTCGAAAATTATGTCGCTTAAGCTATTTTGCCGGTTATGGCGCGATATAAATAAATTCAGTGAAGTGCGACTTTGATCCGCGCACGAAGGGTTCTAGACATGTAATTCAATACGATCTTTAGCTTATAATGGGTGTTTTTTATTGAGGTATAGAACTTTAAGTTGGCATCACTTTTTTAACTGGCGGCCATTTTGTCAGCTGTCAAGTGATTAATATTTAGTTTGGTTTGCCATTTCATCATGAACAGGTTGACAAAAGAACAACGCTTGCAAATCGTGCAAATTTATTTCGAAAATAATGGTTCAGTTCGCGAAGTTTACCGCAAGCTCCGTCCATTTTATGGTCGACATAATCGTCCATCAGAGCAATTAATTCGGTTAACCATGGATCGTTTTCGCACTACGTTTACTCTATGTGATAATACGCATCCGCAGAGACGTCGAACAGTGCGCACCGAAGAAACAATTGCCGCTGTAGAGCAAAGTGTTGAAGAGGACCCGAATGAATCGATTCGCCACCGTGCACAGCAATTGGAGCTTTGTCCATCAACTTTATGGAAGATTTTGCGCAAAGATCTTGGCTTGCGACCTTACAAGATCCAGCTTGTGCAAGAATTAAAGCCGCGAGACCATGCAATGCGTCGTGATTTTGGTGTATGGGCCGAAAATGAGATTGATCTCGATGCTGATTTTCATCGCAAAATTTTGTTCAGTGATGAGGCTCATTTTTGGTTGAATGGCTACGTCAACAAGCAAAATTGCCGCATTTGGAGTGAAGAGAATCCACATGAGACCCTTGAGACGCCTTACATCCACAAAAACTGACTGTTTGGTGTGCTCTATGGGCTGGTGGAGTCATTGGGCCATACTTCTTCCGAAATAATGCTGGAGAGTCAGTTACCGTTAATGGAGACCGGTATAGAGCCATGATAACCGACTATTTTGTTCCCGAATTGGATGGCATGAATGTGGATGAGTTGTGGTTCCAACAAGACGGCGCTACATGCCACACACGTCACAATCGATTTATTGAAGGAAACATTCGATGAGCGCATAATTCCGCGGAATGGACCTGTCAATTGGCCACCAAGATCGTGTGATTTGACACCATTGGATTATTTTCTTTGGGGATATGTGAAGTCGCTCGTCTACGCCAACAAACCAGAAACGTTAGGGGACTTGGAAGCCAACATTCGTGGCGTTATTGCCAACATACGGCCCCATATGCTCGAAAAAGTGGTTGAAAATTGGACCTGTAGAATTAGCTTTATTCGAGCCAGCCGCGGCGGCCACATGCCCGAAATCATATTTAAACATTGATGGCATAAAATTATCCTTCCAATAAAGCCAAATTGATGGACATTAAAACGATTTTCTTGTGTTTTATTTCAATTCGAAGTTCTATACCTCTAAAAAAAACAGCCGTTATAATAAATAATTTTGTTTTTTTTTCATTTATGGGTTTTTTCAGTTTTAAGCGTTTTTTGTTTTGGCGTTTTTTACCTTTTTGACGATTTTTTTAAGTTTTGGCCCTTTTTTGGTTTTAGCACGTTTTTTTTCTCGCTTTGTCGTTTTTTCGGTTTTTTGCGTTTTTTTTCATTTTGGTGATTTTTTTCATCTTTGGCGTTTTTTTTATTTTGGCGATTTTTTAGTTTTGGAGCCTTTTGGCGATTTTTTTCGGTTTTTGGCGTTTTGTCATTTTGGCGATTTTTTTTTAATTTTGGCAATTTCTTTAATTTTGGCGATTTTTTTTCACTTAGATGATTTTTTTAGTTTTGGCGCCTTTTTCGCGTTTTGGCGAATTTTTTCGGTTTTTGACGTTTTTTTCATTTTGTTGATTTTTTCGGTTTTGCTGATTTATTTTAGTGTTAATTTTTTTTTTTAATTTTGTCGATTTTTTTTTTTGGTTTTGGCGATTTTATTGGTTTGGCGATTTCATAATTTTTTGATTTTTTAGTTTTACCGTTTTTGAAAATTTTAAGAGTTTGCCTCTTACGGTGTCCAAGATACAGCAAGTTGTCAAAATTACATAGTGAAAATTGCATTAACTGATGGAACACTCTTTAATTAAAATTTTTTTAAATTTTTGGAACACCCTTTAATTTTTAACTCTCATGTACTTGTTGTTGTAGCGGCAAATTTCAGGTCCGTAGCTCTTACGGTTCCTGAGAAAATAGCCTGTGACGGACAGACGGACAGAGCAGCCAATACAATGGTGTACGGAACCCTAGAAAGGTCGAAAAATTAGATAAAAAATTTTTAATCACTGGTAATTTCTTTTATTTTCAGCCAACCAACTATTAATTAATTCTCTTCCCATATCGCTTGCAGCAATATTTGAATGTTTATAGCCTTATTTATAAAACTTATTAAGGCTTTATAAAGGCTTTTTAAGAAAAAATTTGTGTGAAAATTTGCTTTAAAAACCCTTTATAAAGCCTTAATAAATTTTATAATAAGGCTGTTAATATTTTATATTTAAATTAAGTAACCCCTCTTTTCAATAAAGTTTTTTTTTCACAATATATGGTTAAAAGATAACGGACTTTAACGGCAAGTTTTGTATGAAGAACTTGCAGTTAAAGTTCACGTTAACTCTTAACCACGCATTGTGAAAAGGGACGTAAATAAAATTATTTATTTTTCATTAAATGTACATACATACATGTACTTACATATATATGTATGTACTCGTATATCTGTTTTATTGCTTTAAATTTAATAAATTATTTATCAACGTTTTCTTAATTAACTTAACTCTACGTATTAATTAAATGAATTAAAAAGAAATACGTTTTTAATTAAACATATACATATATAACTAAACAATGATTACAAACTTTTAAAGCTAAAAAGGCCATAAATACATTGTACATTGGCAGATACAGCATTAGATGTTGCAACAGGCTAATATACTCCTAATGTACATCAATTCTTAAACTAACTGCCACCACCTAAAATGGCCGAGATGCTAAAGCCTTTCTTTTTATGGTTGGTATTGCTGTTGTTGTTGCTGCCGTTGCCATTGCCATTGCTATTTCTTGTTCTGTTGCTGTTTCTACTGCTATTGCCGGATGGTGATTGGGCTTGGGATTGGTATAATGCATCATCATTTGAATTGCAAGTGGCGTACATTGTTGGTGTTGTAACCGGTGTTGTAGTATCGTCTTGTATTAATGATGAATCGGATGAAGAAAGATCGGCATCGTTTGTTATGCATTCTAAGGTGGTATTTGAGTTAATGGCCATAACACGATTTGGCAATTCACCTCTGCAACCAACAACACTACCGACACTTACAATCCCATCGCTGTTTGCCAGAGACAAATGTTGAGGCATATCACCCATATTATTATGCGGTAGCAGTGGTGGCTGTGGCAAACCAGCCGCAACTAATGCTTCATGTTGTGCTGCTACAGCATAAACATGCTGGGGATACAAAGGCTGGGGACGAGCAAAATATGAACATGCTAAATCGACCAGTGAAGGTCGTAACAAAGATTGCATGTTTTGCTGGAAGTGATGCATGAAAGCAACGGATGTTGCATTACAACCACTAGTACCACCGCTATTGCTGGCGGCAGCAGCAATTGGTGGCTGTTGTTGAAATATGTTGCTTGCACTGTTAACATAATCCAATGATGACATGTTGCCTCCCGAACTGGTTTCGTTTGTTGTTTCTAAAGAACACGCCGAACCATTCGAACGTAATCGTTTAATTTGAGGCGATGTTGCTGCTGATGATGGTGGTGATGTTGCATCTACCACATCCACAAGGCTGCTGTGATGTTCATTAAAGAACGCCGTCACTGGTTTATCCAAACAAATTGATGATCTCGGCTCACTGATTGCGGTAGTTGCTGATTTTGTTGGAGACATGATATCAAGTTGATGTTGTTGTAATTGTAGCTGTTGCTGCTGCTGCTGATGATGTTGTTGCTGTTGCTGTTGATGATGATGATGATGATGAGGCTGATCCTCAGCAGTAGGTGATGAAGACATTTTGCGTTTACAACGTGATTGACCAGTTTCACGAAACCCTTTGGCAAAAGGATTGTTATCAATTTTTAGCTTAGTTATTCGATCGTTCTGTAAGGAGAAAAGAGAAAAAAAATAATTTGAAAAAAAAAATGTAAAATAAAAGTGACGGGGGAAATTGAAAAAAGAATACACAATATGATTTTGAAGTGCTTTCACCACTTTTTTTTAGCACATTTGAATTTTAGTGAAAAATCATTATGCAAAGGAATTAATTCATGCAAAGATATCAGAAGAAATAAAACTTTTATTAATAAATCTTTATTTGGCGGCCTCCATTTATCTTTTACATTTTCTTTACAACCAACCAGCAAGTTTAATTACTAAAGACTTAAGACACAAACTTTTATTTTGATTTAAACCATAGTGAACAAAAGACTTAAGCAACAAACCTGAATATACCAATCATACATTTTAAGGACTTAAGAAACAAACTTGTGCAAAAGCATTTGTAAATCAGTGTTGCCACGATTAAAAAAGATTTTTGAGCCTATTTATTTTTAAATGTTACGAAATAAATAAACATTTTTTTATTAATATTTTACTGAACAAATTAAATATACGGCCAGGTTCTACATTCCACTACAATATGAAAATGAAAACGTTCGAATTCCGTAAAGTCGATATCACTGTGTTCTAGAAAAGTAATGAAACTTTTTTTCCACGACGATTTCATTCCCAGTTTATTTCAAAAAAATATTTCAAGCAACATAGAAATAACACATTTTATGCTATAAACACAATTGGAACGAACGGCGAACTTCGCATAGTTCGACGAACTTGCCTTCAAGAATTCTTTGCGAAAATTCGGCTTTTAAAGCAGAATTAAATTTGTCGACCCAATATTTACATATATGTATATTTACACCAAAAAATTATGATTATGAACTTGCAATAAAAATAAATGCAAAAATCTATATCAAGTCTTGCACTTTTTTAAGAGTCGAATAAATCACACATTGCGAAAATGTTGAAAATAAACTAAAATTGATTAAACTCGCTGAAACTGTAAGGTTATCTCGGGAGAAAGCGCAAAACATTATGATAATTCGCCTAAACTTGCAAAAATTTAAATTTTAAGTCCCTAAATATAAATAAGTAAAGAAAGCCAAAAACGTTGCAAAAATTGAAAATAGATAAAGAAAGCCAAAAACGTTGCAGAAACTACATCTTCCGCAAAAATAACAGAAATTTGCGAAAAATTTCAAAATTTTAAAAAAGCCATACTTTTTATTAAAAATTGCTAAACCTTTAAGGAATGCTAAAAATTCGGTAAAAAAAATCGCGAAAATTCACAAAACAAAACAAACAGTGGCATAATAGCAAAGTCTAATATTGTTTAAAACTCGCGAAAACTCATAGGAAGCAGAACACTTGCAAAAACTTCATTGCGAACAATGCAAAAATTCGCGAGAGGTTGCAAAATCGGAAACAAGCCTTGAAATTCATTAAAAGTCGCCAAAGCTTTTAAAAGGAAAATAAACTCGGAGAAGACGCGAAACATCGCAAGTTCGCGGAAAAATTTCTAAATGCATTGAGGAAATCACTTACAGAACCCTTTAGCTACTCGCGGATTTTTTCCACATATTTTAACAACGCCACCTCTTACTCCGGGTTTTTGTTCTTACCCCTTTAAAACACAAATAAAATAAACAATAAAAAGATAATTTATATTAAAATGCTATTTATGTGCTTACATTTTCATATTTTTGCAATAAATAGTTACAAATATTTTATTTTTACCAAAACGTTGTTTGCTGCCGAATTCAAATTACTTTTTTCGTAGTGAAATTGGATTACAGAACACTTCTATTTCATTTGAAACAAACTGAAAATGAAATTTTACTTTTTAAATCACTTTTACGAAATTGAGAACACAAACCAAGAGAAAATTTCACTTTCATTTCATTTTACGAATGTAGAACCTAGGCGATAAATTTTGGGAAAAAGTGCGAAAAAAATATTAAAACTTAATAAAAATTTTTTTGGCTGTTATTTGTTAGACGTGAATTTAGATTTTAGTATTAATCGAAATAATTTAAAATAAGTAAAATAGTATTTTTTTATTGAGTGAAATAATTTTTTAAAATCTTTAAGTTACTCAATTTTCATTCAATAACTAGCAATTTCAAAGTTTTTAATTACTTTTGGCGGTTCAAACTGTTTTGGAATTCAATCTAACATATGTGTTTAAACATGTTTCTTTTTTTATATTTAAACTTATATTTTTTGAAAAGTATTGAATTTTATTGATAAATTTGTTTTTGAATTGTATGTAATCTTATACATAATTTCGATAACATGAACTACCAATTCCAAATTTTAATTAACGTTAAGTATTGAATACTTTCCATCCCTGTTTTTGTATAACAGTTGTGGTGAATTATATTTTTTCCGATAGCGCCAAAGTTTTGTAATAAAGTACAATTATATTCATTTTTTCAGTCACACTTAAATTAGTAAGACCTATCTCTATTGGCTACCTAAATACATATATAAATAAGTATATAATCATCTGAATAAATGTAAATTCATTTTTCATTAAAATTATTTATTTGGGGTATTCACACGGTAGTGTTAAAGTCATAACGTCATAATGTTCTAAACTTTTAAACTAGTTTAAAATGCGACTGCTGTGAGCAACCCCTCATATTTTAGTGTGTTAGTTGAAACATAAACAATATGATACAAAACAAATAAGAAAAAATATTACAAAAATTAAATAATATTTGGTACTAACTAATATGCAAAATTATGAGAAAATTATTTAACGGCTTCTATCTGTTTCCGATAATTATTTGAGAATTTTTGCAATATGTAAAACAAAATTTTTTCGAGCATTTGACCTTTCAAAATTTTAAGGCTTTGGAATTTATTTGCAAATTTTCTTAAGTTTTGCGATCAGGTAATTTTTGATAAGCTTATTGCTCTTGTGTGTAATTTTAACAAAATAGGATTGAATCAAGCCACATCATTGTCTGATTGAATTATTTTTGTTGTTGCAGTTTTTGCCTTTTTTACACATTTGACGACTTTTATTTTATATCACACTTTGCTATCATTTTGGTATTAGCAAGTTTTTGCAAATTTTCATTTTCGCCAATTTTTCCGATTTTTTGGAATTTCTTATATCTTTAAGTATTTATGTGTTATTTTAGGGCTTGCCTTTTTACCATTTTACCGATTTTTAATACATCTATCTATTTGTGCGAATTTTCATAATTTTGCCAATTTTCTGCGATTTTTGGAATTTCTTAGACCTTTAGGTATTTCTAAGTAATTTTGGAGCTTGTTTACAATTTTTGCAATTTGTTGCAAATTTTTGCAATAAAAGTGATTGTTACCAATTCTTTGTTTTTTTTTTAAACAGTTTTAAACTTTTTTTTTATTAAGTATTAGACTTTAATATATTTTTGATGTCACCAAGTTTTTGCGAATTTTCGTAATTGCGGATTTTTAAAAGTTTTCTGCATTCCTTACAATTTAAGCATTTTTCAAAATAAATTTTAGTTTTTTTCAATTAAAAAATTATTGGCGAATTTTCGCAAATTTTTTGCAAGTGAGATAATTTTTGATTCACAAAATCTACTGAGTTTGCTCGTTTACAGTTTTTGAGGCTTTGGAAATTTTTAGAAGATATTCGCATTTTTAAGTTTTCGCGATTTATATGCTGTAAGTCTATACTCGAGTTATTACTTTTTTTTTAGCTTTGGGATATTGTTTCCATTATTTTAATCCCTTGCGAATTTTTATATTTTTTGCAATATATAATGATTTGAGTAGAAATTTGCTTAAGAAAAACGCCACGTATTTAAACGTAAATGGACATTTTGTCGAAAAAGAAAACTAAAAAGCAAAATAATTAGTTATGACAGTAACAAATACATAGAGTGAAGAATTGTATTAATATAGTACTCCTTTTATATGAAAGAAAATAAAAATAGTTTTAAACTGGTTTAAAATGTTAGGACTTTATGACTTTATGACACTTAGGACACCCTTGCGAATACCCGAATTGTATTTTATTCCCTATAAAAAAAAACTCTAGGAATCCCCCTCCTATCCAAAATCCTGCTACATTTTGACATTTTATTGTTGATATTTTCCCACCCTCTTGGAATTTTCGCTAAAGATTTTCTTAATCTTCGAATCTTCCCCAAATTTGGAAACATTGAAATATAATATTATCCATTTTTTGTTCAATATGTGTGTCAATAAGTACTTTTTCAGAGTATAATTTTTGAAATTAAATTTAAAATATTTTTTATTTGTCCCTGGTTTGTAAAAATTGTTAAAATGTTTTTAATATATGTTTATGAATTTTAAAAATCAACATTCACGTAAAGTTGCTATTCCAAATGAAGTCGCATAGCCGAGGAAACTCATTTTGCTTTAACTTCTTGAAAAATCGTACCGGGCCCAGAGTGATTTTCCGCAAATTTAGGCAACGAAAATTCATAACTCTTGTCAACATAATCCAATGAATAGATATTAAAATAAAATTTGTTATAAGGCAATGGTACAGATAATAGAGTGAGGCTTTTTAGAAAAGTGGGGTCCGCCTCACTTTTATGGTCATTAAATTTGACCAACCGTCCTTCTTATACATAGTATATATGTATTTTGAAGCGAATCTGGGGGATATTATGTAATCCGTATCGAACAGAAATGTGTTCGAATGTAATGTTAATAACATACACAGAAAAAACTAAATTTTGTTTTCATTAACCAAATTCATTGAATCTGTAAATTTTTTGTGTGAATGCGGACCTACAAAGAAATTTGTAGATTCTGATAACAATTTTGTAAAAATTTAACTGAAAAAAAAAATTTTTATTTTTAGTTAACTTATTATGGCATTAGAGAAAAATTTTAACTGAAACACAAAATATTTTCAGTCAAATTTATTAATAGGAACAGAAAAACATTTTTGCAGATTTTTTTTTGTATTATTCAGCTATTTTTTTTCATAATTTACAAACACATTCACTAAAATTTTTCGTATTATCAGAAAATAAATTAACTGAATCAATAACAATTCTTAATTTTTTTTTTTTTTTTATTAGTAAAAGTTTTATCTGAAATAAATAACTGAATCAAATGAAAGGTTCAACTATTTTTTTACTTTAAAAAATTGGCTTGTTTTTATGGTTAAGCATTTCGTTCCCGCTTTTGGAACTCGTCAGTAGACTTCAACCCAAAAATTTTTTGAATTTAGCTAACAAACTCCGTATGTTTATAGTAAGACTCTTAATACTATATTGAGAATCACAATATACGAACATAGTAAGTTTGAAAACCGCAAACAAAAATCTTAAAAAAAAAATAAAATGTTAAAATAAATCAGACAAATTTTTTTACAGTATATAAAAATAAATTCAACTGAAAAAATTAAAAAAAATCAGACAAATTTTTTTACAGTATATAAAAATAAATTTAACTGAAAATAACAAATTTAAATAATAACAAAAATTAAAAATTTTAAAAACACCCGACTTTTTTCAGAAAAGATGTTATATCTTCTAAACGGCTGGACCGATTTTTTCAAACATAGCTAAGAACCCTCTCGATCAAGTCATCTTTCAAACAGAAAAAACTAAATGAAAATCGGTCCAGCCGTTTGGCCTGTACGTGGACACAGACAGACACACAGACACACACTACAAACTTATAACACCCCTTTTTTTAGTCGGGGGTTAAAAAAAAATAAATCTATTTTTTTTTACAAATTTTACTTTACATAGATAATTCATTCTATACAGTTTTTTTTACATAAAATAAAATTGGAACAAATAATTTACTGGAACAGTAAAAAATATTTACTGAAACTAAATTATATTTCAAAACACACGTTTGTTTGAAAATTTTTTGGGAATAATTTTTTCTATGTACAAATTCGAACAGTTTCCGTTTCGTATCGAATTACATAATAAACCCCCTGATAGCCGTTTGATTCGTACACCCACAAACTTTGGAATAACAATAACAATAAGCATTGCAGACAAATCATAGCCCTAACACCTAAGACCTATTTTATTTTCATTCATTTTAACTTTCCCTGAATTTGTTTAATGTGCTTAAAACTTAAAATAGATTTTCTAACATTACTTAGAAAACTTAAATGTTCAATTTACAAAAACCCTAAAATGAAATGCATGAAGTGCAATTTCAAAATTGAATTCATTCCTGAAGTCCCTGCCACGGAGCATGACACTTTAAAATCTTAAATCTCAAGAAACACTACGGTACGACATGATACTTTTCCGTTTTCAACACAAATCTTGCTAATTAGACAAACCAAAAAAAAAGGGAAAAAATCTTATCATCATCAGACTGGCGTCTAAAAGCACATTCATTCAAACAAATCATATTAAATAATCATTCAGTCCAACCACTCAAACAGACGCTGGGAAGAGGAGACTGCCAGACAGACACACAAACGGACATAGTTTAACCAAAAATTATGGAAATAAAAACAAAAACACAGCAAGAGATCAAATTATGCCACTTCATTCTTGATTTTAGTGATTCATTTTTGACATGTTTAATGTAAAAGAATGTTAAAATCACAAACTGAGAAAGGAGTCAGTCTATAGCAAAAATCCAAAATCTACTAACCAGCATCCATGACTCAGACATTTCTGCTTTTTGTTTTTTGTATTGTCTTGTTTATTTTTTTTTTTTTTTATTCCTGGCAAAACTGAAAAACACAGTAACTACAACTACAACTTACTGACTGAACTTCCTTTCACAATTTCCCTAAATCATTTATCAAGAAGCAAGCATCTTTTCAACAAACGAAGGATATATTTGGGCGTTACAAGCTAATTTGGTTGTTAGAGAGCAACCGCTGCGTCTTTGTTGTCCATAAATTTTACTATTTGACTTTTGTTATCATGACCAATTTTTGTATGTTTTCATTTCGTAGACTTTAACAAATTAAATAATTAACTTAACTCAAGTGTTTTTTTTTTTTTTTTTTTTTGGCAAAACTGAAAACTCCCATGGTTCGGAGGGTTTTGCAAGGATTTCGTCGTATGAGAGTAAAAATTTAGCATATTGCATGACTAACTGATTTATAACAAACATACGAGTACTTCGATCGGAGCATGAATGGAATTCTTTAAAAATCTCAATTTTATTGGTTTTTCCAAGACTACATAGTAATTGGGAATTAATTTATAATAAGGCATTTTGCCACTTACGAATATGTGCGATGGTGTTGATATATTTTTTTGAAATTACTTCAGCAGCGAACAGTTTTTTTTTATAAATTCAGTTGAATCGGCTTAAAAGTAAAGTAGTAACATCCTAATTAATAATACACTACAACAAAAACAAAAAATACGGGGTTCTAGCAAAAAGATTCTGGTAGAGGAGACGAAAAAAATATATAAAAAATATATACATATATAATAATAATATTTCTGAAAATCAAAAAGAATAAAATAAAAGGTTTCTGACTGTTCAAAGGTATGGTTGCAGTCAACTGACATCAACAAATAATATCCTTTAAAAAATATTATGACAATATGTTAAATAACAAATTTCTTAAAAGCTTATTGTCAAAATAAAAATCCATTTTGCTTACACAGAAAAAAATATCATCGAAATGTACCCAACAAAACAAATTGTTAATATTTAATTTAAAAATTAACAATCATCATTGTTGATATAACAAATTTAAATTTTTGTAGTCAATTAAACTACTCAACAAAATTATTTGTTAAATTATATCATAACGGAATGGGCACATGTAGAAGAAACAAGAAATCATGTTTTGTGTGTATTCATCATTTGCGTATTCAATGAAGTGTTGCCCTTTAGCTGAGAGGTAAGTGGGTTAGTTTATTAGTCCTGAGGTTGCCGGTTCAACTCCGCCCAAAGACATTTAGTGTTTTTCGCAGACAAGCAAAAATCGTTTAGAGGATTGTGATTGTGTATGAAAAGCTTGTTAATATAACAAATATGATACGGAAATTCAACAATTCACATTGTTAATATAACAATAACTTTAATTGAAACAACTTTGAAGTCCAACAAAAAGAAGTGTTGAAAAAATAAATAAATTTCAACAAATTATTTGTTCATATATGTATTTAATTGAAAATATTTTTCAGATTTTCCTTTAACTTACAATTTCGTTAATTGTATTTACAGAAATCGTTGTAGGTTCAAAATCAATTAATTGTTTAATTGATATTACAAAAAAAATTAATTGTATTTACAAATCATTTTTTTCTGTGTAACAAGTTGCACATGAACTCGTATATTTGGAGTAAATAAATTTCTTTATTATATTTACCTGATAAGCGGTAACTGCAACAAATTCTGTCTCAGGAAAAACAAACGCTTGCTGTGGTGCCCAGGGTATTTGTGCTAAATCAGATGTACGTATCACATGTATGCGTGGTTGATATTTGTGCATGCTGGCCAAAACGATCTAAAATTTATAGATGAAAAAAAAATATATATATATATCTATCTATCTATCTATCTATATAATTAATAGGAGAACATGTTTTTTGTAATCCCTTTTACACTGGTACCACTGCACCGATTTTAAAAAGATTGATATGGTTTTAAAGAATTTTCCGTACAGATGTGCAGAATCTATATTTTATTGAGATCGGTTTAGTATTTTGGGAGCTATAAGCGTTTAAAGTTGCTACTACTACATGCACACATATTACACACTTGCAGAAAACCACAGCATGCATGATAAAATTACAGATATGCTAAGAAAATTTATTTCCGCTTATGTAAACGGCATTGCAAACATATTGAAAATGACACAACAAAATAACAACAACAAAAGAGTGTCAAATACGTATGCACTCAGCAAAACAAGGAATATACTTCTCCTTTCAATTATTTTCTTTTCTTTAATAGATTGAACAATTAAGGTTCAATCAGACGTGCCATACCATAATGCCAAAGCTATAACTTTTTGCCATAACCATAAATATATTTACTTCACCTTTGGTGCTGCCATAACAATAAACAGCTGTTTGTGGGCTTATTTGTTTATTCATATCAAAAGTGCAACAACAGTAAACAGCTGTTTAAAAAGGGCTTTGGACACGATCAAAATGCTTGCTGTTAAGTTCGTGTACGTGTGCTTTTTGACTTGATATTACCATGCTCGATTGCCCGCTAATCATTAATTTTTATTTTGATATTGTGCTGTTCGTTTGGTTAAAAAAATATATCGTGCCATAACCGCCAAAAAAGCTTAAGCGACATAATTTTCGAAATAATTTTTTTTTACCAAAATCGATTATTTGCGATCGTAAATAGTAGATTTTCGTCAAAAAAAAAAAAAAAAAAACGAAGTCCAAAAATGTAGCGCTTAAGCTATTTTAGCGGTTATGGCTCGATATGTGTATAAAAATATCTAAATAAAGAAATTTAATAAAATAATGGCAGCACTGTTTACAAATAAAAAAGAGAAAAGAAGAGAAGAGCACCAGTCAAATTTATGTTTTTCTTCTTTTAATTCCGATTTTTTTTTTTTGACAGCCGTTCACAATGGAAATATAATTAAAATGAACATTTGTGCGATGCTTGATGGCTTAAAACTATACACACAAAAACAAGTGACAGCAAGCACGCCGAAAATAAAAATTTTTTGGTTTACCATCAAGCATCGTTAGTGTCACACAAACAATGCTTGTCACTAAGAAATTTTCAACCATACTAAAACCAAGCTTAGCAAGCATTTTGACCGTGTCTAAACCTCTGAAAACCAAAATTCAATTGGTTTCTATGGCTATGATAATGGCTATGGCGTAAAGGTTCAATCAGACGTGTCATAACCATAACCATAGAAAACAGCTGTTCAAACCAAACTTATGGGCAACACTGTATTTGATTATAGGTGACTCGCCATTGCCATTACCATAGAAACCAATTGAATTTTGGTTGGGTTATGGCTATGCCATAGCCATGTCTAGTTTAAGCTTTATGGCGTGTCATATACAGAAGTTTTCCGATTTAACGAACCATCGGTTTAACGAATTCGGAATTTAACGAACTCATAAAAATTTTGAATTGAGTACCTTATATTACGAACACCGTAACTTTGTACCGTAATTTTGTACTCGATATAACGAACAAATACAAACAAAAATTAAAAAATTTTTCCGTTGAAGCCATTTAAAATAGATTTGTATTAGTAGTAGTTCTCAAAAAAAAAAAAAAAAAAATAAGCTTGAAAAATTATTATTTTTTTGTTAGATTAAAAATGAACTTTTTGTTTAGTTATTCTTTGTTAACACGATTCTGGTGCAAGATCTTAATACAAATTCATATGAATTGCATTTATTTTATTTATTACTCTGTTTATAATTAAAATAATAATAAAGGCATTCTCCAAAAAGAGAGTTGTTTAGAGTTGTTATTTCCATAGTTTTTGAGTAAACAAACTTTGTCATAAATAGTACTCGGTTTAACGAATTTTTCAATTTAACGAACAGGGCTGACATTAGTTCGTTCGTTAAATCGAAAAACAACTGTATAATCAAATGCAGTGTTGCCAATAAAATTTTTACGAACAGCTATTTTGTATGGTTATGGTTATGGTTATGGTTATGGCACGTTTAATTGAACCTTTAAGGTATCGCCCTCATAAGCTGCATATGCATTATTCAGCGTTGTTTCTATATGTAAATTTTAAAGTTTTTCTTTAACCCAATTTTAGCCTTTGCAACTTACATGTCCATTATTATCCAGCGTATTATTGGTTAGTTTCACTTTATTAAATAAAATCGGTTGTGCTTGCCAATGAGCACCAGTTGCAGGACTATCAGGATGCAGGCACATACGCTGCGGTGATTGAGGTTCAGCGCCACCAGCTGGCACCCATTGCGAGCCAGAAAATTTATAGCGACAGTCACCAATCGGTACCATTTCCAATAATATACAATAATTACTTTCATCTTCAAGGCCAGACAGTGACAGCCGCATGGATGGGAACATCCGTCTACGAAAAAACAAACAAACAATTATAACAATTTAATAACATTAATACTCGTAATAATTAAATAAAGAAAGAGCATTTGTTATTTTCACTGAAATAACATAAATGATAAACATATTATTTGTTCTACTTATACGTATATACGCACAATTAAATAGGCAAATGCTTGAAGCCAGAGAAGAGGAAACGTTCGAATAACAAAAAAAAAAGTCTTGTTTGAGGAACAATTTCAACAGTCAGATAACTTATTATCAAGATATTACTTTGCTCTTGCATTGATATTTATTCTATGGATGACTGCTGCAAACTGTGAAAGGAAAAGTAAGGGAGAAAGAGGGCGTAACAGAGATTTAATTGTGCGTTTAACGTTTTTTTCTATCCCTATATTCCATTTCATAAATCAGACTGCAGTTTTCGTGTGTGTGTGTGCGTAGGCGATTTATAATAAATGTTAAGTTTACTTTTCTAACAAAAATGAAACTGAAATTTATATTCATTCTTAAATATTTAAACATTTAGGCGCATTGTGTAAAATCTAACAAGAAAATATGAAAAATAAAGATATAAATTGCCCAACAAAATTGTAACATTCTTTCTTGCGCTTCCCAAGCTTGCTCAAAAAGGACCTAAATAAATAATCTTTAATACAAATTAAAAAAAATTAAACGAAACGAATTGAAATAAACACAAGATATTTAAGAAAACAAACAAATGTTTTAGTTTCGGTTTTCAATGTATGTTTCGGACTGTTTCAATTCTACTGTTTGTTTTAGTCGTTTTCTTTAGCGTTTTTATTGTTGTAGTTCAGTTTGATGTTTCGAATTTTGAGGCTTGCGATGCCAACAAGGATTCATTGGTGAACAGCAGGTGGTCACTAGCCTTGGCGCCAATTTAAATTATATATTTATAAATATGCATGTGATTGTGGGTTTGAACTTAACTTTAGTTTTTTTGTTGTATGATTTTACGCTTGAGGACTCTTAAATGATTAATTAATTGAATTGTGTAAGGGTTTGTTTGAAAAAATTAAAATTAGATTTGTTTATTTTAACAAAAAACTCAAATATGTATATTAATAAACATTTCGATTAGCTGAGCTGCAATCACCCAGATTAAGTAATCAATGATCCAATAAAAGTATTGCGCGTAGACCAGCCGACAGTAAATGGCAAAGGAAGTCTAAAAACGCTTGTTAAATTATTTGGCCAATCAGCTACAGCGCGTTTTTCATGCAACTGATTTATAATTTTTGAAGTATGCTTAGAAAAATTATCTTTCGATGAAAGTAATGCAACGTTTTCCTGGTAAAGAAACCATAAACCCTTTTCGACTTTTGGCAATGTTCTAAGGACCCGAACTACAGCTTAATAGAATAAAAGCGAGCGTAAGATTTCTAAAAAAATGAGTATTATGCTATTCAACTATCCGAATGAAAATATTCGATTATGCGAAAATAAATATTAAATTCTTCGATTAAAAATATTCGAATATTTATTTAAAATTATTCGATTGTTCGAAGAAAATTATTCGATTATTTGGAAAAAAGTACTACATTATTCGAATAATCAATGTAAAATTAAATTCTAATGTAAAAAACGGATAAAACATTAATGCGAATATTGTATTCGAATAATCGAATAATTTTAATAGTCGAATATTTTTGTAGATTGTTCAATAAAAATTATTCATAAAAATATTGGACTATACATTTAACATTATTCGATTATTTCGAATATTGTATTCGAATAATCGAATAATTTTAAATAAAAAGTAGAATATTTTTATAGACTATTAGAATATAAAAATCCTATTACTACATAAAAATATTCGACTACATATTTAACATTATTCGATTATTTCAATCACATATTCGAATAAAACTATTAGATTATTCGGATAAAACTATTCGGTTCTTCGGATAAAAGTACTAGATTATTCGAGCAATCAATTTTAAACAGATAAAACATTAGTGTGAATTATTCATTCGAATAATCGATTAAATTTAAATAAAAATTCGAATATTTTTATGGATTATTTTAATATGCGTAAATATTATTCCATAAAATATTCGACTATTTATTTAATATTATTCGATAATTTTATTAACATTTTTCGAATAAAACTATTCGTTTATTCGAATAAAGTTACTAGATTATTCGAATAAACAATTTAATATTATATTATATCAAAAAAACAAAAACGAATAGGACATTAATTTAAATATTTTATTCGAACAATCGAATAATTTTAAATAAATAGTCGAATATTTTAACGATTATTCGAATAAAAATATCAAATATTTATTTAGTTGTAATAGAATATCTTATTCGAATTCAACTATTTGATTAATCGTAAAAAAGTACTAGATTATTCGAATAAATAGTGTAAACTTTAATTCGAATAAAAAAAAACGATAGAACATTAATGGGAATGGTGGATTATTTTATTAAAACACAATGTACATGATCATTATGAATTGCATTCACGTTCGATCTTCACTGTCCATCAAAGTTCTTATTAAGAACTGGCAACACTATCAATGTTTTCATAAATTTAACAATACTACTTCATGGTAAAGAGCACATGCAGCCCAATTATGAATAGCAATTCCACGGGAGTTTTTTCTCTTTTCCCATTCCTCCTATTATAAATTAAAATTTCCCCGGGAAAAAACTCCCTGGGAAAAAGTAGGTATTCTAAATATGAGGGAGAGGGAGAATTTGTTGAAAGTTTGCTCCCCAAACATTTTGAAGGGAACTAATGCAAAAATTTAAAAATCATATTAATAGATGTTGAAAAACAATAGTATAAGCATTTATTTAGAACAAAAAGCTTAAATAAATACCGAATTATTATATTTCCCTTTTGTATTTTGTATTTTTGCATTTTTATCTAAACACTGCGCAAATGCACTTCAAAAACATAAACTACTTCTGTATTCAGAACAAATATTAAAACAATCAATTTTACAGTTCACATAATAGATAAATGGAAGATTTATTTCCTTCTAATATCAAGACCGATAAGAAAAACTTTATAAAATTTACAAATTTCCTTTGTAAACACAGTCCACTGGACCTGACTCAGTTTTCACTCCACTTTCTCAGCACAAAGTTATTCCGCATGTCTGAAGGGATACACTGTTTATTTAATTTTTATTTAAACAAAAACAAATATTATATTAAGACGACGAAATCTTATTGACAATGAAAACATTACATTTTTAATAAATTTATATTGCTGAACTTTGCGTTAGTGCAGAAAAATATGTAAAGATTAAACAGCTGATCCAGATTTTACTCTCTCACGTATTTGCTTATTCCCCAGCTATTTAGAATAGGAGGATTATTCCCTGGGAACAAATGATAGGGAAGGGAAAAAATTCCTCGGGAATATTCATAATTGGGCTGATTGAAAATTTTTCTCGTAGGAAATGAAAACGTATTATTTCATATTTTTAGACCAACGGTTCCCAAATGGGGGTCCATGAAGAGCCGGAAAAACAGTGTTTTTTTTTAAATAAAGGGTCTGTTTATCTAAATGCGAACGATAGATTAGTTCGAATATTTATATTGAAAACAAAAACAAATTTCAGATTTTATAGTGGGAACTTTTACTCCTCAATGCTTATAAAGCATTAGCTCTTGTCATTCTCGAAACATTCGTGTATGAATGCCACCACCGTCTTTGTATCAGTGAAACAAGTCGAGGTAAAATTATCGGCGGCGGCGGCGCAGTATTTTTTTGAACAGTGGCGGGCCGCCGAGAAATTTTTCAGCGGCTCAAATAAGCATTTGATAAGAGAAAGTTTAAAATTTAATATAACTTTTAACTAGCTTTTGGCTTAATCTAGTAAGTACATACTAGAGGTGAGCATAAAACATTTAATTGCTTAATCTTCATGGAATACATTTTTGGGGTGTTCTCTTTTACATTGTTAAACTATTTATTCCTTTTTATCAAAAGCATTCACTAGCATGTATTTGCCTACCAAGCAAGAGCATTATTTCTTTTAATGTCGAAGCAAATTACACTATTGCATACCCATTGACAATAGTGTCAAATGAAGTTAAATTTTTTTATAGTGTATGTGTGAAAGAAAAAAAAACAAATAACGCATATTCTGTTCCAAGTTCTACTCGTATAATTAATTAATTAAATACTTTAAAAAGGTAAAGAAAGTAATATCTTCCGTCATGAATATATTTGTAAGAAGTCTTATTGTCACTTAATATTTTATGAAACTTTTCGTTTGTGCACTATGAAGTGTACAATAAAATATTGCACACTTAACACCACTGTCTATTCAACTGATTACAACGATTTTGTTATTTATGGTTTCATTGTTCTCTTCATTTGCTTTACATTCAATTTCAATTACTACTACAAACAATATTCTGTTTTGACAAAAAACAAAACCGTGCACTTGTTAATGTCTTGAGCTCATCTCTAGTACATACAACTTATTTGAATTGCTCGGGTTGAAAATAAAGTAGCTTAAGCAACAACAAATAATTTTAATTACATTATCATTCAACTTTCCATCCCTGGCCTATCGTTTGCTTTAACTGAAATAG
Source organism: Tachina grossa (assembly GCA_949987645.1). NCBI lineage: Eukaryota > Metazoa > Arthropoda > Insecta > Diptera > Tachinidae > Tachina > Tachina grossa. The sequence goes on along the minus strand of OX465276.1, from coordinate 34,063,225 downwards.
TTTCAGTTTATTAAATCATTAAAATTTGGAACTAAGGCTAATCTTTTAATTAACAAACATAATTTTATAACATCAAATCCATGTGTTTTCTACAACACACTCCTCGCCCAACATTATATATGTAGATAAATAATCTTTGTTAATTTCTTAATAATAAAAGCAAATCGCATAAGACTTGATACATTTTCAAATCACGAAATTTCTTTCGATCTATAAAAAATGAACAAACTTTTTATGGCCCATTTTTTATGCGTGTGTGTTTTTGTTTTTGCTTATATGTATTCCAATTTGTTTGTAAAAGTTGTTGTGTTAAAATCTTGAAAAAATAATAATAGTTAAATTTTTAGGAGACAAGTTTTTATCGCACTATTATTCTGCGATCGTATAAATTAATAAGTGTGTAAGTGTGTTGTTATTATATACACATTTCGCTTTTCTGTTATTTAAAATCATTTTTATTGTTTTTCACAATATTTTATACGTTTTTCAACTTTCTTGTCAATAATAACAAATTTGTTTAATTAAAAATTCAAATTATAAAATCCATTTAAATCGCTGAAATAAAAAAAGGCACTTGTGCACTGCTGCCAGCCACCAGGGACAAAATCTGAATCAACCACAAAATAAATAAATACTCGTAAATAAACAAAAAGTGTTATAAATTTTTTGGAAGGGGCACTAAAACGTAAACGTACACTCTCACAGCTGAATGATGCCTAAAAGAAGATTTATTTCACAGATCACAACAATAAAATGCCATTGCAGCCACCAAGCAGTATAAAACAAAAAACACAGAATCATTGAAAGGAGTTACAATCGGCATTAGTAACTTAGAGATAGTCAGCCAGCCAGCCAGCCAGCCATCCAGCCAGAGTCGTCAAAGTGTAGTGAGTGGATCATGAATAATGCATGATCATAAACAACAGAACTGAACTAAAGAAGTCATGAGATGCTTCAAAATGTTGTTTTTTTTTTGTTTTACAACTTTTATGGTTACGTTGCTTTTTAAAGCTTAAAAATTTATTTATTTTTTTGTTAATTTTTGTTGGTTAATTTAGTGTGTGAGAAAGTATTTTGAAAATGAAAAATTACAATAAACCTTAAAGATAATTTGAGCTTTAAATCTGATTCCAGATAGAACTACATATACATATACATATACATATACATATACATATACATATACATATATATCAGCGATCACAACAACAACAACAAAAGAGACTACCTTTTTCGTTTTTTAATTTGTTAAATTATAAAGCAGAGACAAAAAACGAAAATAATCGAAAATTAAATGACTGAAAGGGAACAATGTTGGCTGACTTTTTTTTTTTTTGTTTTCGAAACTGTGATCAAGATGGGCAAACGTTAAGACAAAAAAAAAACAGCCAACAGTAAATTTAAGTTTTTTTATTTTCTTTTTTTTTTTTGTTTAATTTTATCTGCTGAGAACGATCAAAAAATTTGTTAAAGTTGAATTCTTTTTTTCTTAAATTTTTTGTTTTAAAAGTGTGAAATTGCTCGTATTTAACGTAACAAGATGTCATGCTGGGTGTATTGTCAACGATCAGCGATCATCATCAGCTTTTGAGAAATAATCTCTTCATATATGCTGTCGATGCTTTTAAAAGTTATTTAAGAGTTGCCATTACGTTGTACTTGATGGTATGAAATATTTGCATTCTTGAGCATTAATTAATTTTCCCTTTTTAATTTAAAAATGCCTTTTAAGATCTTGAAATGATATATGTTTAATGCAACTAAATGTAGCGAGCAGCTTATTTTAATAAAATAGTGCGTACTTAGTTTCTGATATTAGACGATAGTCTGAGGTTTAGACAACATGCGTATGTCAAAGGAAAGTCAGTAGAAACGGCTCTTCACAGGGAAGTTAACTTTTTTTTTTTTTTTTATTAAAGAGAAGTAGCACTCAGGCAATTAATGAATTATTTATATTGCTAGGTGTTACCTTCTTTAGGAAAGGGATAGTGATAGAGAAGACAGGCGGTAAAGGGAGATACAGAGAAAAGCTTCATTATTTTACAACTCTGCTTTTTGCAGGTTTTTAATAATACAGCGCCGTTGGTGTTAAATGGGACATATTAAATTGTGTTAAGCTGTGGTAGGTAGCCATTTTATCGGTTATTTTGCTTCGCCGATAATTTTGCTACACAACGAAGGAGGGCGCTGTGATGTTGCATTAGGATTAGTATCTGCTGAAGTCGGTATAGTTCAGTGAGCAGTGACTAATGCCTTCATCATTCGAACTTTCCTACAACAACTGACACAAAAGGTAGTGTTGTTATTTTTGATGACTGTTGGACACAGGGATTGAACCCAGTACCTTCGGTTTTGTAGTCCACGTGCTAACTACTTCAGTCACCTTCAACACATCGAAAAAGCTTTAAATGACAAGTTGTATACGTTTGGCGTTTGTACTGGTATTGAGTGCGCCCTCAACAACGTGAGTACCAGTGATCGGAAATTAATCTTTTTTTTTCGCATTCATACGGACTCATGAAATTTTAAATATTTAAACTCAACTACTCTGATTTACGCATACTCACGATGACATTGATTTATAAGTATACATAAGTTGAAATAAATATGAATGTGACGTCGACGTCATAGTCATACCACACTCACACTCATAAATGACCTCAGTTTGATTTCTAATTTCAGGAAAATACTTATACTACTCACATTGATTCAGCTCACTCAACTGATGCTTGTATGTTTATTTAAAAGTTTAGTCATTAAACAGTTTTCAAGCAGTATACAATAGTAGTAAATAGGGTTGTTTATCAATTACTGCAAAAAATAAAAAAAAGGAACAGAGAAACACATAACCTCATAATGAGAACTATAATGTTCATATGCGAAGTTCGTATTGTGAATCATACTTATTCTGCATCGTCCATAGGCATTGAGAGTCGAAATTAGACTTGGGTCGAACTCGTTCACTAGTTCATTTTTTCCACAAACCAGTGACCAAACTCATTTAAATTACATGGGTTTGATGAGTGGTTTGTGGCAAAAATGAACTAGTGAACGAGTTCGACCCAAGTTTAGTCGAAATCAACAACGTCATAAATGTTGCTAAGTATGAGTTTGATGCGCACTTCAAATTTTCCAGTGAATATGATTCATAGACAACATTGCAATAAGTATGAGTGCGAATAAGTACAAGAAATTATAAGTCATGATTCAACTCTACTCACTTTTTCACTACTCATTGCTGTTCTCTGGTGAGTACCGGCACTCTTATTCAATCCTTAGTACAGTTTCAAGTTGACTAATCAATAATTGATTGGGTAAACTTCACGTTGGGGAACAGGTGGATAAGCTGCGGTATGCACAATGCAAACGTTGGGAACAGTATGCAACTTGGGACACTTCAAGGAGGAATAATTTCACAGTTTCTTTGGGTGACCACTGCACACAGCTTGCTAAGGGACCTAAATAATGAGGGTTATGAACCTGTCTGCTAGATATGCGGACAATATCATGATACTTATAAGGGACAAGGACCTTAACCAACTTTGCAGGGAGGCGGAAAAAACTATCAAAATTGCACTAAACTGGGCTCGGGTGAGAGGAATGAATATTAACCCAGGAAAAATGGGAATATGTATTTTCACCAGTAAAACAAAGATCATGGATCATATTGATCATAACCTTATCCGAAAGGATTAAATATTTAGGAGTGATCCTAGATCGGAAACTGTTGTGGAGACATCACATACAGGAAAGAGTCAAAAAGGCTAACTCGTACTGGTCTCTCAGCAGAAGGGCCATTGGGTCCAGCTATGGACTTAGCCCTATTGCGACACACTGGCTCTATATGAGTGCGATAAGACCAATTCGAACAAACGCATCGATAGTATGGTGAATGTCAACAGATAGAAATTGCAACACTAAAATTTTGGAGAAGGATCAACGAATGTGCTACCTAGGTATAAGTAGTGCTATGAGAGCTACATACACCAAGGCATTGGAAACCATTCTTTATGTCCAACCTATAGAAATGCGTATAACATACGAAGCAGCTCTTGCTACACAAGTGATGGGGGAATGGATCGGTCAAGACAACATACCACACCACCAAAACATATGGACGTCACTGAACCGATACTACCAGACTTTGGAAATGTCCGACCGGGTACGTGAGATTAGGTTTATAACAGAATGAGCGACAGTGATACCAGAAAGACACTCCTGGATCAGTCGAACCCTAGAACAAACAACCATGGTAGTTTGCTGCTAGGGGAAAGCTCGGGCCTAGGTTTCTTCATAGAAACTAACTATAATACAGTCTTCTAGGAGGGGATATATGGAAACAATGGAGCACTTCCTTTGTCATTGTCCAGCTTTTACCCAGTCGAGATTGCGTTATTTTGAGGATGACGCTTTACCGGACATTACCCACCTTAGAGATGTTTAAATCAAAGATACTACGAGTAAATTAATTTCAGATATGATATTTCAAGCTCTAAAAGATAGAAAACTACAAAAAAGGTTTGAAAAAAATTCGCTATTAGTGGATTTAATTTTTTCTAAATAGAGCGTTTTTAAATCGACTCAATTTACAGAACAGGCAGGATTGACTGGAAAAGTTTGAGGGACTACGTGAACGATACTGAGTTACAATAAAGGTGGGGTTCATTTGTTAATTTACATGAGACCGCACAACAGGCCTATACTGGCTTATGTGTACGTATGTCCCCGGACATGAGCCTAATGACTCCTCTCTTCAACTTAACCTAGTTTCTGATTTATTTAAGTGGGTATTAAAAAATGCGGAAATTGGGTAGTTTTTCCCTTTATTTCAGAAAGTTATGTAAATAGTTTAGTTTAGTTTAGTGCCCTGGAGACGATAAATAAAACCGTCAATCAAAAATTCTGTCCTGTTCAAAATATTTGCAAGAAAACGATGTTTAGATGCATTACAATAATGATGCAAGATGATAACTGATGCAGTGTTGCTGCTCAAAATGCAATTGTGATCTCACATAAACTATTATTTTATGCAAGTTAGCAAAATACTAGCAAAGAAGAAAAATAATAAATTTGTTCACAAAAAGCTTTAAACTATTGGGTGGTGTTATACCGCACCTCCATTCGGAGACCCAATTGGATCCATTGTGAATCCCTTCTGTTACCTAAAAAGTAATATTTTCCCTCCCATTTGTAGCCAGAAGTGACCCTATTATCCATCATTAAGCCACCGAATTCCCATGACGAAGCCCCTGATGTCCTCTAGTTAACACTTCCCGATATCAGTAATGCTTTCATGGAAACGTGTGCCCAGACATCTAAGCCTATGACGTTGCAGCTTCGGGCAGCGACAGATAACACGGTGCGACAGTCCAAAAAACCTGGGACCGGATATTATTTTTCTTGTAGGGCTTGTCGAGTAAAACAAGATTCCAATAGTGAAATATTCCGGACACCTCCAAAGTCCGGATTTACGGTTAAAAAACCGGTTTTTTACCTTTGCGCACTTATAAGCCTGTAACTTTGTTGATAATGATCCGATTTTCATTTTTCGAGAAACTGATGATGCTGATTTAAAATAAAAAACGGTCAAGCAAACATTTTTGAGTTAAATAACCAAAAATAAAATTTGTATAAAATGTTTAAAAGTTTATTTTCATGAAAAGTTAAATAACTCAGTCAATTGCTTATCTATTTTTAACCCCAAATATGCATTGTAATCGTAAATAAACGTACTTTTTGGATAAATTCAATAGTATTATAGTTTCTTAATAAAATAATGTATAAAAACGTCACCAAAGTTGAAAAAATTTTTGAAAAATCTACAAAATTTGTGTTTGCTGAACAATAACATCCAAATTTCTCAAGATAAATTATATATCATTCGAAAGATCTTCTTTTCTTCTTTACAAATCTAGTAAGAAATTGAAAATCATTATCATTATCAACAAAGTTACAGGCTTATAAGTGCGCAAAGGTAAAAAAACCGGGTTTTTAACCGCAAATCCGGATTTTGGAGGTATCCGGCATATTTCACTATTGGATTCTTCTTTAACTCGACAAGACCTACTAGAAAAAACATATCACTCTCCAGGTTTATCTATTTCATTTAATTTTGTACCACTGTGTAATGTGTTCAATGGTTTCTCTTCATCCCCGCACATCCTATAAAAATCTGGAGTGCTAGTTTCCCAAATGCAGGTTTTTGCTCTGACCGGGCAGTGACCTGTCCTTCCTATTCATGTCCAGTAGCAGTTTAGATCTTCCTGAGTCAAGTTTTGGCCAAAAACCCCTCGAGACTCTATAATCCTCCCTACTTTGCCATGAACTTGGTTGGTTTCTGTAACTTGTGAGAAGTTTTTTCATCGACACAAATTAAATAATTATAAATATTATTTTTATTTTTTATTATTTTACTTAAATAAACTTACAAAAATATCAATAAATACAAATTTTTTCTTATTCACCCTGTGTTTCACAGGATAATGACAAATTTTTGGACTGGAAAAGTTCTCACATTTCGTGCAGAAACGAGGCACTGGGGGCACAACTACATTTCACAAATAAAAATCCAACAACACGGCAATACTTTTAAATGAAAAACCATCAATAATCTTGATTTTGATAAATTGATTGATAAATTGATTGATTGATTGATAAATTAAAAAGAAGCAGAAAAACTTGTCATAAAACAAGCTTGAAAATGATGGCAAGTCAAAAAGGTGAATTGATTGTATTGTGCTGCAAGGCAAAGAGAGAGAGAGAGAGAGAGAGATAGAGAGAAAGTGAATCTTAAAAGCCAGATAACATTTAACACATTTATTTTTTTATAGGTGTTACATAGTTGACGCAACGTGCATTCGATGCCACTCCATCATACTCAAGATATGTATACATACATACTAGTGTCATGCACAAGATATCTTATAAGAACTTTCAAAACATGAGGAATTTTTCAAATGTGTTACTACAGCGAATTCTTCTAAAACAAACGTTAACAACACTGTTTGCAAGAAATTTGTTTCAGTATTATAGGTATAGGAGTAAAGAAGAAAATACCTTGTCACGGAAGAATTTGTGATACTTGCCTATTTCTACGCGTGAGCGCGTGTACAAACGTCATGCATGTATGTGTGTATGATCTTTTATTTTTCTGCGCACATGCAAACGTACACACATGCATTAACATTAGTTGTGTACGGTTAATCACATAATAGCTTACCATCTACATATTACACACACACTCAAACGTACAATATGAAAAATAACAAGCATACACTAATCAACAGTACTTTTTTTGAGTGTTTGTTACAAACAAGCTGTCTTGGCGACATCGCTTGTTAACACTGATATACACGTACACCAATACATACATCGTGCTTCGCTTATAGTACGACAGCATTTATTATTGGTTTAGTATCCCTGTCGGATTTTTATTAGCTAGCTCAAAGTATAGGTGACTTTTTGCTAACTCATTTACAACTAGCTTCTGAACTAACTTATAAATGATGCAGATGTGATTCAGTAGCTTTTTGTAGAACTGTCTTCTTCTCGATAAGTATTGAACTAACTTTAAGCTAACTCAAAACTGATGCTGAGATTAGTGAGTTGTTTTTGTACAACTAACATCTCCTCGATAAGTTTTGAGCTAACTTCTAGCTAACTCAAAGCCATCTTTATTTTATATGATGGCTGACAAACAAAGTGATTACGCTTCGATACAAATTCTCGTCTCTAAGAAATGTTAAATTCTTTCAAATTTATGTTGACTAAAAATGTTAATCATTAAGGCCCAACTATAATATGAATAAGCTGGCTTAAGCTAATGTCAGAATTGAACGATAAGTCTGTCAAATGCTTAAACAATTCAGATGTGACTTTTAGGTGGCCATAATGTACTTACATGCACTTAAGTATTCTTTAGCCACTGCTGCACATCTAGGTATCGTCAATAATTTTGTTTCTTCTCATAACTCATAAATGAATGCAATTCAATCAAACTAACTTGAAAAAATGTCCTAAACTATTAAAAATTCACATATAAATATATCCATCACCTTATTACTTGTTTTACTTGTTTTGCCTACTAAAAAGTACAACAGTGAATATACATACATAAGTAAATATATGTGTATGTGTGTATATGTGTATTGTAAAACAAACAATGAAAATAAAAGTTGTGCTTTATTTCCCGAGTTTAAAATAAGGAACAATAGAAAAATATTTAAAATCAATGAATATTTTCTGCTGCTGCTTGTTTGAGTTTAAAAAATGCACAAACAGTTGTTCCCTTACGGAATGTGCGTTCAGTTTGGCACTTTACTTAAGCAAATGACATTTGACGAAACTTGTCGAAAAGTTTGTTAAGTACATTATATTGCCACATGCGTTTTATATATAACCGCACAGTTGCTTAAGCAAGCTTATTCATATTATAGTTGGGCCTTTATTTAGTAAGTTAAAAATAATGGTTAGCTAAAGAAAGACCTTTTTTCTTCTTTTTTGATGCGCCACAAATTAAGTCATAATGGGCCAACCATTAGTTATATCTAATTTACATTAAGCATTTTTTTTCATGAAATTAGTTGCATGAAAATTTTTTATTTTTGAATAGGAGGCCTGGAGGGTCAACTTATATCAAAAAAGTTTTCCAAAAATGCATCAAAGATTCATTATACGCTCTTTTTTATATAAAATTATCTTCCATTGCGCTGCAATTAGCAAATAGAAAAAGTTGCGTGCAACAAAATTCATGAAATTTCATGAAAAAATGCTTAATGTAAATCAGGTATTAGTCAGTTCGCAGCTAACTAATAGTGCACTTGCATTTTATCAGGCAAAAACTCACTCGGAATAAGCTAACTTGTGGTTATTTGAAACTTATGCAGCGTGAGTGAGTACTAAATCGTTCTGAGAAAATTATGTTGAAAAACTGAATAGCGTTTAACATGTGAAATGAATTAGCTTTTGAGTCAGTTGTCACTCGTCTCTGATTAACAATTAGTTACTTTTAAGTTAGCACAAATCCCGACAGGGATAATACATGCAACGTGAATACATTTAAAAAACATGACGTATTTACATTTCAAGACTGTTTACGCAGGTCTCTAATGCATACATACATAGGGCAAGTGCATCATCGTATTTGACTTGCAAGATTTATGAGCGATATTTTAGCAACTGGACAAACGGAAAATGTAATATTTCAAAACAAATTTACCGCTTTAAATAAAAATACAAAAAAAAGAATTTTAAGGGATTGCAAAGTGAAGAGGATGGATGAATCGCTCTGATCACTGGACATTGCAACTGCAACTGTTGGCTGTTAATTTTTTTATTTACAGCATCATGACATAACATGCTTGAGTCACTACATCACTGTAAAGTGTCCTACTGAGTTCTAACTCATAAATAACAAAGACCCCTTATTACATGCTGCACACATACATGACTACGAAAAGTATGTAGTTTTATATAAAAACATCTTGCGACTACTCTTATAATTCTGGTAATCAAGCTTGTGCTGCTGGCTGTTGGTGATGAAAATTTTATGATGCATTAAAAATCTTTTACTTTTTTTTTTTAATTTTTTTAATGTTTAAGAACACTAATTTTAAAAAAATTTTGTGAATAAGTAACTAGGAGCGAGTAACATTTTGTTTATCAACATTCAAAACAAGCTCTCAAATTGAGTCTTGCAAACTATCATCCATCTACCTGTCTGCTTTTAAATCAGACTAGCTTGCTGCCTTCTCCTTTAAAAGATTCAATGTGGAAAATTGTTTAAAAAAAAAGAAAATAAAACTATATTTGTGTCTGCATTACTATTTTAACTGTCCTTCTTATCTGCTATTTGTGTGTGAAAAATCTTGTCGCGACATTGTTAATATTTGTGTTGCTCATTTTGGCAGGCGCCGCTGCCTAATGACTAATTTCAATCAAATGGCCAAATGGCACTAAATGCCAACGTTTTTCATGCCGTTAAGAAACGCTTTCTTCACTTCACTACAATTCATTTATTTTTTTTTTCTTTTGTATTTGTACGGATGTGTTAATGCAATCATAAAATCTCACTACCAAATAAATCATAAGAGTTTTTCTAATTTTTTCTTTTCGTATCCTTTGGCCATTGAGCTCTAAAGCAGACAATCGACAAACAATCAATTGACAAGGCGCGATATTTTTCGAGTTTCAAATAAAAGATTGGTGTTATTGAGTAGTGCTCTTTGTTGGCATTGGAATATAAAAGGATACTGGCGCCTTGTTAACAACTAAGACTTTTCCTTAGGATAATTGGTTTCCTTTTCTGGTGCTTACACACACACACACACACACACACACACACAATATGAAATCATATTTCATAAACAATTCCAAGATAAAAGAGCGATAAGAAAACTTACCTTCCACTTTTTGTTATAATCATTTCCGTTCCAATTTGATGAAATTGCTTCCAGAGATCATCATTTTGTAAAGTGACTTCAACGCCGGGCAGTGTTACACGTGGCGGCATAATAACATGGCGGGGCATAGACAAGGGCAGCATGGAAGGAAATGGATCTGGAAGTAGTATATAATAGAAAACAATTTTAATAAAGGAAGCACACGTGAAAGGCGATACTGTTGGGCGAGAGAATTTAATGGCATTGGCGTTAGGTCATCCCGGTCTATTGAACACCAATTTTTTTTAAATTTTCGTTAAGCATATAATTTTTTGTCGAGCAGAATTTAAAATAGTAGTTATCTTTTTGTTTGTTTGTTTATACCTTACAGGAGACCAGAAGTTTGGACCGATCTTCCTGCAATTTTCACAACATCCAACTTATACTCTGGAATGAATTATAGGATCTTTTCAAGCACGCCCACTATTTTTTAAATTATATTACTCACTCCTTCTACATAGTTTTTAACAGATTTTATAATATAAATGAGTATAACTTCGTCATTTATGGTTAATTTTCAATATTATTTTTTTATTTTGCTTATGGAAAGGTCCGCGAAATTTTATCAATGAGGGGGGGAGGGGGCTGCAGTTTGGCGAAATATGCTAGCCAAAAAATGGATTATCAAATTGCTTTGCCGTTTGTGGCACAATTTTCAAAATAGTTTTTGCACTAATTTTTTTTTTTTCATAAATTTGGGGGAAAGGCAAATTGCAATTTTAAAAATGCTTTTGCATATATACGAGGTCCCGTATATTTGGTTTAACTTTTTTTCGGGGAGAGAGGGCGAAATGTGCCCGCCAAAAAAAAAATATTATCAAACCAGTTTGTCGTTTGTGGACCGATTTTCAAAATTCTTTTTGCATATCGTCGTTCGTAAGTTATTGTGTTCTATATGACAAAAATGTTTTTTTTTTGGGAAATCGCTGTTAAAGTTTAGTTATTAGTTACAAAAAAAAAAAAAAATGGACCGAAAAAGTTGTCGCAACCTTTTTACCAAGAAAACTTCTAGAGTTTCTGGGTTTTTCTGTAAAAAAAAATTTTTCGTCCTTGGAAAAGATTTTAAGAGTAAAACACATTTAAAAAAAATCGCTTTGTTCTATATGCACTTATTTACGAAACTCTCATTGTTTTATAGCATATAGAACAAAATGTAAAAAAGTGTTGTGCTTTAAATACTTTAAGTATATGCTGGTTATTTCCCTGCAGGAAATGGAACTATCATAAGACTAGTCACGTGATCGGTCCCCAAATTGATAGGGACCAGTCCGAGCTCTACCACTTTCTTTGATGCGGACCAGTCACTTTTACATGGGGATAGCCTAGGATGGCGTTAATTGATACTTTGTATGCACCTTGTGAAGATTTATATGATTTTCGAAGTTTTTCGGGATGTTAACAATGCTAAAAGATTTTTTTGTTAAAAATAAGATTTTTATGAATATGATATTTGGTACTTTTAGTATATTATTTAAGGTCTTTTTGACTAAAGTACTGACATATTTTCTTCTTTTGTTCATCAAATGTATGAATTATATGCATACATATAATAATCTATATACATACATGTGCTATTCAGAAAATATTATGTGTTATTTACTTACCTTTACGTTTGTTAGTTCATTTGAAACAAAATGAATTTTTCTTTGAATTCTAATTCAGTAAAATCAATGGATATTAATATATTTTGAATAAATAAAAAAAAAGATTTTTGTGTTCGACTTGAAGGTTTTTGAGAAAATAAATATGGCACCGCTGTTCCGACACTTAACTGTAACAATGAAAATTTTTAACTTTCTTTTTATTGTTACAAATGCAATTATAATTTAATTTTAAACAGTTTTTTTTTTGGGACTCGAACTGCCAACCTCCGGTATGACAGGCTTGCGCACTACCCACTCGACCACAGAGGCACTCATATTTCAAAAGTATAAACACCACTTGAGCTCAGGTTAATATCTAAGAATAGTTGCGGGACTGGTTCCACAGTGGCCTGATGGTACCATTGGAGGGAACAACGAAAATTATGTTTATACTGTTTGATAGGTCCTGGACTCAACCACATCGAACTGAGCTTTTTACTATAATACTAGACCAAATCCCAATTAAATTGACCAAAGATCACGACAATGGTGAATATGTAACCATTTAAAGGATATGTCCTTTTTTCACAATACACTAATCCTTACTTTTGGTAACACTCCCATTTTCTCAAGTCATAGAACGAATACGTTTGGATGAATTGTCACCAAATTTTTTGCAGGGTATTGTCATTTCAAGCACCTTTGCGATCCATCCACAAGTGTTTTGAATGAATTACAAAAGGACAAGCATGTTGAGCATGAGCCAGTACATGACGTCAGTATTTGGAGGAAGGATTAACGATTAGTAAAATGTTTCGTTTTTTCAACAGAAATTTTATATTTTGACACAGCATATTAACTTTCGGCAAAATCGAGAAACTGCTAACAAAAAAAAATATGAAGAAATCACAACTATCCTATTTAGCAGCAAAACAAGACTATTCACTTAGTTACAATAACATTTTATTGATATAATCAATAAGAAAACACCCGGACCTAATTAAAAATTAACGGCGTTTGCAAACTGATTGCTTGTCATTGTTTCTTTGTTTTATACCATTTTCCAAGTGCAATGTGAAGTCACAACAAATAATGCAAAGAGATCCAAATTAGTACAAATCTTATTTAGTCTTTCATATAGAACAAAATAAAAAATTATTTTTTTATTTAGTATTTTTGGTGTGTTTTTGTTCTATATGCATGAGTTTTTGCATATAGAACACAATAGGTTACGAAGCCTGTCACTAAAGAGTTGTATAGCACAAAGTCAATGTCTCATATTACGAAAACTATAAATGATAGAAAGAAACTGATTACACAGATCGACAGATCTCTAAAAGATTTCCTAAAAATCAATCTTATCTCAATTTTTTATATTTTGCGGTATCGAACACAATAACTTGCGAACGACGATATGAAACAGGTGCAAAAATTTTTTTTGAAAATCGTGCGGTTGGGGGAAGCGCGCCCACCCAAAAAATTTGTGTACCAATTTAAAAAAAAAATTTTTTTTGCATATGGAAAAAGTTCACTAAAATATTTTTTTTTTTTAGTGTTTTAAACTTATTTTTTAACCCCCGACTAAAAAAAGGGGTGTTATAAGTTTGTATTGTTTGTCTGTGTATCTGTGTGTCTGTCCGTGTCCACGTACAGGCCAAACGGCTGGACCGATTTTCATTTAGTTTTTTTCTGTTTGAAAGATATATTGATCGAGAGGGTTCTTAGCTATGTTTGAAGAAAATCGGTCCAGCCGTTTAGAAGATATAACATCTTTTCTGAAAAAAGTCGGGGGGTTTTTAAAATTTTTAATTTTTGTTATTTTTTAAAATGGGGGAGGGGGGATGGTGCAAAGTGCAGCCCTCAAAAATGTATTATGAAATATATTTTTCATTTCTGGAACAATTTTTAAAATTCGTTTTGCATATGGAAAAGGTCCGTTACAATAGTTAATCTATAATAAAATTATTTTTTCAATTTATGCAAACATTTTTTAATTTATTTTATAATGAAGGGGTGTAGCAAAGCACACCGGGTTAAGCTGGTATATTATAACAAAGAGGAAAGCTTTTAGTGTTTATCCGATTTCTAAAATTCTTTCAGCAAAATGTAGAATGCAACCCAAATGATAGCAAAGCTTGCATTTATTTGTAATCTAACATCAGGAAATAACTTTTGCGCTTAATTGAGCGTTTTTCTTGATCATATATCAGCGACACTGATTCAGGCATAGGAAGTCTTCTTTTTAGACACAAAAATGTTTTATGTGTGGCAAATTCCATTGGCAAATTTTTTTAATAGGTGCTCCATATGAGTAGATATACTTTTTTAATTTCCCAATATTAAAAACAGATAGTTGATAAACTAATACAGGTATTGTAGAGGATTCCAGGCTATCAGGATGTGTCTGGAAACAAACAGGCGTATAAGCTTGCAAATATGGAATCATTAACATCGAAACCTTTTCTAGAATTTAAAAAAATGAATTGAAACAATGGGCTATAGAACAACACACCAGAGATTGGCGGAACTCTACTGTTGGAAAAGTGGTCGAAATTCTCTGGAAACTCTGGAGAAACTCGAACAGTGAAAAAAGGACATACAGAGTTAAAAAAATCCCTTGGCTCGCATGGGTGTGGTTGACGATAACATGTAGAGCTTGCCAGGAAGATGATGAAACTCTCGAGCACTACTTGCGTCACTGTCAAATCTTCCATTTGGAAAATATACCAGACCTAAGAAATTGTATCGAGAAGACTAGATACCTAACATGACTAAGTTTAATAGGTTTTTATAATTATTTATTGCCCCTCTTTCAACCTAAACTAACCTACTTCACGCTGATTTTCGAAAATCAAAAAATGGGGAATTACTGATTTCTTCCCGATTTTCGAAAATCGATTATTTTAATGAAAAAAGTAAAACTCAGGCAATGAATGCGTACTGCTATTACTAGGTGCTACCTTATTTAGGAAAGGGATAGAGGTTAGGTTAGGTTAGCGCCTCTGGTGTTAATGAGGCGTATTAAATTTTTCGAAGGTGTGTTTAATTGGTTATTTAGTAGTAGTAATTTTATTGGTTATTTTATTTCGCCGATAATTCTGCTACACAATACCGACGAA
The DNA here is from genome assembly GCA_949987645.1 of Tachina grossa. Lineage (NCBI taxonomy): Eukaryota > Metazoa > Arthropoda > Insecta > Diptera > Tachinidae > Tachina > Tachina grossa. The sequence goes on along the minus strand of OX465276.1, from coordinate 34,048,084 downwards.
ATAGGGCGCTCTGATATTATATTAGGATTAGTATCCAGTGTCTATGCCTTCATCACTTGAACTTTCCTACAACAATTAATACAAAGGGGCACTAATTCACATCAGAAAAATGCGTGGTCTTGTTATTTAATGACTTTCGGAGACCGGACTAGAACCCAGGTCCTTCCGTTTTGTAGTCAACGTGCAAACTACTTAAGCCAAAGCTACCCAGTTTGGATCAGATTCATACTTTTGAAGACTATTCTGTTTTTACGATAATATCCGTAGTGATATATGGGAGTGTGCGTGTTTGTATGTATGTAAACAAACGTACTGTCTGTGTGTAAGCAAACGGGCAGTTTTAAAAGAGTATTGCGTCAAGAAAAACTGATGATGATTTCGTGGTAAAACAAACGATTTCGATTCGGTTGATTTTGGAAATTTTCCAATATAATGTTTTCGAAAAAAAATTCATTTCAAATAAATTTAAAACTGCTAAACCGATCAAATCCAAAATCTAATCAGGGGGCAAATTACGGCATTCAATATCGATCGAAGTTTTGAAATATTCCCATATAAACCATTGATTGGTTGGTTGGTGGACTTACGTGGCTGCCTTCTACACGTAGGCATTCAAGTAGAAACTAAATGATTCCTTTTCGAAAGATCGATTTCAACCTATGTAGAACCATATCTAAGTATTCTGATACGGTGATCGTTACTAGATACAACCTGTAGCGTTGAGATATCTGATAAGGCCATTCAACCCAATCTCAGATAAATCTGAAAATTCGTCTAGTACATTTCTGCCTAAGAACTTGTGTCTCAAGAGATGTAAAACTGGACATTCGCAAAGAAAGTTGAAGATTGTTTCTTCTTTGCTTTCTTTTCGACAGTTTCGGCAGAACTCATTATAGGAGAGACCTATTCTACTGGCATGTCTGTCGACAGTCCAGTGCTCTGTCATGACTGCAACGAGTCTTGAGATGTTCCTACGGTTCCCATTTGTTAATTGTTCTTATTTCGGCAGAACATATACTAAAATTGGAACGATATAAACCATAGTTGCTCAATCGGCTTCTTATATACAAATTAGTACAAATACACAAATACATTTACGAGTATCACGATGGCCAGCACTAATGTAAGCTTTATTGGTATACGAGTATTTTGAATCGTTCGATATCGAATGCCGTAATTTGCTTCCAGCTCTTAAACTAAAAAAAAAACAAAGTCCATTGGAACAGAATTATCTTAAAGGCGGGGATTGAGTATTTGTGGCTTCAAATAATCAGTGGGTGTATACTCCTTCAGAAGTATGATCTGTACCTACCGGTGTTGCTAGCTCGAAAAAGGATTCTTTCCAAAAAGTTTACCACTAACTGGGGGAGATGTTGACGAGCAAAATTGTGCCACATATAACTGCAGCAAAGAAAATACTAAATAAAGGGGCTGACAGGTTAATTCCGAACTACCTCTAGACAAAAAAAAATTGTTTTCCCGGACTCATGAGGTTCTGGACAAAAGATCACATTTGATTAGTAACAACTAAAAATCATTTTGAGGAAACAAGAGTGGCCCTGACTTGAAGTTGTAATTGCAGACACAGATGCTTTTAAGTGTTAAGACGAAATAAACTCAATGGATTGAGCAATAGTAAGGATCTGGAAGTGAAGGACGGGTAAAGAGATTAAAGGTTTTGTGCCTGCTTAGCAATGATCCCAAAATGAAGCTGAAAAACCCAGGCTTAAACTCATTTGTGAAGTATTTTTTACAAAATTTTTTGAACTACAACTAGCAAAGGTTCTATGGGACGAAAGGAAAAAAGATAAAATAAGGGGGCTGTTGAATCTAAACAAGCCCGTGAAGGAAAAGTTGATCGGCGTCTTAACGGGGCACTCTAACTTACGAGGGCACTTGTACCGGATAGGAGCTAAAGATAACAATGAATGCAGGCCATGAAACGTCGAGCACTTTCTTTGTCATTGTCCAACTTTCGCCCAGTCGACATGCTGATATTTTAGGGATGACGCCTTAGCGAACATTATCCACCTTAGAGATATTCACCCTTATTCCAGTTGTCGCCATCGACGTCACTTTAACACAACACCAAAAAATTGGTGCTCGTATATCCGTTGTCGAAAACAACTGACTCATGTTGGCGTGTTTATGCTATTTTCTAGACCTTAGGGAACGGAAATAGATTGTCAGTTGCGCAAAATTGTTCTCGAGAGCGAGTAAACAAGACCCAATTTTTTGCTATTGTTTTAAAGTGACGTCGATGGCGACAACTGGAATAAGGGTGATTGACTGGAAAGGTTTGAGGTACGTAATCCCTGATACTGAGTTTCTATAAAGCAAGGATAATGGTAAGAGCATAATGGCTCCTCTCTTCAACCTAACCTAACAACTAGCAAATGTGCTGCGAATGGAATGCTTGCACTCAAGGCATAACTCCTACTAACATAGGAAGTTTTTTTTAGCTTTTCTTCGAGAATTTTTTTGGTGGAAGTCTAATGATAAGTTTCTTAAGCAGTAACGAAATTTATTTGGACATGCTTAGCCAGCAACAAACAAAAATTCTTCATATTAAACAATATTTGTTGAAGAAAGAAATCCCACAAAATAAAGCGAGAGATACATTATTGAGAGTCTAGCTCTCGCCATAACAGTCATCAGTTCCTTTTGAAATTCATTTTGATTACTAAACTGCTATAGACTGGAAATATTTCAATTATGTAAATATTTAAATATTAATCAAAAAATGTTACTCACCCGGTATTCTCTGCATAATCTGTTGACGATAGATTTCATGGGCAATATGCTGTTGCATACGCAGGTCCACCAATTCATTCATGGTAATCATTTTGATTAAAGCTTTCACAGTTGGCAGGCAGGCAGTTTGATGGCAGTATTTTTTATGTAGTTAATAAATTATTAATAATCAACAGCAATCACAATCAGATGCAAACAAAATCAGCATTGCTAATTACCCGAACTAGTTTTAAAAAAAATGGAAGCTAAGCAATCATTTGTTAAAATGTGTGTTTTTAAAACAATTTAAAAATTTTGGCACGTTGGCGTCGGAAGTGTTAAATTCGTCACTCACTTCTTCATTTATGTATTCCGTCCATAAATATCTATGTATTTGTTGTTACGATTTAATAAAAGTTTAATTTATGTTATTATTTCCTTATCTGTTGCATGGTAATGGAAATATGTAAATTTAATTTATTATAAAATTTGTTTAATTTTAATTATTTTTTTTTTTAAATTTTATAATATTTTTTTCTTTCAGATTTTATTTAATTGAAAATAATTTGTGGGTGTTAATTGAATTAGATCATTGTTAATTGCCAACGCTAATAGAAAACTGGCTGCCATTTATTAATCACACGACGTTGTTATTTTGTGCCAAAACATTCAAATAAAAAAAAACAAAACAAAACATTAACGTGAAAAACCACCGACGGCTTTAAATTTGTTATGAAAAAAAAACGCTTTGGTGCTGGCTTGGCAAAGTTTGTGTTTCAACTGAATATATATTTTTTATGTTTGCGACAAAAATTTATTCGCTTATATGAGTGATCATCGTCATCATTATGATCATCATCTGCTGCAACAAACACAGGGAATCACTAAACTAAAGAAGAAGCAAATAAAAACAAAAACAATTTAAGTAACAACTTAACAGCAAAACGTTCGATTTTTAAGGCTGGTGGGTTTAAGTTTGCTCGACTGGTTGGCTGATAGAATGGCTGGTTGTTTTTGTTGAATGATCAAAAGAAAAAAAAGATCATTTGTTTATTGAGTATGCAGGTCTACCTGCTGGACTAAAACTCTTATAAGATTTGTTTGGTATTTGTGTTAAATTGTTTCTGTAACGAGACACCAGCTGATTTTGCATTTATGCATTTTTATCACCCGGGGAGAGTTTTTAAGATCGTTTTAACGCTTGTGATTGGTTGGAATTGTTGCAAAGAGTTTTTTTTTTTTTTTTTTTGTTAATTGTAATTCTCTTGAGTTAAGTGTCTTTTCAGTGATGAGCGCTTAGAAAATAAAAATAAATAAACATTATATCCAAATAGTACCATATCGAGCAAAACGAAAAAGGAATCGGGAATTATATAAAGATTTTCTGCAAATTGAGAAATTTTATGTGTATTTTGTAAACCCTTAAAGTTCCCAGGAGGGGACTATCAAATAAGCACATCAAGCACATTAGCATGTTTTGCAATGGAACCGTCTATATGTACTTTTATAAGTTATTTCGTCAATCATTGCAGCAATGGTGAAAAAATAATTTCAGTAAAGTGCGACTTTGACTCGCGCTTGAAGGGTTCCCTACGGACACTACTTATGTATGTAATACTATACACTGAAAGAATTTTTTCATAAGTTCTATTAATTTGGACACTAATCCAATAAAAAAAATCATTAAAATTCAACCAACGTCACGCTTCGTTGGATTAATGAAACCAGGGGGCAAATCGCGGCACTCGTTATCGAACGAAATTACGAAATATTTCAATAGAGTTTATATAGAAATATTTCGTAATTTCGTTCGACAACGAGTGCCGCGATTTGCCCCCAGTTTCGCTAAAACTATTTTAATGAAAACTTCATCAAATGTACTTAACAGTGTCACCAATGCAATTAAATAACTTCATCGAATCAAGAAAATAATTTCATTAAAACTAAGAAATAATTTCAGTAAGACCATGAAATAGTTTCATTAAAACAACGAAGTAATTTCATTAAAATAACGAAATAATATCATTAAAACAATGAAATAACTTCATTAAAACAATGAACGAACTTAATAATCGATTATCTTACTTGATGTAAATATTTTTAAGTACTCGGTAAGCTTTTTTTCAGTTTTTGTCGATTTTTTAGTTTTTTTTCGGTTTTTGGCGATTTTTTTTTTGTTTTGGCAATTTATTTTCGTTTTGGCGTTTTTTTCGTTTTGGCGATTTTTTTCGGTTTAGGTGATTTTTTTTACTTTAAGCAATTTATTTTGGTTTTTGGGATTTTTTTCAGATTTGTCCCTTTTTTTAAGTTTGACGATATTTTTCGGTTTTTGCCAATTTTTTAAGCTTTGACAATTTATTTTAGTTTTAGCGATTTTTTGTTTTTATTTTCGGTTTTTTTCGGATTTTTTAGTTTTGGCGTTTTTTTTGTCGATTTTTTCGGTTTTTGAGATATTTTCGTTTGGACGATTTTTTTTAGCAATTTATTTTAGTTTTAGCGATTTTGTTTAGTATTGGTGTTTTTTTTCGTTTTGGTGATTTTTTGGATTATATATTATATTTTATATTTTTATGGCAATTTTTTTAGTTTTGACAATTTATTATAGTTTTGCCGATTTTTTTCAATTCATCTTTTAAAAAATACTTACCCTTGAAATATTCAAGAACAGATTCCATATTGAATCATTTCAATAGTTTCCGCAAATTTTCCTCGTCCTGTTGCAGGGCTTTCAAGATTTAAAAACGAAATGATCATCTGATCATTTTAATGGCACACCACAATTGCTTTCGTCAGTTAATATTATCTATTTCACATTTTTCTAATGCACACACTTAATTTTTTTTTCAATAATTTTCACTTAACAAGCTCACATGTTTAAAATAATAGTAAAACTAAATGCAATCAATGCACTTGGCTTAATTCTTTTTTATTACAGTTGTCAACATCGTAGTCACGTCTTAATAAAATAATAAATAATTCTTCCTGTCAAAAAGAAAACAGACTTTAATGCGTGAAATACGTGATATATAAAATTGAATTTTAATGGGCGTGCCTCCGCTCATATTTTAAATGCAATATTGGGTGTTTTTCAGAGATCAGGGTGCGTGTTAAGTCTTGTAAGTAAAAATCGGTAAAGTAGAACCATTTAAAATTGAATATTAAATTTTAATGGGCGTGACTCCGCCCATTTTTTTAAATTGATGATTGTGTCTATTTTAGAGCTCAAATTGTGTTGTAAGTTTCGTAAAAATCGGCTAAGTAGAATCACGTGAAATATTATAATAAACTTTAATGGGCGTTTACCCGCCCATTTTTTCAACTTTCAAATTTAGTAGTTACAAGAACCAAAGGTATTTTATAGATTTCGCAGCCATAAAATTAAACTAAAAAATTGTGGGCGTGTTCCCGCCCACTACTTACAACAGGACCAATGGAAAACTATACTCTCAGAAAAAAATTTTGCAAACGGTCTAAAAAGTACCGAGTTATGAAGTAACACCCAAAACAAACAAAAAAATAGAGACGAATTGTTAGCCTCCTCCTTTTTTTGAAGTCGGTTAAAAATGGGATTTATTTACCCGCCCTCGAGAACAATTTTGTGCTATTGAGTCTATTTCTGTTCCCTAAGGTCTAGAAAATAGCGTGAGCCTGTCAATAGCAGTCAGCCTGGCCCACAATGCTACAATATGGTACGATATCGAATGCCATAATCTCAAACTAAAAAAATGTGATCGAATCAGCTCGTCATCGAAAGCGACGATTATTTTCATATTACCTTACCAAACTACAAAAAACTTCTATAGCTACGCCAATGGAAGTATCGCCCGTATTTTTTTAAACGACTGTATTCCGTGTATTTTTCATGGAATTTCACTTCAAAACTCCGTCCTTTGCTAATCGATGTCAAAAATTCATTTTTGACTATAATTTAATCTGAAATCCGATGTACTTTTACCCAACGAACTCATAAGATTAAATCTTGCGCATACCTTAAGCTCTTGTAATTAAGGAATCTAGCTTTTATATAAAAGTGGACAAGATTATGCCCATTAAAACTTCGAATTATGTATATATCACATACCATCACTCGAATGATTCTTAGGAAACTTTATACCAACTTTAATCTGGTATCGCAAAGGGACCTGATTACTGAACCTAAGTTAGCTTCGCCTGGACCGACTGCTAACTCAACTTAATAAATTTGTATGCACTAGACGTACCACAGCCATAATGCCATAGCCATAACCAAACCAAAATTCAATTGGTTTCTATGGTGAGAGTTATGGTGTTATGGCGAGTCACCTATAATCGAATACAGTGTTGCCCATTAGTTTGCTTCGAATGGCTGTTTTCTATGGCCATGGTTATAGGTTCAATCAGATGTGACATAACCATAGCCATAGAGAGCAGCCGTTCGAACCAAACTAATGGGCAACACTGTATTCGATTATACGTGACTCGCCATAACGCCATAACTCTCACTATAGAAACCAATTGAATTTTGGTTTGGTTATGGTTATGGCGTTATGGCTATGTCACGTCTCATTTAAGCTTATGTCACGTCTGATTGCACCTTAATCAAATACAGTGTTGCCCATAAGTTTGGTTCGAACAGCTGTTTCCTGCTGTTATGGTTATGCCACGTCTGATTTAACCTTTTAGAAACTTTATAAAAACTTTCACCTGGTATTGCAAAGGGACCTGATTACTGAACCCAAGTGAGCTACGCCTGGACCCACTGTCAAGTCAACCTAATCAATTTGTATGCAACAGAAACAATAGTGTATAAATATTACACTTAAGCTATGTACAGACGATTGTCAGATCTTACAATATTGTCAGATCTGGCAATGTGCTGACAATGTACTGGCAATCGAAAATTGCCAGCACAATATTCCTTGTCAGTTCACACGGTTGTCAGAAAATCTTACAATTTATTGCCAGACGGTTGTATGACAATAAAATCATCTGACAAAATCGTCAGTAGAAAAATTGTCAGTTCACACGGTTGTCATATGCACAAATTGTTAGATCTGTTGTTATGAGTTACCAGACTTAAATCATTTGTTAGAAATAGTTAAATATTTATCGTTTGTGTTAAATGTTAAAAGTTAAAGTATAAATTATTATGGACCACAAAGAAGCAATTGCAGTGATTTTATCTGCATATATTTTATTATAAATTTTTTCTTTAAAATCAAGCGTGTGCAGTGTTGCCCATAGAAATAATTATCTTACAATGACGCCATTGTCAGATGCATGAACTTCGCACATCTGACAATATTAAAATGTCTGACAAATATCTGGCAATAATTTTACAATGTGTTCACATGATTGTAAGATGTCTGACAATTTGTAGTCAGCTGATAGTCTTGCAATGGACTGACAATGCTTTTTCTGGCAACGACGTCTGACAAAAATTTGTAAGAAATTTTGAGCACATTTTACTGGCAATATTGTAAGATCTGACAACCGTCTGTACATAGCTTTAGTACTTTTCCCCCTAAAATTTATGTACTTTTTTTATATGTAACTGTGAAGTATTTTCACTCAGTTTTAGTTTCCTGTCTCTATCTCTCTCTCTCTCATTGCACTTACAGAATTTTTAATATTTGAAAATTTTCTCTCACTCGCATTAATGATATTCTGTGTGTGTGTGTGTGTATGTGTGTCCCTCACTTTAATCTCCATTTTGAAAATCACACTCATTGCGAAGTGCTGATCTTGACGCTTGTGGCTGTTGACTTCCAACACGCTTCTGTTTTTTTAGCTCCTCCTTCTGCTACTTTTATAATAAAACTTAACGCTCAATGGCGTTAGTTCTGTTTCTTGTGCAGTCAGTTTTTGGTATTTTGTAACCCTGTTTCATGAATGCATGGGTCGTTATTCTTTTTTTTTTTTCAATAATAAGAAAAATAAGAAACCCTTTTTGGATTTATGTTTTTCTGTTCATATTTATGTTGTTTCCTTTTTTGGCTGACAGTTTGTTTGTTGTTTTGTTAATCTTCATTTTTATTTTAAATTTTTTTTTAAATTATCCCCTTCAATGATGGTGGTCTTCGCTTTTCCATTCGTTTTTCTTGTACTTTTAAGTCATTATACATTTCTTTTTTTTTTCTAATAAGGCCGGGTACTCATGCTTTCATGAGATCGTAATGATGAGGTGCCTGATCATCACTCCGAAAGTATCGTTTTAATGAAACATATGCTGTGTCTCTTGCTATCGGTTTAATGGCGGTTTTTACAATTGTTTTTTGATCGTGTGTATTTTTGTACACATTCTTACAAGTTGTTTCCATATTTTATTGGCCTCGTCATGTTTGGCAGGTGGATTCATAAACATTTATAGCCAAAATGTGGCAATTAATCCAAGAGAGTGTTTAAAAATCCACTATTTTTTGCTGTTAATAAATTTTTATACCGCGTGTATACAAATTTTTTGACGCTATAAAATTAAAGTTTTTCTATTTCTTTTGCTTTTGGTGGATGTTGTGTGTTTTTTGCTTTGGCAGCTGTTCATTTTTATCTTGGTGGTTTAGCAAAAGGTGTACAAATGCGAGTTTGGTTTCCATTAATGCGGCCATATTTAGAAAAGACCTGAAAAATTTTTGTTTTAATCCAGCAATATGTAGTTGCTATTTGTGAGTCAGATAAGTATCTTTTTAATTTCATCATAAATATTGCTGACAATTTGTTGAAATGTAAGATTTTTTTGTTTTTAAACTTATTTAGAAATTTCATTGATTTAATTTTTTTGCTGTTGCCTTGTGAAATATTATAGATGCTAGAAGAAGATCGCCTTGAATTACATAAAATTCGGATTTATATTTTTCCAACTAAAATTTCATTTTACTCAAAATAAATATAAATATATTTTATGCGATGAGTTTTTTTTCAGTAAAATTGTTGCATGCAACTTTTCTATATTACCTGATTTACATTAAGATTTTTTTCATGATATTAGTTGCATGAACATTTTTCATTTGTCAATATCATATCATAAAAAAAATAATATAAAAAAAAAGCCAAAAATGCATCAGGGATTCATTCTACGTCCCTTTTTTATAGAAAATTCTCTTCCATGCCGCTGCAATTACCAAATAGAAAAAGTTTCATGCAACCAAATTCATGAAATTTCATAAAAAAAATGCTTAATGTAAATTAAGTATATGTTGATAGGATGTGACAAATAAAAATTATTCCTGGTCTCATTACAGTCGCGCTCTTTATTCCTTCATATATTTGCAATTCATTGAAGTTTGTGTGAGTTTATATCAGAGAATGACAATGAGTACTAAAAAAAAATATACTCAAGTAAATAGTCTTAATTTTCGTAATTTCGATTTCAAAATACAAGAGCATATCTACTTATCGTTTATGCGAAAAACTAACATACGCTAAACCTACAAATAAACAGGCACATGCGCATCAAGCGCATTGACTCTCTGACATACTTATAGCCGGAGTATGCTTTTATAAACAGACTATGGATATTTAGCCGAACAAAAAAATATACACGCATGATACTCGGGATATTTATCCATCATTCGCCATAGTATATGTGCATACATTGGTGCTTATAGAATGGAATGGAAAATGTGTTTTGGCTGTCTGAAAACATTCCTTATATATATATATATATATATATATATATATATATATATATATATATATATATATATATATATATATATATATATTTACGCATATGTAGCCGATTAATAGTCAGAGTATATTTATATAATGCGTATGATTGTAGCTCACAAAGTCTATAAATTTTAGTTATAGTTATTTGTGCTGCGTAATTTAAAAAATGTGTGTAAACATAGTTGTTGGATGTTTATAGTTATACGATTTCGTTTTAAAATTAATGAGTGTGTTTGCATACTAGAGTTTTTTATTTTTAGCTGTAAGTATTCATAGTTGTATGACGGCCAATACTCAAACAGTATTTAAAACCATACTTTAGTCATTCTCTGGTTTATATTATTCCTCCCTCCATGCCCTTGAGGAGGACTACAATATCCCACATCTTCCCTCAAGAAGGAGGAGAATATCCTACCTTCTTGTTTGTTTCTTTAGTGCTGGTAGTTTTAACGAAGGCACCTTGTCACCTTGTTATTGCCATCAATCTTCCCATATCCAGAATCTGGAGATTGTTTTGCGCTGTCTCTTCCATGGACATTACGCTTTTTTGGGCAGTTTTGTATGCTTCTAATGGTAATTTTTCTGCCAGTAAAAATCCTAATATTTCTACTGGATATGTATCTTTCCAGAGTTTTCAGTAGAAAGGATAAAAGGCTTAATGATCTGAGCTCATTCACCTTGGTTTCGCATATCCTGCTTTCTTTAGGAATGAAAACAATCTTGTATGAAGTCAATATTGCTAGAACATGTGATAGACTCAAGCAGGATCTAAAAATTAATAAGGGCCATGGCATAGGAATGCCAATGTTCTCTTGCAGAACCCTGAGATTTGAGTGAATGCAATCTTTATACTGCCTATTAAAAAACTAATCTTATCTGTAGATTTAGTGAACAACTAACAGAAGAAAGCTTTTCTTGCTATCACTATTGTTTAAAATCATTGCAAGTTATTTGGATCTTATCGAATCCTTTGGAAATTATTTTTTCACTACAAATAAAAAAGGGTGCTTTTTTAGATGTTAACATCTTTGAGTTGGCAACACAGTTTGGTTTGACATTCGATTTGGCTTTTGGCAAATTCCCATGTGCTTAGCTTGGTTTGCCACTTTATTGGAACACAATATTCGACAAGTTGATGGCGATTGCTGCGAAAGAAGTGTCAAAATTTAATATTCAGATTTCGCTATTTATGCTACAACTCTGTCCGCTGAATGATCTAAGGTACCATTGAATAAAATGGCGAACCAAATCGCAGATGGAACTGAAAGCTGTCAAAGTGGTTCTTAGACAAAATAGTATTGCCAATTCAAAGATATGAAGTTATATAAGAAACAACATGCATTATATATTATTATTATATTATTATTCATGTTGATTGCAGAAATTTTTTATATCAGCCGGCCGGTATATAAATATTACAAGCAGAACATACCTGTATAAACAACACCCAGGTTCTTTCTTGGTGGAGATCAAACGAGCAGTTGATGTTAGCAAATAAATATATGTATGTTGCTCCGTATTCAAGGAAATGAAGTCCCCAAACTGTATCATCTGAAACGAAACAATTTGTATTTTTGTTTTGTCAAATTAAGTGCTGTTTTATACATCATTAATTACTAAAAATCATTAAATATTAAAAAAAAAACACAAATTAAAAAATAATTATTACTATATTATTTCAGCCCACGTATTCTGTAACTCGCTAAAGCTAAATTCTATCGCTAAAATGCTGAACAAATAGAAAATTAAAATTTTTTGGCGATAACATAAAACACTAACATTTCGGCGAATTAAATTTTCATGTATCATGGCCTGATTTAGCAATACACGTTTAAACATTGTACTCGTAGCAGAAAATCGATAAATCGACTTTCAAAATTTTTAGCGATAGAAATTTAGCTTTAGCGAGTTACAGAATACGGGGGCAGAACAACCATAAATGTGTGTATTTGGTGTGTGTGTGTGCGTGTGTATGTATGCGTGTACTACAAGAATTGAAATAGATTTTTTTTATAATTTTATTATTATTTCAGAACTTTCATGACGAATTATCAATTTCAATTAAGAATGATAGAATACAAGATTACGCACGCCATCCCGCTCATAAAATTTAAATTTTCGACATATGCATCAGTAACGACGTCACGCTGCGTCTGTGTTCTTATTAGCTAGTTATTTCCAGCTATCAAAGTTAAAATCTTTCTATTTTATCATTCTAGGTTAAAGAAATTTCACTTGCAGGACTGCCAACTCTCATGTGATACATATCAGAGATCGGCTCGAGTGCACCGCAACCATGTGTACTCTATATTTAATTAACATACAGAAAGATTTTCTTTTGACGGGACATATATTATCAGCCCCCTTATCTGTAACTCGATAAAGCTAATTGTCTATCGCTAAAAATTTACAAAAATCGATTTATCGATCAAAATTCCGAACGGCTTGCAAGATATGATCATGAGAAAATGCAAAAATGACACCGAGGCCCCAAATCTTTGGGGGCCCATAAAAAAAGTGCATGACTTGGGGCAAAATGGGAGACACGGTTCTTTTTTGTTTGTTTTGGTCTTTAATCACGTAGTGGTGTCCGTATATGGTTATATTTTTTCGTGTTGCACTGTGTATAAGACCATGACCCAAAACGGTCGCCATGATTTTATTAAGTGACAAACGCAGCTTGGCCTCCCTTGGCGCCGATTCTCCCCGATAATCCCACTGTTTTGAGTTCCGTTTGGGCTCTGATGCGTTGTGGTGGATTCACGTGAAAATTCCTCCATGTTGCAGTTGAACGACTCCAAACACTCCTGCCATGTGGCCACACGATTGCGTTTACGGTTGATTGTGAGCACATACAGCACCCATCTTGCGGAAAGCTTTCTCATACCCAGGTGATAATATAAGATGAAAACCACTGAGATATGTACGATGCTTATGGCTTCCGAAATCTCTCTCATTTTCAATCTCCGATCGGCCAACACCATATCTTTTTTTTTCAATTGTTTTGGATATAGAGACCCCAGCTGTACGTGCAGAAAGTGTGTACGGGTATACAGAGATTCAGTAAACCACGTTTTTTCCATTGAAATTGATGGTGAAGAGACCCAATAATATTTATCAAGCTTTGAGTTGAGATGGTATTTTCGGAAAAAAAAAACACTGCTTTATGAGCACAAGAAACTCATTTTTATTCATTCACAAATCACTCGGTAGTCTGCTGCAAATGACTGTCAACAACAAGGGTGGGTGGCGTTGGCTGAGGTATTTAGCACGTTGACTACAAAACCGAAGGTCCTGGGATCGAGCCCGGTCTCCGGCTGATTTTCTGACGTGCATTAGTGTCCCTTTGTATCAGTTATTGTAGGAAACTTCAAGTGATGAAGGCATAGTCACTGGTCACTGAACTATACCGACTGCAGCAGATGGTAATGTAATGTAATGCTAATTTAAATCCGAACGCCCTTCTTCGACGGTATTGCGTAGCAGAATCATCGGCGAAGTAAAATAACCAATAAAACGGCTACTAAACACAGCTTCGAACAATTTAATACGCCTCATTGACACCAGAGGCGCTGCAACTGCGCATTATTAAAAAAACGTGCAAAAAGCAGAGTTTTAAAAGAATGAAGCTTTCCTCTATCTCTTTCTTCACCACCTGTCTTCTCTATCACTATCACTTTCCTAAAGAAGTTAACAGCCAGTAATAGTAGCAGGAATTCATTGCGTAAGAATTACTTCTCTTTATAAAAAAATGACGCAGCTTGTTAAAATTTTGAAAGGAGTTGCCCGTTGAGATATTTCAGTTAATAGGCGAGAAGTTCACAAAGTCACGTACTTATTGCCCACTTTAATTAATTGAATGTATTACCTTTATTGTTTATGCTGGGTATACACGAAAGATATGAAAGATATGGTTTTAACATCACAGATGTCGACTCTATTTTGTCAGATAAAAATAAATCTCCATGTGAAATTATTTCCTGACATTTATAAAGTCATTGTTCAAAATATTTCACACACCATTATTATTATTATTATTATTATTATTATTATTTTTGTAGTGGGAAATAGATTTAACTTCAGATGCAAGAAATACTTCGTATGCCACCAGCATAAGAAGTCTTGCTACGTTTATAAATTTAAATTAACCAAAACTTTACGAATACATTATTAAAGTGTCATTTTCACACTTTTTAAGAAAGTGCGTTTTATTATTTTCGGTTGAAATATCAGCAGACAAAGTCGACTACTTTTACGGTTCATTAACATTTGCAAACAAAGAACGAAATGGAAAGAGGAAAAACAAGCAGTACTAAAAATAAAAATATACAATGACAAAATATTGACACATTTAATTTGAAAGTTTACCAAATAAAACAAACTCGCTGACGAACGGACACTGACTTAATGTTTATTATAATGGATATTTGTTGTAAGAAAAAACTCATGATTAATATATAAACAAAATACTCGTAAATTAAAAAAAAAGTGTTATTTACACTTGATGTAAAGTGTGTTTGGTTGGATGTACAATTTACGTGCTAAATCATGTTGGATGGCTTTGTATGCAAATCACTTGTGCCCGGTACGTAAGTAAGTGTTGCTTGGTATAGCTGAGTTCGAATTTGGTAGTCGTGTTTACACTTGACGTTTATAACGATTAAAAATGTAAATGCAATTTCACACTTTGGTATGAATTTGTTTTTTTTTTGCTCTTCTCGAAAAATGTGTAAATAAGTGGCTGGTTGTTGTTGTTGGTTTTTTGTGAAAACTCGTTGGAATTAATCAATATTTAATGATTTTTGTTGAACTCATTTTGAATTGATTTTTTTACAATATGGAAGTTTTATTATTTTTAAAGGAATTGGGCTCTTTTGTTCTTGCAGAAATTGAAAATAATACTTAAGGATCAGTACAGGGGATAACATTCAGAAGCATATCAGAAGCTTTGTTAGAAAGAGCTCTTCCCATAGGGAGTTTCGAACTTTGACAGTTGATAGCACCCACATTTTCAAGCTATATCTGTCGAATTTATTCAGCTTGTGGAGCTAAATCATCATGGGCGGACACAAAGTGCAATAATAAGTGCAAATGATAAGTTTTTAAAATCAAAATGATTGTTCTGTTCGAGCAACATTCCACGCACTTTGCCCATTTTACTCGCAAGATCTATAAACATAAGAATCCGAGGATGTCGATTTCATATCGATTGCAACATTTCCAAGATTACAACTTATGCGCTAGAGATGGACATTGCGAATGCGCGCCATCCATCGAGGCCGCAGCGGACATTTGCACGATGTTACGACTATATTCCATACATAATGGCATCGATAGACCATTCAAACTAATAAAAAATGTCGATGATATCTCACACACACTTTGTTTTATTTAAATTTAAAAAAAAAAAATAAAAAGCTTTTAATGAAAGTCCCTGTAGAATATTTTATCGATAGTAAACAAAAATTAACTTATTTGAAGAAAAGATTTAAAGAAAATTCACATTTTTATCATACAATTTTTTTCAATCAAAAAAATATGCATTCAGCCCAATTCTATATACTAGTATTACAAGGGAAATACTTCCCCTGGAGTTTATTTAAAGCGAACAACGAAATATGGTGAAATCCTAATGTAATATATAGACAAATATATTAAGACACCTGAAATTTTAAAAGTTAGTTTTTTTATATATATAAACAACAACAATTAACACTGAAATAAAAAAAAGTATCAAAATTAAAGGGTATTCTATCAGCTAATGTAATTTTGACGACTTGCTTGTACCTTGGAACCCGTAAGAGGCAAACTCTTAAAATTTTCAAAAACACTAAAACTAAAAAATCCCAAAATTAAAAAAAAATGCTGAAACGAAAAATCGCCAAATATAAAAATGAAAAATATCACAAAAAAAAAAATCGCTAAAATACCAAATATTACCAAAAGTAAAAAAGTCACAAAAAGAAAAACTAAAAAAAAATCGAAATAACGGGCGAAAAGCATCGAAACTAAAAGATCGCTAAACCCAAAAATATGTATTTTAAAAAAAGCAAAAAAAAAAAAAAAAATCGACAAAACCGAAAAAAGTCGCCCAAAACAAAAAACGCCAAACAATAAAAAAAGCGTCAGTACTAAATAAACGCCGAAACACGAAAAAGATCGTAAAATATTGAAACATTCGTCAAAAAGAAACAGAAAAACTCTTGAAATTAAAAAATGCGAAAACTAAAAAATCTCACAATTAAAAAAAAATTCCGAAATGAAAACATCGCTAAGTGAAAAATATCACCCAAAATAAAATCAATCGTTAGAGTACAAAAAATTCCAAGTAAAAATGTCGTCAAAAACTAATAAAAATCGCCAAAAACTTACAACATCACCAAATCAAGAAAAAAATCGCTAAAACCAAAAATATGACTTGAAAAAGAAAAAAACAAAAAAAAAATCGCCGAAAACCGAAATAAGTCTAGAAAATGATATGCGTCAATACTAAAAAAAACGCCCTAAAGCTCGAGAAACCCTAAACCAAAAATTTCGCCAAAAAGAAACAAGCTTCAAACAAAAAACTAGTCGCTGTAACTAAAAATATCGTCAAAAAAAACAAAAAAAAAAACAATCGCCAAAACGAAAGACAGTGCCAGAACTAAAAAAACAACCAAAAAAGCTTCAAAAAATCTAAAAACATCGCCAAAACAAACAAAAAACGCCAAAACTAAAAAATCGCTAAAACTAAAACAAATCGAAAAAAAACGCTAAAACTAAAAAGTGCTAAAAAACGAAAAAATCGCAAAACCGAAAACAAGACGCCAAAACTAAGAAAAAGCGCCAAAAGTTAAAAATTCGCACGTAACCCCTCGTGAGCGAGTGAAAGTAGCACTTTACTGAATTTATTTTCCTTTTTCAAATGCTTCTTCTTCGTTCTTGCGCCAAAAAAATCATATTTTTGTTTGAATGCACATACATACATATGTATCTTTATGTAGTTTATCTGTTCTATTTTTAAATTCTTTTAAAAATACAATTTTCTGTTATGCCGTTTTTGTTTGTTCGGGCCCATAAAATAACTATTGAAAAAAGTTGAAGCTTTGTTTCAATAATCTCAGATTTCTTCAAAGAACTATCAAAGTCTTTAATATTTTGGTTTGCAGTTACCAACTGAACTATATCTTTATCAGAGAAATCGAAAGATATTCATTTTCGTCGCGTGTCTACACAGAGAAAACAGTGCCTAATAAATACCTCATAAAATAGAACAAAATTAATAAGAAATCTCTATGGTTTTTTTTTCAATAAGGAAATCTTATTAATTTCATAGAGAAACCCTTTTTGAAAAAATCAAGAAAAAATCTTGTAGTTTTTATGAGGTTATCTTATTGATTTTTTTAATAAGGTTTTCTTCTTGATTTTATGAGACGACCTCATAAAATAAAAAAAAAATATGTCTTTCTTTATTCTTTGTGCTTTGCTTATGTATTTTCATTTAAATTCTATACCATATACTTTGAAAGGAGACAAGTATTGAACCAGCAAACTTCTGACTGATAGACAAACACTCTAACCAATATGCTAACAAGCAGTCTGAATAACCATTGAAATAATTTTGCAAACATGCTTATACAAAAACGAAAAAGATCATGAAAGAAAAATTGTCTGTGTCTATTTATAGATATGAAATAACAAGACACCTCATAAAATCAAGAAGATTTCCTTATTAAAAAAATCAATAAGATGCTTTACACATAATCATATAGGAACCTAATAAAATCAAGAAGAAAACCTTTTTAAAAAAATCAATAAGGCAACCTAATAAAATCAATAAGAAATCCATATAGTTTACAATTTATAAGAAAACCTAATAGAATCAAGAAGTTTTTCTCTATGGATTGTTTTTTTGGTGCCAAAAATAACGGAAATTGAGTAAAAAAAGTTGGGAATAATAAGATTTCTTCTTGATTTTATGTGGTTTTCTTCTTGATAAAATTAATAAGATTTATAGATTTATATAGATAGCTTTTCATATACCGATGATTTCATATCAAATATTGTGCATTTTAGACATTATATTGTTCAGACACTTGTCTGGCCGATTTTCCACAATCAATTGTTTTCGCGTTCTTTTATTCCTGCTCAAACACAAATTTATATTGTGCCCAGCGGAATACAGATGTAAAATTTCTAAACTGTTTGAAAAGTTGACTTGTTCGGATTATTGGATAGTCCAGACTAGCGACTGTCTGGATAAAAGAGGTTGTACTATACCAATGTTCTCAACTTACCACTAATTTCGCTTAGTTTCCAAAATTAAGAAATTAGTCTAGGATGTTATTTACAATGCAAGTAATGTAAAAGTTATAATTGTGCTAAAGCGGAAGTGATTATTTCAATTAAAACTTATCTCCTACAACATGTGAGAATTTTTGCAAAATACTTATCATAAATATCTGAACTCCATCAAAGCTAGAAATTAAACTTAAAATTGGCTAATGTTGACATCAATGATCTATGGTTTCAGCAAGATGCAGCTACATAAGAATATTCTTAAGCCAGTTTAATTTATAGCCCAACATTTGCATCACTCTTTATGTAGCTAAAGTGCCATTAATCTTTTCTATTAATGTGTGAGTTTAGTTTCCTCACAGATTTGTCCTGGCAAATGCAAAGCCAAATATATAACCGCCATAAAATCTTTAAATTAATAAATCTGTCAAAAATAAATGACAAGCATAAGCCGTAGTTGTTATATAAAGGGTGTTTTTATTGAGGTATAGAACTTTAAGTTGGCATCACTTTTTTAACTGGCGGCCATTTTGTCAGCTGTCAAGTGATTAATATTTAGTTTGGTTTGCCATTTCATCATGAACAGGTTGACAAAAGAACAACGCTTGCAAATCGTGCAAATTTATTTCGAAAATAATGGTTCAGTTCGCGAAGTTTACTGCAAGCTCCGTCCATTTTACGGTCGACATAATCGTCCATCAGAGCAATTAATTCGGTTATTCGGAATGGACCTGTCAATTGGCCACCAAGATCGTGTGATTTGACACCATTGGATTATTTTCTTTGGGGATATGTGAAGTCGCTCGTCTACGCCAACAAACCAGAAACGTTAGGGGACTTGGAAGCCAACATTCGTGGCGTTATTGCCAACATACGGCCCCATATGCTCGAAAAAGTGGTTGAAAATTAGACCTGTAGAATTGGCTTTATTCGAGCCAGCCGCGGCGGCCACATGCCCGTCATATTTAAACATTAATGGCATAAAATTATCCTTCCAATAAAGCCAAATTGATGGACATTAAAACGATTTTCTTGTGTTTTATTTTAATTCGAAGTTCTATACCTCTAAAAAAACACCCTATACTACGTTGAAAATTACTACAAAAGTGCTATTAAAATGAAATACATAATTTTATGGGCCACATTTTTTTATATTAAACAAACTAAACAACAAGCAATTTAACAACAATCGCACACAATAAAGTTCTTTCTTTTTTTTATCTTCAAGTTAATTTATTTCTTAAGCATTGAAGCTTTTACTGATAATGATGATCATCATCATCATTATGATAATTATGTTGATGGTCTGTTTAAGGATTTTATTATGTATTTTCCTTAAATGTATGCAGTATGCATGTGTACGAGTAAAAAGTGTACCTGTCAAAATGTATCTGAGTTGAAAATGATCGAGTGATGGTATTTAAATTTATGAAGCAGCATCGCCCCGTTCATGAAGCTGATGGCGCCAAAAATTATCGAAATATGACCCAATGATAAATTCATTGTATGTATTTGCCACTGACCTAAACGCCCAAAAAAAAAAAAATTAAAATAAAAACTCATGAGATTATTTAACACACTTACAAATTATTATGTGACGACTAAAAGATACTTAAGTAGCATTCTACGGTTTTGAAAATTAAAAAGATTTGGAAGTGTGTGTTTAATATAGACACAATTAGGGAGTTCACAATAGCGTTTTAAAATATGTCTTAATATTGCAACATTTCAATTTTAATACTTTAATATGGGTTGGCAAGTTTTTTGTTTTTGTTTGTGTGTAAATCAGTTTAATTACCAGGTGGCAAATTTAAAAGTATAAAAAGTATATCATTTTTAATGCGGCAATATGGTAAGGTTAAACTAAAGAAGTTAAAACTGTCGGCGCAGCTGTACTTGATGAAAAAATATTTGTATTGTTCGCTGTCTTTAGACATTTTGCAGAACAAAAGTTATTTTTATAAATTTAACCAGGAATAATTTCTATTAAAAAAAATTTTGTTTTTTAATTATATTATAATTATATTAAAACTTAATGCTTCAATATACAGTGTTTTATGTCGTTTCCTGCTCACAATAAATATTTTAAGATGGCACAATGTTGCCACATTAAAATTTTAAGATACTCATTGTGAACTCCCTAATTGATAGAAGAAAATAAATGCAATTAACACAAATAATTATTTGTTATTTTGTACACTTACACTATTATTATTTTAAATATAAGTAAGTTTTCTATAGCTACCAAGTTTTTGTACTTTTGCTTCGCTATATAAGCAATGAGTTAACTTATTTGCAAGTACATATTTTTATTTGCAAAAAGTGCCCGTGTAAACGTAGTAATAAAGTCTTTATTTAATTTTGAAAATTTTGCTTGTTTTTTTTTTTTTTTTGTTAAGCAGTGCCTATATTAAGAACTATCCTGATATAAATTGTCCTATTAAAGGTAGAGCTGCAAAACTATCGATAGTCGCTCCACTCGATAGTTTCGATAGTTTTATGTAAAACTATCGATACTATCGATAGTATCGAATAGTTTTATAAAAGTTGCCACATAAACTACATTTGACTCGAAAAAAAATCCAGAGTCATCAACATTTTCATTAGTATATAAAAATATATCAAGCCTTTTTTTCAATTTTATCGTAAGCGGGGCATATTATCGAAAATATACTTTATTATTGAACTTAAAATTTTATGGGCCTACCCATGGTTTAGAATTATCAAAATGCGAAAATTGTTGATAACTTTTAAGACACTAACTGTAAAGTTTTATCGTAAGAGACGATTGGCGGCCGTCGCGATATCAGTACCACTAAAATTTATCTTTGTGTCGACGATGTTGAATTTATTAAGATACTTGTAACTACTATTTGTCGAATAACACTTGGATTTATAAATAAATTCATATACATACATATGTATTTAAGTACTTATGTATACAGAAGCAGGGATGCGATGTCATATTCACAAATTGTACTAACTTTCAAAAAAAATTTAATTTTTTCAGTACGATTGTACCTAATTCTTTATTTATATTTTTTTAATACTTGTACTTTTTAATTAACTAAAAATCAATTAACAAAACGCCAGAAGGTGCACAAAGAATATTAGTTGCTGGGATCTGAATATAAAAGTAACATTTACGATATACTACGTTTATAATCTTTTTTTTATTCGATTGTTCACAGTCGATGCAAATAGTCGGCTTCTCTCCTTGGTAGGAAAATAAAATTTCCACATTTGCAGATGAATTTGGAATAAATAACATTCCTCCAGCAATTCTTTAAGTACCGGAAAACATCGTTTGATTTACTTAATTTTCTAATACCTTCGAGCTAAATATTAACCACCTTGTGCAAAAAAATAAGTGAACGTTAAAACCGGCTTTTCTATGGAATTTTTTTTTAATGTACACTTCAAGCACACATTATTTTTTGCATAAGGGGGTTAATATATTTTAATGCTATTTTTGGCATGTAATATAATATAAAGAGATTCCAGTAGTGCTAAATGGGTCATTTCGGTGCTACGGTACTTTTGGCATTCAAATAGCGCTAAAATTATACAATTGTACCAACTTTTCCATCGCTGTAAAAAAGCTTAAATCAACTACGGATAATTTGCTTCAAAGCTGCCGGATACTGTTTACTGACTTCGATTATTTTTACTCTTTTAATTACTTGTTTTTTTTTTGCCGATAGTATCGATAGTGGAAAAACTATCGATATTTCATTTACAACAAAACTATCGATACTATCGATAGTACTATCGATAGTTTTGCAGCTCTAATTAAAGGTACCAACAGACGACATGTTTTTCACATTGTACAGGGTGGGCCAAAAGAAACCAAGGGGTGTAAAAGTTTAATAACTTTTTTGTTTATTAACTTTTTTTTATTTTTTCTTTCAGATTATATAATATACAAAATGGAAATTTTTTACACTAAGTATGAAAAATGATGTCTCTTAAATGACCACCGTTTTCAGCTTCGCACTGATGGGCTCTTTTTAGAGCATTTTCCATAACATCTTTCAAAACTTGTGGCTGTAGCGTTCGAATTTCTGCAACAATGTTTGCCTTGAGTTCAAGGATTGTCTCTGGCTTGTTCACATACACTCGCTCCTTCAAAAAACCCCAAAGAAAATAGTCGGGTGCTGTCAAATCTGGCGATCGCGCTGGCCAAATAATTTCCGAATTTCGAGAAATTATTCGCTCTCCAAAAATTTGACTTAAAAGTGCCATTGTGTCTCGGGAGTATGGGCAGTGGCTCCGTCCTGCTGAAACCACATACCAGGTCTGTTTTCAAGAGCAGGACGTAAAAAATTTTCTATCATAAACCGATACCGCTCTCCATTTACGGTTACAGCACTTCCATCTTCATTCTCGAAGAAGTAGGGCCCAATGACATTTTCAGATGTGATCCCACACCATACTGTACACCTGATGGGGTGCAATTGGCGTTGATGAATGGCTCTTGGATTTTGAGCACCCCAGAACCTACAGTTCTGCTTATTAACAAAGCCATTCAAATGAAAATGAGCTTCATCACTCATAATCAAATTTTCAATAAAGTTGATTTGGTTTAAATAATAAAATTCTATTGTTCTGGTTGTCTGTTCAGTTGTAAACCTCTCCATTATAAATTCTCCAAGTGTTGTCTATATAATCTGAAAGAAAAAATAAAAAAAAAAATTAATAAACAAAAAAGTTATTAAACTTTTACACCCCTTGGTTTCTTTTGGCCCACCCTGTATGTGCCAAAATTTACATATGTAAACGGAAACATGTCGTGTGTTACCTTTAAAGCATTGATTGTGTAAAAAACATGACAAAAGACATACGAAATTATTTGAAATAGAGCGTGCTCTATTTTCTTATGTTAAACATACAGCTCCAAATGTCTATGTCGTGCACTATCATTAGCCGTCTGAATGAAGTATTTTGCAAGACAAATAAATTATATATTTTTTTTTTAATTTAACGTTGTCGTTTTATAAAAATGAGTCCAAAAATGTATAGATTTTTAGATACAACCTCAACGTCTTGTTTAAAAAAGAAAAAATTAAAAAAGCACTTTTGCGTCGCCAGTACTTCAGCGACGGAACCAAAAATGTTTCGACGGCTGCAAGCCATTTATAAAACAAACTACGTGGATATTTATGTACTGAAAAAGAAGAAGTGATACTACATGTACGTTTGTGACCAAAAATTATAAACCTTATGTAAATTAACCAATATTGACAAGCATAAAGAAAAACATACGAATCGAAAACTTAAAAAACACATGTAAAAAACATGTCGTCTATTGGTACCTTAATCATTAAAATGATGACTGCGTAATATTGAGAAAAAAAAGCATAACATTATAAGGACAAAAATTTCAACGGATAGACCTGCTTTACATCGAGTTTTCCTGCTCAAACTGTGATTTCATAGTGAGACAGAAAGAGAGAGATATAGAAACGACATTCCCTGATACAAACTCAAAGCTTTTGAGATGGCACAATCTTGCCACATTAAAATTTCAATAGGCTCATTGTAAATTCCCTAAATATTTTACAACTACATTTTATATTATTTTATTTTATATACTCTACACCAAACATATGCTTATTATTCCGTGTGTACTTTCCATACATTCATATGCGACCATATAAAGTATATATGTAAGTATGTATATATATTCTGGGTTCTTGTGAATGAGGAAGTCGAATAAGCGTTATCCGTTTGTCCGTGTCTCTGTAAGTGAAATCGGTTTTCCGAAGCTCCCAGGAAAGCCAGAGACTTTCGGTCTTGGACTAGTGTGTCAGAAATGGTTCAAAATAGATTGGTATTGAAAAACGGCAAAATAAAAAAAGACGTTGTCAGAGCTGGAAAATATAAAATATTTTTTTTTTTGGTATATAAAACTAGTTAAACAAATTTTTATTTTTTTTCCTAATTAAAGTTAAGAATTAAATTGGCATTAAAGTATTTAAAAAGATCAAAGACGATTCCAGGGTTGGAAAATTGGAACTTTTTTTAGTATATAAAAATTACCTAGTAAAACTATTTGTTCTTTTTTCTATAAATTAATATTTTATATTTTTAGAAAGAAATAGGTTAATATAATAAATTAAATAAATCTAAAAGTCTGATTTCAAGGTTGGATAATTTAATTTTTTTTTAAGTATTTAAACATAACTAGGTCAAATTAATTTTTCATCTTTTTTATAAATTATATATATTTTATGCTTTAGAAATAAATATTTTAGTAGTTAAAATCAGAAAAGTAAAAAACCACAGCTCCAGAGTTGGCAAATTATTATTTTTTGTTTATAATAACAACTAAATAAAACTAATTTTTTTCTTTGTTAATTAAATATATTTTATAGTTTAGAAAGAAATAAATTAGTATTAAAAATCAGAAAGATCAAATTTATTTTTCCAGGGTTGGAAATTTTAAACTTTGTTGGTTTATAAAACAATTTTTCTCTGTTATAGGCCATTTACACCAACACAAAATCTAGAATATTTTAATTCAAATCTTTATGAAAATCTACACCGTTTAGACCAACTTTTTTTGATATTTATCAAGATTTTTTATCCAAAACAAAACCCATTAACTAAAAAATTTCCAAAACTACAACCAAATAACTGCAATGTAGCTAAGTCACACATCTTTTTAAACAGACCGTAGCTAATTCATTCATCTTTTTCACAAATATGTTGTACAAGGTAGTAAACAATAAATAAAAATATTAGTTTTTATTAGATTTCCTACAAATCTACTGACAAAATAGATTTTGTTTTGTATGGGAAATCTAGTAAAAAACAGCAAGATTTAGCTCGAAATCTCGTAAGTACTAGATTTCGAGGTAATGTAAATGTCCTATTAATTGAATATATTTTATATTGTAGAAGAAAAAATTAGTATTAAATATTAAGAAAATTAAATATGTTTCCAGGGTTGGAAAGTTTAAACTTTCGTTGGTTTATAAAGGTAACTAAACAAAACAAGTTTTTTCTTTTCAATGAAATGTATTTTATATTTCAGGAAGATCTTTGCTCAAGAGTTTTTTTATATTTGTTTCATTTTGATATGAATGTCTAATTTAGCCATAAACATGGGCACTCATTAATTTGTCTTACGAAGCTTTGTGTTGTTGCTTAAAAACTAAAAAATAAAACTAATTTTTTCTCTTTATCCTTTTAACATAATGCATATTTTACAAGGATCTTTACTCACGAGCTTTTTATATCTATCCAATTTTTATATAAAAATCTAGTCTAGCCGCCACTTTTTGGCGCCGTATAAAATTTTTCCGACAACTAGACATTGCCTACTATCATTTGTCTGCAATTTCAGCAACTCGCGGCCAAATACAAATCGTCTACAATCATATGCCAGCAAGACTGGCAAGCCTAAGCCGCCCTAGCCGAAAATCCCATGCGAACCAAAAACCGCTCTAAAAGCATTATAGCCTCCGCTTTTTTCCGCCGTAAAAAAATTTTGCCAGCCAACGTACGACGTTGGTGAAGGGTATTATAACATTCGACACATTCGACTCTTACTTGTTTTTTAATTTATATTTTTATAACCGACCGCACAGTGCGGAATTATTAATGAAATTGTATTTTTTTTAATTTTTTTTATTTCTTTTCGATATGATCTATTATTTTAAGTCGCTTTTCATGTTGGACGACTGACTTATTTATGTTAATGAGATCAAATTCGAAATATGTTTTGTTGAAACGTTTTTTTTTTTGTAACAGTTCAATGGTTTGTTAAAAACTTTTAGTTTTTGCTCTCTTTGTTAAATGAACTTAGTTATTTTCAAATTGTGTGTTGTTTTTCCTCTCAATTTAACAAATTTAAGTGTAAATATTAACAAGCAAATTTAAAAATTAGCATAAATAAAGAAGAAGTTGTTGTTTACATTCAAAATTCATTCATTTAAAAAACAAAACCAAAGAAAAATAAATATTAGAAATGTTTAAATATGTTAAATGCTCAGGTCACGGCATATTGGAACATCATTAAAACGGTTTCTTATGATTTCGTAATTAATAGTGTGGTAGTGTTAAAGTCATAACGTCATAATGTTCTAAACTTTTAAACTAGTTTAAAATGCGACTGCTGTGAGCAACCCCTCATATTTTAGTGTGTTAGTTGAAACATAAACAATATGATACAAAACAAATAAGAAAAAATATTACAAAAATTAAATAATATTTGGTACTAACTAATATGCTTTAACGGCTTCTATCTGTTTCCGATAATTATTTGAGAATTTTTGCAATATGTTAAACAAAATTTTTTCGAGCATTTGACCTTTTAAAATTTTAAGGCTTTGGAATTTTTGATAAAGCTTATTGCTCTTGTGTGTAATTTTAACAAAATAGGATTGAATCAAGCCACATCATTGTCTGATTGAATTATTTTTGTTGTTGCAGTTTTTGCCTTTTTTACACATTTGACGACTTTTATTTTATATCACACTTTGCTATCATTTTGGTATTAGCAAGTTTTTGCAAATTTTCATTTTCGCGAATTTTTCCGATTTTTTGGAATTTCTTATATCTTTAAGTATTTATGTGTCATTTTAGGGCTTGCCTTTTTACCATTTTACCGATTTTTAATACATCTATCTATATGTGCGAATTTTCATAATTTTGCCAATTTTCTGCGATTTTTGGAATTTATTAGACCTTTAGGTATTTCTAAGTAATTTTGGAGCTTGTTTACAATTTTTGAAATTTGTTGCAAATTTTTGCAATAAAAGTGATTGTTACCAATTGTTTGTTTTTTTTAAACAGTTTTAAACTTTTTTTTTATTAAGTATTAGACTTTAATATATTTTTGATGTCACCAAGTTTTTGCGAATTTTCGTAATTGCGGATTTTTAAAAGTTTTCTGCATTCCTTACAATTTAAGCATTTTTTAAAATAAATTTTAGGTTTTTTTCAATTAAAAAATTATTCGCGAATTTTCGCAAATTTTTTGCACGTGAGATAATTTTTGATTCATAAAATCTACTGAGTTTGCTCGTTTACACTTTTTGAGGCTTTGGAAATTTTTAGAAGATTTATATGCTGTAAGTCTATACTCGAGTTATTACTTTTTTTTTGCGGTCTATATAATTAGCTTTGGGATATTGTTTCCATTATCTTAATCCCTTGCGAATTTTTATATTTTTTGCAATATATAATGATTTGAGTAGAAATTTGCTTAAAAAAAACGCCACGTATTTAAACGTAAATGGACATTTTGTCGAAAAAGAAAACTAAAAAGCAAAATAATTAGTTATGACAGTAACAAATACATAGAGTGAAGAATTGTATTAATATAGTACTCCTTTTATAAGAAAGAAAATAAAAATAGTTTTAAACTGGTTTAAAATGTTAGGACTTTATGACTTTATAACACTTAGGACACCCTTGTGAATACCCCAATTGATTATCTACGAACATTATTTATAAATTCTTTTTAAAAACTTTTGGGTTGAAGTCTACTGAGCAGTTCACCATGAGCAGAAACGAAATGCATATAGACGTTTCTTAACTAAAAAAAAAACCAGCAAAAGTTTTTAGTAAATTATTTTCCACATTGGTGTCAAAAACCCCTATTTTTTAATACCCTTTACCAAAAAACGGTAAAAGGGTATATATAGGTTTGTCATTCCGTTTGTAATTTCTAGAATATTAATAAGCGAGCCATAAAGTATATATATTCTGGATCCTTATGCATAGGGAAGACGAATAAGCGATGTCCGTCTGTCCGTGGGTGAAATCGGTTTTCCGAAGCTCCCAGAAAAGCTAGACTTCGTTCTTGGACTGGTGTGTCAGAAATGGTCCAAATTAGATTGGTACTGAAAATCAGCAAAATCGAGCAGACGGTTTCAGAGCTGGGAAACTTAAACTTCATTTTGCCATACAAAATAACTACCGAAAACTAGTTATTATTATTTTTTTTATTAAATAAACTTATTTTATACTTCAGTATGAATAAAATTAATATTTCTTAATAAAAAAAAAATATAAGAAAATATAAAAAAAATATAAAAAAATATTAAAAAAATTAAATAGACGTTTTCAGGGTTGGAAAACTTTAACTTTTTTATACAAAATTATACAAAATTAATTTACTAAAAGAAATATTTTCTTTTTTCTATAAATTAAATATATCTTATATTCTAAGAAGAAAGAGATTGGTTTAAAAAATCAGAAAAATCAAAAAGGATAATTCCAGGGTTGGGAAACTTAAAATTTTTGTGATATAAAAAATTAACTACCGAAAACTAATTTTTATATTTTTTTATTAAATTAACTTATTTTATACTTCAGTACAAATTAAATTGGTATTTCAAATTAAAAAAGAAAGTTAAAAAAATTAAAAAGACGTTTCCAGGGTTGGATAACTTTAACTTTTTTTTCAAATACAAAAGTAACTTACTAAAACAAATTTTTTTCTTTTTCTCTATAAATTAAACATATCTTAGATTCTTAAAAGAAAGAGATTGGTGTAACAAATCAGAAAATACAAAAAGGATGATTCCAGGGTTGGAAAACTTACACTTTTTGTAATATATAAAAGTAGCCAGGTCTTACTATTTTTTTATGTTTTTATTAAATTAACTTATTTTATACTGAAGTACAAACTAAATTGATATTATAAATTAAAAAAAAGTTTAATGCATGAAAAAGACGTTTCCAGGGTTGGAAAACTTTAATTTTTTTACTTATACAAAAGTAACTTACTAAAACAAATTTTTTCTTTTTCTCTATATATTAAACATATATTATATTCTTAAAAGAAACATATTGGTGCACGAAATCTGAAAAATCAAAAAGAACGGTTCCAGGGCTGGAAAACTTACACTTTTTGTGATATATAAAATTAACTAGCGAAAACTAATTTTTATTTTTTATAAAATAAGCTTATTTTATACTTCAGTACGAATGAATTTGGTATTTCAAATTAAAAAAAAATTTAATAATTACAACGACGTTTCCAGGGTTGGAAAACCTTATTTTATAACCAAAAGTAAGTTACTTAAACAAATTGTTCCTTTTTTTACTATAAATTAAACATATCTTACATTCTTAAGAACTGATTGTTTTTAAGAATACAGAAAAATCAAAAAGGGGGATTCCAGGGTTGGGAAACTTACACTCTTTGTGATATAAAAAATTAACTACAGAACATTAATTTTTGTTAATTTAATTATTATTTTTCGAACTTCATTTCTTTCTATATTTATGATTTGAATAGGCTAAAGTTCGTATCGCCAAATTACATGTGATAATTATTAATGAACATATAACACCAAAGTTAGTTGTAAATATTCTGACAACACATAGTTGAACGGAACAGCTAGCCGTTTTCGAAGGCCACTAAACCTTCATCATCAGCGTTCTTCTGTGTTTGGTCCACTGTGTGTGGTGTCAGTTGATGCAGATTTCTGCTTTATATACGAACTTTTTTGCAAATGGAATATGTGAATTGTTTTGATTCATCGTATTTCAATTTGCTGAAAGATTTTTTGTAATGAAAGCTCACCTTACCATCTCTAAATTTACAACAGTCTTACCGTTGTCGTTTGTTCTTTACTAATTATACACATGTTAGTTAATTTGCTTATTTTTGTTCTACTTAAGACAAACTTTTTTGGTTTGTTACTATTAAGTATATTTATTTAATTTTTGCCACAAGCCAATGACTATTAATTTAGTTAATTTAATTATTATTTTTCGAACTTCATTTGTTTCTATATTTATAAGTTGAACAAACGACAATGGTAAGACTGTTGTAAATTTAGAGATGGTAAGGTGAGCTTTCATTACAAAACATCTTTCAGCAAATTGAAATACGATGAATCAAAACAATTCACATATTCCATTTAAAATTGGTATTTAAAATAAAAAAAAACAATTAAAAAAATTAAAAAGACGATTCCAGGGTTAGAAAACTTTAACTTTTATTGTACAAAAGTAACTTACTAAAACAAATTTTTCCTTTTTTCTATAAATTAAACATATTTTAAATTCTTAAAAGAAGGAGATTAGTGTAAGAAATCAGAAAAATCGAAAAGGATGATTTCAGGGTTGGAAAACTTACACTTTTTGTGATATATAAAAGTAGCTAAGTCTAATTAATTTTTATCTTTTCACTTATAAATTATATATATTTTACGTTTTGGAAAGAAAAGTTTGGTGTAGAAAATTATAAAAATAAAAACCACAGCTCCAGAGCTTGAAACTTTGAACTTTTTTTTCTGGATATTAAAGTAACTAAATAAAACAATTTTTGTTTGAATTTCCTTTTTTCTTTTTTTACTTAACACACCTTCTATGTATTTTTAAGAACTACTATATTGATAAAAGGAATCAGAAAAATCTAATATGATGATTCTAGGGTTCGAAAATTAATTTTTTTTTTTTTGTACATAAAAGTAACTAGGTCAAATTACTGTTTTTCTTTGTGTTTATACTTTATGTATGTGCTTATGTATGTATCTCTATACTACATAAACTCACCTTGGTAAAGGGTATATAAGATTCGGCACAGCCGAATATAGCATTCTTACTTGTTGACCACTCAATTTAAAAAAATTATAATGATGCATTTTTGTAGAGAAATTTTTAAATCTGAAAGGTGCATTTGAGAAAAATTTTGTTTTATTTTTGAAAAATTGCTTCGTAGTCCATGCTAAAAATCAAGTGGTCTATATATGTATGTAATAATAAATTACTTTCTTGGACTGGTTACTGTATCAGAATTTGAAAATAGATTGGTACTGAAGATCAGAAAAATCGAAAAGCCAGCTACAGAGCTGGAAATTTTAAATTTTTTTTTTTGATATATGTACATACTCGTATAAAAGTAACTAGTTAAAACATTTTTTTGTGCTAATTAAACCTTTTGTTTTTATATTTCAGTAAGAAATAAATCGGTATTAAAAATTAAAAAAAAATCAAAAAGAGCATTCCAGGATTGGAAAATTTTATTTTTTTGGTATATAAAAGTAACCTACTAAAACTTTTTTTCTTTTTCTTTATAAATTAAACATATTTTGTGTTTTATAAAGCAATCATAAAAATGAAATACTAAAGGATGATTCCAGGGTTGGAAAATTAACTTTTTTTTTGGTTCTAAAAGTAACTGCATATGTAGGTCAAATTAATTTTTCTCTTTACCCGACTACGCAACGCAAAGAAGATCATTGTGCTTATCAGCCTATATGTATATGTATGTATGTACATATGTGTGCTTCTTTGCGGCACTATATAAACCTAACGCGTGGACCGATTTTAATGATTCGTACATCAATCGATTTGTCTTAAGCCTGGGAGTGTCACTAAAGAAAGTAAAGTAAAGTAGTAAATACGTAAAAAAATCGGCGAAGTATGTATATCAAAATGGGTATAATTCGACAAGTATTTTAAAATCATCCCTAGGCTTCTCTTATGATTTTTCATTTCGAAGGACGATTTAGAATATTTAACGGTTCATAGTTTGTGTCATTTTTTTAATTACTACTTCTTCTTTATAAATTAAATATATATGTTGTAGAAAGAAAGAAAGAAATAAATTGGTATTAAAGAATAAGAAATATAGAAAAAATAGCACCAGAGCTGGAAAACTTAAACTTTTTTCGATACATAACAGGTAACGTAATAAAACAATTTTTTTTCTTTGTTAATTAAATATATTTTATATTTTAGAAAGAAAGAAATTAGTATTAAAAATCAGAAAACTCATGATATAATGACTATCTTTTTCTGTGTATATTATTTTCAAAAACTTTTGAGTGGAAGTCTACTGATCAGTTACATGAACAGAAACGAAATGCATATAAATGTTGTTTAGCAAAAAAAAAAAAAAAAAAAAAAAAAAAAAAAAAAAAAAAACCAAAAATTTGTAATAAATTACTTCCGATATGTAGATATGTGTAGCAGCGCCACGCTGCACAATGGGATTTTGTTATCAAAAGGTCTATTTTTGGACTACCCAATTTCAAATATCGAATAATGCAATTTCGTAAAAAATGCTTAAATATGAAATGTGCATAAATAAAAAAAAAAAAAAAAAAAAAAAAAATGGTGTTCGAATAATAATTAAAATTAACTAAAAATTAATAGCCATGGGCCTGTGGCAAAAATCAAATAAAAATATACTTAATAGTAACAAACCAAAAAAGTTTGTCTTAAGTAGAACAAAAAATAAGCAAATTAAGTAACATGTGTATAATTAGTAAAAAGAACAAAACGACAATGGTAAGACTGTTGTAAATATAGTGATGGTAAAATTGAGCTTACAATACAAAAAAGCTTTCAGCAAATTGAAATACGATGAATCAAAACAATTCACATATTCCATTTGCAATAAAATGCTAAGTATATAAAGCAGAAATCTACATCAACTGACACCACACACAGTGGACCAAACACAAAAGAACGCTGATGATGAAGGTTTAGTGGCCTTCGAAAACGGCTGGCTGTTCCGTTCAACTATGTGTTGTTAGTCAGAATATTTACAACAGACTTTGGTGTTATTTGTTCATTAATAATTATCATATGTAATTTGGCTTAAAAAGCGATACGAACTTTAGCCCGTTCAAATCACAAATATAGAAACAAATGGAATTCGAATAATAATTAAAATTAAAAAAAAAATTGGGGATATCAGAAACTGTTAAGAAGATATACCCAAATCTATAAGCATATAAAAATTAATTTATATTTCATTTTCAACTGAAAAAATATTCTATTCCTCCACTTTCGCTCAAGCTGTTCTTGCAATAAAATGAAAGGCGGGAATGACTTTTTTCGATTAAAATGAAATACAGGGCAATCATGAATAATAAAATTAGGCGAGAAATTTCTCCCTTTTCCAATTCAAATTTTTTTGTTTCCCTATTACCTGCTATTGTTTGAAGTTGTTCCCCGGGGAAAAATTTCTCGCGAAATTTTATTCGATTCCCTTCATAGTTCTGGTAAATTTCCCGATGTATAGGTTAATGTTTGCTCGACATTTTTCGTCACTTAATGGCTTCTTTGGGCCCCTTTTAAGACATGAGCCATGCAAACAGGATTTGGAATATGACGATGTAGTCTAACATACGGAAAATAAATATTAAAAAATATTTTCTTTTATATCATATATATATATATATATATATATATATATATATATATATATATATATATATAACAAAAATTAAAAATTTTAAAAACCCCCGACTTTTTTCAGAAAAGATGTTATATCTTCCAAACGGCTGGACCGATTTTCTTCAAACATAGCTAAGAACCCTCTCGATCAAGTCATCTTTCAAACAGAAAAAAAATAAATGAAAATCGGTCCAGCCGTTTGTCCTGTACGTGGACCAGAGAACGACAAAAATCACGTATTTCCTGATTTAATCATACTATAAATTTGTTATTCACTTTTAATCATGCAAAATAAATCAACATTGAGTATAATCATCATCGTAATGGTGAACGCTTCATTTAAGTAAATATGAGTCCAGTGATCGAACATGTTTTATTCACATCATTCATCATACATTAAACTTTTGTTCACATTTAATCATGCAACAAAACATAATGTTGAATAAAATCAGAATCATACTTAAGAACGTATCGTTTGGTTAGTTGCAAGTAATTTCATACATGTTTTATTAAAATTTTTATATAATCAGGTTTTCATGTTGAACAAAATCAAAACAGAGGAGTTATGAAAACTATTATTGTTTTAATACAAATCAGTAAGCAAACACTTTAAAAAGAAAAAATGGAAAGCGACCAGGATTTTGTGCTAGACCAAATTTCTAAAAGTGTTTATACTTTATCACCGAGACGAAAAGGAAGAAGTGCAATATGGAGCATATTATCACAAATAAATATATATACAGGCAAATCTCGGTGTAACGAATTTCGCTTTAACGAAAATCCGATATAACCAGCGTCCAAATTTTTTACATCAACTACCTTATATTACGAATATTATCCTAATTTTATACTGGATATAACGAATGATAAAGAAAAGATCGCAAAATAAAACACAAAAACTTGCTAGGAACATATCTCTAACATTTAGTTCTACCTTATATAGTCAATGTTTTGATAAATAGGTACATATGTGGTTTATATAATGAACGGCAAAAAATACTAAACAAAATCGACAGCCGCAATGAAAATGCAAAAAAATGTGATACTGTACTTTGTATTTGGTAGATTATTTGAAAACAAATTACCCTTATTATTTTTATTGTATTGTATCTTGTCTACAATAATAATAATTAAAATAACACTTGAAAAAACTTTGCGATATAACGAATTTTTCGGTATAACGAATGGGCCTGACATTATATCGTTCGTTATACCGTGATTTGCCTGTATATATATATATATGTAAATATGTAAGTAGAAGGGCTATAACAAGTAATTGCAACTTTACAGGAGAAGGTATAATAGAAACTGTAATATTCACAATGTAACTTTTTTTGTCCAATTGCTTGTAAAAGCGTTATTTTTTACACTATTGCATTAAATTTTTGTGACGAGGTGTATTTGTGTGAAATGTGTTGGAATCACTGAAAAACTTAATTTCGTAAAAAATACGAAATATGGCTTTTCTACTTGATACCATCGGTATATAAATTGCTAAATACATAAGTCTCAAATCACACTGTGCAAGTCTTATTGCTAAGCTGATTAGTTTATTAGGAGAGAGAGAGAGAGACGAGGGGAGCAGAAACGTTTCTTTTCCCCCCGTCTCTCTCTCTCTCTCTCCTAATAAACTAATCAGCTTAGCAATAAGACTTGAATAGTGTAAATAGGGACTAAGTACATAATATTCCCTTGTTTCTAAAAAATCATCATCACTTGATGCATACGCGCTCATACGCGCTCATTTTTGCTTTTTTGATTTTATTCATCATACAAATATTTGTTGATAATCAGAACGAACGCTTTTGCCTACTTATTTTATTTTTCATCAAAATAATCATGAATGGGAAAAAGGAGCAAACACCCGAATTGATTGGTATGATGCGACACATGTTTAAAGTCGTAGAGCCAACAACAACCGTATGATTGGAATTATTAAAAAGCAGCAACGATTTTGTATGTTGGAACCAGTTTGATTGTGTGAACACAAAGGCATGCTTTTAGGATATTGATTACGTATGAATATTTTTTCAATCAGATTTTGTCGTTCTCTGACGTGGACACGGACAGACTCACAGGTACACGGACACACACTACAAACTTATAACACCCCCTTTTTTTAGTCGGGGGTTAAAAAGCTGCGTCACATAAATTTAATAATTTTCAATATAATACAACATGTGTATTGATAAGGAGCTGATTCGATCAAGTTTTTTCAGTTTCAGATTATGGCAATCGCTGTCGAATAATGTAATAATATGATTCGATATAGAATGCCATAATCTCAAACTGAAAAAAAATTTATAGAATCAGCTCGTTATCGAAAGCGACGATTAGACCACTGATTTCTATTATTATGATATGATATGCTTTGTTGTATTCAGAGAGTTGTAGTAAAATTTCTTGGTGGAACACTTAAGGGCAGAGTTTTGCCTTTTTCTTCAGGAGGTACAAAAAGGACACTTATCGAGTTAAAATGTTCCACAAATATGAATTTCACATAAATTACTAAACACAGCTCATGCCTTAAATATAAGGTTGACGTTGCACCTTAAGAACCTGAAAAAGCGGGTAAAATTAAAGCCCTCCTTTAAACAAGATCCAGACAAAATTTTTCCAAACGTCTATAGATGTATTTTTTTTTTTTTTTTGCCTTATCATTTCTTCTATGTTGTCGTAATATACGACGAGTACGATTTGAAAGAGATGAATGACGTACGTATGTATATCCTTCTTACTTGTTTATCCTAAAGATAATTCTTTTAGTTTTCAACAGGTAATCAAACACCCTTATTTAATTGCTATGCAACTGTAATTGTTTTTTTTTAATTGTTTTCGAAAATAAATTTTGTGTCTGTGTATTTTAAAGTCCACTTCCGTTTGGTTTCCGGTTTCCTTACGAAATACAAATGTTCTTCTTTTTGGGCTATCGCCGTTCAAACAAAAGATTGAAAATGGCTGCTCCTAATTGTTGCCAATAAATACAATTTAGCAATTCCATATTTACTTAGTGGCTGATAAAATTTTTTTAGTGTTGCTTTCTTTATCCAGTTCA
The DNA here is from genome assembly GCA_949987645.1 of Tachina grossa. Lineage (NCBI taxonomy): Eukaryota > Metazoa > Arthropoda > Insecta > Diptera > Tachinidae > Tachina > Tachina grossa. The sequence continues at coordinate 34,011,216 of OX465276.1, read as the reverse complement.
AAAACAGGATTTCATTTGTTTTGTTTTTCGCTTGACTACACTCATTGCTTTGGTAATTTGTCAGTTTATTTATCGTTAACTAAAAATTAAATTGGCGTGTTAAAGGTCTGCTTGAAAAGGTAAATGATATATGAATTTGTGTTAATGTTCGTGCGTATCTTTAGGCTGCACTTCCGCTGTCTACAGGCACTATTTTTCACTTAAATTGCAGATTTTAATAAGTGTCTATTACAGAGTATTAGTGTACATTTATTCCTTATTTTTCCACCATATGGACAGTTTTATGTTAAAAGTTATTTTTAGTTGTCCTTAATGATTTTTTCCCTTTTTTGTTTATTATAATGAAAATTTATGTTTAATTGATAGTTTTTATTTGCTACAATAGATTTACACTGACTCATGAATGGGTGTATGTAGGCCAGGAGAGGAATTAGGGTAGTGACTCACGTCGGTGATTGATTGTGAAGGTAATTAAAAATGATAAAATTTCTAAAATTGTTCTACACAAAAAGAGCATTTGCAAAATCTTTTCATCTGTTAAATTCAAATATTTTCAATTCTCTTTAAAATTAAATGAAATGGCAAAGAAAAACTTTCTCACACTTATACGAGTATTTATACAAAATGTGCCCCATAATCATAAAACTTATTTGAAATCCATTTTAAGAAAATTTTGCCTGAAAAATGTGAAATAAACTCATTTTATAAATATCGGGGCAACATTATAAATAAATTATTTATTCATTATACTTACATAATGCAGAATAGGCTCTCAAAACTCTTAAAGTTCTTGACATGCTTTTGTAAATTTGTTTTATGCCAATGAGATCCATAGTGGGGTATCAGTAATTATGGAACGAAATTTATTGGTGGATATAATTGCTTCCTTATGATGATATTAAGGCCACGAAAATTGCCGCAGAACACTAAGAGAAGATAATACAAGTTTTTCAATTCAATTGCATTGTCCGTCTTTAAAATATTTACAATGGGCCTTATTACGGTTCTCGAATTTTTCGATTCGACTTCGAGAAAAATTTTGTATGTTTCTTTAATCTAGTACAGCAAGTTGAAGTCGAATCTAAAAATTCGAGGACCGTAATAAGGCCCAATGATATTTTTATCTTAAAATTATATTTAAATAGCTTAAACTTTACACTTTTTCGTCTTAATACTCGTAGTTTATAGTAATTAAAAATATACATATGAACATACAGGTAAAGCTCGGTATAACGAATCTCGCTTTAAAGAAAATATGATATAACGAACGTGCAAATTATTTACAACAATAACCTTATGTAAAGCGAGTCCCATATTAATTTTATACTGGATATAACGAATCATAAAAAAACATCAATCAAAATAAAAAACAGAAACTTGTTGCAACAAATTTCAAATATTTACTGCCCTATTAAAGCGAATGTTTTGATAACTATGTGCTCTGTATAACGAACGAAAAAAAATTTAACAAAATCTACAAGTTTGCAAAGGAAATTCAAAAAGTGTGAGTCAGAAAAAAAAAAACAATAGCCCAATTCACAATCTTGTGCAAATGGTCTTGCATCGTTGCATTTCCAAAATGGTATAGTATATTGAAACTCACCCCTCAACAATTCTCAGTATCAATATACTATACCATTTTGCACATGCAACGATACAAGACCATTTACACAAGATTGTGAATTGGGCTAATGATTTTTCCAAACCGTTGGTCTTGAGAGAAATTCAGGAAGAAGCAGTGTGGTCAGATGTGCATCATTGCAACGCACGCACTGTCGAAAATATCGCTTCTGTTAGAACCATTACCGTCAATTTAGAGCGCTATGGCAGTCTGATGACCAATTTTTTTTACCGCGGAATTGAAGAAGACGACATGTCTTCTGAACAAGACTGTGTAACGAGCCAGACAACACGACCGCTTTTGACTTTAGTGCTTGTGAAGTTTCCAACGACTAAGTTCACATTTGGGCGACGTGAATTAGTCATTAAGACTTTTTTGTGGGGCTACGTATTTACACGTATAATCCCCTAATGTTGAAGTAATTGAAAATCAACATTCGCCAAGTTATCGCTGGGATACCGCCTGAGGCAAGATCCAAGCACTACAATGAAATTAAAGATTCATATGAAATCATAACTTGATGTGTGCTTTATTTAGCTATACTTTTGAAACCGAAAAATAAATAAGCCTATGTCTCTATATATCATAAGAGTAAGGGGACCGACTAGGTTATCATCGCCCACACCAAACAGCTGGAGGTAGAAGGATGAAATTCGGTATGCAGATTCCCTTGCAATGAGTACATTGGTAACTTTATATCACCAAAACTAAAGCAGATAGACTCAAAATTCCAAAAGCATATATATTTTTTTGCCATTTTGATCCACCCCAATGATATGGTTGTCAAATGAAATAGAATTTTGAGAATCTAAAAAAATTAAATCGGCTCAAAAACAAAAATGGCGGAAGCTCCAAAAATGGCGGGCCAGTATTTTTTAAATACTCCCATGACATGGGTATCAAACGAAAGGGATTTTTTTAGAGAATATAAAACATAAAACATAGTGAAACTTTTCCCAATACAATGTGGCGGACGGCCGTAAACGGTGGGCCACTACCTTTAACCCACTTCCATTATATGGCAGTCATATAATAAGTATTTATGAGAAAATAATTCTTTGTCAAAAAACCGATTTCAATGCAAATATATTATAGAAGTATGTGATATATAAAATTAAATTTTAATGGGCTTGCCTCCGCCCTTTTCTTAAATGCAAGATTTTGTCTTTTTCAGAGCTCAGGGTGCGTGTTAAGTCTTCTAAAAATCGGTACAGTAGAACCACTTTGAATAAAATATTAAATTTTAATGGGCGTGACTCCACCCATTTTTTATATGGAATATTTTAGAGCTAAACGTGTGTGGTAAGTTTCGTAAAAATCGGTTAGGCAGAACCGCGTGATATATTATAATAAAATTTAATATAATCTCAGACAAAAAAATAATTTTTACAATCGGTCTAAAATGTACCTAGAGTTAGGAAGCAACACCCCTTATAGGATCGACGGTTAAAAACACAAAATATAATGAAAATATTTGGGAAAAAAATCAAACCTACCAATATGGACCTCAATAAATAAATGGGCTGGACAATTAGATTTACGGAATTAATATCAAAAGTGTCACCGTTGATAGAGTGTACATATATCAATATGGGTCTAACAAAAAAAAAAAGGACTTGGTTATTACATTATAAAAAATAGTATAATAAATTTCTGAGATGTCTGCAACAAAAGAGCGGATAAAAATATATATTTTCGGAAAAGAAACACGCCTCTCAATAAGAGTCTATATTTATTTGAACTCTATCTTTGTGGCTTTCAAATGACAGGGGGGTTATTACGTAATTCGATTCGAAACGGAAACTGTTCGACTTTGTATGTTACTAACATTACATTCGAACACATTCCCGGTTCGAATCGAATTACACAATAACCCCCCAGATCTTGGTAAGTACATTTGAAATACCCACCAACAAAGCAGCGGGCAATATGCTAGTATAAGATATGAGACATCCAAATAAGCCTTTCTCAAATGCTTGATAATAAAATAACATCATATGAACAGACCGACGAACATAACTATGGTGAACAGGAAAAAACGTATGCTTATTTTTATTAGACACAATAATTGCACATGTGAATGCAAGATGTATTATGGCCTGTTGACAAAATATAAAGGAACTTCTCTTATCAGCAAAATTCTAAAATTAAAAAAAAAGCATTGGTAAACAAAAACCATAAAAACTAAACAAAACGAAATGTCTTAAAATACAAGAAAAACTCTCAAAGTGACACTCAGCAAACATCGTAAAAAAAACTTTAATGCACAAAATTTCTGTTTCATTTTTTAAAACGATTAAAGTTTATCTAACGCTCTAATGCAATTCCATTGAAATCTAACTAACTCGTACTACACAATCGCATTCACACATTCATACATTCACATTAATAAATAAACAATTATGAACGTCATGCTAAACTGCATCTTCATGGGGCGCATACACAATAGTCTCAAATACTTTTACTCGTGCAGCAAGTTGAGGAAAAGTATGAATGGAAATGCATAAACATGCATGCATGTATGTATGTAAATTAGACCCCTGCAAAAGACCATTTAAAATAACTTTGAAGACATCAGGGATTTTTCACATGCTTTACTACAGCGAAATCTTCTAAGACAAAAGCTAAACAAAACTGTTTGCAAGGAATTTGTTTCCGTTATTGCAGGTATAGCAGTAAAGAAGCAAATACTTCGTGACGAAAGAATTTGTGATGATTGCTTCTTCCTACGCACGCGCTAGTGTTGTGTAGTTCATGAGCGAACTAGTTCAAATGAACTAGTGAACTAGTTCAAATGAACTAGTGAACTAGATCAATGTTTGATCTTGTTCAATTTTTGAACTAAGAACTAAGACACAAAATGAACTAACACAGAGGCTATGATCTGGTGATCATGTTTTGCAGAAATCTCTTAAATGATTCTTTTCAGGTCACTTTTGATGATTAAAATTGATTTATCACTTGTGTGATTGAGAAAGTAATCACTTTTGATTCATCTATATGATCAAATAATTTTTTCTTGAAAATAGAGGAATAAAATGCAAAGAAACTACAAAAAATGCTTTAATGATTTAATACTACCAGAAAATTGCTCAAATATGAATCAGCAAATCGGATCATAAATGATTCTTTTGTATGATTCATCTGTAGGGTAGCATTTTCTCACATGATCCAAAAATGAGCTCATATGCGGTTATTTTTCCCAGCAAGCTAACTCGGAAAAGATTCGATTTCAAAATGCTAGCATTGATGTGTGAGCTTGCTTCAAAAAACCACCCTTAAGCATCTTACACACACACACTCAAACGTGCAATATACAAAATAACAAGCATACACGCATCAACACTACTTCTCTTGAGTGTTTGTTACGAACAAGAAGTCTTCGCGACATCGCTTATAGACACTCATACACGAACACCAATGCATCCATTGTGCTTCGCTTATTATACGACAGCATTTATTATTGATTTAGTATAATACATGCCATGAGAATACATTTAAAAACAAGACGTATTTATATTTCAAGACTATTTACGCAAGCCTCTAATGTACATATGTGAATCAAGCGCATGCGTATAAGTATTCTCTCTTATGGGAAACACACAAAACCACAAACATAAATGTACGAACGAGCGAGCGTGTTTGTCATGCTAATCGTTGTCGTGAGGTTAATGAAAATGTTGGCACTCCAAGTCAAGTGCTTCCAACTGTAACGAAGCAAAACTCTCAAAAAATGTGCAGCTTTGGCGCCATGGGCGCCAATATTATATGGATGAAAAAAATTCAATCAACATACGATCATAAAATTTGTACCGAAACTCTAGCGAGCATGAATACGTTCTTTATTCATTTACATGCGTATATATGTATGTATGTATGTATGTAGGTTTCGTGAATAAGTACGAGTTTGTTTCCACGTTTAACATGCAACGTCATCTCAAGCACTTGCGGAGATGTGGTAAATTAAAATTTTAATTCTTTAAAGATTTGTTTAGACTTTTTGTTTAAATATTTGGAAAGTACACACAAGTTACTATTTTGTTTTTTTGCGTGACTGAAAGTGAAAAAAAAAATTATGAAGTTTTGATTGTCTTGAGAAAATTATTTTGTACGTAGGTATGACCACTTTTAGACATGCAAAGTTTACTTTGCAAAGTTTTAATTCAGTTGGGAGAGACAGAAGGAGAAAGTACATATTTCTTTTTCCAAGAGAAAGTATTTCTTTCTCCAAGAGAAATCATTTCTCCCTATGTCTTTTTCCCAGTTGAACTAAAGGCTCAGTTAGCCGACTGTAATGTAATGTAACTGCAACAGTAAGAAACAGCTGATCGTTATGTTATTTGTTATGTGAAAAGTAATGAAAATGGTTATAGAGATGTAATGTAACGTAACCTACTTTTCATATTAAAATATCAATCAGCTGTTTTCTACGTTACAGTTACATTATATTACAGTCGGCTAACTGAGCCTTAAGACTTTGCAAAGTAAACTTTGCAAAACTTCTAAAAAGGGTCTAAGCGAAACAATTATGAACAGTGTCAATATTTCGTCAACGTATTCAATCAATTAACTACTTATTATCCTTTAACTTTTTTCAAATGATGTTTCGACTATTTCACTGATTCGTCCGTTTTGCCTTTGAAAGTTTATTCCATTAATTGCGATTTTTTGCACTTTTTTAGCGACTTCAAAAAAAGTAATCTTTAACTTTTTTTCAATTCGTTTGTATTTATTTTCTTAACTCCGTAATTTTTAGAACCATATTAACAATTCTTTTTTCGTCTTAAAGTGTATAGTTTCCAGTGTTGGTATCTCTACGAAGATCAAAAGCACATTAAGCTGTTGCAAAAAGGGTAAAAAGCGCAAAAAAATACGAAAAAGAGGGTAAAAAAGCACGAAAATATTTTTTTTTTGATTTTAATACATTAAGCTATTTACCCCCATATTCATAAAAAATAAAACGAATTTGAAATTAATTTTAGGAAAATTTTGCATGGAAAATTTTAAATAAAATACATTTCAAATTCGTTTAAAATTTTATGAATATGGGGGTTAGAGTGTAAAAGCTCAAAATAAAATTTAAAATTGTTAAAATTGTTTGTTTAAAAATAAACAAAGTATTGCAGATGTAATAACAGAATTTATTAACATATTAATTAAAACAAAATCTTGATTAATTTAATAAAAATAAGTATGTAAAAACAAATAATAAAACAATCAGGAGTCAAATAATATAGTAACATATACACACATACATATGTACATACATTAGGCTTAGATTAAGATATGTATGTATGTCACTGAAAAATCATTTACACATAAAGAATGCATTAAAAGCGTCACTCTTTTCTCGAGTACTCTTAACTTAAAAGCTTTTGTTTTTGCGATATTCACCCTTATTCCAGTTGTCAACATTGACAGCACGTCAATACGATATGAAAAAATTGGGGGTTGGCTACCCGTTGTCTAAAACAACTGACTGCTATTGATAACCTCATGCTTTCAATCGAAATCGGCCTTTAAAATTTAACCACTCTTGTGCGTTGAATACAAATTTACCTACATTTTGTTGTAAACGTGAACATTTTGATTTACTTTGGACTTACAAATTAACAGCTTTATGAAAAGTCCGAAATCGGCCCTTAAAATTAAACCACCCTATAGTATTATTAAATATTTGTGTAAGCTTTAACAAATGCTTATTGCATACTACTTTCAATCAATTATTATGCAGAGAATTATGTGGTACTTTCCAGTTACTTCCGTTTTTTATTTTGCAAAAAAAAAATAAATTTTTTAATCCCAATTATGAAAAGTTTTCTACATTGTTTTTAAAATAGTTTCCGTTATTGTCATTAAAATCAATTTAAGAAGCCTCAGTTAAAAGGTGATGATATTAGTGCTTAAAAGTGTTTTAGTTTTGTACACAGAAAAAAATTGACAAGAATTATTTTCAATAAAACCATGTTATTGAATAAAATTTTTATATTCAATAATATTTATCATTAACTTGGATATTGTATTTATCAATTCCGCGCATTTTAAAATATCATTTAATGCAATGCTGCCCACAGAGAGAAAACCGAGAGAAATGTATAAGCTTATGTGCATTCATTTGTACAAAAAGCCGACTGATGTTCGGCAGTCTGGCGCTTCTCTGGCCAGCAGTGATTTAATTTTTTTATTGAATCAACGATTTTCGTATTCAAATATCAAAATCATTTTTTTGTGTGTAAATTAAAAATATTTTTATTTAACAAAAAAGCACCAAAAGCACTGTAAGAAATTGTTAAAAGCACTGTAAATACCCGCTTTTAAAAAAAAGGGTATTAGCCAAAATTCCGCGTTTATGAAGAGGCAAAAAGCACCAAAAAAATACCCGAAACGCACCAAAATACCATCACTGATAGTTTCCATTTGGTCCCATTGCCAAAGAAGTGGGTGAGGACACACCCATTAAGTTTTTTTTTTTTTGTATTATATGTTATTTAACGGGTTCGATTTATACGAAGAATGGGCTGAGTCACGCCCATTAAAATTACATAAACTTTTTGAATAAGAAATATCTGTAATAGAGCGTCTACATTTGAGCAAAATCTAGTACTTAAAAAATTTCGGGCAAAACCTAGTAGATTACCCTTTTAAAACAAAATCTACTTCGTCACTAGATTTTGTGAAAATTTACTTCAAATCTAGTAGAACTCAGTGATGAAATTATACTTTTTTCAAATTTGTAAAGGGTGGACAAATTGAAGCTTTGTTGCAAAATGTGATACAAATTTTATACAAAGAGCGGTGGTCTGCCGACTGCCGACGTGCTAGAGGTGGACATTTGCCCCACATCATATTTCATTATTAATTTCCATATTTCTACTTTACATTGGTATCAATAAAACTGAATTTATCAAAAACATAAGTGTGTTTTTAAGATAATTTACTTCATAGCCTTAAAATTGCCGACCCTTTATTTAAAAGCAGTGTTGGATAAGCAAATTATAAAAAGAATTAACGAAAATTTAAAGAAACAATTAAAAGATATGAAAACCGGTTCACCTTGCAAACAATCTAAAGAACTTTCCGCCAAGCAAAACAACAAAGCGGAATATAGAAAATCGATTTGAAAAACATTAAGGGATATGAAACAAATTGCAAGAATTAAAAAATATGCAAAAATAATTATTCGATATTGTGAAATAAATCAGGAAAAAAAAATCCAGAGTGCAAATTACGACACTCGAAAAAGAAAAAAATTACAAAATATTTTTATAGTTTATATGAAAATAATTTAAAATTTTAATCAGTACACAAAAAAAAAATCAAATTAAAATCTACGTAAACAAGGTTAATCTTATCTTTTTCGGCAATGATTTTGCTTCATATGTGTTTCATGTTAATCTAACATGATTTATAGTAATATTCAAAGAAACTTTTTCCTTTTGAAATAAATTTATTTCAAGTTGATTTAACATTTACGTACTGTTTAAATCGAAATCAAGAATCATGCTGAATTAAAGTTATTTAAAGTTGTAACAACATGAATTTAATTTAATGTGGTATTTGTATTTTATTAATTATTTAATTTAGGTGTGTTTGTTACAGGCATCAGAAAAATATTTGTTTGCATATAAATTGGCCAAGATTTGAACTCGGAACTCATCGCTTGGTAGTCAACCATGCTTACCCCTGCAGCCACAACAACTTTAAACATTCTTTAGATATACACTAACGGTGTTATTTATAAAAATTATTAAGGCTTTATAAAGGGGTTTTAAGACAGTTTTCTATATAAAGTTTTGCTTATTTAAGGCTTTATAAAGCTTTAGTAGTTTTTATTAATAAGGACATAAATATGTACCATCATGAATAAAATTTTAATTCAACATTATTTCATTGATCGTTTAACATACAATTTACTTGAAAAGTTTTAGTTAAAAATATACAAAATAATTTGACGGCAAGACTAGTACACTGCTTACCAGCCAGCAGCAGTTTGTCGGCTGTTTACAAACATAAAAAAACAAAAACAACAACAACAACAACAATACAAAAACAACTCACACAACAAAGCACAAGTGTATTGCAGCTACCCTGCAAATAATATTGGAGTACGTGGTCCAATCTATATGAAACAGACTAGTTACATCATGGTCCCATGTAATGCAGTAATGGATCATGTAGTTTTCATACAAGCATTCAATGCTGTACGATAAGTGTTCGTGTTTAAACGAATATGATCGTTCTTCTTAGGCACTCACAAATTGTATGAGAGTGGTTTATAACTATTCCATATGGAGTAATTTCGGGGTTAGTCCGATGTAATGCGAAGTTGGACCATGTAGTCCAACCCTAGGACATTTGCAATGTTAAATCGACCACCTTTTTTTCATATATTTGGAGTAGTTTTGTGGTACTCCTACTCCTCTTTGAACTAGTCTTTACATGCATGTATGGAATAGTCGCATTATTTGCAGGGTATGAACAAAGCAAATAAACACCAACACACTTAAACCACATATTATTTCTTGTAAATTTAATGTGATTTGAAGGAATTTGAATCAAACTTTTTGCATGGTGATTTTGCATTGGTATTTTTTTCTGTGTGTATCGAATGCCGTAACTTGCCCCCAGGCTTGTCAAATATGTTATTTAAAACCGTAACTTTATAATAATCGGTTTCAAAAATGCCAAGAAAAATATGGAAAAATACCGACTTTTCAAATATTTTGTATAATTCGAAAACCATTTCAGTAACAGCCAATAATCGTATCATACAATTTAGGCAGACAAAAAATCCAGCTTCTGTATGTCGGTATTGCACGCAGTTAACGTTTACAATATCAGATCGATGTTATGCAACTATTACTAAAACTCTCAGGTAATGCATCCTTATTATCATTTGAAAGGATGATTGTTAATCGACGACCAATGTATGAAGAAGCTTTAATCCGCAATTATTTTAGATAATTTTTTTTTACTTCAATAAATCAATAATAATTAGCTGCACGTGTTTCAAATAACATAAGCATCATCGAAAATTCGATTTATTTTTTTTAATGTGGCAGAAAGATCTTTCGTTAATGTTTGATTAATTGCATTTCTTATTTATTTTCTTCATAAATAATACAATAATTTGAATGCTTTTTACGAAAGTTCTTTACTTACGAATATAACCCTCTTTCTTAGCTGTCTTTATGAAATCATTAAAGAAACATTAAATCTGAAAATTATCTAAAATATTCAAAAACTTACAATTTATGTTAAATACTTTAATAGCACAATTTACATTATTCAGACAAATGTAACGCATTTGTTTAAAGAATTTTAACAATAAGAAAAATATTTAGAGATAAAAACGCCAGTAGCACTTAAATATGGACACAAATCAACAAGTACACGAGTACGAATAGAAAAACTCAAATGAAAACATAAAAAAAATTCAAGTGCACACTTAAGCAACAAACACTAGACAGTCATTTCCAAGTTTAGCACTTAAGCGTATTTAAACAAAAAGATGTAGAATTTAGACAAGGCATCAGGCAGGCGCTGGCGGAGAAGACACAAAAATTATGTCTGAAAGCGTAAAACCAAAATGTAATTTTGTAGTCACTCACCCAGTCTTTCAGCCAGTAACACGAATGCACTCTTCTTTGTACGAATTGTACGAATAGCAAATATAAAATCTTAAGAAGTAATTAAAAAGCCACACTCACTTATACCAAAAGAGTGGAAATCTATTTTGGATTTTGTTCAATATGCATTTTCCAAGGTCTCTTCCTGGGGGTACTTGTACTTTGTAAATCATTTTTTTTCATCTTCTTTATTTATTTCATGCATTTCATATTTGTTTATGATAATTTAAGAGCAAATAAATAAATAAATTAATTTTTGTAAAATTCATCAGCCTCATGATCATCAGCAGGCACCACGATGACAATCAGAGTTGTACGTACGCAGTAATAATCGACAGTGGCTTAAATAAATAAATAATGTAATCTCTAAAGTGTTAAGTGAAAAAAAGAAAGAAGAAAAAAAAACGAATGTGCTACTCCTGCACACACTCGTAACAAGAGTTTTAAGGACTGGACTATTTTTATAAAGAACTTTAAATAATTAAATGTAGATTAAAAAATAGCCATAAAATACATATGTATAATATGTAAATGTTTTCATTAATGTAAGTGTGGAGTATACATATGTGAAACGAGTATAAGCTTAAATTAGACGTGCCATAGCCATAATGTGCCAAGGCGATAAACAATCGAAAATTTAATTGGTTTCTACACACAGAAAAAAAATACCAATGTAAAATCACCATGCAAAAATTTTGATTCAAAATCATTCAAATCACATTAAATTTACAAGAAATAATATGTGGTTTAAGTGTGTTGGTGTTTATTTGCTTTGTTCACACCCTGTCGGAGAATGTGTGGTTGACTACAAAAATAGTTAACTTATAGTTAACTTTCCTTAGACTGACTAAAAGCTAACTGCAATGTCATCCAGAACAAACCCAAAATTAATTCTTAAGTTGAGTACGTAATCGAATTTGATGAGAGCCAACAAATTTATACTCTTTATTCTCTCTTTTATATTAAAGTTTTGCTGTTGTTATTTTAGATGATATCAAACTGCTGCCGGCTGGTAGGAAGTTTACTAGTCTTGCTGTCGGAGGATCGCTGGTTCGAATCCTGGATAGTGTCATGCACAAGACTATTTATAAGACATGAGAGATTTTTTCAAATGCTTTACTACAGCGAAATATTCTAAAAGAATCGCTAAGCAACACTGTTGGCAAGACAAACAACCGAAAAAATGTCTTGCCAACAGTGCTGCTTAGCGATTCTTTTAGAATATTTCGCTGTAGTAAAGCATTTGAAAAAATCTTTCATGTCTTGAAAGGTCTTATAAATAGTCTTGTGCAGGACACTAATCCTGGATTCAAGTAAAAGCATTTTTTTAACTAAAACTTTACAATTCAAAGTATTTAGCATTTTGTTTAACTAAAACTTTTCAAATAAATTGTAAGTTAAATGATCAATGAAATAATGTTGAATTAAAATTTTATTCATGATGGTACATATGTATGTCCTTATTCATAAAAACTACTAAAGCTTAATAAAGCCTTAAGTAAGCACAATTTTGTATGGAAAATTGTCTTAAAACCCCTTTATAAAGCCTTAATAATTTTTATAAATAACATTGTTAGTGTGTATCTAAGGAATATTTTAAGTTGTTGTGGCTGCAGGGGTAAGTGCGTTGACTACCACGCGATGAGTTCCGAGTTAAAATCTTGGTCGGGGACGCCAAACAAAACAAACAATAATTTTTCTGATGGCTATGTCAACCACAAGTTGAATAATTAATAATATACATTTACTACATTAAATTAAATTCATGTTGTCCTAACTTGAAATAACTTTGATTCAACATGATTCTTCATTTTGATTTTCAAAGTATGTAAATGCTAAATCAACGTGAAATAAATAAATTTATTTCAAAAGAAAAAAATTTCTTTGAAATTTACTCTAAATCATGTTAGATTAACATTAAACACATATGAAACAAAATCATTGCCGAAACAGATTAGATTAACCTTGTTTAAGTTGATTTTAAGTTGAAATTTTTCTGTGTGTATGACAATAGCTATGACATTATGGCGAGTCATCTATAAGCAAATACAGTGTTGCCCATAAGTTTGTTTCGAACAGTTGTTTTGTATGTCACGTCTAATTTAAGCTTTAGTCCTAAATGTATGTGCATAAAAAATATGCATTTTATAGCTTAACCCTAATGGTTTCACTCACTGTATTCCTAAACTTAAAACATATCGTTAACAATGCACACACACACACACACTCATATTTGTACAAAAAAAAACACTTTTACATTGGCGATTTGTATTTTTTGTTTATCGTAATAGAAGAAAATGTGCGATTAAAACACCTTTTAATTATTTTTCTACACAATTCACAGCGGCATTTGACTGAGAGAAACCCCATGCATAACCAGCTCCAAAAACATTTTCCAAAGAGTCAGCTTTTATACTCGTACATATGGTTTTTATTATTTTTTTTACTTTAAACTTCTTGTTTAACTTGCCGACAGGCTGCCATAAATGATGGTACTTGCTTGCTTGCACTCATGCAAAAATGTTGTTAGTGAATGTGATAAAAATGCATGTGATTATTACACTGGTTCGGATGAATGAAAAAAAATTTTTCCATACTCTGAGTTATTGTGATAAGAGCAAGATTTAATTTTTTTTTGATAAAATTCGAATTAGGAGAATGTTCTTTTTTCGTTTATATTTTTCTTTTATATATAATAAAACATTTAATTTTGAATAGCCCCGCAACTTTAACAAATGTCATGACACAGCCTGTAACTACTTGACAGATGACAAGTAAGAGTAAAAATCACGCTATTAACAATAAATTTAGTATAGTGCGACTCTCACTAGCAAACGAAGGGTTCCGTAAGGACACTATAGTACATAACGATGGCTTAATATATGAAAAGCGTAACTTAATTTTCGATATTTTACAGGAGAAGGAAAAACCTGAATAAAAACTTAAGCATTTACATGCAAGAAAAAAAAATTTTTAATTAAGGGGCTAATTTTACATGGAAAAAATTTAAATTATAAAAAGAAAATACATAAAACATTTATCAACGCTGATCGTTGCGTTTTACAAAATAAGGCCCTAAATAAATCTTTCATTTTTAATTGTTACTTACTTCATTCTTGAAGGAGGATGTAATTATACGTTGGCTATCAGAAAACGTTGAAACGCGATTTCGAAAAAAACATGGAGATTCGCCCTTTTTATATTAAGCCATCGATATGTAATACTACACGAATATCTTGTCTGATGTGGACATATTTAAAAAAAAATTTGATTGTTTTGGTGTTTTTTTTAGTTTTAGCGCTTTTTTCATTTTGCCGATTTTTTCGGTTTTGGACGATTTTTAGTTTTGGAAGTTTTTATTCGTTTTGCATTTTTTGTTTTGTTTTTGTTTTTGTTTAGTTTTAGCCTTTTGTTAATTCTGGCGATTTTTACGATTTTGGTATCTTTCTTTTCTTCCTTTTGAGAAATTTTTCCGGTTTTTGGCGATTTTTTATTTTGAACGATTTTTTTAGTTTTGGTTCTATTTTTCGTTGTGGCGATTTCTTGATTGTTTTTTTGTTTTAGCGATTTAGTTTTGGCGTTTCTCCGTTTTGATGATTTTTTTACTTTTGCTACTTTTTTCCATTTTGGCGATTTTTTTTGCTGTTTTTCAGTTTTAACGATTTAGTTTTTGGCTAAATTTTTTTTCAGTTCTGACGATTTTTTCGGTTTTGGGCGATTTGTTTAGTTCCGACGATTTTTTGTTTAGTTTTAGCGTTTTGTTAATTCTGGCGATATTTTCGGTTTTAGTATTTTTCTGTTCTTCCTTTTGACAAATTATTCCGGTTTTTGGCGATTTTTTTATTTTGAGCGTTTTTTTAGTTTTGGCGATTTTTTTAGTTTTGGTTCTTTTTTTCGTTATGGCGATTTCTCAATTGTTTTTTAATTTTGTCTTTGGCGTTTTTCCGTTTTAGCGATTTTTTCGGCGTTTGACGATTTTTTTTTACTTTTTGCACTTTTTTCCATTTTGGCGATTTTTTGACTGTTTTTCAGTTTTACCGATTTAGTTTTAGCGCTTTTTTCTTTATGCTGATTTTTCCGGTTTTGGACGATTTTTTACTTTTGACGATTTTTTAGTTTTGGTAGTTTTTATTCGTTTTGAAATTTTTTGGTTGTTTTGTTTAGTTTTGGCGTTTTGTTAATTCTGGTGATTTCTTCGGTTTTGGTATTTTTCATTTCCTTTTGACAAATTTATACGGTTTTTTATTTTGAAGGGGTTTTTTTAGTTTTTATTCTTTTTTTCGTTTTGGCGATTTCTTGATTGTTTTTTAGTTTAAACAATTTAGTTTTGGCGTTTTTCCATTTTGGCGATTTTTTCGGTTTTTGACGATTTTTTTTTTTGTTTGGTACTTTTATATTTTGACGATTTTTTGGTTGTTTTTGATTTTAGTATTGGCGTTTTTTCCAAAAGCCGATTTTTTCGGGTTTTGGGAATTTTTTTCGTTTTTTTGCGACCTTTTCACATTTGGTGATTTTTTGCATTTTAGCGATGTGTTTCATTCTTGGTGATATATTTCATTTCAACGCTTTTTTCATTTTGGCGATTTTTTTTCGACATTTTTTTTAACTTATGGATTTTTTTTAGTTTTACATTTTTGAAAATTTCAAGAGCTTGCCTCTTACGGTTTCCGAGATACATAGATAGCTGCGTTGCCAAAATGTTTTTACTGGTGGCTACTGACAACTAACAGCTGTTAACTTCAGTTGCCAAATTGCAATAATGTGTGTTTCCTTTCCCTAAAATTGTTGTTGTTGCGTCAGTAGACTATTTTCTAATTTTGTTCACGTTAAATATTTCACGTGAACAAAATGTTCGCCTTTTATTCCCGATAAGGGTGAATATTGGCAACCAAAAATTTTTGCAGTCTTATTTATAAGGCTTAATAAGAAAAAATTTTTATGAAAATTTGTTTTAAGAACCCTTTATAAAGCCTTAATAGTTTTGTATAAATAAGGCTGTTAGTTTTTAATGTAAAAATGTGGTTTAGTTAAAAATATTTTAATTAAATTATATAATTTTCTCCACTACTTTTTTGAAAAGGCGAATTAGGCACTACCTTTGTTTTCGATTTTAAGGACATTTTCTACTTTCAATGATAATTTAGAATGGGTTTAATTTAAGAGAAAGAGGATTTGTCAAGTCGATCGCCTTATGGATAATTTCTCTGTTAAAATTTCAGAAGGTTGTTGTGATTTATTTACATTTTGAAAAATCTGAGTCAAAAGTTTTTCCATTGCTTTGTAATACATGTTAAAATTTATTATGAAATATATAAATAAACTGTAGAAATGTTTAGGCCAAGACAAATTTAAAAATCGTATAAAAAAGGAAAACGCTTAAAATTTTACCAATAATTACTGGAAATTTCAAGGATTTTTTTCAAAACATGATGTTTAGATGAAGGGTATACGAGATTCGGTAATATCTACCCTCATACATATATGAGATTGTATGTATAGTCTGTCTGTCTCTTATTTAAACGTTGTTTTTACACGGATTGTTTGCTGGACATAATATTTCTCTCCATCGAATCCGGCATTAAATAGCCTGTGGTGTTGACATCCAAATAACGTTGTTGATTTTATTGTAAACGTGTTCGTATTACCAGACAATTGTACTTATATATGAACAAATGTAAACGATGGATGTAGGCAAATGTTGAGATTTTTTTTTTGTTATTTATTTATTGGTGAAATTAATAAGTGGTCAGTAAGTACTTTATCAGTAAAATTTCGTAGGCCTCCTATTGTTGGCAAAAGTTTTATTTTCTTAACTGACTTCGGTAAGTGCATTCATTTGTGTTGTGAGTGCTGTTTGTTGCTGCACACGGAAGCCCACTTGATTGTCAATAATCGTTTAATTTTTATTATTTATACACTTTGTTGAGTTCTGTTTAAGACTATGTAAATATTCTTTTTTTTTCATATTCTTTGCGATTTTTATTTGTTTACAATTGAGTCATTTGCCATAAAATTTGCATAAGAAATTTGTAGTTTAATGGAAAATTATGAAAGGAGATGTAATGATTTTAACATTTGTATGTTTATTTTTTAAGTGGGATTTTCATATTTGTATTAGAGGCCTGCGTAAACAGTATTGATGTGTAAATACTCGTACGTCTTGTTTTTTAAATGAATTCTCGCGGTATGTATTATACTAAACCAATAATAAATGCTGTCTTTTAATAAGCGATGCTGAATGGATGCATTGCTGTTCGTGTATATGAGTGTTAACAAGCGATTTCGCGAAGAGTTCTTGTTCGTGACAAACAATCAAAAGAAGTAGTGTTGATGAGTGTATGCTTGTTATTTTGCATATTGTACGTTTCAGTACGTATGTATGTAACATGTAGATGGTAAGCTATTTTGTATTTAAGGCAGTAACCCGCAAGCCATAGCACAATTGTGCGGATGAAAATCACATACATGCTTATGCTCTTTCATTTAGTCGTCACTGAGCAAGCGACGAATTAAGTTGTGCACGCGTGTATTAATTTTTTCCTGTTTTTGTGTTTAGTTTTTTTGAGCACACGGAACGAAATTAAAGTTCAAATTTAATAAATTTCTACAGACAAAAAATTGGTAATATAATTATGGAAGCTGGGAAATATTTCGTGATTAAAAATGCTTTTGGCAATATGCAATGCATTTTATGTTTGGAATATTTAAAAATAATAGGGAATATAGCTTAAAAAGGCATTTTAATAGTATCAACAGAGCTGTGAATAAATTTAATTTTGAATTTATACACTAAATTGTTGAATGGTTATTAAATTTTTACTTTTTATTTAAGTTTTTAGTAAATTGTTTATTTACAAAATTCAAACAACTAATAACCACATCATGTAGTTTATGTTAGAAAACTTTTCTTCAAGTGCAAGTTTATTTTACTCTCATTTTTTTCACCAATACAAACATATTTTGTTTTGCGGGACACTGATTTAAGGGTAGTTTTTTAAAGCAAGCACACACAACTAATTTCAATGCATGAGAGCGTTTGTATGTACGCATATAAATAACAGATCATGAACACAACGTGTGTGCGTATGTATGTACATGCTTATGAAGAAGCATGCATCACAAATGTTTCCGTCACGAAGTATTTACTTCTTTACTTCTATACCTGCAATAACTGAAACAAATGTGTTGCCAAAAGTGTTGTTTAGCGTTTGTTTTAGAAGATTTCGCTGTAGTAAAGTATTTGAAAAATCCTTCATGTCTTAAAAGTTCTTGCAAGTGATCTTTTGCAGGGGTATAATATGTACATATGTATATGTTTTCATGTAGATAAAACCACATATGTTTGAAAATTATTTTTTAGTAGGCATTAACTACCATATTTAAAAAAATATATGAGTTTGAAGTATATCTTAAAACAAAACTTCTTTCTATTCAAATTCTGGGCAGAGAATGACAAGAGTATCGAATTACTCTTCGAATATTGGCCGTCAAACAGCTATGAATGCATACAGCTGAAAATGAAAAAAACACGCTCATATGCAAGCACACGCATTAAGGCTCAGTTAGCCGACAGTAATGTAATGTAACTGCAACAGTAGTAAACAGCTGATCAATATTGTTATGTGAAAAGTAATGAAAATGGTTATAGAATGTAACGTAACCTACTTTTCATATAAAAATATCGATCAGCTGTTTCCTATGTTGCAGTTACATTACATTACAGTCGGCTAACTGAGCCTTTAGTTTTAAACCGAATGCGTATAACTATAAACGACCAACAACTATGTTTATACACATTTTTTAATTAAATTATGCATAACAAACAACTACAACTAAAATTTATAGACTTGTTGAGCTACAATCATACGCATGAGTATAAAAATACTCTGACTATTACTCAGCTACACATGCGTATATACAGGGCTATTTCGTTTAGACAAACACGCATAAAACATGTTTTCAAACTGCCACACACACACACATTTTCCATTACATTTTATATACACAAATGTATATATACGATGGCGAGTGATGAATAAATATCCCGAGTATCATGTGTATATTTTTTTGGGCGGCTAAATATCCACAGCCTGAGTATAAACATATTCCGACTATAACTATGGCAGAGAGTCAATGTCCTTGATACACATGTGCTTATGAGAAAATATGTGAGCGTACGAATTCTTTGCGCTACAATTATGATTATACGCAGTTATTAAAATAAAGGCTATTTACTTGTGTATATATTGAGTACTCATTGCCATTCTCTGATTCTGACTTTCCGCTTTAAGAGTTATTGATCTTACCCCAGCTTTTCAAAATCGAGATATCATCATATATCGACGTTTTGGGGTCCTGAGAGTCGAATGTGAATATTTTCGCGATAATGTATGTATGGATGTGCAGATGTATGTATGTATGTGTATGTATAAATTAATGTGTACATGGGTATGTGCGAGTATACATGTATGTGTAGGTGTGCATGTATATGTGTGTGTGCATGTGTGTGCGTGTTTGCATTATCGTAAACATCTCATAACTGAAGAACATGTCAATGGATCAGATCAGTGCGTTAATATATGTTAAACTTGGATCAGAAGCAAATTTGCTGCATTCTAAAGATGTTGAGCTCCCTTACAAGGTAGTAGATTTCGTTTGGTAGATTTCGAAAACTTTCGAAAATAAAATTTTCGCAAAATCAAAATTGAATCACATCTTGAGATAAAAAAACAAACGTCCATTGCTGCCCATTTGCCTAAAATCTGGTGATTCGTTCGATTGATATAGTTGATGAAAACTTTAAAAAAAAATAATTTTTTCTTCTAATAGCATCAAGTTATTTTAATTAATTTTGTTCGAACTTTATTTGTTTATGACTCTATTAGAGAGTAAAGTTCGTATCGCCCTGTAAGCCAAACCAATTGCACTAAAGAGAATTAAAAGTTATTATTATCTGAAGATTTTATTATTTTATTATTATTCGTAGATTTTTATATGAAATTTGAGAAAAACTACAAAAACTTTGTATTGTTATTGAATGTACCTAAAAGGTAAAATGAAAAACAAACTGTAGGAAATACTTATTGTAATTTCTCATATTTATTTAAAGAGTGCCAAAATGAAACTAATTTAAAAAAGTTAGTTTGTTGCTGATAAAGCAGTGATGAGTTGCCTAAGCAGCAACGAAATGCATATAGACGAGCTCAGGCAACAGCAATCAAACTTTTTTAAATTCAATTAAAAAATGTTTAGCAATACGAACAACAGATTCCAAGAACAATTACTGTTGTTCAAGAAAATTCGCTTAGAAAAAATAAAGAAACTACGTATCTACTCCTTTAAATTATTCACCATCACGAGTACATTTCCTATTTATCCACAATATGTACATTAAACTTATTTATTTATTTATTTATATTTTATTTAGATTAGAATTTATTATTTTTCCCTTTCAAAAATATGTAAATATTTGTGAATAAATTGCGTTGGCAAACAACAAAGTTGCCAAGAAAAGTGAAGAACACAACTTCTGTATTTTTATTACGAGTATTTTGTTAAATTGATTTCCTTATTAATAAATTTATTTTCTTGTATCTTTTTTTTTCAATCTATTTTTTGTTACTGCAGTAAAGTTAAGGTGACAAAATTCTCTAAGTCTTTGTTAAATATTTAATTAAGTTGGAACGAAAAAAAAAATAAAACTTACAGAAAAATCAAGATAAACAATCTGTATCTGTACGTTTGCGAGTAATTAAGTGCGTGTAGGTGTGTGTGTGTGAGAATTTTGCTTTATTGTTAATAACAAATTAAGCTTTTTCACATCTTTTTGTAGCTACTGCATTGAAATTATTATTACTATTATTATTATGGCTGGTGGGTGGTACATACATATTATGAAAGTTTTGTTGGTGGTGGCATTTATATCTCAGGAGTAAATAAAAACATATTTCAACATGGCTCTTTATTTTTATTTTTTTTTTTTTTTTTTTTTTGCTGATTAAGAGTTAATGGGAAACGCACAACATAATGGAATGAATGAATCTTTACATTATTATCTTGATAATTTTAATCTTGTTTATTTAATTCCGTCAACATTCTATTTTCATACGCTCATGGGCAAAAACCATTTTAATTTATACCTTGCACGCAAAGAAAAAATATGGTTGAGGTAACCATAATCAAACAGCAAAATACTATGATTGAATTATATGGTTGCAGTCAAATCATATTATTGTTTATAGAAAAAAAACTTTTAACAATATTATTATCTGAGTTAATTATAATATTATCTGAGTTAATTATAATATTATCTGAGTTAATTATACAGGGTGGGCCAAAAGAAACCAAGGGGTGTAAAAGTTTAATAACTTTTTTGTTTATTAACTTTTTTTATTTTTTCTTTCAGATTATATAATATACAAAATGGAAATTTTTTTACACTAAGTATGAAAAATGATGTCTCTTAAGTGACCACCGTTTTCAGCTTCGCACTGATGGGCTCTTTTAGAGCATTTTCCATAACATCTTTCAAAAATTGTGGCTGTAGCGTTCGAATTTCTGCAACAATGTTTGCCTTGAGTTCAAGGATTGTCTCTGGCTTGTTCACATACACTCGCTCCTTCAAAAAACCCGAAAGAAAATAGTCGGGTGCTGTCAAATCTGGCGATCGCGCTGGCCAAATAATTTCCGAATTTCGAGAAATTATTCGCTCTCCAAAAATTTGACTTAAAAGTGCCATTGTGTCTCGGGCAGTATGGGCAGTGGCTCCGTCCTGCTGAAACCACATACCAGGTCTGTTTTCAAGAGCAGGACGTAAAAAATTTTCTATCATAAACCGATACCGCTCTCCATTTACGGTTACAGCACTTCCATCTTCATTCTCGAAGAAGTAGGGCCCAATGACATTTTCAGATGTGATCCCACACCATACTGTATACCTGATGGGGTGCAATTGGCGTTGATGAATGGCTCTTGGATTTTGAGAACCCCTACAGTTCTGCTTATTAACAAAGCCATTCAAATGAAAATGAGCTTCATCACTCATAATCAAATTTTCAATTTTCAAATCAAATAATAAAATTCTATTGTTCTGGTTCTCTGTTCAGTTGTGAACCTCTCCATTATAAATTCTCCAAGTGTTGTCTATATAATCTGAAAGAAAAAATAAAAAAAAAGTTAATAAACAAAAAAGTTATTAAACTTTTACACCCCTTGGTTTCTTTTGGCCCACCCTGTACTATAATCTTAGTATTGTAAATATGACAACACTATTGTTAGATGTGACTAAAATATAATTGAGACTCAGCATACCATGTTCTAATTTTATATTAATATTGTTAAATACGACCACAGTATTATTTAATATAATAATACTATTTTAATTTTTAATCATATATTTATTGTAGAAACAGCTGTGCATTAAATTCGAAATAAAAATAAATTAACATTGAAATAAATTGAATGAATTGAATTGAAATAAATTGTACATATAGAAATGTATACTTACACGACATACAGTAATGTCTGTATAAAAAGATACACAAATGTTTATATATTTTTATTGATCTACCCTTTTGTTTATACTTTATTTATTTATTCATTTATTCAACACTACCGATAGCTTACAAACGAAATACTGAACTGACAGATGTTTCTGTAAAAGATTTTTTCTAAAAACTCAACATAGTATGGTTTTGGATAACATTATATTATTATTTACATCACATTATTTTTAAATAATAATACAAACTATGTAGTTGTCATAAACTTTTAACAAAACTATATTTTTAAACTCTAACTATATCCCACTTTTTTATGGATGTGATAATGTAATTATTAAATTCAAACATTACTCTGTTTATCGTAACGAAATAAATGTTTTAAATAACAATAATTAGTTTTCAACGACCACACATTTTTTCAGAGAACATAATATTGTTTTCTCAACCATTCTACAACCATATCTTTTCTTTGCGTGTGGAATCTTATAATTTACCCTAAAATATTTTTTGGGGGAAAAATACTTCCTGCGGCACTTGTACGTACTTGTACGTAAATATTAAGGCAGTCGTGATAACATAAATTTTATTTTGGACATTTTGTTGTTGTGTTTTTTTATTTTTTTCTATTTAAATTTAAGACCCGTGCGCTTATAATCACGTACATATTTCACTTACATATACTTTCCTTGAGTTGTATGTATGACTAATTTCATATTTAATTTTGTTTATTTGAGCAAAAGATTAGATGCACAAACAACAGAGATTTTTTGTATAAAAATGGTGTTTATTAAAAATTCAGATAAGAGTTAATAAATAACAAGAAAATTTCAAATTTCTTAAGAAACGCTTCAATGTTAATAAAATTTAATTATGTATATTTTTATTCGAAAGGACTCTTAGACATTTTATTTTAAAATTGTTAAGGTAAATTTTCGCGAATGTTCCACATTATAATAAATTTTCTTGGTCAATGTCATTGTTAACCGACTTTAAAAAAAATCAATTCGTCTGTATTTTCATTGGCATTTTACACCGATTGTAAAAATTCTTTTTTTGTGTAAGAGGATATAGCTTCCATTTGGCCCCCTTGTAACAAAGCGGGGACACGCCCACCAATTTTTTATTTGATTTTATATTTTACCTATTCGATTGCTACGAAACTTGTACACATTGGGCCCTGGTAATGACACAATCTCGAAGTTGAAAAAATTGGCGGAGCCACGCCCACTAAAACCTAATATTATATTTTACATACTTATATTTAAAAGATTTTAACGAAACTTTGCACATACCCATAACTCAATAAAAGACGCAATATTACATTTAAATAAGTGGGCGGGCCACGCCTATTGAGTTTTAATATTCCTCTGTATTTTTTGGCATTGTTACTTGTTACTAACGCCGCATATTTAATCCGACTGTAAAAATTCTTTTTTGGTCTAAGAGGGTATAGATTCTATTTGTACCCCGGGTAAAAAGTGGGCGGAGACACTTTTTTTAAATTTTTTTTATTTGATTTTATATTATACCTATTCGATTGTTACGAAACTTACCCAACACATTGGGCTTTCGTAATGAAACAATCTCGAAGTTGTAAAATGGGCAAGGTTACGCCCACTAAAATTTAACTTATATTTTACATGCTTATATTTCACCGATTTCTATGAAACTTACGCACGCCCGTAATTAAAAAAAAACACACACAATATTGCATTCAAAAAAGTGGGCGAGCTACGCCTATTAAATTTTAATCTTATATTTTACGTGCTTGCATGTACTTATTTTTACAAAACCCTCTTTGAGCTCTTAAAACAGCACAGTCTAGCACTAAAAAGTGGGCGGTGCCACGTCCGTTCAAATTAAATATTATATTTCAAGTGATGCAATTTTATCGATATCTACGAAACTTGGCGCACACAAAAGACACAAGTGGGCGGGGCCACGCCCATTCAAATTTAATGTTATATTTCACGTACCTCTTCCACTTGATAGGTTTTTACGAAACTTGCGACAGCCCGAGTGCTCTGAAAAATACTTAATCTTGTGTTAAAAAGTGGGCGGACTACGCCCATAAAAAATTAGTGTTAAATTTTATGTACTTCTAGATTCCCACGCATCTTTGCAAAGAATTCCGGCTCTTAGAATGACATAATTTTATGCTTAAAAAGGGGGCGGGGCCATGCCCATTATATATTAATATTATATTTCATGTGCTGCTACCTGACACATTTTTACGAAACTTGGCACACACCTTGAGCTTTGACAGTGACGCATGTTGAATTTGTAAAAGCATGACTAAGCCCCTAAAAATATAAACTTGGCTTTGGAAATTTGAAAATCAAACTAAAAAAAATTAAACAGACTTCAAAGATAAGCACTAAATAGTTAAAAATTATTTAGATTCAGTTGGCAACGAATACTACATACATATAAAGGCTCTAACTCATTATTTTTTTGAAATCGGGATTTTTGTATATTTCGCCAGAAGAGCATTTAATGTATCGAAAAATGCAAAAATCTCGATTTCAAAAAAATAATGAGTAAGGGCCTTTATATATTAAGGTAACGATATGTATAAAAATATTTGATCTAACTGAATATAAATTATTTTTAACTTTTTAGTGCTTATTTTTGAAGTCGGTTTATATACATATATATGTATATATTTGTTAAAATTTTTATTATAAACAATTTAATTTTAAGGCCGGTGTTAGTACACAGAAAAAATATTCCTGCAATAAACGCCTTTAATTGAAAATAATACCAAAAATCAATTAAAATGGTATTTAAGTCAATTAAACTTTTATTTAAAAACTTAATTAATTACAAAGTTTAATTGACTCAATTACATTTTTGATTTAGGGTTTTATTTTCAATTAAAGCTATTTATTGCAGGAATATTTTTTCTGTGTATAAAAGTGAAATCACTCTGTGTTGTTGAAAACACCTTTGTGGCCTTCTTCGATATTGATGGGGCCTTTAACAAAAACATATTTGAAATATGTGTATTATACTGCTTCCAAATAACAGCTCACTATGTTGCTGTCGCTTTCATTATAGTTAAGCAGCTGGCTGGTCAACCACAACAGTCGTGCATATGTTTAAAGCCTTCACCACATCATGACAAATAATAAAAAAATAATTAAATAAATAGTTCTTCTGCCGTTATCATAATTATTTTATTGTAGTCTATAAAAAAAAGAAATAGCTTCCACTTTACTTTCTCCAACTTAAAACATTGACTAAAATGAAATCTTAAGCCAAGCTTACAAAGAGAAATAATGAGAGGCGGCTGTTATAAAAGTCTTGCAACTGACAATTTAAATATTTTTAACAAAAAACTAGAAGTCATCAATATTAACACAACAAATTACTAAATGATTGGGGGCAAAAAGAAAATACATAGTGGCTGCTGCTTATCGGTAATTTCTTTACTTGACTACTGGACTTGGCTTTTAACATTTTACCTCCTGTATTTTAGTGAAAATTAAATTGTTTGATCATTTGCCGCCGCCGTTCATTCATTCTTTCATTCATTAATTCCTTCATTCATCTACTGAGTCATTCTTCTCATAATTTTTTTTTATCTCACGACACATTCTCCAGCTCTCAACTTAAAAATCAATTTTGACCAAGTTAACACTTTAAAAGAAATTGTTACACAATTTCACTAAATGTATATTTTTTTTTTTAACGAATTCGATGATAATGTAAAATGCATTAAGAGTTTGTTCATTGTTTTTTTTTATTTTTATTTTTTTATTTCATTTTTATCTCCGAGATACAACGAAACAGTGTTAGAATTATTTTGTGTTTCAAAAATTTTAAATTTCCGTTTTTTTTATTTTCTTGCTGTGGCGGATGTCTTCATCTGTCTGTCAATGGATTTAGTGCTGAAGAGTTTGACATTTAGTGCCTGAGTTTAGTAGATTGACGAAAAAGTGTTATCAAAAGGGGTTTCTGTTTGATGGGATTTATTGTGATTAAGACATTGACAGTTTTCTTTCAAAATTTTGTAACTCCAAAAGACAACGTTGGTGAGAAAATTTTTAAAATGTTGAAAGAGAACATTAAAAATGTTAGATATATAAAAAATAGTATATGTATGTACATATCGCCCATCCAGAGCCGACACCGCAGACCATTTTTGATCTATCAGTGTATATTCTGGCGTCATATTCCCCTACCATTGTGCCTTCCTTCAACTCACGTCTGGATGGAATCAGAACTTTAGACACCTTGTCAAGAAGTCAGTAATCATAGCTCTATAGCGGTCACGATGGCGGATAAACTGATTCGAGTGTTCCTCCTCGCTCTACAGCAGCAATGACATCTTTTGTACGCACTGTACGAGGTCTCTGTGGATGCTTTTTATCATTTAGATATATATAGATTTTATTACAGCTACACAAAGTTGAAGCGAAACATCGGATATAATAAATAAAATTGTAAATTGATTACAAAAGACCTATAGCTGTAATAAAATCTATATATAACTAACATAAAAGGTCGAATAAATTATTATAATATTTATCATTTAGAGTAAACGTGGTGCGAAAACTTTGACATAGTTAAATCAAATAATTGCTCAGACGGACGAGTATGTTGAGCGTAAAATGGACGTAGTGCGTGATACGTCACTATTTCGAAAAGAACCATGATTTTCAAAATAAGTTTGCACAATTTGAAAGCGTCAGTCTCTTCAAGTAGAATTGCCACACTAAACTAAACATAAATCACTTGGCAGCTGACAAAATGGCCGCCAGTTAAACAAAGTGCTGCCAACTTAAAGTTTTATACCTCCACCCTTTATATAATCGCGAATAAGAGCTTTTTTTCTCTAATTAACTTAACAAATTTTTGTCAGACATCTTGTAATAATTTTTAATAATTTCAACATTAAAAAATACTTATTAAAATTGCAAACTTCGTTTTGTTTGTTTGCAAATGATGTTATTGGTAACTCTGACAGCTGCTGAAATATATGTACATAACAATTGCAAAATCCATCTGGTAACCTTGTACATGGTCGAGACTACACTGGAAATTGTATGAGTGTAACCAAATGTTTGAAAATATGCAAGGGCAGTGCTGACCCTTTATTCTTTAATTCGCTACGGCTAAATCTATATCGCTTAAAATCCATAAAGCCAATTTATCGATTTTCGGCTACAAAGTGCAAGTTAATCTTTATTTTTGGTTTAAAATGTGTTTAAACTAGCAAACATATTGTATAGCAGAGCCATCGGCGAAATAAAATAACCAATAAAAAGGCTACTATACACAGCTTCAATTAATACGCCTCAATGACACCAGAGGCGCTGCAACACTGCATTATTAAAATCCAGAGTTGTAAAAGAATGAAGCTTTCCTCTATTTGTTCCTTCAATACCTGGTTTTTCTATCCCTATCCCTTTCCAAAAAGAAGGTAACACATAGTAATAGTAGTAGGCTTTCATTGCCCGGATGTTACTTCTCCAAAAAAAAAATATATATATATATATATATATATATCAGTACATTCTTTAAACCATTTGTAAACGCATAAAATTGGGCAATTAAACTACCACTTAGTACTCATTTACACTATGCAAGTTTTATTGCTGAGGTGATTAGTTTGTTAGGAGAGAGAGTGACAAGGGGAAAGAAACGTTTCTATTCCCCTCATTACTCTCTCTCACTTAATCTAATCAGCTTAGCAATAAGACTTGCACAGTGTAAACTAGGACTTACAGACCTTATGTTTTTCATTAAAAGATTGCTAAAATTTTTTTAAAACCTCTACTTTTACTTCAGATCTTGTTTGATCTGTTTTCTTACACTCTATTATTCTATTTCGCCAAGCATAAATATAATTTTTTTCTCAGTATTTTTTTTATAGTTTTTTTGCCTTTTTGATTGTGCAAAGAATTGATAGCCTGGTGCAAAACAGCTGTTTTTGCTGCCACAATATTATTTTTTTAGCCTCACACAAGGTATGGTTCACTGATTTACTAATGTTGAGTTTAAACTCTATTTATAAATTTGAGTTTAGTTTAACTAAACCAGCGTTTAAACTTTCTCTGATTTATTAGCTCTAAATAAGACAGTGGGTTATAATTTAATTCGCCGAAATTTTAGAGTTTTATATCATCGCCAAGAATTGCTGATTTTGTATTTCAGTTCAGCGTTTTAGCGATCGAATTTAATTTTAGCGAATTACAGAATATATCTGCTGAGTACATTGACTTCACTTTAAATTTATGCCGCCTAAACTATGTCATCTATAGTTTTTTTAACAATATTTCTGAGCAGATTTTAAATGAAAACACACTATCTCTCTCCCACCGTATTGTTATGTAGAGATTTGTACAAATATACTTATATCAAAATTCTTTAAATATTTCAGTGACATTCTTGAAATTCTCATTTCAATTTAAATTCAAGAAAATTTAAATAAAAACTCATCACATTTCAGCGGCATATACATATGTACATTTACATGTGTGTAAAGAAAGCCTTCAAAAAACAAACAAGTATCAATTATTTGTGAAAAGCGTAAAATTCTCACAAGTAAAAGGTTACAACTTCACACTAATCTTTTGTAAAAGTGCTCTAGCTAGCGCTATGAGTGTCGACGTTTGTGATGAAGATGAAAAAGTCTACTCTGCCCTGCCAGCATTTGTGCCAGAACAGAGGCGTGGTGGAGAGTATGCGACGCTCTTATCAATATCCATACAATGGCGGCATACTTTTATCGTATAAATAGAAAACAAAAGGGAATTTTTTTAATGAAAGCCAATACCAATTTGGATTAAAAATTCGCTTCAATGATTATAAAGAAGAAGAAGAAGAAGATGAAGAAAATAATACGACTCTTTTTAATGTTTCAACATTTTAATGCGGGGCAAGTGATCATCTATGTATTTCGCGTTTTAGAGTTTTGGTCTTTGATCACTGTAAAAGCATGTAATGGTATTTGAAATTACAAAGGAAAATACATGTCGGCCCTTTTTCAACTGAGATAAGCCGTCTATTGATCTCACCTCATTTTCAAATAATAATAATAATAATAACAATAATACGAGATACACAATAACAAATGCAAAGAAGAAAAGAAATGTACCGACCCGACCCATCACATCACCTCAATCATACTCGCAACAGAGAACATGCTGCTGCAACACATCCAATCATTATTGTTATCGTTATCATCATCCCCTGCCAAACAACATACAGCCACTCAGACATATTTACCTGTGATCTATTACACTCACTGGAATACTTTTTAACACGGAGCTAGCTGGCTGGCTAGCTGGCAAAGGTAAAAAAAATATGCGCAAGAGAAAGAAAAGAAATTTTGAAATTTGTATTACGTTTATGAATTGGGGAGGTTGTGCTTGTTACACGTGCAGCGCTACTGAATATTCTAACTAAAATTTTTATGCATTTCTTTACTTTGAGAGATTATCTCTTTATCAGTTCTAATCTCAAGTAGTTAATAAAGTGGATCTCTTTGTTCATTGACCGTTCTCATTGTTCTGCAATGTCGGCTTGTTTCTTTTGCCAATTTACCGATGCGTATGATCGTTTGTGGTGCTACTAGTTTTTCTTCTTATTCTTCTCTCTCCCTCTCTCTCTCTAGTAAGAATGTTACAGAAGTTGCAGATAGCAGTCGCGTAATGATGATTTTTTAATCCTCTGAAAGTTAGTTGTGATGACCATAAAACAGGAACAGATAAAACAATGATGACATTAAAAGTCTTCCGATAAAGAAAAATTAATCCATAGACAAAAATTAAAATTACTTAGTTTTTTACAACAACAACAAAAAAAATATAACAAATAATAATGATTTCTCTTTTTGATCAATGCCGCCAAAAATGCTCGAAAGTCGAACGAATTTTTTAAATTCTACAGAGATTATCTTAGTTAAGTGCTTGTGGTTCAATTATTTTTTTAAAGTTTTAGCATCATAAAATTCAAGTGATTTTCTTTAAAGGTTTGTAAAAAGGAAATGCTGTTTTTAAGTCAGGCATCCCCAAAAAGCACCTCACATAAGGACCACTCTCTTACTTTCTCTCTCTCTCTCTATCTTATATGCAGAGATGGGATTGAGAATTTTAAAATTGTACTAACAACTTTCAAAAATTTTAATTTTAGAACTTAATTGTACTAAAATATTTTTTAGTTGAAATTATTTTATTTTTATTAAAATCATCGTCGGTAGCCAGAAAAAAAGGCCAGGAGATCGTTTTCATAAATTTGCTTGTAAGTTCGGATGTTAAAGCATATGTTAAAGCAGTTTAAGTTGAAATTTAAAATAAACACAAATTAAAAGCATGTGCTCTAGCAGCCGAGTTTGAAAGCAAATGATTTGGAAAAAGACGAGTTCACATTTTTTTGGATTTTCTCGTTGCGTTGAACTTTCACAACCCTGTTTTAAAGCGAGAAAAATATGAGTATCATATTGACATACTACACAATTTTCACTTTTGAACAATAAAAATAAATGCGAATTGGAATTACTAAAACTGAGGAGATTCCTTAAATGTACTCGTACACAGAAAAAAGTATTCACCAATTAAATCAATTAAATTTTTAATGGTATTAATCAATTTGAGTGGAAAAACTTAATTGATATTATCAAATTGTTTATAGGTGAAAATTTAATTAATTTTTTAATCAATCATATTACTTTTGTGTGTGTACTAGATTAACCATTGGTGTACTTTTGTAGTTTTCGAGTTTGAATAGTACCAAAAACAGTACAATTGTACTAATTTTGCCACCCCTGGAATGTTTAGGCATATGTATGTGTGTAAGTAGCAAACGCGAAAAAGAAGTAAACAAACTAAAAAAAAAAATCTGTCTGTCTATTAATTTTCAATGTTAAAAGCTTCGGGCAAGAACAAAAGAGAACTTAGAAAATGTCCGGCAAGCAGGGCTGTCAGATGTGGCGATTTCTCGCCAAACGTGGCGACTTTAAAGCTAGTTGGGCGTCCTAATTTTCGATTTGGCGACATGGCGATATTTTGGCGTTTTATAAAAAAGTTGGCGATTTTGTTGGCTATTTTTGATGAGCCATGATTTAGCTTGAAACTCGTTAAATATTATTTTTATTATGGTATTTGTCTCGTGTAGATAATGTGCTAAGAACATTTAATACTGGTATTAACAGCAACCGTTTTAGAAAACTTGGGCAAATTTCTGCAACTCGTTGGTTGTTTTATGGAGCGGGTATAGGACGAATTTTGGAGTAATGGGTAGAGCTTAAACATCATTTTTCACTTATTTCAACAGCCGAAAATGATGAGACTGCCCCAAATATATACAAAGAATTATGTGACGAAAAGACAAGATTTTTTTAGATATTTATAAATCCAATAGTAAATGAAATAAACCATTTAAATCTTGAATTTCAGTCAGATAACATGCATGCAGGCAGTATGCATCAGAGGCTATATTCTACTCTTCTTTCATTTTCTTCAAAAGTTTTCAAGCCAACAATTTCGAATGAAACTCATAATAACGAAAAATTGATAACCAATGAATGTTATTATAGCTATTGATATACCAAACACTTTTCTCCCACTAAATGCAATCGATTTTGGGTCAGCATTTGAAACTGAATTAAGCAATGTTGAAATGGCTGATGAACATTTTGAAATACTTGGGAGAATATTGTTTTTCGTATTTTAAGTTGCTCGTGAAAGAATTAATAAATAGAATACCTGAAAACATGAATATATTTAAAGTTTACGAACATTTTTCCATTATAAAATGTTGCAATCCATTATCACAAACAAAATTTGTTTTTGTTAAAAATATTTTTATTATTTTTATGAATCCTAACATGCCGCTAGATGTTTATGAAACACAATGGACAAAATTACCGCTTGTGGATTGGAAAGATTATTTTAATGGTGATATTCCATCTAACTTAAATCAGTTTTGGCCAAAAGTTTATGATTATAAGGATACGGTAGTCACGTACCATTTTATAGAACTTGCTTTGGCTGTACTTTACATGCTGGTAATTCCAACAACTAATGCCTGCGTTGAAAGGGTATTTTCAATAATGAACTCAACTAAAACGCGCTTCCGAAATATCATGCAATATTAACTTCTTGACGCGTTATTACGAGTTATAAATTATATGAATGTAAATAGCACATGTTGCACTTCTTTTATACCTTCGCAATATATGTTGAAAGAGTTCAATTCTCATACGATGTATTCAAAAGAAGAAGACAATATGGAATGTCTTGACGATGAAGTATATATCGTTTTAGATATGTAATAGAACTGCCACTACATGTACATACATATATCTAATATTTATGTACATGATGAATACTAAGCTACTTTACATTGTACCTTTTTATGCTCATAATCATTTTTACATTGTTATAAATAAAAATAAACATTTTTGGCGAATTTTAGCGATTCGGAACAATTTAATTTTTTATAATTTATAAAATAAATTTTTAATAATTTATAAAATACAAATTTCATTGTCAAAAACTAAAAAAATTAGACTTTGGCGATTTTTGACATTGGATTTGGCGAAAAAGGTGAAAATAAATCTGACAGCCCTGCCGGCAAGCAGTGTTGACAGTTTAGGGGATTTGTCCCCAAATTGGGGATTTTTTTTCGAGATTGGGGATGAAAATTTCGTGTTGGGGATCTGGGGATTTGTTGGGGATGATAACCAAAATTAAGGGGATTGTTTGGGATTTTTTTTATAACTGATGGTAACAAGAATGATCTTTGAGCTGAGAAATGTGTGTCTGGCAAGTCTAAAAATGTGTGTTTCTATTCATAGTGAATGAATTCTATAGGTAATAAAGAAGAAGTATCAACGCGGATTAACCAATATAAAGAACACTACCAAAACAAGAATACGTAACAAATTGAAATATGACTTGTTGGAAGCACTTTTTAGAATAAAGACACTTTAAAAATAATTCCTTCTGCTTAAATGCTAAAGCTTTTTAATACAAGTACTAAGATTTCGATTCTGAAATATTTGAAATGGTAAACTTTGGTTAAAAATTTTTTTTATAATTGTGTATATTAAACTATGTGTTATTTTTTCTTTGCAAGTTTTATAAGTACAAATTAAATTAATATGAATGTAAATATAGCTATCGATATAAATGAATTTTATTAAATAAATATGTTATTTTTGAAATTACTTTTTAAATAAAATTAAAAAAATTCATCTTTTTTACAAAACAAAAAATTTTAATAAAAAAACTCAATTTGGAGATTTTCGGGGATGACAAATCAGAAATTGGGGATAAGCTCTAGAAAAAAACTGGCAACACTGCCGGCAAGAAATGTCGCAAATGTAAAAAAATGACTTATCAAGGTGTTTGTTGGGAGTAAAGATGCCAGACACGAGCTTATTCGCCGCTTATAATAGTGTTGCCAGTTGTTCACATAACATTTACCAGGTTTACATGTAAAAACTTGCATCAGGCCAACACATATCGATATGTATACACGCAGATCAATAAGTCCGTGATTTTTTAATGAAACACAGTTTTTTTTTGGAAAACAATAATTTATTTTTCAACATAATCTCCTTTTAACTCAATACACTTCGTCGAATGTTTCTACAGTTATTGTATCCCTTTCAAAAAATAGAATTTTTGAGGTCCTTGAAATAGGTCAATAATTTAATTGTTGGAGCTAAATCACTTTCCACCGAGCCATTTCTTTAGATTTGGAAATAGGAAAATATTCACTACGGGCTAAATCCGGAAGATATGGTGAATGGGGTAGCAATTCGTAGCCCAATTCATAGAGTTTTGCGATTGAGACTGCACACGTGAGCACTCGTGCCTTATCTTGATGAAAAAGAATTTTTTTCTTAACCATATGGGGTCGTTTTCTTTTTAAATCCTCATTACATCGGTCTAATAAGTTGGCATCGTCGTTTATCGTTTTTCCTTTCTGAAGGTAATCGATGTGAATTATCCCGCGTATATCCCAAAAAACTATTTTCATCACCTTTTGGCCGACAAACTCACCTTGGCCTTCTTCGGAGTATGTTTAGACTGCTGCTTGGTCCCCGGAGTACAGTAATAGATCCATGTTTCATCCACCGTTATAAAACGCCTCAAAACTCATTCGGTTTACGGTCAAACAACTCCAAACAATCATTTGCAGTTGTCACACGTTTACGTGTATGTTCAATTGAGAACAAACGCGGAACCCATCTTGCACACAACTTTCTTAAACCCAGTTGATAATTTAAAATCGAAACCACACTGCCATATGAAATGAATATGGCATCAACAATCTCACGCACTCTTACTCTTCGATCGGCCAACAACACATCGTGGATTTTTTGGACATTTTTGGGTGTATTGACCTCAATTGGCCGTCCAGAACGTTCAGCGTCATTTTTACTTGTGCGACCACAACGAATGTCAGTACCCCACTTTTTTCCATTGAAATCGACAGTGCAGAGTCCCCATAGTATTTATCGAGCTTTAGCTTGGTTTGATTGACGGTTTTTTTCGCGCAAAAAATATTATTTAATGAGCACTCGAAATTCATTTTTTTCCATTCACAGAAAAAAGTATTCACCAATCAATATTTTCAATTAAGAATTTAATTGATTCAATTAATATTTTAATTTTATTAATTAATTTGAGTGGAAAAACTTAATTGATATTATCAAATTGTTTATAGGTGAAAATCTAATTAATTTTTTAATTGATATTGCAAATATTTTAATTAATATTACAAAATTATTACATTACTTTTTTGTGTGTTTTTAGAAAAATACACGAGGTTGTATGTTTTGAGCAGCTGTTAAAGGCAAAGGAAATGATGACACTTGGTCAAGATTTGACAGTAGTCTATTAACAGGTGGTACTTGATGTGAACAGTGTTTTATTTCATATAGCTACGATGGAAGTTCGTTCCCAAGTCCTTGTTTGGGAGATTGCAACAATATCTGCTTTTGATAAAAGCGAATAACAGTTTTAGTGTTCTCATAAAATCAAGAGCAATAAAAAAGTGAACAACTCAATAATGTATATCATGATGATTAAGCAAGCAAATCTTTTGTGCTCACCTCTTTGATCTACTCGTACAAATTTTTTTTAAGAACAGATTCCTGCCAATAACACTGGCTACACGTGTAAAGCAAATATACTGTTCCAATCAAAATTTTAATTAAGTTTATAATAAAATAGGTTTTGAATGAATAAAAGTTTCTTAGTTTGTAGAAACACAAATAATAAACTAAACTTTCTTGTAAACTTAATTGGCTTGTAAGCTTGTAAACATAACAATAAAATTTATTGTAGTGACTTTTTAAATGCGACATCGATACTGGACTATAAAACCATGTACGGCACATACATACATACGTACATCAATTGTGTCTAGACAATATACAATATACAATATTATTATTATTATTATTTTGTTAGCACAAGTTAAACATATGTTATGTAATTCAATAACAATTATATAACTTTTAAACTAAATCTATAAATGAAAAAAAAGAGTATAAAATATTTTGTCATACCATTTAATTAACGAAAATAATACTTAAAGTTGATTTATTACATGGATACGAGTATATAACAAACCAACCAGTTGAAATTTTATACGGAAATCATACATATGTACGTATATGTACGAGTATACAAAAAAGAAAATGAGCCTTCATTCTGCTACAACAACAAATCAATCAATCATCAGCCATAAAATTAGGAAAACCAAATGAAAATATTAAAAATCTTATAAGAAATGTAATAAATGATTTTGTCTTGAGATTTAATGACAAAACAAAAACACCAACAACAATCCAATAACTATCATTATAAATCCATAAAAAACGAACCCAAGAAAACTGTTAAAACAATTTAATTTCCAAAAGAAAGAAAGAAAAAAATTAAAACAAAATTATCCATGACCCCAAGCATCATCAATATCATCAAAATAGGCAACTAAATTGATGGATGCGATGCATACGCCTGTATACTCGTATTTTCTATTGTAGTCGTAACTTGTAAGATACGACGACTACACTTGTTCGATTGTCGTTCTATGATATATTGATTGAATGACGAATGCGAGTGATACCTGTTGTTCGCGTTTTATTTTTATGTGAATTTTAATTATGATGCATTTTTAAAAGTCATTCACAAAACAAAATTAAAAAAAAAAATGAAATAAAATAAATAAACTGAAAAAATGTTTATTTTGATTGATGTCCTTTTGTGAAATTTAAGACACCTTTTTCTGTTAGTTTTTTTTTTTTTCTTTACGAGAAATGTATCATAAAATTTAAGATTTTATGTTATAGATTTATGTACGTCTCACACCACATCGTGCAGCATTATACATAATTTAAAGATATTGCTTGGTCTGATACATTTTGTTTAGAATTTTGTCTTTTTATTATTATTTCTTTTTCAGTTTAAAGGTTGTGAAAATCAGCGGGGGTTTTCTTGGCGCCACTGAGACACGCATGATCACATGTTTTCATTTTTATTTACCCTTTTTCCTACTCTTTTACTCGTAATTTTATTTTATTAATATTTCATATTTAATTTGGGTAGCTATTATTATTATTATTATTTTTTTTTATATTAACAACATAAGTATATGACATGATCATTTTTAAGGCATTTCTGACAAGTGAACGGAGCACAAACAATACGAATACTTATTTACTTTGAAAGTTAAAATGTTTTGAAATTGCATCAAGTTGTTCTATTAATAAATATAATTAAAGTAATTTCAAATGAGAAAATGTGACATTAACAATATGAAAACTGTCTTTCTACAAATTTTATAATAAAAATAATGAAGAGAGATTTGCAACTTAAAGCTAAACATTTACCACGAAAAATATAACAGCCAGTTTATAGAAGACGATTTGCCGATAGCAGCGCTAAAATTTCAGCGTTTTTTCTTTTTCTTTTTTGAGTTGGATATTTTTAGTTACACAATTCAAGGGTTATCAAATTATTTTGGTTCATATGTCACGGTTTGTGTTGTCATAAACGCCAAGGTGGGGGATTAAAACATTATAATCGTCGAATATATAAATTATTCTGTGGAAATAAGGAAAAAGTGCTTAAGTCATAGTTTATAGTGTTTTCACACTGAAAGTTAAAACCTTGTTTTTAGCGTTAAAACCATAAACAGCTGATTTTGCATTCACACTGCAAGTTTGTTAAATTCAGGTTTTAACTCACAGGCTGTCTAATAACTTTGCTCAAAATAAAATAAATCTTCTGCAGAAATGCGTGTATTTGTTGTTGCATTTTTTCTGCTTTTTAATAACACTTGTTGGACATACTCTTCAACTGTTTTTGTTTGTATGAAAAACTGAGATATTTCACAATGCGTTCTAAAATGGGAATTATTTTACATTTTGTAAATAAAATTTTTTTAAATTATGGAACTTCTTATACAGAATGAAGATGTGCTTGGAAATAAAGTTATTATATATAAAAATGCACAAATACATTATAAGATAAACCTTTTTTATAGGCAGATGAATGTCAGTCATATTGTCTATTTTCACTTTCCAGAGTTCAACGCAAATATTTTCTTTGTTTTCTTCCAAAAAAAAAAAACTCTTTTTCCCATAATTTTTTGATTATTGTTGCTGCTGCATCCATTTTTAAGTTGAAAATCTTTCAAGCGCCATCCATTGTTATTCACTGTCATAAACATTAACAGCTAATGTCGGTCATTTCAACTTGGCTGCACTGAATTTATCATAGCGAAAACAAGGTTGCATTTCTTAAAACCAACTTAAAACCAATTCAAAAATGGTTTTAATTTGGTTTTAACAAAAACAATTTGTATGGTAAACCAGGTTTTAACAGTTGGTTTTAACGTTAAAATCAACTATTATTAAAACCATGTCAGTGTGAAAACACTATTACTGTTTTGCAGGAGAGCACTTTTAAGCGTTCTAAAGCTATGTACAGACGATTGTCAGATCTTACAATATTGTCAGATCTTACAATATTGTCAGATCTGGCAATGTGCTGACAATGTACTGGCAATCGAAAATTGCCAGCACAATATTTCTTGTCAGGTCACACGGTTGTCAGAAAATCTTACAATTTATTGCCAGACGGTTGTATGACAATAAATTCATCTGACAAAATCGTTAGTAGAAAAATTGTCAGTTCACACGGTTGTCATATGCACAAATTGTTAGATCTGTTGTTATGCGTTGCCAGACTTAAACCATTTGTTGGAAATTGTTAAATATTTATCGTTTGTGTTTGTGTTTAATGTAAAAAGTGAAAGTATAAATTATTATGGACCATAAAGAAGCAATTGCAATGATTTTGTCTGCATATATTTTAGTATAAACTTTTTCTTTAAAATCAAGCGTGTGCAGTGTTGCCCATAGAAAGAATTATCTTACAATGACGCCATTGTCAGATGCATGAACTTCGCACATCTGACAATATTAAAATGTCTGACAAATATCTGGCAATAATTTTACAATGTGTTCACACGATTGTAAGATGTCTGACAATTTGTTTTCAGTTGCTAGTCTTGCAATGGACTGACAATGCTTTTTCTAGCAACGGCGTCTGGCAAAAATTGCCAGTTCACACGGTTGTAAGAAATTTTTAGCACATTTTACTGGCAATATTGTAAGATCTGACAACCGTCTGTACATAGCTTAATCGATTTTCAGAAATCGTATTGCTTCGTAAGCCAAATTACCAAAAATACAGCAGAAATACCAAAAAAATCCCATTTTCGGGATTTTATATAATCTTTTTGGGAATAGCCGGAAACTCAAAAGAAAAATTTACTTGTTTTACTTTTTGTGTATGAATTGCAT
This sequence comes from Tachina grossa, assembly GCA_949987645.1. Taxonomy (NCBI): domain Eukaryota; kingdom Metazoa; phylum Arthropoda; class Insecta; order Diptera; family Tachinidae; genus Tachina; species Tachina grossa. The sequence goes on along the minus strand of OX465276.1, from coordinate 33,971,628 downwards.
CATTTTCCACCTAAGTGAGTATTTTCAGGCGAAAATATTGATAAATGCGAATTGTATAGCGTTCCTTTGTGTAAGACCTCTGTCTTCTTGGAAAACTCTTTATATGTTGTAAGCAGATGTAAGTAATTAGAAAAATATTAGAACAAATTTATTTTTATAAGAAAATTAATACTTATTAATTTTTTTATTATTGGTGTAATATTCATGTATGTAATTAAAAATACCTAAGAAAATACTCGTAATTGCACTTGTATTTTTTTTTTAGCTCAAGCATAATTTGAAACCTTATAAAGTCAAGTATTTTTGAGATTTTCTTTTCAGATTTTTCGGAAGAGGTTTAGATGTTGAACAAGTAGAACTTTTGTAAAAAAAATCGAGTTTGCCGGGCGTTTTTTGTATTTTCTTCAATCTTTAACTATAACCACTATAACGGCTTTCTTCACTTTTGAATAAAGAATTTAAAAGAAAATATTCAAGCTTTATTTTTTTGTACAAAAACTTGTAGTTCGGAATGAATTTCTTTCTCTTTTAGGTAGCCTACATTACAGTTTTTCGTAATTTTTCCATACATTTTGTAAATAATGCTTTATAACTTTTAAAATTTTTATAAAAATGAAAAAAACTAATGATTTAGGTTAAAAGGTTAATTAGTTTTAAATAATTTAAAAGCAAAAATTTTTTATTTTGCTTTTACCGTTCCTGAGTTATACCCGTTTTTAGGGTTCCGTACAACAAAGGTGAAAAGGAACCCTATTGTTTTCGCTACGCTGTCCGTCACAAGCTATTTTCTTAGGAACCGTAAGAGCTACGGACCTGAAATTTGGACAGAGTATGTAGAACCTTGGCCGCTACAACAACAAATGAGAGTTAAAAATTAAAGAGTGTTCCAAAACGAGCAACGAAAAATGTTAAAATCCCATGTAATATTCATACAATTGTATGTACATACATATGTATGTATGTATATTGACACTTGAAATTTTTAAAATTAGTGTATTTTTATACAGACTGCAAGAGTAAACACTAAAATTTAAAAAAAAACTGAAATTAAAGGGTGTGCTATCAGTTAATGCAATTTTGACTATGTAATTTTGTCAATTTGTTGTATCTTGGAAACCGTAAGAGGCAAACTCTTGAAATGTTCAAAAACGGTAAAATTAAAAAATCTCAAAATTGTTAAATCGCCAAAAACCAAAAAAAAAATCGACAAAACCAAAAAAAGCACCAATTTAAAAAATTTATAACACTAAAATAAATCGACAAAACCGAAAATATCGCCAAAATGAAAAAAAAAAACGCCAAAAACCGAAATAAATCGACAAACCGCGAAAAAGGAGCCAAAACTAAAAAAATCGCCTAAATGAAAAAAAATTGCCAAAATGAAAAAAAAACAGCCAAAATGAGAAAAAAATCGCCAAACTGTAAAAACGCCAAAAACCGAAAAAATTGCCAAAACGGCAAAAAAAAAAATGCAAAAACTAAAAAGAGCGCCGAAACTTAAAAAAAATCTCTAAAAGCCGAAAAAATACCAAAACTAAAAAAACGCTCAAAACCGAAAAACCCCAAAAACAAAAAAAAGAGTCAAAACTATATATTATATAGGCTAAAGTTTGTATTGAATTACATATCAATCAAAAACTCGATTTTGAATATTTTGTTAATTACCCCGTTTTGCATTTTAGCTAACGATATGTATGTATAAATATATGGAAAACGATCACCACCAGCTTGAGCAAGAGGATCATGATTATAACAACCAACCACTTTTAAATATTGTATTTTATGTAGCAGCAGCAGTAACCATAGTTAAAGTAGAGTGTTTATTTTATTTAAAAAAATATAAAATAAAAAATAAATGCTTATATAAAAAAAAGATGTGTTTGATACGATAACAATGTGATTTAGGCGCCTGCTAACTAAATGCCAAAACGAGTTAAACATGCAGATAAAGATCTCACTCTCTCGTTTGCTTAAATACCGATCTTCACACACATGCATTACTACATTAATTATAAAGTGCATGCTGGAGTGTAAATTATACGGTTTTTTTTTGGGCAAAAATAAAATTAATTCTACAATAGTTGGGAATTAAAAATAATGAATTATTATATAAAAAGACAATAAATATCATGTCTGCATACAGTATGCAAAATTCGTATTCGTACAGCCTCAATAAAAAAAAGCCCACTACCTTGTAGTGAATTAAATAACTTAAATTATTAATTTCTTGCAGAGCTGTAAATGAATCATTAATTATTTAATTAATTCGCAAATCATTCATATACAGAAATAGCAAATTTGGAATTAATTCTTTTCACACAAAAAATTAATTGAATGAAGTTTGAGTCAATTCAAACGAATTTTGCTAAAAATGAATTAAAATTCATTTCCAATTCAAATGAATTGCAATTCCTTTCCAATTTAAATAAATTTGTAGAATGAATTGCAGTTCGTTTCTAATTCTAATGAATTTGTCAAGTGAATTGTAATTAATTTCCAATTCATTTGAATTGAATTGATTCATTGTTCTACTCGTAATTCATTTCAATGAATTTAAAATTAATTCAATTCAAACGAATTTGAAGTTAATTGAAATTTACTTTAAAAAATTCATTCTATAGCGATTTGGGGTTTCCCTATGCTCCAATGGGAGTTGAAAGAACTTATATATTTTAACTAATTCATTTCAATTGGAAACGAATTCCAATTCATTTTACAGATTCATTTGAATTGAAAACGACTTGCAACTCATTCTACTAATTGAAATTCATGTCTGCCTAATTCGTTTGAATTGATTCAAATTTCATTCAATTCTTTTTTGTTGTGAAAAGAATTAATTCGAAATTTAGCTAATTCGTAACGAATTAAAATCAAAAAAGAATGATTCATTTACAGCTCTGATTTCTTGCAAGATTTTGTTTATAGAGGTTGTATTGAATAAAACATTTAAATAAAAATATATAAAATTATTTTTAAAGAAAAGTAGAATTTACTAATTTTAAAATAGACAATAGAATAGTTTTTGTGATTGAGTAAAACACTTACATGGCAACAATTTACAGTTTTATTTGCAAATAAGTCGTGCGTATAAACGTGGTATATGTCAAATAAATATACATACTTCGGTATTTCTTGTATAAATTAAACACGATTAACAATTTATCTTTTTGAAAAAAAGCTATTGAAAAAATAATTTCTAAGGCACTTTTTCAACGGCCTTTCGACTTCTTTCATTTCCTTACTCATGAGCATGGAAACCACCATAAATAAGTATTCACTTAACTCATTTAATCTGATATCTAACTAATTATACAGAACTCTTATTGTAATAGATTAAACATCTTTAAGCATTGATATGAATGTGAAAATGAAATGTTCAGCACCAAAAATGATCGATGATACACAGTGTACAGCTGTTAATAGCGGGTTGTTATTTATTTAACATTTGCCTACTTTGTTAAAAATAAAAAGAAGAAAAGAAAAATAGACACTAAATATTAAACAAAAATCTAAGAATTATTGCATGTTGATATGATCTTCAGGTGGCTGCAGTTACAGAAATTTAATGCTCCCTTTATCGTTTTCCATTCAAATCAAAGTATCGTTTTAAGTACTCTTTGAGTATTGACTGTCGAACAACTATGAATGCTTACACCTAAAAATAAATACAACAACTATGTTAACACACATTTTTTAAATTACGCAGCACAAACAACTATAACTAAAATTTATAGTATGTATGAGCTGCAATCATACGCATGAGTATAAAAATAGTTTGACTATTAATCGGCTCATATGCGTATATACAGGGCTATTTTATTTACACACACACATAAAGCATGTTTTCAAACAGCCAAAACACATTTTTCATTCTATTTTATATACACAAGTTTATGTATTCAGTGGCGAATGATTAATAAATAAATATCCCGAGTACCATGAGTATATTCTCTTTGTCCGATTAAATATCCATAGTCTGAGCATAAGCATACTCCGATTATAAAGTATAACAGTCAGACAGAGTCAATGCGCTTGATACGCACGCGCTTTTTTATTTTTAGTTGTGGCGTATTTAGTTTTCGAATAAACGAAGTAGAGATGCTCTTGTATGTTGGAATTGGCTATAGTTCTAGTTGCTTGAGAAAAAATATGTAAGAATATTTACTTATGTGCACATATTTTTTTGAGTACTCATTGTCATTCTCTGGTCTGAGAGTCAATCCAACTCTTAAACAATCAAATTATTCTTCATTATTGTGAATCATAACATATTTTTAATTGAAATTGTTATGCCTCAAGACAACTACAAAATCTACCTTTATTTAAGTTGTGAATGACAATTCTAATGTGAAAGTTGAGTTGACTCTCAGGCGACTGAATTGAGTCGACCGAATGCAAGAAACGTCACCGTCGCTTTCAAAGTTGAAGCTCATGGTTACAATCAAAGCTAATTGATACCAGGTGGTCTCGATTTGCAACTTTGCATATTCGCCTTGCACGAGTGCGGATCAATCAATCCGTGACTTTTTGAATGAAACAGTTTTTTTTTTTTTTTTGTTGCAAAACCACAATTTATTTTCCAACATAATCTCCTTTTAACTCAATACACTTAGTGCAACGTTTCTCCAGCTTTTGTATCCCTTCCAAAAAAAAAAAAACATTTTTCTAGGTCCGTAACATAGGCAATAATTTCATCGTTGGAGCTAAATTACTTTCCACCGAGCCATTTCTTTAGATTTGGAAATAGGAAAATATTCACTACGGGCTAAATCCGGAAAATATGGTGAATGGGGTAGCAATTCGTAGCCCAATTCATAGAGTTTTGCCATTGAGACTGCACACATGTGCACTCGTGCATTATCTTGATGAAAAAGAAGTTTTTTCTTGGCCATATGGGGTCGTTTTCTTTTTAAATCCTCATTAAATCAGTCTAATAAGTTGGCATAATATTCGCCGTTGATTGTTTTGCCCTTTTGAAGGTAATCGATGTGGATTATCCCGCGTGCACCCCAAAAAACTGTTGCCATCACCTTATTGGCCGGCAAACTCACTTTGGCCTTCTTCGGAGCAGGTTCACCCGGAGAAACCGATCGTTTAGACTGCTGCTTCGTCTCCGGAGTACAGCAATGGATCCATGTTTCATCCACAGTAACAAAACGCCGCAAAAACTCATTCGGTTTGCGGTCAAACAACTCCAAACAATCATTTGAAGTTGTCACACGTTTACGTGTATGTTCAATTGAGAACAAACGCGGAACCCATCTTGCACACAACTTTCTTAAACCCAGTTGATAATTTAAAATCGAAACCAAACTGCCATATGAAATGCCTATGGCATCAACAATCTCACGCACTTTTATTCTTCGATCGACCAACACCATATCGGGGATTTTTCGACATTTTCGGGTGTACTGACCTCAACTGGCTGCCCAGAACGTTCTGCGTAATTTTTACTTGTGCGACCACAACGAAAGTCAGTAAACCACTTATATTACCATTGAACTCGATGGTGCAGACAGAGTCCCCATAGTATTTATCAATCTTTTCCTTGCTTTGATTGACGGTTTTTTTCTCGCACTCGAAATACATTTTTACCCATTTTCTTTTTAAAATGCGAGGTAGTCTGTTATCAACGGCTGTCAAACACAAACTAAATGACACAGCTTGTTCAAATTTAGACAGGAGTCAACTGACAGTTGCCTCTTGACAGAAGCAGTGTTGACATTTCAATCAAGAGGCGGGAAATTAAAAAAGACACCGAGTTAATGATCCAACCTCGTATAGTTTTGTTAGTGTAAAATTTCCTGCTGTCAGAAAATTTCCGAACGTTTTGCTTTGATTTGAGACAAGAGCAATTAATAGCTGAATCGAGATCAATTCGCCTTGGTTATAATGTTTCACAACTTTGTATCTGCACACGATGTATATAAATATTACATCAGAACTGTATATAAACTTTGTTGTATTAACACTTTTTAGAAGTTATCCTATTCCTTCCGGGACGGTAGGATTCTTTACACTTTACACACAGTGCGACCGCAAATAGCTCGTGTTTATCTTCTTGCTTTTTTTTTGTCTTTCAGTACTTAACAAATAAATTTACTTAATTAAAATTTCCAGAATCTTCAATTCTTATTTGATGTAATTATTAAATCACTATTTTATTTGCACTTAATTTAACTATTTATTAAAATATTTAGAAAATTGTTTAATATTTATGTTCCTATTTTATACAATTGACAGCAAAACAGCTGATTTTGAAAATACTCTTGCTTTTTTCTTTTTCTTATGATTTAGTTTTTTGTTGGAATACCCTTTTTCCATTTTTTTATAAGTGAGTGCCTATCAACTTAATTTTTTTCAGTGTATGTTTTATAAAACCTTTCTAAGGATTTCAGCCAAAGTAACACAAAGCAATAATTCTTTGTTTTACAACACATTGTTAAGAATGTTGTTTTTCCTGTCAAAATTCCTTCGAACTGCTATAAAATGTATGCAACTAGGCAATAACTAACAACTAACAACGTCAACAACAACAGCCACACATTCGTTAAATCGCTACTTTAAAACACTACGATCTGTGAGGTACGACTATTGGGAAAACCACTGCAACTCTAAATAGTCGTAATCATTATTCCCTCACAAGAACTGATTACATATTTGATTAAGTGTAAGAGTTCTTTCTTGTTGGTGTTACTGCTTGATAACGAAAAAAATAATAAAGAAAAAATACAATGTTGTTCTCTCAAATCGAATGACTTTTAATGAAATTATGGAAATTATCTGGCTGCCGTTTTGAGAAGTTTCCAATTTTTAGTTTGTTCTTTTTTTTATTACTTTGATTTCTTTTGTTCTGCTGTTGCATATATTTACATACTTCATTCATCATTGTCAGTTGTGTTAAAAGTTTAGATTTAATTTTTAGGATTTTAAATTGTAGCTTATCTATGCATCTTGCTTGTATGTAGTAGACAGCTTTTGGACTGGATTGGTATTAAAGATTTCTCACGATTTTATTCTTTTTTACGTGTATTTGTTTCTTTAGTTTTATTGATCGTCATCATTATCATCAAGCAGTTCTACTGTGTGCCACTTTTATTTCTTATTCTTTGTGTTTTGAATTTTTCTTGTTATAATTTTAGAATTTGGTGGTACGTAAGTACGTTGGGTAAATGGTGTTATTCAAAGTTGTTCTTGATGGAATTTTATCAAGACACCAATAAATATCGCTTTTCAAAAACCCTAATCAGCATTTATCACTTGTATTATTCGTTATTTCTTTTTTTTTTCAATTTGTATTCAGCTGTACTCTACACTGCGCAACCAGTATTATCTCTCAAACTGAATTTAAATTATTTTTAACTTTTAAGTGCTTATTTTTGAAATCGGTTAAATTTTTTTAAAAGCTTTATTTTTAAATTTTTGGTAATAATTTTAAATTGTCAGGGGTGTTGTCAAGCCCACTTTTGCACGTATTAGTCGTACCACCCGCTTTTCTAAAGGCAAGATATCGTCACTTTCAGATCTCAAGGTGTGTGTGTGTGTCAGGTTTCGCAAGAATCTGTCAAGTAAAAGCAAGTGAATTATACTATTAAGTTGGAATGGGCATGATCCCGCCCACTTTTTAAGCACAATATAATATTTCAAGAGCCCAAACTGTTTGTTAGTTAAGCCTCTTGGGGATCGGATAAGTAAAAGTACATATAATTTAATACTAAACTTTAATGGGCGGGGCCCCGCCTACTACACTAAAAAAGGCTTACCAAGTTTCGTTGGGATCGTATAAGTAAAAGTACATTTAATTTATTATTAAAATTTATGGGGCGTGGCCCCTCCCACTTTTTTAAATTAAAGATCGTGTCATTTTTAGAGCTCAGAATGTGTGCCAAGTTTTGTAAGAATCGGTTAAACAGAAGAACGCGAAATATAATTCTAAATTTTGATGGGCGTAGTTCCGCCCTGAGCTTGTGTCGTTACAAAAGACCAAGGCGTGTGTTAAGTTTCGTAGCGATAAAATAAGTAAAAATATATCAAATCAAAGGCAAAATTTTGTGGAAGTGTTGCCGCCCACTTGTTTGGCAATAAGACCAAATCGAAGCTATATCCTAGTTAATTTTTAATTATTATTGATCGAACTTCATTTGTTTCTAGATTTATGATTTGATCAGGCTAAGGTTCGTATGGCTTTGTAAGCCAAATTAGATGCGATAATTATTAATGAAAGAATAACACCAAACTTAATTGTATATATTCTGACAAACACCTAGTAGAATGGAACAACTAGCTGTTTTCAAGGGCCACTACATCTTCATCATCAGCGTTCTTTGTGCTTGGTGCACTGTGTGTGGTGTCAGTTGATGTAGATTTCTGCTTTACATACGCAACTTTTATTGTAAATGGAATATGTAAATTGTTTTGATTCTTCGTATTACAATTTGATGAAATCTTTTTTTGTAATGAAAGCAGAATTTTACCATCTCTAAATTTACAACAGTCTTGCAATTGTCATTTGTTCTTTACTAATTATGCACATGCTAGTTAATTTGTTTATTTTTTTTTCTACTTAAGATAAACCTTTTTGGTTTTTTACTATAGTATATTTATTTTTACTTTTTTGCCACAGGCCGATGGCTATTAATTTTAATTAGTTTTTAATTATTATTGTTCGAACTTAATTTGTTTCTATATTTATGATTTAATCAGGCTAAAGTTCTGCTATCTCTTCCATCATTTTCCTTCTTCACTATCACCCTCTCTCGCTATATTCTCTTCAACACACAGGTAGCACAAAGGGATTGTTGTATTGCACCCAAGTGAGCTGGACTCTAAATTTCACCCTTCCTTACCGGGAACCTGCTAACCTTTAAGATGAAAATGAATTTTTTAAATTAATTGCCATGAAGCAATCGAACTGATCAACTCCTCCTTTTTTCAATTTGCTTAAAACTACGATTGATTATGGAGTTCAAGCTCAAAATGAATTTTTTTCCTTAAGAGCTCGACTTATTTAAAAAATAACTTTTTGAGCTTGATTTTATAAACTTCACAGAAAAAAATTTTCCCCAATTAATAGCTTTGATTGAAAAAAAAAAATAATCAATTAAAAATTGAATTGAGTCAATTAAAAATTTTAATTGGGTCAGTTAAAGAGATGATTGGATCAATTAAAACTTTAATTGGGTCAATTAAAAATTTAATTGGATGAGATAAACTTTTGTTTACAAGTTTAATTGATTAAAAGTTTAATTCAAAATTTAATTGAGTCAAGGAAACTTTTGTTTTTAAACTTAATTAATTAATACTGACCCAATAATATTGATGGACCCTCTTTTCAACTTAACCTAACCTAATCAATTAATTAAAAAGTTTAACTGACACAATTAAATTTTTAATCGGTGTCTGTTTTTTTTAATTAAAGTTGTTGATTGGAGAAATATTTTTTCTGTGTTTATCTACTGATTTGTATTTAAATATTTGTCCACTCTATTATTTATATAATATATTAAAAGTAAATAAATAAATTTCCACACACCTTAAATTTTCAATGGTAATCCTAGTCGACCACGATCGACTTTACATATTTTACTCGCTTGTACGAAACAATTAACTCTATCATTTAATACGTTTGTATAATCTACCTTTTCTAGCTTCTGTTTTAACACAACCAATAATTTTCCTTTTTATATCTTGTATGTTTTTAAAAGAATATACACTAATTGTTTCAACTTGTTGGAGAAGTTGTGAGTGAGTTTGTGAGCGCTGCTGGTGCTGCTGGTGCTGCAGCTGCAGCCAGCCACTGCTGCTGATGATGATGATGATTTTAATCTTAAAGATTCAAATTGGCGCCCGTTAATACAGAAGATCTTGTATTATACAGAAGGAATGGCTAAAACAAAAATGTCTACTGCACTGTATAGACATACATATGTATTCGCATATACATACATACACACATACATATACATATGTATGTATGTATGTCAGTGTGCATCTGTAGCATTTATATCGATTGTGAATTTTCAATTTTAATACTATCAGTGCAACGGCATCTTATAACCATCGTTTTTCAGTCGCCTTCTTAAATATTCCACCGTTTGCTCCCATAAATGTTTCATTACGAAGGCTTTTTAAAATTTGTATACTTTGCTTTCATTATCTTTTTTTTCCTTCTTCTTCTCTCAAATCCCTTCCTTTTTCTTGGCTTTAAGAAACACAAAAAAAATCTTTTTCCCCCGATCGTATCTTTTAGAATCTCCTAAAGTTAACACTGCATATCGATTACAAATAAATAATGAAATGAAAGCAGAAACAAACAAACAAACAAAAAAAAAAAACACTATCTAAAAAGGCAAATAAATAGTCGTGGCAGCCAGCAATTGACCTGTGTAATATGCAGTAAAGGCATCGATCGGAGAGAACAATGAACAAGTTTTCGGTCTACTTTAAACAGAAGTCGTTTTGTAATCGATACTGCCGCATGCTTTGCATTTTCTTTTACAGTTTTTTTTTTGTTCTCTTTTTCAATTGATGTTGGTAAATTGTTGCCGTGTTTTAATTTTTTGCCGCTTTACAAATCGAGCGTAAATTATTGCAATTAATGGCAGTTGCTTATTTGCCGGTTTGGCATCAATTTCAATATTTCATACATTTCATGTGTGTGTATGTGTTAAATCGAGTGTTTTAAATCTCGTTTCTATTATTTAAGCGTAGTTTTGCAAAAAAAAAAAAAAAAAAAAGATCAATCTTTTTGGAGAAACAATAATGTTAAGTGCAGCTGTCAAATTTAGCATTTTAATTGAGTAAGGACGGCAAAAATAAAATATATTTGTGTATATGAATGAACTTTACAGATAATCATTTTCACCAAACGCGGCTGGTTATCTCTGCAATAGTTTTATTTCAATTTCAAACCAAGAAAAAATCAGTATGATGTGACCATGTTAGGACTTTATTTATAAATATTATTAAGGTTTTATTAAGGTTTGATAAGAAAAATTTTGTTTGAAATTTGTTTAATAAACCCTGTATTAAACCTTAATAATTTTCATTATAAATAAGGCTGTTACGAGAAATGCCAAAAAGTGGTTTCGATTTTAAATGATCAGCTGGGTTTATGAAAGTTGTCTGCAAGATGGGTGCCGCGTTTGCTCTCAATGGACCATAAACGTAAATGTGTGACAACTTCAAAGGATTGTTTGGAATTGTTTTATCGCAATCCGCAGGAGTTCTTATGGCGTTTTGCAACTGTGATGAAACATGGATCCATTACTGTACTCCGGAGACCAAGCAGCAGTCTAAACCTGCTACGAAGAAGGCCAAGGTGAGTTTGTCGGCCAATAAGGTGATGTCAACATTTTTTTTGGGATGCACGCGGTAAAATCCACATCGATTACCTTCAAAAGGGAAAAACAATAAACGGCGAATATTATGCCAACTTATTAGACCGATTTAATGAGGATTTAAAAAGAAAACGACCCGATAACGATAATGCACGACTGCACACGTGTGCAGTCTCAATGGCAAAACTATGTACATTGGGCTACGAGTTAGTACCCCAGCCGCCATATTCTCCGGAATTAAGCCTTTCCTATTTCCAAATCTGAAGAAATGGCTCGGTGGAAAGAGATTTAGCTCACAAAAATGAAAATATTGACCTATTTGAAGGACCTCCAAAAATCCTTTTTTTTTGGAATGGATACAAAAACTGGAGAAACGTTGGACTAAGTGTATTGAGTTATAAGGAGATTATGTTGAAATATAAATTATTGTTTTGCAAGAAAAAAAAATGTGTTTCATTCAAAAAAGTCACGGATTTATTGATCCGCCCTCGTATTTGACATTAGAAATTATTGCTTGTTTTATTGGTTAAGCAACGTCTAAAAGCATTTCGTTCCTGCTTAAGGAACTTATCAGGCGACTTCAATCCAAAAGTTTCTAAATGAGCTAAAAAAAAACTTCACATAATTATACAGGATGCTTCATAATTCATTGACCATTGCATTTTTGATGTAAAATTTTTATTTTTTATTGAAAATTAGTAATTTTAATTACAAAAGATAGTTTTAATCATGGAGAGCTTAAAAAATTAAATTTTAAAAATAATCCCCCTCATTGGGAATGGCGTCGTCGACGTCACATTAAGACAACAGTAAAAATTATCACTTGGCTACTCTTTGTCGACAATAATTGACTACTATTAACATGCTAGATTAATTTACAATGTCTCGGAGATTAGTAAGACCCCTGCAGAAAATTTGGTGACAATTGATTCAAACGTACTCGTCCTATGACTTGAGAAGATGCGAGTGTTATCAAAAGTACGGAGAAGTGTATGGTAAAAAAAGACATATCGTGAGGGTGGCGTTGGCTGAAGTAGTTAGCACGTTGACTACAAAACTGAAGATCCTGGGTTCAATCCCTGTATCCGACACTCATTACAATAACAACACCACGCATTTTTCTGATGTGCATTGGATTCCCTTTGCATCAGTTGTTGTAGGAAAGTTCAAGTGATGAAGGCATAGTCACTGGTCACTGAACTATACCGACTTCAGCCGTTGCTAATCCTAATGTAACATTAGAGAATCTTAGTATTTTAAATATGACAACACTTTTGTTAGATGTGACTAAAATATAATTCAGACTCACCATACTATGTTCTAATACTATATTAATATTGTTAAATACGACCACAGTATTATTTAATATAATAATATTTACTATTTTGTTTTTTAATCATATATTTATTGTAGAAACAGCTGTGCGTTAAATTCGAAATAAAAATAAATTAATATTGTGGAAATAAATTATATATATAGAAATGTATACTTACACGACATACTGACATGTCTGTATAAAGAGATACACAAATGTTAATATATTTTTATTGGTCTACCCTTTTGTTTATACTTTATTTATTTATTCATTTATTTCACACCACCCGTGCACTACCGATAGCTCAAAAACGAAATACTGAACTGTCAGATGTTTCTGAAAAAGATTTTTTTTTAAAACTTAACATAGTATGGTTTTGGATAACATTATATCGTTATTTACATCATATTATTTTTAAATAATAACTCAAATTATGTTGTAGTCATAAATTTTTAACAAAACAATATTGTTAAACTCTAACCATATCACACTTTTTTATGGATGTGATAATGTAATTATTAAATTCAAGCATTACTCTGTTTATCGTAACGAAATAAATGTTTAAAATAACAATAACTAGTTTTCGACGACCACACATTTGTTTCAGAAAACATAATATTGTTTTCTCAACCATTCTACAACCATATCTTTTCTTTGCGTGAATTAACCCCATCCTAGGCCATTCCCATGTAAAAGTGACTGGTCCGCTTCATAGGAAGTGTTAGAACTCGAACTAGTCCCTATCACTTGGAGTTCAATTTCCTAAAGGGGTATTGTCAATAAGAGTCAATTCTTGCCGATAAAGAGTAGACAAGGGACTATAATTACTGTCGTCTTGATGTGACGTCAGCGACGCCATTCACAATAAAGCGGAATATCTTTCAGATGGCTGCCACCAGCATCTTCGCAAACTGCTGCTCTTTGCTGTACCTGCTTCATAACTGAAGCCAAAAAACTTTTTTTTAGATACTGTGATATTTCATTACTATTGTCATGCATAACTTTTTACACAAATCAAAAGTCCGGATTTTATCGTTTTGATATATTTTTTTAGAAATTAAATCGATAGCTCTATTTCTATGCACTGTTGTTAAAAAATATCGTTACTACAATGGAATGTGTTCTAATGTTCCTGAAACCCACACATTTTTATGCCCAACACGTGCTTCATTCAGGGCACATCCTTTTGTGCTCGATTGCCCAATAAATCGCACTATGCATTACAGAGAGAATTCTTTTTTTCTGACGTACTGTTCGTAGTGGAATAAACTGCCTGCGGAAGTTTTTCCTGACACATTCAACGTGGGAAAGTTTAAATCGAATGTCCACAGACACTACTCCTTTTATCCTCCTCTCCATAACCTATTTTCCTAGTTCTAGCACAATGCATTACATGAGTAGGAGTTATCCCCTGAGTGCTAGTCCTACTTTAAAAAAAAAAAATATATATATATATATATATATATATATATATATATATATATATATATATATTTTTTTTTCATAATTAATAATTACTAATTAGTTTTAAAATTTCATTTAAATATGCATATCAATTTATAATTTTTCCATAAGAAAAAAAGAGATGTATTAATTCATTCCGTCGATGACACACCCATTGTGATCATCACAAAACACTGGCGGACACCTTAGTCGTGTGTGTGTGTGTGTGTGTATATCTGAATCAGAACGTTATCATAGCCATCGTTTTTAACGCCAAGCCAGGCAATGAGCCCATTTATACGGCCACTTGACCTAAATTGTATTCAAGCAATACAGAAACCTACATACTGACACGTAAATACTCACACGTACATATGTATGTTCATATGTATATATTCATGTGTGTGTGTGTAACTTAAATTAAGGCTATTAATCATTCTATGTGTGTGTACATGTTTTCTTTTCCAATGTGCTACGACGATGCTTTGTATGCGTCCGTCTTTGAGGCGGACACCAAAAACAAAAACCCTGTTCAATTCCAGCTAAATAGTCATTGAAAATGTAGCAACAATTAATGAGAAATAAACCATAAAATATAATGGCACTGACACAGCTTATTAAGCTGGTGATAGTTCCTGGTAAAAGAGCATTTAATTATGCTCGTTTAGTAGCGATTAATGTTTTTATTAGTCGCCATAATTATGGGAAACAAAAACAGGTTCAAAAAAAAAAACTAACAAAGAAGAGGAACATATTCAGGCTTTAGTCATATTCAGAATTTTAAGCAACATTTTAAGGAAGTCCTTTAGCATCACAAATTCCTCAAATATTTTCATTCAATATTGGAAGAGCAGCAAGTGCTTTCATAATATTTTTGTAGGGCTTTTATTGCGGGTGGATACATTTCTTTTTTATAAAAATGTTTTAAGCAAATAGATATTGTCTAGGATTAAACTAGGAATTTTTATAACTTTAAAACTGCGCTGTAAGTTATTTATGACATTGCTTGAAAATAATTTAAATAAAACTTCAATAACAAAAATTAAAAATTTTAAAAACCCCCGAATATATCAAGAGAAGATTTGATATTTTCTAAACGGCTGAACCGTTTTTCTTAAAACAAAGCTAAGAAATCTCTCGACGAAGTCACCTTTCAAACAGAAAAAATCAAATAAATCAAAATCGGTCCAGCCGTTTGGTCTGTACGTGAATACGGACAGACACACAGATACACAGACACACGCTGCAAACTTATAACACACCTTTTTTTAAGTCGGGAGTTAAAAATAAGCACTAAAAAGTTAAAACTAATATATATTCAATGCAGTTAAATTTTCAGCCTTTGTAGGCATAAAAAATTTCGTTGAAAAAAAAAATACAAAAGACTTAAGACACAAGCCTGAAATAATTAAAAAGCCCGAAGAACAAGCAGGGAAATATTACCCCGTTTTACATCCTGAAGATAGATAAAATAGTTAAAGCGGAAACAGGAAATTCTATGCAATATTTTGAAGTAAATAAACATAATTGGAATTTTAATTGCATTATACAAAAAAAACACTAGAAAATGATGCGAAAAATACAAAAAGAAAATTTCATTTAATTTTTAGTATAAACAATAAACAACTGCAACATATAATGCTACTTTAGATTTAGAAAAAAATAGAAGCTACTAATAGAAATACTAATTGTTTTAGAAAAACAAACATACATTTAATGCCAAATAACAAATCAAGTAGACAATTTCCTTTTCAAATCACAATTGCGGTAAGCCCAAATCTCATTTTGTGTCAATCGAAAATAACAAAAGCCCCCTTAAGATAAAACGACAACAAACTCTTTTTAGAAAAGACAAAAGACACATAGAAGAAATATTAAATACCCGAACTACAACATAAGATGACATATGCCGATCACATAATTGTTTTAAAGATGTGGGCATATGTTTGAACAAGAAAAGAATCCTTTTATTGTGCTAAAGAGCATAAGGATAATAACAATTAAATAATCTTTTTCTCTTTAAGATGCACATGTAAGTACATAAAAAAACATATACATTTAAAATGGCATACAATTTGTTGGCCTTAAGGTAACAGTTTTTTTAAGTACATGTTAGTATGTATTAAAATTGTTACTATTGTGGCCATTGCTATAAATAACATACTCCTCTCTTCTTTTATATGTTAAAGATTTTTAAGGGTTTCTATCTTTTGTTTATCTAATCAAATATTGAGTTCTTATCTCAAGTGCTCATTTTCCCAATATTTCTGTATGTACAATATACAATGTACATACATGTGTATATGATGTTAAGGAACATGAATTAAACATGAAAGAAAATGCCTTCGAATTTGTATATTAAACAGTGCAACATGAAAAAATATAACCATATACATACGGACAGCACTACCTGATAAAATACAAAAAAAAAAACAGACCCGTCTCTCCCAGTTCTGCCCCAAGTCATCTACTTTTTTTATGGGCCCCAGAGATTTTGCGTCCACGGTGTCATGTTTGCATTTTGTGAGGCTCATATCTTACAAACCGTTCCGAATTTTTATTTACTCTCGGAGGCAAAGTTGTAGCTCTTGTCATAAAGAATAAAAATTGTGAACATATAAAATGAAAATAACTTCATCTTCAAGATCAAAGTCGCAAAAAGTTTTTCAAAAATCCGATTTTTTTACCTTTTTTCTCCTGTTCAGAACCATAGGTAGCAAACCGTTCAAAATTAAAGGAAACAATCAACTACAAAAATGTACTTAAGATTTCAATAAACAAATTTCTAGAACATATGAACTTCCTAGGAATGATTCTTAACACCGTTTAGGTAGCGATTTTGCGGCTACGCAAAAGTGACCTTGCAGGCCATCCATCGTTACTATATGTAAAAAAATTATACTTTCATTTTGAGCACACACACTAAATTTGGTTCGAACAAGTTCACTATTTCATTTTTGGCACAAACCGATGAAAAAGTCTACTTGATTTGGATCGAACTCATTCAGTAGCTTATTTTTGATACAAACCATGTACCTTGAATTTATATATTCATAGGTTTGTGTCGAAAACGACCTAGTGAATGAGATGGATCTAGGTCAAAACGCAATACTGACATGGTTTTAATCAAAGTTGTTTTTAACGCTAAAAAGAAAGATATTCAACTTAAAAATGGATGCAGGCAACAATAATCAAAAAATTGTGGAAAAGAGTTTTTTGGAAGGAAAACAACGAAAATATTTTCATTTACCTCTGGGAAGTGAAAATAGACGATGTGACTGACATCGTTCCGCAGATAAAAAAGTTTTATTCTGTGATATATTTGTGCATTTTTAATATACAATAATATGATTTCCAAGTAGTTCTTCACTTTGTTCCATAATTCTAAAATATTTGTTTACAAAATATAAAATAATTTCCATTTTAGAGAGCGCATTGTGAAATATCTGAGTTTTTCATACAAACAAAAACAGTTGTTATACAGTTTGCCAAATAAGTGTTATAAAAACCAGAAAAAATACAACAACAAATAAACACATTTCTTCATTAGATTTATTTTATTTTTGTGCAAAGTTATTAGACAGTCTAAACCTGAATTTAACAAACTTACACTGTGAATGCAAAATTAGCTGTTTATGGTTTTAACGTTAAAACCAGGTTTTAACTTTCAGTGTGAAAACATTATATTATAAGTAATTTAAATAGGTTTGATCACCGGTTTGTGTCAAAAATGAATAAGTGAACAAGTGCGATCCAACTCTAGTTGTGTGATCCACTAGAGTTGTGTCCAACATTTCTTTTTGAACACAAGTCCGGTCAAAAACGTCAATGTAAATTAAATGGGTTTGAAACAACTGTTTTTTTTTTCAAAAAGAGCTATTGGACACAACTCTAGTCTCAACTCATTCAGTAAGTAGTTTTTGGCTCAAACCCAATGATCAAACTCATGCAATTTGAATGAGATTGATCATATCGCGACATAATTTTAGAACCTTATATTTTCACCAAAATCGACTATTAGAGATCGTAAATAATAGATTTTCGTCAAAAAAAAAAAAAAAAACGAGGTCCCAAAAAATGTGTCGGTTAAGCTTTTTAGCGGTTATGGGTCGATATGTTTATGTCAAAAATAGACTTGAGTCCAACTGTTCTTTTTGAACTAGTTCGTTCTGTTGGACACAAGTTCGGTCAAAAACGTCAATGTAAATTAAATGGGTTTGAAACAACTTTTGATTCGAACGCTCTGAAATTAGTTCAAAAATAGATGTTTTACACAACTTTAGTCAAAAATGAGCTACTGAAGGATTTAAGACTAGAGTTGTGTCCAACAGCTCTTTTTGAAGTAGTTCGCTCTCGTTGGGATCAAAAGTTGTTCCAAACCCATTTAATTTACACTGACGTTTTTGACCGGACTTGTTGAGACTAGAGCTGGGTCCAACTCGTTCAATCGTTCATTTTTGACACAAACCTATGATCAAATTAGATGGGTTTTAGCTGTTGGACACAACTCTAGTCTTTTTTTCAAATACATTTTCTGTTAAATGATAAATTAAATCATGTTAAATCCAAATTTAATGCATGATGGTATTTATTTAGTGTGTACTAATGAATATTTAAAGGAAAGCAGTAAATAAAGGAAAGCGCGTTGACTATAACGCGCTAGTGAACTAGTTCGCTCGCGTTGGGATCAAAAGTTATTTCAAACCCATTTAATTTACATTGACGTTTTTGACTGGACTTGTTTCCAACAGAATGAGTTCGATCTAAGTCTAGTTGAGACCACCTAACATGGATTCGTCTTAGCGGTTTCTCTATTTTTATTTTTTACACTAGTTTCCTAGTTCGAGGTTAACAAGTGCGATTCCCGTCGGAGACGGATGTTTTTCAGACAATCAGTTTTTTAACTTTAATTTTCATTTCAAATACATTTTATGTTAAATTGAATCAAAATTTAATGCATGATGGTATTTATTTAGTGTGTACTAAATAAAGGAATAAATAAAGGAAAGCGCGTTGACTATAACGCGATGAGTTCGAGGTTAAATTTATTTATGTAAAATAAATAATTAATAAAAAAATTACTATATTAAAATCAATTCATGTTGTTTCAACAGGAAATAATTTTAATTCAACATGATTCTTCTTGTTATTTCAGTATCAAACTCACGTTGTTTTAACTTAAATAAACTTTAATTCAATATGATAATATATTTTGATTTAACAGTACTGGCATATTAAATCAACATGAAATAAAGTTATTTAAAAAAGGAAAAATTTTCATTGAAGGTTGATGGGAATCATGTTGATTTAACATGAAACACATTGCCAAAAAATTTTAAATTAAACGTGATTTCGTAGATTTCAATATGAAATTTTTCTGTGTGTATGCATTTTTAATACGAGAAAAAAATTTTTGCAATCAAGTTTTTTTTTTGTTGAATACTACAATATTACAAATATAATCAAAAAACTCTATCTGTACAATACTTTAACAGAAAAGTTGTCATTTAATACTAATCATCATCGTCTGCAACAATCCCACAACATCATCATCTTCTAACAAACTGCTGCTGATTGTTTCCCTTTTTGCGAGGCAAAACATAATTTCCATTGAAAATTATACTTTTTACCATATTTGTAGGAAAGTCCTTATTATTTAAGACCATAACAAAAAATACCTAAGTAGATATGAACATAAATATTTTTCATCTCTTATAAAGCCCAAGAAGTGCAATTAAATATTAATCAATATATTGCAACATTTTTTTACTTACATACATATTTTACTATAATTATGTATAATTAAACATATCACCAAACAGAGAACAACATTAATTTAAAAATAAAATAAAAAAATAAATAATATATAAGAAACAACAGACACAACAACACAACATTTTTGGGATGTACAAATGTCAGTCAGTCACACATTTTTAAGCAACTTTGTGATGGCAGCTACAAAATATTGAATATTGAACGAATAAAAATAAAAATTACCTGGTTTACAAATCGCACAAGCAAATCATCATACACAGAAAAAAATAGACAAGAATTATTTTCAATAAAACCATGTTAATGAATAAAAATTTTAATTTCAATAATATTTGTCATTAACTTGAATATTGTACTTATCAATTCCGCGCATTTTAAAATATCATTTAAAATCATTTGTTTGTGTTGGTGTTTTCCTTGCTTGTCGATTGACTCAACGTGGTCATGTGCTGATGTTGTTGTTTTTTTTTTTTTTTTTTTTTTGTTTGCTCGTGTTATATACGTGTGAATTCCGACAAGAAACCGAAAAACATCGTGGTTTGTTTTTTTTTACTCAACAAAGTTATTTTTAGATTATATCAACGCAATGCGCACATGTAGAAGAAACATAAGTAATTATGTTTTGCGTGTATACATTATTTGCGTCACCAATAACGATTTGCTCTTTAGCTGAGTGGTAAGTACGTTAGTCTATTAGTCAAGAGATTGCCGGTTCAACTCAACTCATCATCAGTGTGCACACTTCTACCGATATTCGGTAGATTCTACCGAATAAACATATTGAATTAATAAATAAATATAATAATAATAATTATAATTATAATAAATAGTGAATTTAACAATATACCAATACTACCGAACAAGGCCTGAAATCTACCGAATATTGTTATTTAGTAATTTTAGTCGATATATGTGTAAATTGCCTACTTTGCCACATTTCAGTGCGGCCGCAGAGCGGTCATTTTCTGTAATGAAAATCATTAAAACAGAACAAAGAAATCGGTTAAAAATTTAAACTATAAGTAACCCAACATTTGCCAAAGAATTGTGCCTTGGGGATGAAATATTTATTCCTACCAATGATTTAATAATTTTTGGACAAAAGTTTAAATTCATAAATGGATCTTACATATAATCTTTGTAACTACAAATGTTTGTCAAATAAAAGTTATTTTAGTAGCTTTATAAAACCTATGTACAAAAACTGAATTCCTGTTATGTATGTATATTAATTTATATATGTATAGCATATCTATATATAAAGGGTAAGGGCAAATAACTGGAGATGACACTTTTGTTATTGAAAATGCTTCATTGTTTATGACAGTTTAATTTCCAATCACATGTAAAGTTTTAAATACGCTTTTGGAACCTGTTTAGTTTGATACTCCTTTATACAGGGTGGGCCAAAAGAAACCAAGGGGTGTAAAAGTTTAATAACTTTTTTGTTTATTAATTTTTTTTTATTTTTTCTTTCAGATTACATAGACAACACTTGGAGAATTTATAATGGAGAGGTTCACAACTGAACAGAGAACCAGAACAATAGAATTTTATTATTTAAACCAGAGATCAATTATTTTAACGCAAAGAGCATATCGTCGACATTTGAACGTCAGAATTTCGCCCTCTGAAGCGATGATTCGTTGCTTAGTTAATCGTCATCACCAACATGGCAGCGTAAGAGATTTGCCTCGAACCGGTAGACCACGTTTAAGTCGCACTGCGGAAAATATTGAACGAGTACAGCAAAGTGTTAACGAAGCACCAGAAACATCTGGCAGAAGGCGTTCTGCTCAGCTAGAAATGTCTCGTACGTCACTACGGCGCATTTTAAAAAAAGATTTACAGTTATACCCATATAAGGTGCAATTGGTCCAAGAATTAAAACCCGCAGATCATCGGCAACGTCTAAATTTTGCAATTAAATTTCAAGAGTTGGCCAGAAATGAAATCAACTTTATTGAAATTTGATTATGAGTGATGAAGCTCATTTTCATTTGAATGGCTTTGTTAATAAGCAGAACTGCAGGTTCTGGGGTTCTCAAAATCCAAGAGCCATTCATCAACGCCAATTGCACCCCATCAGGTGTACAGTATGGTGTGGGATCACATCTGAAAATGTCATTGGGCCCTACTTCTTCGAGAATGAAGATGGAAGTGCTGTAACCGTAAATGGAGAGCGGTATCGGTTTATGATAGAAAATTTTTTACGTCCTGCTCTTGAAAACAGACCTGGTATGTGGTTTCAGCAGGACGGAGCCACTGCCCATACTGCCCGAGACACAATGGCACTTTTAAGTCAAATTTTTGGAGCGCGAATAATTTCTCGAAATTCGGAAATTATTTGGCCAGCGCGATCGCCAGATTTGACAGAACCCTACTATTTTCTTTGGGGTTTTTTGAAGGAGCGAGTGTATGTGAACAAGCCAGAGACAATCCTTGAACTCAAGGCAAACATTGTTGCAGAAATTCGAACGCTACAGCCACAAGTTTTGAAAGATGTTATGGAAAATTCTCTAAAAAGAGCCCATCAGTGCGAAGCTGAAAACGGTGGTCATTTAAGAGACATCATTTTTCATACTTAGTGTAAAAAAATTTCCATTTTGTATATTATATAATCTGAAAGAAAAAATAAAAAAAAGTTAATAAACAAAAAAGTTATTAAACTTTTACACCCCTTGGTTTCTTTTGGCCCACCCTGTATATAAGTACATATATTTTGTTATTTTTTATGTTTCTTTGAATTGTTATTTTTTATGTTTCTCTGAATAAAAAAAAATTTCTACCGAATTTCATTCAAATCTACCGATTTTTTTTTGACGATTCTAACGAATTTAAAAAAAATTAAGTGTGCACACTGCTCATCATCCGAAGCACATTCAATTTTAATTGCAGCCAAGCAAAAACAAACAAAAAGGGGTTGAAAAATGTGACATACAAACAAACAACACAACACAATATCAATTATCACTGAGAGTAAAATTTCACTCAACAATTTTTTTCCCTGATTCATTAAATTTCTTTATTGAAAAATTACAAATTATTAATAAGATGTTTTATTAATTCAAATATTTGTATTATTGAAAAAAATAATAAATACTATTCGTTTAAAATTTTTGTTATTGATATAGCGGATTTCTTTATCACAGGAAATTCGAAAATTAAAATGATTGAATACCGGGATTTTTGTTATAAAAAATTAAACTTATTTTTTTCTGTGTACATCAAATGAGTGAAATACACCAAACAAAGTTAAAGCAAGAAGAAAAAAGATATCATGACTGAATTTTAACAAATTCGTAAATTTAAAGAATTTGTCAAACAAACTCAATGCTCAATATTGGCATTTCAAATATGCCACACACACGCTCTGAATATGGACACAAAAACGGAGGCGAACATACTCACGAAACTACTCAGACTTGAAAAACATGAAGGTTCGGTTGAATAATAATGTCAACTTGGCAGCTAAACTTAACAATAATAACGAAAAAAAAAAATGAAAATAAATAAATAAAAAATTAACAGAGTTTACCGGGTGGTTACCAATGAGCATGAAATTTTCGTCGCAAAATGTTTGTGTGTATGTATGTATATAAAAAGCAAAGTAAAATCTGAGTGATGTTTCATTGTGGCATTTGCGAATCGATTTGCAACGAAATAAAAAAAGAAAATTCAGCGGCGTCTCATTATTTATTATGAATTCTATAAATATTAATGAATTTTTCTAAATGTAATTATAACAACTAATTAATAATGCACATTTTTAATTGTGTGCAAAACCAAAACAAACAAACAAACACAAACTCTCACACAAACATAAACACTTCAAAGGCTGTTTGGAATGATTGATGATGGATATGTTGAGCGATAAAAAAACGGTTTGTGTCTGCGCTGAATTAACATAAGGTGACCAGTTTAGCTTTCAAAAATTTACTAACGCTTCTTTTGAAAATACATACATACACCGAAAATTTTATACTTGCGCCTTTTGTAATGTAATAGACATTTGAAATGTTCAGTGTTTTTTAGTGTATTTTTATGCAGACTACATCAATTAATACTGACATTTAAAAAAATCAAAACTAAATGATATTCTATCAGTTAATGTAATTTTGAAAACTTGCTGTACCGGTAAAAATTTTCAAGAACACTAAAATTTAAAAATAGCAAAATTAAAAAAAAATGCCGAAGCGAAAAATCGCCAAAATGGAAAAATGCGCTTAAATGAAAAATATCACCAAAAATAATATAAAATAAATCCTTATATGCAAAAAAAATCCCCACATCTAAAAGAATTCCAAAAAATCGCCGCAACGAAAAAAAAGCGCCAAAACTAAAAAATCGCTAAAAATTAAAAATAACTAAAAACAGGCGAACAAAAAGCAGTAAAACTAAAAAAAAAACACAAAACCGGGAAAAAATCGGCAAAACGAAAATAGCGCTAAACCTAAAAAAAAACGCCAAACAAAAATATTTTTAAAAAAAATTTACATCCAGTAAGATATTCGATTTTATAGGCTTAAGTACATACTGTGCGTATGTATGTAGGGGGTCCGTCCCTTCATGTGCGAGTCAAAATCACACTTCAAGGCCGTGATACACTATCATACAAAGTCGTGCGATCTACGAAAAAATACATTTTATACAGTCGAAAAGATATGTTTTTCTTTTATCACCCCATATTTAAAGTGTGTTGATCGGGTAAAAATTCAGTGAGTAACGGCCATTTAGTTACTATGTCTTTACAGTTAAAAAAGTAGGTGATGGTTTGTTTAGTGGAATCTCTTCGTCCATCTATGATTGCTTCAGCAATTTTAAAAAATAAAATGTTGTGATATCAAGGTTACATGGCATAACGCCCATGAAAATAATGTCCAGTTTACTTCTTTGTTGATAAACTTTAAGGGCCACTTTTTGCCTCCGTATTCTGTAACTCGCTAAAGCTAAATTTCTAACGCTAAAAATTTCGATTTATCGATTTTCAGCTACGAATACAATGTTCAAACGGGTATTGCTAAAAATAAGGCAATAGCTTAAAAATGTAATTCGCCCAAATGTTAGTGTTATATGTTATCGCCAAAAATTTTTAATTTTCTATTTGTTCAGCAATTTAGAGATAGAATTTAGCTTTAGCGAGTTACAGAATACAGGTGCTGGTCACCTTTACTTTTAGAGAACAAAAAGTAAATAAATTCTTGACTGACTGTTTGTTGGCAGTACAAAAATAATGAAAGAATTTGTTGGGTCGGTTTTTTGTCGCTGCGATAATGTCATGAAACTGTTGTATTTATTGACATTTTTCTCGCATTTATAAACATTTGGGCTTTTTTTGGGGAGGGGATTCTTCCCAAACAATTATTTTAGCTGTTTCTGATGCTTCTTTATTATAGATGTATTTTAAACATCCCCCCAAAGAATAGAAAGACAAGACATGTGTATTTTAGAGCCAGTGTGCTTTGAAGGCATTTATTTTAATTAGCCCGCTAAAGATGTGACCAAAATTTTTGATGACACTAAAAACTAACAACTTATATAATTTATAGAAATTTCTGGAAGCCAGAAAACTCTTTGGGCAGCCAAAAATAAAAAAAAGAAAGATGCAGCAAACATTAATTAATGGGAGTGTGTTCTAAAATATGTTGGAAACATGTTTTGGGTAAGACAATTAGATGTTTTGTAAACCTACTTAAGCGGCGTGTGAATGTGTGTAGCTGTTAATTTTATACCATAAAATTCTAGAAACAGTTAAAAACGCTTTACCTACCAGCGTTTATGAAAATATGTTAAATTTATATTTTATTTGTTTCTGTTCTAGACGTCTGGCGCGACGTTGTTAAATCATTAAATACGCCCCAGTCTCCGCTAGTTAGGGAAATAACAAACCATGTTGCAACTCGCATCAACAATGCATTTTGTTAAAAGGCACACTTCGTTTATTTTCATAATAGAAGATTTTTCAGATTTCCTTTTGTGAAACACACACGTGAATAATACGAGTATGTATGTAAACCACATTGATCGTCTAAACCAACAAACGAACTTAATCAGTGGCAGCCTTAACCATGTTTATAAATCCAATGATTTTAATAAAGTCTCTTATCGCAAAACTCATTCAAATATTTTCGGAACTTTAAGATATGAATCTTTAAGCCACCGCAATATGTGAAATACTTTTTTTTTCTATAGAACTCATTCATTCAGTTTATTTGAAACTCTCTGCATCTGCTGCGTTCCTTCTGAAAGGGAATGTGTTGTTGGCTTTTTTTATTTAAGTTTTTTTTTTGATATTTTCATACATGAATGCATTGATTGCTTTTATTTTTTAGTGTTCTTTTTTTCTGTTCTTTTTTAAGCATTCAAGACAAAAAAAAACATTTACGCTTTGGAATCTTTTACTGCAGTACGTATTTTGTATGTTCCAAATAAAATGATAACTTTGTGTGATCATGCAAGCCAGACAAATATTTCATTTCCTTTCATTTTAATTTTGAAATATAAAAAAAGCAATATATACACAGATATGGTTGGAAAAAAATTAAAGATTTAACATAAACTTCATTATTTGGAATATACAGCCCATTATCATCTCAGTCTTATATTTGCTATCCCTGCTCTTTACTTCAATATACTTAAAGCTCAATCATCATGATCATTGTATTGTTGTTCTCTCGCGGTCTTGAGGACTGTTCATGAGCTTTGCCGTTTGGTTTGCAGCTGAAATTATTATTAAGCTAATTTTTATTTTGAATAGTGGCAAAACAATTTATAAATTTTGGAAATGCCCAATCTTATAGGTCATACATTTTCGGACGTAATATTGCGCTGATTTTTTTTTCATATGCATAATTGAAAATTGCAACGACTAAGTTGTAAAACTAAAGTTTTGACTTATGAAATCCAAATTGTTTGCAATAAAAAAATGTCAGCATGAAAAATATTCCCCTCCAAATTAAAAGAAGTTCTTGATTTCACATCGGTTTTCGAAATTCGAGTTTTCATCAGATGTGTGATACTTATACTCGGAGTATGCCAATACTCATAGTAATTATTCGGACACAGTAATTATACACATGATACTCAGAGTATTGATTCAACCAGCCTATGTATGCATTTATGTGTACGAAATGGAATGGAAAATGTGATTTGGCATTAATCAGACAATAAGAAGTAAAGTTTAGAATACATATCGTTACCTTAATATAGAAATTCTCTAACTCATTATTATTTGACATCGAGATTTTTAAAGTTTTCGATTTATTAGATGTTCTTCTATCGAATTATACAAAAAACTCGATTTAAAAAAATAATGATGAAGGGCCTTTCTATATGTGTATATGTATGTAACCTTTAAACAACTGATATTTTTTCTAAAATATTTGTAGTAATAGTTATTAGCAAAAAAAAAATCGTCAAGAATTGATATTTTGTAATTTGTAAAATTATAAATGTTTTTACATTATACAAAGTTAGAAATAGTTTTAGCACACTCAAGAATTGTAAAACAACACTATATATCAATCATTTGTACACCGTTGCCATTTTAACGCTTTACCAATTCAATTTCGTGGCAGCACCGATGCTTAAAGTATGTGCTAATAAAATACTCCTGTCTATACTCATGTGCAACAGAATAATTACTCAGAGTATTTTTATACTTATGTGTATCTGTGACAGTAGCTGATATAGTTAGTGCATGCATTTTACTTATAGTCGTTTGTGCTGCGTAATTTAAGGAATGTGTAGTAACATAATTGTTGGTAATTTAAAGTTACTTATTGCTTATTTAGGAATTTAGAGATACTTCCATCATTCTTAGGACGGGTTTACATCTGCGTGAAACACAAGCGTAAAAAAAACGTAACCACTAATTACTAATGAAAAACTGTTTGATTCAGACATGTATTTATTAAGTTAAATAGTTCCATACATATCTAATAGGCAATTTTATAGAGTCCAACATGATTGGAAATCGTTTAAATCAATAAATATATGTCTGAATCAAACAGTTTTTCATTAGTAATTAGTTGGTTACGTTTTTTTGGGCAAATGACACACAAGAAATGACAGATGTAAACTCAGCCTTAGTTACATACAAATACACAAGCATATGTATGATGTTACATAGAGCTTTCTTAGGCCTTAAATGCCAGTCACATTTTTGTTTTTAATTTTTCTTCCTTTCTTTTTTTTTATTTCAAGTTCGTTTTAATTTTGTGTGTGAATGATTACATTTAAAGCACAAAATTATAGTACGAGTTCGTACATATTTGCACCTCTGAATTTCGGTGTGGTACAGATTTGTTTCTACATTATCATTTGACATTTCATTTTTTTTTAACTTAGTGGACTTGTTATATGTTTAACGTATATACATATGTATATATAAGTCTGTTCTATATTTCTTTTATATCAAAAGGTACAGTGGTACGAAGGAAATATATTTGTTAAAGTTTTAAGTGATTTAAATTTAATTTGTCACCCTTTTATAATTAACAATCGTATTCTGAATTTTTTGACAAAAATAAAAATTTAACTATATTAATTGCTCATGAAAATTTAATACATAAAACGAAAAATAAAAATAAAATATAATATATAAAATACAAATGGGCAAATATTTGACAAGTGTGACCGTACCTTAACAACTCAACAAGTTTGTTCGTTGCATATAAATTTGTTTAATGATTATACCAACTCGTCAGTAGGCCTTAAACCAAACTCGAAAAAAATATGTTAAAACCTCCCAAGTTTATGTAAAAGATCATAACAAATAATTGAGAATTACAAATAATGTTGTATGTACTTATATCACCCAAAATTAATTTTATTTGAAGTTTAATGCTTTTATATACACAAATAAACATGAAAAAACTCTAGAATTCGGTCACCTCTTTAACTCCAATCAAGCCACTGTGCAAAGCTTTCTTATCATATGTGGCGTGTGTGGTACCCACATACCATTCACAAAAATGTGCACAAGACGAAAAAGATCCAACAAGAAGAAAAAAATAACAAGCAAAGCGACCAACAATCAAGACTTATAGATAAGCCTTGGAGTTGCAGCTCCGCCATGAATATACGAGAGAATACATTGATGAGACACTAGGCAAAAAAAGAAACAAGAACGGCTTCAAAAATCAGCAGCAAGTTGAAGAAGTCGTACGAAACAGCATCAGGAAACGTCCGGCCGGCCGGCCACTAGCGCTCTTTTTGTTAGTCAGTGGCAAAACAAAACTCAATGAGTTGGCGTACATTCGAATGCACATTTGCAACGAAATCTTTTAGTTAAACAAACAAACAAACAAAAAGGGAGAAAAAACAATTTGAATTTGTTGGCGCCAGGTCAGCAGCAAACAATAAACTTCAGAAAAGAGTATGAGTATAATAATAGTTAATGAAAATTTCATACGTTTAAATTTGTTAACATGTTTTATTTTTAAGTCTGTTGTTGTTATTGTTGCTGTTGCTGTTGTTATAAACTTCTTAATTCTTTTCTCATATTGTTAAAAAATTTATTTGATGTGGTTGGTTTCTACCATGAATTTGGAGTTAAAATTGTTTTTTTTTTTAACCAAACCAAAAACAGTAAGAATACTTTTTGGTGGCCCTCTGGCTTTCCTCTATTTTCTTTTTCCAGATACAATTGATGCTCGTGTGTGTGTAGTCGTATGTCTGTGTGTTTAGTGAATTGTGTTTTTTGGTTGTTTCAATAATTGTTGTTGCTGTTGTTGCCTTAAAACGTTAAATATGTCGAGGGGCGATCATTTTCGATTTTTAAGGTTGCAACCGTAAAAATGCTGTTGGCGTTAACGAGCCTTTTGACAGGTTGATTCATTCTTTAAAGCTCCCATGGCACATTTTTACACAATCTTCTTGCTGCTCAACTATATAGCACAACCGGCTACACAGACTTAACTCGTTCGTCTTATTATTTTTTTATTTATTGTTGTGGAAGTTCCTTTAGAAAGGAGTGTGTTGTTGTTTTGGCTTTTAAGATTTAAATGATTTTGTCTGTTAGTTGGGAGTTACATCAACAATTGTTTATTATTAATTATTGTTTTAGATAACAAGTAAATAAATTATTAACAAATGTAAGAGAAGGAAAAAAACAGAAAAGCTTTCAAGTAAATATACTTTTTTAGAATATATTAAATTAAATGTTAAAGCACAAAATTTAGATCGATTAAAACTATTACTTTTTTTTCAACTAATGAAAGTAAATTAACCTAAAGAACATGCAAACAGAAATTTTATGACGATGCAACCGGTTTTCCGAGCGATTTCCCCAACTGTTTTGTAAATATAGATTTTTTGCAATATTGAGTTTTCTATTTCTATATTGAATAGTGTGATTTATGACATAAATTAAGCTTTGTTTTTTAACGAATTCTCAACTCGATCGCATTTTTATGTTTGTTACTCCATCACTTCACAATCCATTTCAAAAATTGACTTTTGTCTGAGAAGGTATATTAGTTAACAAAAAAAAAAAAAAAAAAAAAAAAAAAAAAAAAAAGCTTAATCACGCCCATCTCATTTTATACACTTTTACCCAACCGATTTCGGTTTCGGATTTTCGGCTCTTTTTAATGTTTAATTAAGTGTGCTGAGCCATGTACATTCAACTTAGTCAATTCGAATTTTTACTGAACTTAGCACATGTGTTCAAGCTTGTAAAAGTGGGCAAGGTTATTCTCACTAAAATTCAATATCATATATACTTCACGTACATCTACCCAACCGATTTCGAGATATGATATAATAATATGATATGATATGATATGATATGATAATAAAAATTTTAAGTAAGAAAATAGGACAAGTAAAGGTGGGAGTTACATCCCGTACTCACTTAGACTCTCCTGATTCATTGTGATACCACTGAGACTCTGCTTACGTGAAGTTCTCACCACCGAACCAACCTGAACTCAATACAAAGCTACTAACACTTTGCAGTTCAACCATGGTGACGTCGGAAAGTCTCCAGAACACAAGAACGCCCATGGTGGCCATTCTCCCCCTTGTTAGTTCTACATTTTCCTCTTCATCCTTAACTCTGTGCATGCCTGCGTATGAGACAGTTGCCAGTGAACACAGACACTAAAACTGAGATTTCTTTATATTTCTTAAAAGAAAGGAAACCGTATTTTTCTTATTTAAGTGGGTCAGTCATTTCTTGTGGCTGACCTTACATTTGTTTCTTCTTCAGTCTTGCGCCTAAGTGTCAGCTTGCACGAAAGTAAGGGCAAACTTACATATTCCATATTCAGTGGAACTTTTCAAATTGTCCCAGTTCTTTCAAGCTCATCAGCCCTAGAGTTTTCCCTGATCCTAATATTTGAACTGCTCTGCAATCTTATTTAGAAAATATCGGCATTCGAGGGCTGTTTTTGTTCTTCTTTAGCGGGTATTCTAGGGCAACAGTTGTGATATTCACTCCGAACCAATCCTGAACTTTCTGCCTGATAAGCACTGCAGTGATCTGGAAGTCGGTTTGCAATGCGATACCCTACTGTCCCTGCATAAACTCCATAAGCCGCACCCATTTGGATCATGGAAGCATCTGTATAAAACTCAACACCTCTTCTTCTGCCTGGGATACAATTCTTCCACGCTTCTCGGTACGTCATCCAATTCCTGTAGCGACTTTTATGAATGAAGACAACTTTCACTTCTCTCCACTTTTTACAAACATGACTCAGTAAAAGACTACCCCTCTTATGCAAGAACGTTGGTTAAAGTTAAAGCATGTGTTAAAACCGGTTTTGCCATACAAAATTCGTTTGTTAAACCAACTTTAAGTTTAACAATTTTTTTGCATACGACCCTACATGTGCAATTCCTCAGTAGCCTAAGAGACTGGCAAATCAATACTTTTGATTTGGGCGATTAACACTGTGTCAGTGATTATGAAACTGCTAGGTTAGTTTAGATTAATCTGGGTGGTCAAAGACCTCTGATAGACCGGGATTAATCCTTAGCGATACCAGCAGATGACAAGAATTCCTGTAAGTATGACAGCCTAGTACGTGGTGCCTGTATCGAATGACTCCCAGGAGATTTAGGGCCGATCCCACGATGTCACCAATGTTCAACTTGTCGTACACTTGCATTCAAAACAAAAACGAATTTTAATATTTTGTTATTTTGTTTCAAATGCAAGTGGGCAACAAGTCGAACGTTGTCGAGATTGTGGGATTGGCCTCTAACTAACCTTAGCAGTCTACACAGCTTCACTCTCGATACAAGTTCAAGACTTCGAAAAGTGCACTGATCACATGTGATCACCAAGACAGTTATATCTAGTGCGGTTTAGAGCCGGATAGTGGTAAAGTAGATGTTCTACTGTCCCAATGACCCGAGGTTCATTACAGGTCCCATCCTATTTTGACGGCATACAAAACCGTCCAGTAGTGTCTAGTTAAAAACTAGAAGTCTACAGTTGCTTCTAGTTAATGATAAAAGGAATTTAGAGGATCATAGGAGCTGTAAATGATTTTAGGAGCTCCACATGATTTTAGAAGTTTTGCAAGCTTTCGTTGCACGTCCACCTTTCTCCGCTTATTCCTTCATCTTAGAGTCTATGATCCTTTTCAGGTGTTGAATTGGTTCCCATCCATCGGTAATTGGACTCCCCCTTTGTACACTGTATCGGCCATTTCGTTTCCCTCAATCCCTATATTTCTACGGACCCAAAAAAGTTTGCTAGGTAATCGAACCATTAGTTTACATATATTTTAACAAGTTTTGTAAAATTAAAAAGGTCATACATTGACAAATTTCTACCCGGCATCAACTTCGAACAGGACCATAGATAACACATGTGATAATATTTTATTTAACGGAAACTAAACAATTTACTTCTTTTTTTTAATCTTGAAGTGCTTGTTTTTTTTTTTTGGTTTTTTAAGTCGTTTTTTAGTTACTTTTGAAAATTTCTAATTTCATTTCATCTTAACTGTTTATTATCTTTTTATAATAATGAACAAATACACCACCCGTGCATTTGCTTAGTTAAATTGCATATGATTTCATTTGTTTGTCTTTTACTTTAAGCCCTGTCTGTGTCCGCTTTAAACAAAAATTATAAATTCTAAATATTTCTGCAAACTACTGGAATTAGTTGTTTACTTATATTAAAAGTGCAGCGGTGCCCAAACATTTTTTCCTATAAACCACTTATACTATTTTTTGTGAAATAGCAAAAAAAAGTGAAAAATTTCTTTAAAAGTTATCAGCTATAAATAATGATGAATTTGTTTGCTCATTTACATGAATTCAACAACTATTGTGTCTATAATAATAATAAATTTAACAAGTTTTAGAAAGACCCGGATTAACAAATCATCACCAAGTTTCATTTCGCATTAGTATTTATGAGTACTTCGGTAAGATCTCTGTCGAAACTTCGGCTTTGATATAGACCACTTGGAGTGTCCCGTATTATAGACTTTTTAAACAAACGAAATTATAATGAAGTTGAATGTAGTCATTATTATTATTATTAACATCACCAGCTATTGCAATTGCCAAGGCTTTTGCGCCTAAAAACAAATAAGAGGACGTCGCTGCAGTTAAAATTATTGTTGTAAATTGCCAGCAACTTCTGAAAGTCTCACTTAAATATTTACAATCCCCCACCACTCACATCTATTGACACACAAGCGTACTTACATATACACACACACACACATAAATAGAGAAATGCTTGATGGAAAAAAGCAAACAATAAAACTTGATAATATAAAAAGAAAATTAACTTTATACAAGTATTTATGTATTTGTTGCATACGTTATTCATCTTCATCTTCCCAAAGCCAAACAAATAAACAACAAATTTCACAGCTTAACGCAATTGTATAATGAGTTACTAAAACACCGTAGCGACCGATCGACACATTCATCCGGACATTTCAGCCATTGAGTGATTCATGCCAAACAACGTTTCCATACAATTGCATTGCATGGTACGAGTACATTGTGTCGCATTGTTGTATTGCTGCTGACGCTTTTATCGTCGATTGTTGTCGGTAAGAAATTCCTTCTTTTTTTTCACTGGCGTTTAAATTATGCTACTGACTGTAAGTGAATGTGAAAACAACGAAAATGAGTTTCTTGGAATTTTATCAACGTTTCAATTGAATTAAATTAATTAACGCCGCACGAATTGCCAGCTAGTATTGGTGGTTGGTTGGTGGTTCTGATTCGTTCGATTTTTCTCTTTTTGTAGGTTCTATCTATTATTTATTTACATACATTAATATTAAAAAGTAAGATATTAAAAGAGCCAGTTTACATGGGCGAGATTTTAGCAAGCAACTTTACTAGTCAATTTAAAGTAAAATTTTTTTATTTGTAATTCATACTATTCGAATAGAGTGGTGTGATGAAAATAATTTACTGAGACACTCCAAAATTTTCCTTAAACTTATGCAACAGCAGAGATTTTCGTCGCACATAAAAATTTTAAAATAAAATAACCCATAAAGTACAAAGAGGCTCCAAAAAATCATTTAGCGCCTGTTCCACAGTGTCGAAAGAAAACGTTCGATCGACATTTTATATTCAAAATAAAAATAATAAATAATACTCTTAATAATTTTTATTTTTTGCAATATAATTGCAACTCGAACGATTCCTTTCGACATCGTGGAGCAAGTATTTAGACTAGATAGATAGAAATAGGCAACTCAACCTTTTCATCAGCTATAAAATATGTGGTTTATAATTCCTCTGTCTTCGTTTGCACCTTAAATTTTCTGCCCTTGCCATCCTCATTTTCAAAAAGGCCTGACAAACAAAATCTGAATAAGTGAGTCTCTAAATCCTCTGAATCTTAATACGAAAAATTAAAACAATCATCACTGATAATAATTTAATCCACGAATTCATAACTCATTCAAAGAACTTTCTTCAGAACTAGACTTGGCTTCATAATACAACTGGGTTCTAATCGTAGCTTTCGATAACGAGCTGATTCGATCACATTTTTTCTGTTTGGGATTATGGCATCTGCTATCGAACAATGTAATAATATGGTTCGATATCAAATGCCATAATCTCAAACTGAAAAAACGTGATCGAATCAGCCCATTAACGAAAGCGGCGATTAGACCTCAAAAGTTGACAAAAAAAAATATATGGAAATCCGTTGAAAGCCCCTGAAAATTCCCGCTAAGTTACAGATTTTGATCAAATTGAAGTCTATAAAAATCAGTAAATATCGGACAAAAAAATACTCAGATACTCGGGATATTTATTCATCATTCGCCACCGCACCCATACATTTGTGTATATAAAATGGAATGGAAAATATGTCTGTGTGTGTGGCTATTTGAAAACATGCTTTAAGTGTGTGCGTAAATAAAATAGCCCTGTATCAGGGTTACCGTTCATCCGACTAAAGTCACAATTTGACCCTTTTTTTTAGCGGTGTGCAATTTTTTGTGAGTCTTTTTTTATCACCGACTTTTGCGACTTTTTTAATTTTGTTGGGACTTTTTACTCTTTTTGTAAGGATTTTTACAGAAAACATTCAAATTGCAGCAAATAAATCATTATTCCTTATTATTTTTATCAAAAAAAAAGTCGTCAAAATTTAAAAGCAATTCACAGATTATTGTTCATTTGAAGGCACTTTTATTAATTGCAACCTTGTCACGTGTACAATGTATTTAAGAAATTTTTCGCAAAATAAAATTTTAAATATATAAAAATTGTGGGTTTTGGAGTGCTTATTTTACAAAATTATTTTTACCCGCAGAGTCAATGAAAAAAGTTGTCTTCAAAATTATACAGATGTGTACGAACATGTGAACATTTTAAAATTAGCTTTGCTTAAAAAAAAATTAACTAATAAATTAAAAGTAAAAACATGCAACTAAATGCTGCCAGCTTCAAATTTAATAGACAAAGATATAGAAGACTAGATTTCTTTTGATGATTTTCTTTTTAAACACAGGAATGAAATTTCAAAAAAGTAATATTTATGTAAAGAATAAATTGTTGAATTAAACATACATTCACCCAAAATATATGGCGTCAAGATGAAACTAAAGCTATGTACAGACGGCTGTCAGATCTTACAATATTGCCAGTAACATGTGCTAAAAATTTCTTACAACCGTGTGAACTGGCAATTTTTGCCAGACGCCGTTGCTAGAAGAAGCATTGTCAGTCCATTGCAAGACTAGCAACTGACAACAAATTGTCAGACATCTTACAATCGTGTGAACACATTGTAAAATTATTGCCAGATATTTGTCAGACATTTTAATATTGTCAGATGTGCGAAGTTCATGCATCTGACAATGGCGTCATTATAAGATAATTCTTTCTATGGGCAACACTGCATACGCTTGATTTTAAATAAAAAATTTATAATAAAATATATGCAGACAAAATCATTGCAATTGCTTCTTTATGGTACATAATAATTTATACTTTCACTTTTTACATTAAACACAAACACAAACGATAAATATTTAACAATTTCCAACAAATGGTTTAAGTCTGGCAACGCATAACAACAGATCTAACAATTTGTGCATATGACAACCGTGTGAACTGACAATTTTTCTACTGACGATTTTGTCAGATGAATTTATTGTCATACAACCGTCTGGCAATAAATTGTAAGATTTTCTGACAACCGTGTGAACTGACAAGAAATATTGTGCTGGCAATTTTCGATTGCCAGTACATTGTCAGCACATTGCCAGATCTGACAATATTGTAAGATCTGACAATCGTCTGTACATAGCTTAATAGAATTAAAGTAAAAAGTTCACGGGGCTTTATTTTGAAATGTTTGTCAAAAATATCTTAAGTTTAACTTTTTTAGCTTGATTTTTTTTTTAATAAATCCTAATCCTTTGACCTCGGCAGCATACGACAGGCAAATTTATTAAACTTTAGCAAATTGGTTCAGTATCCATACATGAAAACATGTATAGAAGCACATAAGTATCTATATTGGAAGTAAGTGTATATGTTATGAAATATGCATTGTTTCAAATAATTTTTTTTGCTGTGTTATGCTTTTTATTACTAAAAATAAACGTTAAAAAAAGATGTGCAACTTTTATTTTCTCCAACGACTTTTTTGTGCGACTTTATTTTTATCAAACGACCTTTTGTGCGACTTTTCAAAAATTCCTAACGGTAACCCTGCCCTGTATATAAGCATGTATAGCCGATTAATAGTCAGAATATTTTTATACCCACGCGCTTGATTCTAGCTCACACATTGTACAAAATTTTAGTTACAGTTGCTTGTTGTTGCTAATTAAAATGTATATAAACATAGTTGTTGGTTGTTTATAATTATACGTATTCGGTTTAAAATCAATGCGTGCGTTTGTACATGAGCGTGTACTAATTCACGACATCTACGGACATTCAGAACCAGAATGCAATTGGGAAATTCGTTTTTAACAGAAAAAACCTGTTTATTATTGTTGTTGTTAAAAAGTAACAACATTTTAGCTATTTTTATATCAATCTAGCGGTTTTATCTTCATATTTTATTTTTATTGTGGGTTTTACTAATCAAGGTAAGTGAACAGTGTTGCCGCTCTTGCTTTGGTATGGAACTGGAGCCTTAACACCAAGCGCCATAAAACACAACACTTAAAGCTTTTGTTTAATAAATATTATAAATGTGAAAGTTTGTATGTTAGAAAGAAGCGCTGAAGGGATTTCAATAAAATTCTAACATAAATTCTCTGAAGTAATTTCAATGATTTTATTATTTTCAATAAGTGGCTTAAAGAAATTTTAAAATGCATTCGCTTTTACAATATTAATATTTAATTTTTTGTCTTATGGCTACCAAGCAGTGGCGGAATTCATGCATAATCAATTTAAGGCCCCCTTCCAATTCGTAGTAAAATTGTTTATTCCACAGAAAACATCCACACATTTTCGCTTATGTATGTATGTACACACTAGAGGGCTGCGTATACAGTCTTGAAATGTAAATACGTATTGTTTTTTAAATGTATGTATTGTCGTAGCATTTATTATACTAAACCAATAATAAATGATGTCGTTTAATAAGCGAAGCACGATGGATGTACTGATGTACGTGTATATGTGTATTTGCAAGTGATGTCGCGAAGACTTCCCAGCTTGAACTAGAAGGAGTAGGGATGCATTCTAGAAGGCCTCTGTACGCATTCTTTTGGATGTAGATGGCCTGCTAGCTCCATTCTATACTCATATCTTTTTTACACGCATTGTCATTGCGGAGCAGGTCTTCTGTTCTTGCTTCTTTCGCCAGAGACTCTGGAAGGCCTTCAAACCAATAGATTTTGTTTTTGCTTTGGTAAAAAAAAGCGAGTGTGGAATGTGTATGATATATTTTATGCGAAAGAGTCCTTTAATAAGGCATGCAACAAGAAGGTCTTCTGAGATTTACCGCTGAGTTCTTGTTCGTAGCAAACACTCAAAAGAAGTAATGTTGATGCGTGTAAGCTTGTTAGTTTGCATATTGTACGTTTGAGTGTGTGTGTGTGTAAGATGTAGATGGCAAGCTATTATGTGTTTAAGGGAGTTTTTTTTTAAAGCAAGCGCACACAACTAATGTAAACGCATGTGTGCGTTTGTATGTGCGAGAAAAATTAAAGATCATACACACAACATGTGTGTATGTATGTACATGCATGACGTTTGTATACGAGCCCATGAATGAGTAGGAAGTATTTGAAAAATCCCTCATGTCTCAGAGTTCTTGTAAGTGGTCTTGTGCAGGGGTCTAGTACACACTTACATACATACTTTGCTTTTTGTTAGCCGCTCATCCAGTCACTTGACCAGCAGTAAGTAGTAGTGCAAACATCAGTAGTGGAACTCGTATAACTTGTCATCACAGTGTTCATATCATGCACGTAGTATAAAAGGTGTTAACTACACTTCAACTCCAATTCAAATCCTCTCTTTTTTTTCAAGACTATTCGATTATATTGAAGCTAACAAATTTTATGAATATTTTCTCACTTTTTTAAATTGGAAAAAAAATTGTCATCATAATCTAAACAAAATAAAAACACATTAACATCAGACAACCAAACGACATGGATAGATGATGTTATTTTTTAACTTATTTGTTTAAAATTAACAAAATATTTTTTCTGTTGTACTTGTTCATATTTATTCCATGAGTTGTCTTTTTATTTAAAGGTGTTAAAATGCATTAACATAATGATTCAACAATAATAATAATGAAAATAATAATAACTACGACTACAATTATCGTTATTATTATGTGATGTGTGTGTGTAGGAATAAATTTAGTGCGATTACCAACTCTGTGAACATGTTAATGACAGTTTTATTTAATTATAGAATCATCAAATTAATTTGGGGTTGCGGGGATCACAATGAAATTTTAAACATAAGACACACCAGCTCGTATAAGAAAACTGTTTTTAATGCGACATTTTTTTCAAAAACTTAAACGAAACGAATAAAGTTTTTACTAGAATTGCAAAAATTAATTTGCTTTTATTTCATTAATTAATATTCTCAAGGACACACATTTTTGTATTACCAGACAACGTAAAAATTTAGATTTTTATTATTCCTTCAGCACGAACTTTGTTTTGCTGAAGAACGTGCTAGAAAAAATATTTATTTAATTTCTTATATTCCAAATGACTTACATTCAATTTGAAGCGCCACTTCTCATGCTCATGAAGCGTAAGATTCTGAAATTTGAAACATAAAAAAAAAACAAACAAATTAAAAACATATTCAGTGATGAAAATACAAAAATATATAAATAAAATATAAACCTAAATAAGTTCGCAACATGAATGGCCGACAATTTTTACACACCATTTGCAAAAAGTCACCACCAGTAAATAGTCATGAAGGCGCTTAATATTCACAGCATAAGAAAACTAAATCAAGAACTAAAGCGAATATTTTACACCCTAAAATAAGAGTTAAATTTTCCCACAGTTTGTGTGCTCTGGCAACTCTGTTAGTGTTTCTGATTTGATTGGCTTGCAATATGAATGAATATGAATACAGTGTAAAAACAGAAAATCTTATGAACAAAATTG
Source organism: Tachina grossa (assembly GCA_949987645.1). NCBI lineage: Eukaryota > Metazoa > Arthropoda > Insecta > Diptera > Tachinidae > Tachina > Tachina grossa. Next base: position 33,931,684 of record OX465276.1, on the reverse strand, counting down.
CAGAATTTGCAATGGAAAAATTCTATTAAAAATTTATCACATGGAGAGCCTTGTCGACTAATGGCATTATCGGCCCATAGTGTTTCAAAAATGAGCAAGTCTGCAAAAAAGTCAAACGGTATAGAGACATGGTTAATAATTATTTGGGATAAGATAATCTTCCAGCGAAAGGAAACGTTTAGGCAACCCATTATTTCTCCAAATATTTGATTCAACTGTCGACCAAGATCATGAGATTGATTTACCTTCTTGGCACCATTTTCTACAGGGCTACGTAAAATCATTGCCTAACGTAAACAAACTTGCAACTTTTAACGAGTTTAAATATGACTTTACGCGGACTACTTCCGAGGTACAACTTGAAACGCGAATGAGCTACGTGAAAGCCAGTTATACAAGTACGTGAGTTCAGAATGTTATTCCAGTGTAGAGTTGTACATGTCCTGAAAAACATTCTATAGAGAAATGCAACTCTGATGGTTACAAATCGTTACCTTAATACAGAAAGGCCCTAACTCATTATTTTTTGGAAATGTAATTTTGTATACATATTTCTATAAAGAACATGTAATGTATCGAATAATTCAAAAATCTCGCTTTCAAAAAAATTATTAGTTAGGGCCTTTTTATATTGCGGTAACGAAATATCGAAGAGGAAATTGTTTAATTTTCGGGATAAATTCCATATTCTGGTCTATAATATTACAATAAACGTAGATAACAATTCCCTTTTTAATATACAATAACTGAACCTTAAGCCCAGATGCCACTATCGGCACAATGTGCCGATTTTCGTCGGCTCACTGCAATTAAGTCCTATGTAATAAACCAAAACAGTCTTATTTCTCAATTAATTCCGGAATAAGTCTACATGTCTTTATTACCAATGCAGTGTGATGTAATTATGTCCTTATATTTCAATTAGTTGAGAAATAAGCCCAATTTAGCTTATAACTTATCACTTTATTTCAGTGAGCCGACGAAAATCGGTACATTGTACCGATAGTGGGATCTCGCCTTTAGTTGCGTTGGCAGTTGCCAACGTATGACATGTGTATAACCATATCCATAAATATTCTACCTACACTGAATAAACAGTTTTACATATATTCAACGAACTCGCATTCATTGATTTAAATTCATTGAAATTTAACGTATTATACGTTGTTTCAAAAAAATATTCCTTGAAATTCAAAGTACAATTTTATGTATATAATGAACTGAACGTTGAAACCATTCCTTGATATTATTTGTTGAATTTAACAACGAACTAGTTTATTGATTTAATGTATAATACGTTGAATTTAAGGAACACGTTCTTTCTTACATAACTAAAAGAAAAAAGTTTAATAAATTTCAAGAAATTGTACTTTGATTCAAGGAACCTGTTGAATTTGACTTCAAGGGAAAGAAGAAAATGTTTTATTCAATGAACGAGTACTTTGATTCAAGGAATTACTATTTGAATTTTTGTTTTACTTGGTTCAATTCAACGTACTAGTTCCTTGTTCTATAACGGCGGAAAAAACATAATGAAAAGAAAAATAAACAAAGAGCAATCAGTTGTTGTTCTTCGTTTAACAAATAAGTTCGTTGTGCGCAATTAAAAGAGAAAGTTTAAAATAAAAAAGTGCTAAAAAGTAAATTAATAATAAGAAGTGATTATAATTAATTTTAATTGCAAAAAGAAATATAGTTCTATAATATCCCGTATATCAGGAACTTGCTGAACTACTCTAAAGCTGGAAAATAAGTTCCAGATGCATCTACTCCTGAAATTATTGGTTCAAATTCTCAAGTTTTATGTAAGTAATTATTTTGGATGCTATTTAGATAGTATAATTTTATACATATACTATACATATTTATGTATGTTAATTTTAAAGATTCGGAACCAACGCAGAGGTTTGCATTAGAAGCCTCAGATATGACAATTCGAGTGCAGAGGAATTCAATAGCACTTGACAAGCAGAATTAATGAAGTAAACCAAGCTTCCACTTTAGCCGAAGTTTTTAAAAGATGGCCCGAGTATAAGAAACCGAGTAGATTTCGATATGTGAGTATATAAATCTTTACTGTTTTATACTTTAGTATTTATTTCAAAAAAAATATTTATAACTATATTTCAGATTGACAAAGACTGGCGTTGCTTTTGGGAAACGTGAAGGAGTTTTCTTTAACTGGCCGGAACGATTCGCGAAGAGAATAACATCAAAGATAAAGCTTTGATAGAAATATTGAATAATTTGGATAAGTCGGAGAGCATCTAAAAATTTAAGTTTCTTTTATTTTAAACTAACAACTGCATTTTTAAATTTATACATGAATTATAAATTAACAGTCTAATTCCTGAAAATTATTAAGGCTTTATAAAGGGTTTATAAAACAGATTTCCATATTAACAGTTTATAAAGCTTTAATAATTTTTATAAACAAGGCAGTAATAATTTAGTGTAAATACATACTTACATATATATACATATGTAAATTATTTCTTATTATATGAATTTTCAAATAAAATACTCAATTTAATATGAACTTGTCTATTATTGTATTTATTAAAGTGAATGTATACGAGTAGGTGCATTGGGTCAAGGAATAAATTCATAAAAATCAATGAATCTGTTCATTGGGTCAAGGAATAGGTTCTTTAAATTCAAGGAACTATTTCATTAAATTCAAAGTATAAATATATAGGTTTAATGAATTTATGTAAGGTTTCAACGTATGGATTCTTAACTTCAACGAACTGGTACGTTGAATTCAACAAGCCAATGCTTGGCATACGTTGAATTCAATGAACATGTTCCTTAGGTGAAAAATAAGGAATAAATTCGTTGAATCAACGAATTTTTTTGTTGAATTTATGTACCTTTTTGGTTCAGTGTATGTCACATTATCTTCCTGGCTCAACAAATTAATGCTCGATCTTAGAAACACAGAAACAACATAATGTTTATCAAACGATTCTTAAAACAAGAATTTTGCGTTTTCGTTTTAAAAATGCAGCATTTTTAAAAATAATTATTAAATTAAAAATGTTTCTTATAACAATAATATATAACATTCTTATTTTTATAACGAAGCAATTTTAAAACAAAAATGTGTGTTTTCGTTTTAAAAATACAGCATTTTTAAAAATCATTTTTAATATAAGAATATTTCTTATACCAATAATAAATAACATTCTTATGTCTATAACGAAGCAGTTTTAAAACAAAAATGTGCGTTTTGGTTTTAAAAATGCAGCATTTTTAAAAATTATTTTTAAAATAAGAATGTTTCTGGTATAATATTAATATCGGCTGTTTTTTTTAGAGGTATAGAACTTCGAATTGAAATAAAACACAAGAAAATCGTTTTAATGTCCATCAATTTGGCTTTATTGGAAGGATACTTTTATGCCATTAATGTTTAAATATGACTTCGGGCATGTGGCCGCCGCGGCTGGCTCGAATAAAGCCAATTCTACAGGTCCAATTTTCAACCACTTTTTCGAGCATATGGGGCCGTATGGTGGCAATAACGCCACGAATGTTGGCTTCCAAGTCCCCTAACGTTTCTGGTTTGTTGGCGTAGACGAGCGATTTCACATATCCCCAAAGAAAATAATCCAATGGTGTCAAATCACACGATCTTGGTGGCCAATTGACAGGTCCATTCCGCGAAATTATGCGCTCATCGAATGTTTCCTTCAATAAATCGATTGTGACGTGCGCTGTGTGGCATGTAGCGCCGTCTTGTTGGAACCACAACTCATCCACATTCATGCCATCCAATTCGGGAACAAAATAGTCGGTTAGTCGGCTCCAATTGCTGTGCACGGTGGCGAATCGATTCATTCGGGTCCTCTTCAACACTTTGCTCTACAGCGGCAATTGTTTCTTCGGTGCGCACTGTTCGACGTCTCTGCGGATACGTATTATCACATAGAGTAAACGTAGTGCGAAAACGATCCATGGTTAACCGAATTAATTGCTCTGATGGACGATTATGTCGACCATAAAATGGACGGAGCTTGCGGTAAACTTCGCGAACTGAACCATTATTTTCGAAATAAATTTGCACGATTTGCAAGCGTTGTTCTTTTGCCAACCTAATCATGATGAAATGGCAAACCAAACTAAATATTAATCACTTGACAGCTGACAAAATGGCCGCCATTTAAAAAAGTGATGCCAACTTAAAGTTCTATACCTCAATAAAAAACACCCTTTATATAACATTCTTATTTTTATAACGAAGCAATTTTAAAACAAAAATAAGCGCTTTCATTTTCATAATGAAACGAAAATGTATTTTTAAAAAATTTAAAAACAAAAATATTTTATTATTATATCGAAGAGTTTAAATTTTTAAAAATGAAGGAAATTATATTTTTCACCGGGTAACATTTTATATTTGTGTCGTGTTAAAAAAAGAGAATTAATTTATTATTATGACCAAGTGTATATAAATGTCCATTACCCTGTATGACCCTGGAGCACAAAAAAATCGTCATAATAACACAAAAGAAAATTCGTTCCATTAGTGGTTTGTACTACAGTCGAAGATCGAAAATTGTTCATAAAAAGGGCATTTTGATTCCAAAAAAAATTAATATTTTTAATTATAAAACGAAAATTCTATATTATTATTTTAAAAGTTTCATTTTTAATTTAAAAACTCCATTATTAATTTAGGACGTTTCATTCTTAATTCAAAAATGCTTCATTCTTAACTTAATAATTCTCCATTATTAATTCAAACGCTTCATTTTTGATATAAAAAATAATAAGTTTTAAAATATAAAATGCTTCATTATTACTCCAAGAATATTTCACTCTTAACTCAAAAACATAATCCTTTAATTTGAGTATGTTTATATCAAGGTTGCTGTCTTTTTCAAACAAAAAATATTCTTTTTTGATTTCAAAATATTTTTCATTTTTAAAACAAGAGTAAACATTTTTAAAATAGCAGAAAACAAACTAGGTTCTATTTCATAAAGGTTACGTTTTTAAAATCAAATTGCTTTTTCTTGATTTTAAAACTTTTTTTTTGGGTGTACCTTAATATACTTGCGATTAATGTAGGGTATAAATGATACACAAAATGAACGTCTGCCAAAAAATGTGTAACGTTAAACGCCTGCGTAAAAATTGTACAAAATAAAAATTATGAAAAAACTATAATTAAATGATTTTTGTAACCTTGAACTTGGGCTGAAAAAATTTATTAAAAAAATAAATAAAAATTAGACAACTTTTTATGCTGCAGCAAAAAAAAAATCAAAATGAAAAATTTATTTCATTTTAATAGTTGTCTGAGTTACACCCCTAGACAAATAAAATCTTGTAAATTTTTTTTCAAAATTTTGTACATCAGGTGCACGCAAAATGTAGACAAGTAATTGCAACAATGTGTCAGGATACGGTTTGCATTGGTGACAAGTTGCAGCAGTGGCGTTAAATTTCTTACAAGCACTTGATATCGATACAATTCCATTCGTTTATGGTAGAACAATAATGAAGACTAGACAGAGGAGGTTTTGTCTCAACACCACCCATTGGCAAACAAACTCAATTTGTGCTCTAACATTTCCCAACGACATACGGCAGGCGACGACAAATATTTATTTATGAAACATTCGATTTACATTCGATTTTCTTGTAGTTTTTTTCAACAACGACAATGACAGCGGACAATTTTTGTTGTTTATGTCTTCTGCTACATTTATATTGGGTCAAATGGTTTTTCATTTTTGTTTTGTTGTTTCCGAAGGCGGTTTCATTTAAGAACTAATATAACAATTTTTTTTTTATTTTTGGGTTATTTTTTTGGATCATGACAACTGATTTTAAGTACGAGTACTTATCACTGACAGTCATCAAAAGAGATGTGATTTTAGTAAACTATTTAGCGGAAAGGGGCTTTGGTGAAGATGAAATCGATGAGGCCTAAAGTAATAGTGAAACGAGTATTTTGCATTTAAGTTCTAAGGTTATTCTATTTTCCTACGGATTTGGCTTTTGAATTAATTTGGAAGTAAATCAGCAAAAACTTTTCGAGATTTTGTAAGCGTAGTACTTTTTTAATGGCTTACAAAGCAATGAGTGCTATTTATTTATCTCATTAATTTAAAGATATAGTAATGACTTCCGCCTAATGGTTAAAAGAAGCACTTATTTATGTCATTACGTGAAAGTACTTATTTTAGTACATATTGGGTGTTTTTTATTGAGGTATAGAACTTTAAGTTGGCATCACTTTTTTAACTGGCGGCCATTTTGTCAGCTGTCAAGTGATTAATATTTAGTTTGGTTTGCCATTTCATCATGAAGAGGTTGACAAAAGAACAACGCTTGCAAATCGTGCAAATTTATTTCGAAAATAATGGTTCAGTTCGCGAAGTTTACCGCAAGCTCCGTCCATTTTATGGTCGACATAATCGTCCATCAGAGCAATTAATTCGGTTAACCATGGATCGTTTTCGCACTACGTTTACTCTATGTGATAATACGCATCCGCAGAGACGTCGAACAGTGCGCACCGAAGAAACAATTGCCGCTGTAGAGCAAAGTGTTGAAGAGGACCCGAATGAATCGATTCGCCACCGTGCACAGCAATTGGAGCTTTGTCCATCAACTTTATGGAAGATTTTGCGCAAAGATCTTGGCTTGCGACCTTACAAGATCCAGCTTGTGCAAGAATTAAAGCCGCGAGACCATGCAATGCGTCGTGATTTTGGTGTATGGGCCGAAAATGAGATTGATCTCGATGCTGATTTTCATCGCAAAATTTTGTTCAGTGATGAGGCTCATTTTTGGTTGAATGGCTACGTCAACAAGCAAAATTGCCGCATTTGGAGTGAAGAGAATCCACATGAGACCCTTGAGACGCCATTACATCGACAAAAACTGACTGTTTGGTGTGCTCTATGGGCTGGTGGAGTCATTGGGCCATACTTCTTCCGAAATAATGCTGGAGAGTCAGTTACCGTTAATGGAGACCGGTATAGAGCCATGATAACCGACTATTTTGTTCCCGAATTGGATGGCATGAATGTAGATGAGTTGTGGTTCCAACAAGACGGCGCTACATGCCACACAGCGCACGTCACAATCGATTTATTGAAGGAAACATTCGATGAGCGCATAATTTCGCGGAATGGACCTGTCAATTGGCCACCAAGATCGTGTGATTTGACACCATTGGATTATTTTCTTTGGGGATATGTGAAGTCGCTCGTCTACGCCAACAAACCAGAAACGTTAGGGGACTTGGAAGCCAACATTCGTGGCGTTATTGCCAACATACGGCCCCATATGCTCGAAAAAGTGGTTGAAAATTGGACCTGTAGAATTGGCTTTATTCGAGCCAGCCGCGGCGGCCACATGCCCGAAATCATATTTAAACAGTAATGGCATAAAATTATCCTTCCAATAAAGCCAAATTGATGGACATTAAAACGATTTTCTTGTGTTTTATTTCAATTCGAAGTTCTGTACCTCTAAAAAAACACCCGTTAGATACAAATTTATTGATAGTGAAAATGAACTTTGAAAACGAGCTTTACTTTTTTTAAGAGAAGTAACACTCAGGACTGAGTGTTACCTTCTTTAGGAAAGGGATAGCGATAGAGAAGACAGGTGGTGAAGGAAGTGATAGAGGAGAACTTCATTCTTTTACAACTCTGCTATTTGCACGTTTTTTTCTAATAATGCAGTGTTGCAGCGCCTCTGGTGTTAAATGAGGCGTATTAAATTTTTTAAGCTGTGTTTAGTAGCCAATTTATTAATTATTTCACTTCGTAGATGACTCTGCTACAAAATAGCGACGAAGAAGGGCGCTCTAATGTTACATTAGGATTAGTATCTGCTGAAGTCGATATAGTTGAGTGACCAGTGACTATGCCTTGAACTTGAACTTTCCTACAGCAACTGATACAAAGGGACACTAATGCACGTCAGAAAAATAAGCCGGAGACTGGGCACGATCCCGGGACGTTTGGTTTTGTAGTCAACGTGCTATCTACTTCAGCCAACGCCACCCAGTTTAATTTCTGTCGAAAAGCAAGATATCCGATAAAACTTTCACGTCAATAATTAAATAATTCCTGTAAACCAATCGGTAGTCTATTAGTATAAAGCATAGTCCACCATCCCATTGCCCTGAGGGCTCTGCTAGCATTCTGCTTTGCATACGTACACAGCACAACTACTAACAAAAATCTAAAGCAAGAGCATAAAACACACAAAAAGAGCAGATTTTCGCATTTTTTATGAAAAAAATACACCGAGAATATCCAAATACCATCAAAATGATTCAATTTCTTTTTTCTATATTATTTATGTAAATAAATTATCTAATTTAAATCTTTTTATAACAGCACTTTTTATTGCTATAAAAATAGACAAAATATGTGAAATATAGAGTTAAAAAATAAGCTGAATGTCGAGTGTGTATCCAGAAATTGAAAAAAACTAGTACATACAGTCTTAGGCACCACTACATTCATATAAAATTAACCCATAGAAATATTTTTCATATACCCAATTAAACATTTACAAGAGCGATTTTTTTCAGTGGAACAGCACTAAACATATATTAGTTCTGTTCTGCTTTTAAGAATTTTCTCTTCTTGGTGACCATTTGTATAAAGACTGTTTCGGGTTCGATTCGCATACACTAAGAGAAACTCACGATATAAATTTAAGAACAAAATTCTTGAATTTAGATTGCAGTAATCTTAATATTTCAATCTTGAAATTTGGTCAGTAAGATTGACGTTCTGAAATTGAAGCATAAATTCTTAATTATAGAATGAATTCTTAAGACCGCATTTTTAAAAACAATAACGTAATCTTAAGTTTAAGTTTATATTATTAAATTTTTAAGAATATTATCTTAATTTATTATTTATTAATTTTTATTATGAACAAAATCTCAAATTCGATCTTAAAATGAGATTTTATTCAAAATAACAATCTTAAATGAGATCTAAAAAAAATCAAGATTTTATTCTTGAATCAAGAATTTTCGCATTTAGCAGACTATTAAGATTGAAATGATTGATTTCGAGCGTAAAATCTTTATTTTAGCACGTTTTTCCCCTTAGTGTGGGTTATTAAGTCCAAAAACGCATTTTTAAGATATGGGAGTTTCCACGTTGCTTCGTGACGTAGTCTATTTTTATATACTTTTTTGATTGACGGTATAAAACGTAATTAGCTCTATTAGAAAACAAAAATAGTAAAAAATAAAAGTTTTATTGCTTGGTGACGTAACGTGAAATATTGTGTACTTATCTGTGGAAATGCCCATATGTCTATGTTGCAATAAAGCAGCGATATTCTTACTTCAATATCAGGCGCTTATGATATCGCTGCCGCTTTCAAATTAATCAATTAGCTGGCTACAGGACAACAATTGCAGCTAGCTGCATTCGAACTAGTGCCGTCATGTAGCCTGCTGTGTTCAATGTGTTTAAGGCACACAAAACTCATCATTTACGGTCACCTTAAAAAAATTTTATTTCTTTCAATAACAGAAGTGCGATTTGGTTTGTAATCTGTTTTAATATGTTGCAATAAAATTAGTAAAAGGATCAACTACAACCATAAAATAAAATATATCCTCTTGGATTTCACATGCACTTAAGAGCAAAAATCCTGGCGCCACCACAAACTGTGTTGTCAAAGTATATCCTTAAAAATTATATGTATGAATTTATTGTTGTGCTTGTAAGTGTCGTCGTTGTGCGGCAAGAGTACACAATGTGGTATGTATAGTAAATTACTGCGATTACGTTTTGTAGCATAGATTTGTAGTTTGTTTCCTTAGTGTTTTTTTTTTGCCTTTCTTTAATTTTGTTTTAACTCCTTATCTCGTTATTTTCACCGTTTCATCACTGTGAGTGCCTGCTACTGTTGGTTGTTTTACCGTTCTTCATTTCTCTTTTAAATTTTCTTATCGCTTTCAGCGGATCTTATTGTCACCGATCTTTGGTATGTACTTTTGTTATACATTTTGGGAGTTTAGATATACATACTTGCATATATGGTAAAACTCAATTGTGATAGTTGTATTGTTTTGTATTTTTGTTAATGAATAAAAACATGTGTTTGAATGATTTTGTTTCTTCCTACACGATAAGCATAAATTACTTTTGAGGTTTCTTAATGGCTGTCTGTCTGTCTGTCTTTCGCTCTCTATCTACGATTTTAAATTTGTCGTAATCTTTTCTACAACACTGTACTAATTTGTTTAACAGCTTCCGTGAATTTTTTTTTCTTATGCCTGGTTGTTTATTTGAGTACATAATGAATGTTTTTTTTTTTAATTTTTCATAAAAGTGGTTTAGTAGTTACATTGTAGTTACTACAATCACCCACAATTACTCTTGTCCGGTTCTGTTTTCTTCTTTTTCTATGTATGCAAGTGTATATTTGTATAGACATTAGTGTTGTCATTCGAACAAAAATTATTCGAATATTCGATCAACTTTTTATTATATTTGTTTGAACGAACAAAAATTTTCAATTTAGAATAAAAAATTATTCGAATAATTTTTGTCGAATATTCGATTATTCGAAGAATTTCCTTAACTACTTGTATTAACAGATTTTTTGGGTTATCTGCGGTTTTTAAATTATTTTTCCAAAAAAATAATAACATATTAAAAAATTTTGTAAATGTGTATAAATAACTATACACCCAGAAAAAAGATTGGTTGGAAAACGGTTAGTCCAATAAAATATCATTTGCATTAACTATATTTCAGTTCACGCTATCAATTTTCTGTTAATCCAAAAAACAATCCATGTTCATTGCCATAAGGTCATAATTGTAACAAAGATATGATTGTGACAATACTTAAATTGATTGCATCAACCGAGCGTATGCTTTTGTCATGACTAATTAACTGATTGGTTAACCCAACAGAATAAAATATTACAAATTGGATTTTACTACCAACTTTTGATATTAGCAACTAAAAAGTTGTCGTTCTATATTCAAATTAAAATAAAAACTTTCAATCAGTTGCTGCAACTAACTAGAGGTTGAGTTTACTATCATAGTTTACAGCAGCAAATTAAAAAATTAACTTTTGTGACTTTCAAAGATATTATGATTTTTGAATTCTCAAATGGTTTTTGAAAGTCTGTGCATAAGATAACAGGTTTGTGGCTTTTCAAAATGTGTGGTTGAAGAAATGTATATAGACATGCTTCACCATTAGGAAATAAATTTCAATTAATATAAACTTATGACAATATGTCAAATAATAAATTTCTTAAATTGTGAATTTTTATTTGCGTTTATTGTTTATTTTTATTTCAGCAAGGAAGGACAATTTTTCTTGTACAGTTACCAATTATGATATTGTTTTAATTATGTTAACCAAATTTTCGGTAGCAAGAATAACATCTATTTCAAATTCCATACTGTCAACCAATTTTTTCTGTTGCTGCAACTAATGGGTTGAGGGTTATAATTAAAATATATTGGTACCACAAGAAAATTTCAGTCGCTATAGCAGAATTCTATGATAGTTGCTGCAACCGCCAAAATTCAATTGGCAACAAATTCGGTTGTCACAACGAATCTGTTTTCTCTGTGTACTCTTTAACTAATTTCGTTTCAGTTTTTAACTCCCGACAAAAAAGGGGTGTTATAAGTTTGTATGTAGTTTGTGTCTGTGTATCTATTTGTATGTACGAGTCGACGTACAGACCAAACGGTTGGACCGATCTTGATTTAGTTTTCCTGTTTGAGGGTGGCATTGGCTGAAGAAGTTAGCACGTTGACTACAAAACCGAAGGTTTTTGGATCGAGCCCGCTATCTGACAGTCATTAAATAACAACACCACGCATTTTTCTGATGTGCATTACTGTCCCTTTCTTGCAGTTGTTGTAAATAGAAAAGTTCAAGTGATGAAGGCATATTCACTGGTCACTGAACTATACCGACTTCAAGAGATACTAATCCGAATGTAAAAAAATTAAGCATTCCTCTATCTATTCCTTCACCACCTATCTTTTCTGTTACTATTACTTTCCTTATAATAGTAGTAGGCATTCATTGCCTGATTGTTACTTGTCTTTAAAAATAAAATAAAAAATGACTTGTTCGAGATTGTTCTTAGTTATGTTTAAAGAAAATCTGTCCAGCCGTTTAGAATATATCACATCTTTTAGATATATTCTGTTGATCTGCAAGTCTTTGACGCCGTAGCTCCCTAACATCGTGACCGATTTTAATTTTGCTTTATTTTCGTTTGAATGGTGACATGATCGTATATCTTCTAATTTATAATTGAAGAAAATCGGTCTAGTCGATTGGAAGTTATCATAATTTTTTTATTTAATATTTTATTTTTTGCGAGTCTGTTACTTCAATAGTATAAGTGGAACATAGAGTTCTTATCTATACCACAGCGTCAACTGCGGCAAAGGTTCTTAAAAGTTTAAAGTTTTAATTAATTTTTAATTAATATTCCTAAATTTGTTATTGAAATTACACATACGTGTCGTTTTTTGCAAACTTTTTTAAGATCATTCGAATATATTTTTTTATTCTTTGTTCGTTCGAGTATTCGAACAAAAGTTCAAAATTATTCGTCTGTTCGAACAAGAAAAAAATTATGAAATTTCATTCGAACAAACATAAAAGACGAATAATTAACAACACTAATGGACATACATATGAGTACATGTATAAATAAGTTCATACGTAACTAAAGCCCGGGGTGCAATGAATCCGTCATACGTTTAACTTCGCCTTTTTCAACTGACATTATCGCAACGACGCAGAAGGTTGGCACAATGAGTACTTTATTGACGGAAGTATTTGAACATCTTCAATAGGTTGATATTCCATTTTATTTATTAAATTAAATTTTTTGTATTTATTTCGTTTATTTCTTTTCTTTAATTTTATTTTTGTTGCCACAAAACACAAAAAACTAAATCAGAACATACCAAAAAAAAAACCAACCAATATCTGTCAAACTACTCAACGTACGCAAAAAGTTAAAAGTTGACCAAATTTTGTACTTTGCGTTGACGGATACGTACTGAATGTAACAAACCTCATAAGACACCATGTATTCCAATTTAGCTGTCAGTTGAAAAAGGAGAAGTTTAAAGCTGGGGTCACACGATTGGCACAATGTACCAATTTTCGTCGGCTCACTGCGATAGAGTCATAAGTAATAAGCCAAAATGACATTATTACTTAATTAATTCTTGAATAAGTCTATATGGCTTTATTACTAATGCAGAAATAATGCAAATTTACTTTGTTACTCATGAATTTATTTCAGTGAGCCGACGAAAGTTGGTACATTGTGCCAATCGTGTGACCCAAGATTAACACATGACGGATTCATTGTGCCCCGGCCTTAAGGGCCAATTTCACCAACTCTACTTAAATATCAATCCATATTTAAAGGGTCCGCCATCTAAGGTTTTTTTTTTTTGAAAATGCTATAAAAAAAACTACTGAAGCTTCGGCTGTGTGGAACGTAGCGCCGTCCTGTTGAAACCAAATGTTGCCAATATCCTCCTCTTCAATTTTTGTGCTACAAAAATTCGTTCAACATGGCCCGATAACGATCGCCATTGACTGTAACGGCCACTCCTTGCTCAATGGCCCAATTATGCCTCTGGACCAAAATCCGCACCAAACAGTGACTCGTTTTGGGTGCGTCGGCTTTTCAATGTATGCGTGCGGGTTTTCTGTGCCCCAAATGCGTTAATTTTGCATGTTTACATACCCGCCAAGATCAAAATGAGCTTCATCTGAAAAGATGATTTTTTTTTTGGCAAAATCGGCATCTTCTGTAAGTCGATCACAGGCCCACTTAGCGAAGCGAAAACGCATTGGATGGTCAGTTGGCTCGTTCAGCGGAAGGATAAAGCTAATTATCTGTCAAATCAGACATGAGCCAAGTGTTACCATTCACGAAATAAGCACTAGTTGAAAAAAACGTTAGATGGCGGACCCTTTTGTCGATTTTCATTAATTTTTTGTATGGAAAGATTACTTTTATATATGAATGGATATTTAAATAAGTTGGTGAAATAGGCTCTAAATATGGACATACTTAAGAATTGGTCTTCAAAGTCTCTGTTAACTCTGCAGCTGGCTAGCTGGCTCAACTTTAATAATAAATTGGAAAATGCAATGTAACAAATGTATTCACATATACGTACATATGTATGTACATATCGCCAGCTAAAATGCAAAACAATGTTACACCACATTATATATATATACATAAATACAGTCACACAGATAATAATACGTACACCCCCCTACTACCCCAAGAAATAAAATTTTAGTTTTGATAAACTATAACTTTTTAATTGAAGTTCGCAAATATAAAAGGAAACATTCAATGGATATTAAAGCGGGAGGAACTCAGATCTGGTGGGTCAATACTAGGAAGGGATACTTGAGGCAATTGGTCCATAGAGCAAAACATTGGTCTCCTCGAGACATAAAAACATCTATATATCAACTTATAACTAAAACTCTAAAAAGGCGAGCCCTAAGTACGGCAAAAAATCATACATGGGCATACTGCAGTATATATTTGCTGCATTACAAGTTCCAGTAAGTAGTAAATTTTTACTGATTACTGAAAAAAACGTCAGTATCCAGCAAAAATTTACAGGTTTCTGAAAAAATTTTCAGTATCCATTAAAAATATACTGCATACTGGAAAAAATTTCAGTATCCATTAAAAATTTACTGAATACTGGAAAAATTCCAGTAAGCAGTAAATTCTTACGGATTACTGAAAACAACTCAGGCAATGAACGCCTACTATTATTACTAAGTGTTACCTTCTTTAGGAAAGGGATAGTGATAGAGAAGAAAGGAGGTGAAGGAAGAGATAAAGGAAAGCTTCATTATCTTACAACTCTGCTTTTTTGCACTTTTTAATAATGCAGTGTTGCAGCGCCTCTGGTATCAATGAGGCGTATTAAATTTTTGAAGCTGTGTTTTTTAGCCATTTTATTGGTTTTTTTACTTCGCCGATGATTCTGCTACACAATACCAACGAATGAGGACGCTCTGATGTTACATTAGTTACATTATTATCTGCTGAAGTTGGTGTTAGTTGAGTGACCAGTGTCTAAGCCAGTACAATTGGTGTGTTTAATTTTTATTAACGGGTATTAACAGAAGGGAATCACAATGGATTCAATAAATAATAAGATAGTAGTTCATTAAAATCCCAGCCCTGTTCATGAATTTTCTAACATAAGAAGCTGTGTTAAGAACTAACAAATAAATTAAACAAAAAAATATAGCACCTGCCTTTAAAATTTCATGAAAAATTGAAAAATAGAAAGATGATGAAAAATAAAATTACACTTAATTAACAGCTGTAGCCGGGACTTATGTACATATACACACACACATATACATACAAACATATGTATGTATGTATGCAGCGGCAAAACGTTCGCAGGCAAAGAAAGAAGTATATAGTACATATGTGCATATTTTAGGATATTTCTTGGAAAAAAACAGATGCAACACACATACATATATAAACTCCCATATGTACATATATGTACATGTACTAGTACTCCGACAATTTTTTTTTTATCTAGAGATAAGACCAAAAAAGGCACATAACAACAACAAAAATTAACTAAAATTGTCAGCAAAATAACAACTAAAATTATAAAATTCTCTTACCATTTTTGTAGAAGCAAAAAATCCTAATTGCTTTCGACCAGCAACAACATACACAACAACAGCATACACACACATACTTACATACATACATACATACATACACACATAATTACATAGAAGAAGACGAAAAGAATTCAATGTTGAAAATGCTGGCACTTTTCAATTAATGAAAATCCACAGAAGTGATAACAACGGGGAGGAGTTTAAATAACATAAAAATCATACAACATAGTGGGAAAGAGTGGGAAAAATCTTTGAATTTAAGCGTTAACAATAGCACTTAACAATGAATGAATACTACTGTGTTAATGCTGTTTCCTTTAAGTATTTATATGTATATAGCATTAAAAATGGAGTTTCCTCTGCAATACAAGTACATATGTATGTGTGTATAAATACGATGCAACAGCTACATTCACATCTACATCGTACACTTAGGCACATTGTTCAGGGAAGGGAGTTGAAACTATTTTTATTATTAACGCTACATTTACACATGAAAGTACTTTCTTGAAATTTCTGTATACGTATTATGAATAAAAATTTTAATGAAATAAATGACTTTCATGAAAATTTCTTGTTAATTTTCATAGGAAAGTGAAAGTTCATTTTTAAAATGTCGTCGAAAAGTAAAGCTGAAAAAAATTGTTTTGTTCACTTCTTAATTACGAGTAGAGTTACCCAGAACATCACCTACACAAATTTATAAGGCAATAAATTGGGAATAAATATTATTGTTAATATTGTAATAATATTATTGTTTTCAAAAGGATAACTCAATAAGAAATTTTTTAAGCCTGGCACTTTTAGGAACACGCTGACTTTAAATTTATAATTGATGTGTCTTCGCGCTCTTCTTAAAAGTTCAAATTTGTATACTTGATAGTTTGACGTGGTAGGGACGATATTATAATTCTTTATATATTTATACAAAATAAGGATAATTTATAATAACTATTTACCACAATCCTGTATATTTATGAAAATCTTTAAAGGGGGTAACACGGTACACCTTTTTTCATTTTACTTTCTGAAAACATCAAAAAATTTACTTTCTTGAAAAAATCGTTGAAAGCTGACTGGAAATTAAAAACAATGTGAGTGTGGTAGTGAAAAAATGTGATTGTATTGCTACTTTCTTGCAATTAGTTTCGTGTGTAAATGGTAGGTAATTAAAACGTGAAAATAACAGACTAATACCTAATTTACATTATGCATTTTTTTATGAAATTTTTTGTACGAAACTTTTTCTATTTGTTACAGTGTTACATTTTTTATTTTTTGAAAATATATTCAAGTCGACCAAAATGTATATATTTTTTAGAGCTTGAAATATCATATCTGAAATTAATTTAGTATGTATGAATTAAAACACATCAATGAGGCCATTATTTATTTTTGGAATACGAGAAATTTACTCGGATTCGGTTTACAGAACATGGCCGATAGAGCGAGGAAAGCTTAATTGTTTTGGAACTCTGCTTTTCGTGCGTTTTTTTTAAGAAGGCAGTGTTGCAGCGCCTCTGGTGTCAATGAGGCGCATTAAATTTTTGAAGCTTTTTATTTGTTATTTTACTTCGCCGACGATTCTGCCACACAATACCGACGAAAGAGGGCGCTCTGATGTTACATTAGTTACATAAGTATATGCTGAAGTTAAGGCATAGTCAATGGCATACTAATGCACATCAGAAAAATGCGTGTCAGAGACCGGGCTCGAACCCAGGATCTTCCATTCTGTAGTCAACGTGCTAACTACTTCAGCCACCGCCACCCTCATGAAAATTGGCGTTTGTTTGTGAGATGATTCGTCGTTGGAGCCAAATCTCTTTCCTTCGAGCCATTTCTTCAAGTTTGAGAACAATTCATGGATTTTTGACATGGAAACCGCACATGCGGCATCCATCTTGCAGAAAGCTTTCTCATACCTAAGTGATCATTCAAAATTTAAACTGCTGAGCCATGTGAGATGCCTATGGCTTCCACAATTGTTTCAATTGCTTCAGATGTAGAGACCTCAACTGGTCTTCCAGAACGTTCGGCTTGCACTGCCGCAACGAAATTCAGTAAACCAATCTTTTACCATTGAAATTGATGGTATAGTATTTATCAATCTTAGCTTTAGTTTGAGTGATAGTTTTTTTTCCGCAAAAAGTAATGCTTAAGGCACAATTTGCTAAAAAAAAATACAACCCTGATCTGATGAATTGTTATTGTCTTTTGAAAATTTCCATAAACTTCATCATACTAGAGTTGTATTTTTTTTTAGCAAATCGTGCGATTGAGTAGGAAGTATATCACGGCTTTTAATGAACACACGAAATTCACTTTTTTCATTTTCTTCTCAAAACGAGGGGTAGTCTGCTCTCAACGGCTGCCAAACACAAACTAAATGTTCAAATTTTAGACAGGAGTCAGCTGAAGCAATGTTGCCGTTTCAATTAAGAGGCGGGAAATTCAAAAAGTCACGGACTTATTGACCCGCCCCCGCATCATATTTTTTCTTATTTTTAACTAAGAAATCTTTTAGTATTTTTAACATTTCGACAAACTTTAAAAATATTCATATATGGTAAAACTTGTTTTGCTAATAGCAGCGCTATAGAAGAAAGTGATATATGATTTGTTTCCCTAGCCTTCTATTGATAGATAAATGAAAAATTTTTCTTACAAACTAATTTCATGAAAAAATTTTAAATTTAAGAAAAACTGGCGTAGCATGAATATATTACACATTATTAACAACCTGGTTGGACCAATTTGCTTCCAAATTTATTCAACTAATTTCATAAAAAATTTCATAGTGAAAATATGATCCAGGAGACAACCTTGTTGTTTGTGAAGTTAAAAACTATATTAACTTGTTTATACACTAAGGGAAAAAACTTACTAAAATCAAGATTTTACGCTCGAAATGAAATCATTTCGATCTTAATAATCTGTTTAATGCGAAAATTATTGATTCAAGAATAAAATCTTAATTTTATTTAATATCGCATTTAAGATTGTAATCTTGAGTAAAATCTCATTTTAAGATCGAATTCAAGATTTTGTTCTTAATAAAAATCTTAAATTAAGATCATATTCTTAAAAATTTAAGAATATAATCTTGAAATTAAGATTACGTTCTTGATTTTTAGAATTCATTCTATAAATTAAGAATTTATGCTTAGATTTGAGAACGTCAATCTTACTGACCAAATTTCATGATTTCAATTTGAAAATTTCTACAATCTAAAAATTACCGAATGCATTAAAAAAGTATGTACTTCTTTCTATACATCACTAGAATAAAAAAAAATGGATAGGCACTTCCGTCCCTGACATTTTTTGCTTAATTGTTGGAAATAACTATATGAATGGACCAATCACAAGCAATTTCAGTTTATTGATTTCTTTTCAAAGAGCAGGTATTTTTAAACTGGTTTTCAGAACAAGAGAATAAGAGTGATATTTCTACTGAGATGAGAACGTTGCTTTTTTTTCTTTTGGTTTGAGTGAAAACGAGATCTGTTAAAGCCAGAGTTAGTTAATTAACAACATGGTTAGAAAATGATCAGTTGCTTAGGAGATGTTGAGTGGTTAAGACTATTAGAAAACAAGTAGGAGAAGAGAACAAATGAAGGTGATTTTATCAACCTGTGAAAAGGAAAAGTGTTAAAGAATTTTGTTATTAATTAGCAACAATAATAAACTAGTTCTACAATAAGCCAGTAGAAAAAAATCAAAGCAGACACAAAAAATAAACTGTGGTATTATTAATTAACAAAACAGTAAGAAAAATATTATTAAATAAGAGAGTGGAGTTATAAAAGTAACGTCAAAATGTTTAATGTGCACGAATTAATGGAATATCGCATGCAGCAGCAAATCGCTCATGAAATTTATCGTCAACAAATTATGCAACGTATACCGGGTAAGTTTTTTTTTAATACATAGGAATTTTTTTTTTTAAATAATTAAAAATTATAAAATAAAAAAAAAATAATATATAAAAATTTAATATAATTAAAAATTATAAAGTTTTACAAATATTTGGCCAGACGTTTTATTTGCAAACGCCACTTTAACACCGGCGGTATTTATTGCTGGTAACATTATTAATATTTTTACGAAAAATTATTTGTTTTTTATTTTTGTTTCAAACTAATTTAATTTTATAATTAAAAATTAAGCATACATGGCGCAACCTTTGAAGCAAATTGTGGAAGTAATAATTTTTAACGTTCAATTAGTCCCAATTTTCACGAGGCAATTTTACTTGCGCATGTCATAAATTTTTTTATTAAACTTGATGTAGCGTTTAGATAGAGCAAGTTTACTTGACCATTTTATTTCTTTTTATTTGAAGCAAATTAACAATTGTTATTAATATTCTCACAAAACAAACACTTCGCGCCACAATGAATTTTACAGACGAAAACCAGAACAGAAAACAAACACAAATGAAAAGAAATGGCAAATTTGATATAGAGCGAATGATAGCAAAAACAGAATTGCCATGTACAGGCAAGTCTGTACGGCAATTCTGCTGGTTTTTACACTCCTCACTTCTTCCTCACTTCTTTGTTCGTCAAATTCAAGACTTGCGCAAGTAAAATTGCCTCGTGAAAATTGCGACTTAACAACGGTGCTGCTTATGTTTTGTTAAATGTCATAGCCATATTTCCCTTAAGTCGACTTAAGCAAAAAAGTGTTTTTGACGGTTTTGACGCTATCGCTAATTAAAATTAAATTAAAAGGATCTAATGCGTGTAACTGTGCTTTCTTGTGGTCTTTTATGTAGCATTGTAATTTTTGCAACTTTAATTTCGGGCTTATAAATTTGCTTAAGTCGACTCAATCATTTATTGCCATATTGCCATAGGTTTGTTCAAATTCGAAAAATCTTGTTTGCCACATTCATAATAAGTTTTATCACATGATATTCACAGAACTTAAGGCGTCACTTAAAATTTCTTTTCATACACAATGTTATAAGAGTAAATACTCATTTATCGCCCCTAAAATTTCATTTATTTTTTCCTTGTATACTGCCAAATTATCCTTTTCAGAATAGGTTTTCTCTTTTCACTCTCTTTTGAAAATACGCGGCTCACAGGCATAGAAAGGGGGACAGTCCACCCTCCCTATAGTTGTTAAAAATTGCTTATAATTATTAATTTTAATATTACTTATGAAATCACCAGTCGAAATGCCCCCTCTAAAACAAAACCTAGCTACGCCACTGACACGACAAAAAAATAAAAGACAGCTGCTGCATCTGGTAATTGTGTCCTTAATTATGAAAGTGGTCTAGGTTATTAGTTAGGTTAGGTTAGCAGGCTGCAGGTAACGAAGGGTGAAATTTAGAGTTCAGCTCCAGAGAACGAAGCCGACGAAAAAAAAAGTCGGCGGCGGCGGCTGAGCACAAAATAAACCGGCGGCGGCTAAAAATTGGCTTAAATCGGCTTGTCATATTGTACAAGATATGTCCAATGAATTTTTGTTTGAAATATTAAAAAAAAATGGATTTTTTATATTCTTTTAAGATATGCTCCCGCAATATATCGAGCCTTATTTTCGATTTTATCGTAAGCGAAATGTTATCGAAAATAGACTTTTTTATTGAAATTGAAATTTTATGGGCCTGTCCATAGTTTTGAATTATAAAAATGCCAAAATTGTTGATAACTTTTAAGATGTAAGCGATCGTAAGCGACAATTTACGTATAAAAACATATTTTAATATTTTTTAAAAACGTTCTCCTGAAAGATTTAATTTTTGTCACTTAAGGCTGGTACTCTGTTCAAAGTTGTGGAAAAATTTCAGCACGATTGGTTATTTCGCGTGAAAAATTTGACATGTACTAAATGTAGCCCAACTCGCGGTGTTTTTCATAAATTTCTCGCTTTTATTGCTTGAAAGTATGCAACATTGTTAAGATTCCGTGCGAAAAAAGCACTGCTCATATTGTTTCGCAGCTAAACTAAAATGATTCCAGACTAATTTTGCATGGAAAGACATGATTTTACGTGTTTTTCACAACTAGAACAGAGTAATACTTTTGCGAATTTATTTCGCAAATATTTCATACCAAATACTTTTATATGTAGTTTGACAGCATTTCGCACGAAATTGTGAACAGAGTACCAGGCTTTACGATAAAATCGTAAATAAGGCTCGATATTCACCTTAACTTATTTTTACACATTTTATATGTTTGACACATCTTAGAGTGACGCGTGTAATATATAAATTGATCTACAAATGCTATGAAACACCATTAAGCACTAGTTTTTTGGCTTTTTAATTTTTAAAGTTTAAGTTATAGCCGGCCAAAGTGGCCTCAGAGTACGGAACTTCAATCGGCTTCCTATAATGAAATTTCATGAAGTCGAAAAATAGTCGGCTCAATTTTTAGCCAAAAGCAGCCGCTAGGACCGGCGACGGCTGAGATACCTGGAAATAAATCGACGGAGGCTTAGTCGCGGCTGAAAACCGGTCGGCTTCGCTCTCTGTTCAGCTCACTTGGATTTCATACAATGATCTCTTTGTGCTGCCTATGAGTTGAAGAGAAGATAGTGATAGGGAAGAGATAGTGATAGAAAAGACAGGTGGTGAAGAAAGAGATTGAGGAAAGATTCACTGTTTTGCAACTCTGTTTCTTGCACGTTTTTTAATGCAGTGTTGCAGCGCCTCTGGTGTCAATTAGGCGTATTAAATTTTGAAGCTGTGTTTGGTAGCCATTTTATTGGTTGTTTTTACTTCGCCAATGATTCTGCTACACAATACCGACGAAGGAGGGCGCTCTCTTGATGTTACATTAAGATAAGCATCCGCAGAAGCTGCTGTAGTCTAGTGAAAAATGTCTATGTCTTCATCACTAGAACTGCTCCTTCAACAACTGCTACAAAGGACACTAATGCACATCAGAAAAATGCGTGGTGTTGTTATTTAATGACTATCGGATACCGGGCTCGAACACAGGACCTTCGGTTTTGTAGTCAACGTGCTAACTACTTCAGTCAACGTCACCCTCGTTCTGGCTTCGGCATAACATATACTAAAATTGGAACGATTGGGCCAAGTAATATATTTCTTTGGTCGTGATACATATTGAGTGGATTAAATTTGGAACAAATCAAAATATCAAGTCATATATTTCTTTGGTCGAGATATTTAGTGGATTACATTTGGAACAAATCAATATATATTTTTATATTATGCAACATTTTAATTTATTGTTGTACTAGTCTCGAACAGCATAAATTTACTGAATATTCATTAAATACTAGCTTTTCCCGCGGCTCGCTTTGATCTGCTTAAAAGTAAATAAAACCCGGTTTTAAAACTTTTTGAACAAACAAATCCGAAACGAAACGAAAATTACCCTAACCAGCCCGAAAATGTGTTTTTCAGAAAGAATCCATACTAAATATAAAAAAACCGGTTCCAAAACGGATAAAAAAATCCTATATTTGATTCTGCTAATTTAACTTTCTATTAATGAATGAATTTTTAAAATCATTTTAACGGTTTGGGCGTGAAAGCGTAGCAAACAAACTCACTTTCACATTTATAACCACCCTTATTGCAATTGTCGACATTGACGTCACTTTAACACAATGCCAAAAAAATTTTTGGGGCTTGTGTTACCGTTGTCGAAAACAGCTGACTCCTGTTGGCAGGTTTATGCTATTTTCTAGATCTTAGGGAATGGAAAGAGATTGTCAGTAGCATAAAATTGTTCTCGAGAGCGAGTAAACAAAAGCCCCAATATTTTGGTATTGTGTTAAAGTGACGTCGATGTCGACAACTGGAACAAGAGTGAATATTAGTTAGGATTTTGAGGCAAAAATTAACATGACTTAGACCACTTTCATAATTAAGGGCACAATTAGTTTTTAATTTAATTAAAAATTTATTTTTAACACAACAAATTATTAAATTGTTCAACTTAATTCTAGATCCCTTTCCTCAAATGTTGCCTTTAGGCATGTCCCCTCACATGATGATTCCAGCACCGCGATCCACTTTACCCGGCAACGTTGAAGCCAAATTAGAAAATAATGACTTGTGGCAACAGTTTCATAAAATCGGCACCGAAATGATTATCACAAAGAGTGGAAGGTAAGTTTGACACAAACTGCTCTTAAAAAATTTTACTATACAAAAACTAGTCCTAAATAAATATTTCTCACTATCAAAAGAGAAAGTGTATGGCGCCAGCAATAATTCTTTTTTTTTTTTTTTTTGTATATAAATATTTAATATTGATTTAGTAAAAGACTTTGCTTAAATTTAAAATTGTTCAACAAAATATTTACTTTTGTTAAAATGTTTATTAAAAATATAAAGTACTATTTATTTTAGTATTTAGTATTTACAAAGGAAAAAGGAGAATAAATAATCACAGGCGCCTTTAACTTTTTAAACTCGATATTTTATTTGGAATTACAGAGGTCTGGCCAATGAATACGCAAATACTCGTATGTTCAAGGAAACTATAGAATTTCATATCGTAAAATTATTTATAAATATTAAAAGCATTAAAACAGGTTCATTCGTATAAAACACTTGAAATTTTTTCTTGTTTCTTTGCGAAGTAAGCAACAATCATTGTTTTCGTTTTCTGATTGGCTGTAGTGTTTTCTTTGGTGTGAAAGCACAAAGCTCTGTTGTAAAAGTTTGCACATTGCGCTTATAGCTTGGACATAACTGGTATAAACAATTTTAAAGTAATCGAATAAAGTTACATGCAGAAGTAATTGTCAGTTTAAAACAACTTTTTGAAGCATTTTCAAATTGAAACATTTTAAATATAGCAGCAAACCTGAGTAGTCTTGCACAAAAATATTTATACTTAAATCAATGATTTTAACGGGTTAAGCAAATTATTGTTAAAATTTAGAGACTTACTAAAACATAAATTAATTAGTAAGTTAAATTTAAAAATTTATAAGAAATTAAATAACATTATATGATTGCCACAGAGCAATCTAACTCTGATTCACATTTATTCAGAATCTGACTAGTTGTAAATAATGAGTGTGGTGAAGAGATAAGATAGACACATAGCGGACAATTTGTCATAATGTTTACATAAAAAATAAATGAATTAAAAAGATACGGCCTGATTCCTTATAAATAAATATTCGTGACTGAATTAATTTGAAAATATTTTAAGACATACAGAGAACAAAGATTTTTTGATACACCAAAACATCACATAATCTTGAAAACAGGAAACAGGTAGATATTAGGGTAAGCGGTTAGTTAACATTTTCTAAAAACCGGTTCTCCTATAATTTGAAACCAATTAACCGTTTTTTTCATACTATTGTTTCATCTAATGCTGTCTTATTAAATTAAAAAATTTATTGAAAAACATACCAAGAAAATATATTCGACGAACTTAAGTTTTTTAATAAAATAAGAGACTTTTTACAAATAAAATAATCTATTAGTTTTTCCGAGTACCAAAAGTAAAAGCAAACGACAGCTGCAAACCAAGAAAACTACAGAAAGTAATCCCGATAGAACTTACTCTAAGCTCTAAAGCTTTTTAAGCAAAATGTACTACTTGTAAATAAATCAGAACTTGAAAAGCTTTTGTTCGAAGTTATTCTGTATTTAATATAAAATAAGAACACAAAGAAAAGGTAAGCAAAATTCAACGAATTTTTTTTTATTTTATTAAAAGCATATTTCAAAATATACATTCGATAAACTTTTATATATAAATACACAATAGCTTTTACTTAAAAAAATACATAAAAACCGGTTTAAAACTGGTTAAGCAATCAAACACGTGTACGAAACGAAAATTAACCTAACCAGGACCAAATATGTTTTTCACAAAAAATCCGTACCAAATGTAAAAACCGGTTCTTAACCGGATAAAAAAGATCCTTTGTTTGACGCTGGTAATATAGTTTTCCATTGGTGAAAGAATTTTCAAAATCAGTTTAGCGCAATGGTCACCAAAAAGAGAAAATTCTTAAAAGCAGAACAGAACTAATACATGTTTAGTGCTGTTCCACTGAAAAAAATCGCTCTTGTAAATGTTTAATTGGGTATATGAAAAATATTTTAATTGGTTAATTTTATATGAATGAACGTTTGTATGTAGTGGTTCCTAAGACTGTATGTACTAGTTTTTTTTTCAATTTCTGGATACATACTCGACACTCAGCATCTAGAAAAATATTTAAGCCAAATAAAAACTTATTTTTTAACTCTATATTCCACATATTTTGTCATTTTTTATAGCAATATAAAATATATAAAATAATAGCTGTTATAAAAAGATTTAAATTATATAATTTATTTACATAAATAATTTAGAAAAAAGAAATTAAATAATTTTGGTGGTATTTGAATATTCTCGGTGTATTTTTTTTTTATAAAAAATGCGACAGAAATCTGCTCTTTTTGTGTGTTTTATGCTCTTGCTTTAGATTTTTGTTAGGGCAATGGGATGGTGGACTATGGTTTAGCGGCTTGGGCGCTGTTTATTATTTAGGAGCTTTTAAGCTCTTAAAAAAGAACTTAAAAAGCAAAAAAAAATTAATATGAAAGCTTTTAATCGTGAAACATCAATAGATAACTTTAAATAGACTTCAAACAAAAACTTGAAAACAAAAGCTTACATCTCCAGAAAGCAGCTAAGTCCAAGCCATATGCGCAGTGTGCAAGCTTTTATAATAGAGCTTTGTGCTTTTACACTTACAAGAACACCATAACCAATCAGATCTCGGTGAAAACAATGCTTTTTGTTTATTTTGCAAAGAAACAAGAACAAACTGTAAGAGCTTACAAAGCTGTAAGGCACAAAAATTAATAAATCATTCAGCCAATTAATTATGTTTTAATTGTATGGGTTATTTATGTTTGTCTTTTTTTTCATCTTTTAAAATTATTACATACCAAAAATATAGAGTAAAAAAACGAAAAGTAACCTTTACAAATATTTTGTATGCATTTTTGTTTTATAAAGAATTTTAACAGAAATATTTCTTGTACAAACAAAAACAAATCACAGAACAGTAAAAACAAAATTTACCGATGGCGCCATTTAAATCATAAAAACAGCATTGGGTCGAACACATATTTCATTTCATGACCAAAAGATCAAAATTGTTACTTATAATGTGACCCAGTGTACCAAAAGACACTTGTTGTTTCAAACATTGTTCTAGCAAGAGGGTACAAGCAAGTATTTTGGACTTAAATCTTCACAACGCAATACAAGTGTTGACAATATACATATTAAACAACATATTCTATAGTAGTTTATTGTTAAAGAATTTTTATGTTTCTTTCAAGCAGCAACGGCTACAAAAGAAACGACACCAAATTTATTGAAACAGTGGACAAGACAGACGGACAGATAGACAGACAGACAGCCAGACAAACAAAGAAAAGGGTCACCCATCAAATCATCCAATAACTACTTGAACTACCTGAGATTTCACACATTTTGTTTTTAATATTGATAAGTTCTTTCTTATTTTTTTAAGAAACGTATGTATAATAAAATTAAAAACAATATAATGAAGGCGGCGGCACCTCTTAATAATTCATTAAGTTCATTGTTTTCGAACAATTTAGTAGACAGGTTTAGCCAGCTACAGCCCCAGAGCTGGGGAGTCTGGCCAAAGTAAAAGCAACAAAAACTAGCACAAACATGTAAAATCATAAAATATCGATTTTATCTTTTCTATCTCAAAATTAACATAATTTTGCTTTAAGATATTTATGTAAATTAATAGCTGTGTGTGTATGAGTGTGTGTGTTCGTGCCTGAGCGCACTGTGTGTTAGACATTTTAGGGAGCTGTTGCTGCTGCTCATTAATTTCTCATTAAATTATTCATAAGAAATAAAAAATATAATATAAATTAAATTGAAAACAAAGTATACTTTGTGATAACAATAGAAAGCTCAAAACACTTTATAGTGTTTTTGGTTTTGTTAGGAACCGCAAAATGGTCACTTGAGAGAATTTAATTTTTTTTTTAAGAAACAATTTTTTGTGAATATTCAAAATTGTTGTTCGCGAACTTTGCAGCTTCCCCATATTAATTTTATTTTTATGATTCTAATTAACATATTGTAAAGAGAACTTTTTTAAAACTGCCGGAAGTGTTGGAGGCAAATTACTGCATTCGATATCGAACGAGATTTCTCGATAGAATTTAAATTAAAATAATTTGATGTTTCAGTTGATATGAAAGCCTGTAGAAACGTGGGAAGACTTTGGATGGTGTTTTTATCGTTCCGTATACCAAAGGTGAAAAGTAACCTTATTGTTCTCGCTACGATATCCGTCCGTCTGTCTGTCTGTCACAGGCTGTTTTCTCGAGAACTGTAAGAGCTACAGACCTGAAATTTTCACAGAATATGTAAAACTTTGGCTGCTACAACAGCAAATATATTATAGTTAAAAATTACAGGGTGTTCTAAACCGAGTAGCGAAACATGTTGAAATACTCTATCCTCCACCCCTATAAACTATTTTCCGAGTTCTAGCACAATGCATTGCATGAGTAGGGGTTATCCCCTGAGTGCTGGTCCTAATTTAAAAAAAAGCAATGTGAGTCCGATCACAGGGGAGATGTGTAAACATCTAATAATGAAGAATTTTCTTAATTTGGAAGTACTATGCTTTTAGTATATATTTTTTAATTAATCAATTAAAAGTATCAAAACTTTCAATATTGTAAATACATAGAAATTTGCTGGTTTTTGTTTGTTTTATTTGACTTATTTGGTTAGTAAATGGGCACACTGCTGTTTACTGAAATGTAATGCCATGTAGTTATTTAACAGCAATGGTTTTCGAACTATACAGCGCTATCACAATTATATGTTAGTGAAAATTAGTAGCTACTATTGAACACTAGATGGTGTTTATTATATGAAGCTGTTAAGTTTCTCTGTACTAAGGATGCCAAACGGGAAATCCCGAACGCGGAAATCCCGGGATTTTCGGGTTTTGGCAAATCCCGAATCCCGGGATTTCATTTTCGGGATTTCTCAGCAATTTTTGTATGAAAACTTTATAAATTCAAATTTTCGTTGATTTTAAGGTATTTTTTATAATATTTAAATTTAATGACTTTTAGTGACATTTTTCTTATAAATTAACAACAAGAGCAAAATAAATAAACTACTTTCTTACAGTTATTTTCATCAAAGGTGCTACAATATATGTACATTTTAGAATTATTTTGAAAACAAAAGAAACATACAGGGTGGGCCAAAAGAAACCAAGGGGTGTAAAAGTTTAATAACTTTTTTGTTTATTAACTTTTTTTTATTTTTTCTTTCAGATTATATAATATACAAAATGGAAATTTTTTTACACTAAGTATGAAAAATGATGTCTCTTAAATGACCACCGTTTTAAGCTTCGCACTGATGGGCTCTTTTTAGAGCATTTTCCATAACATCTTTCAAAACTTGTGGCTGTAGCGTTCGAATTTCTGCAACAATGTTTGCCTTGAGTTCAAGGATTGCCTCTGGCTTGTTCACATACACTCGCTCCTTCAAAAAACCCCAAAGAAAATAGTCGGGTGCTGTCAAATCTGGCGATCACGCTGGCCAAATAATTTCCGAATTTCGAGAAATTATTCGCTCTCCAAAAATTTTACTTAAAAGTGCCATTGTGTCTCGGGCAGTATGGACAGTGGCTCCGTCCTGCTGAAACCACATACCAGGTCTGTTTTCAAGAGCAGGACGTAAAAAATGTTCTATCATAAACCGATACCGCTCTCCATTTACGGTTACAGCACTTCCATCTTCATTCTCGAAGAAGTAGGGCTCGATGACATTTTCAGATGTGATCCCACACCATACTGTACACCTGATGGGGTGCAATTGGCGTTGATGAATGGCTCTTGGATTTTGAGAACCCCAGAACCCCAGAAATTCTGACGTTAAAATGTCGACGATATGCTCTTTGCGTTAAAATAATTGATCTCTGCTTTAAATAATAAAATTCTATTGTTCTGGTTCTCTGTTCAGTTGTGAACCTCTCCATTATAAATTCTCCAAGTGTTGTCTATATAATCTGAAAGAAAAAATATAAAAAAATTAATAAACAAAAAAGTTATTGAACTTTTACACCCCTTGGTTTCTTTTGGCCCACCCTGTATTACCTTTGGAAGGGAAATAACATTTGAAAAATTCATAAGTTTGACAAATTTTTTCCGTCTTTTTCTATATTATGAGGGCAATTATAATTCAAATTCCACGAGAAATTTTTCCCGGGGAATAATTTCAAACAGTAGCAAATAATAGGGAAAACAAAAAAATCTAATTGGAAAAGGGAGAAATTTCTTGCGGAAATTCATTCATAATTGCAGTGTATAATTATCTGTATGTCGATTCCTCAACGCTAAAAAAAAAATTAGCACTTATCTACTTGTCGGTAACAATTGAGTACTATTGACACCTCCTTACAATTGGAGTAGAATACAATACAAGGCAAGTGAAACTTCTTTTTGTTGTCGAGTTGACGTACAAGCGAGAAATATTTACAGAATGATGCGGAGTATTTTGTCTAAAAAACTGCTCGAGTGTGTATGTATGTTTTTTACATTGCAGTTCAAAATTATTTTGCTTTTTATCTAGACCGTTTAGGTCGTTTTTGATACAAACCTAAGATCAAACCCATTTAAATTACATGGATTTGATAAATAGTTTTAGTCAAAAACGACCAACTGAATGAGTTCGACTGAATTATAGTTGTATTCGAGTTGCACAGTAGAAGGCCAGGACACTAATAAACCACTAGATATACCAAACGGACGACTCATTCGTCCGTATTCTAGAATCAAAATGTAAATAATTTAAGATTCAAAGAAAATGTATCTAAACTTCATAAAAAATTCATTAAAACACAGCCACACACAAACTTACATACATATGCAAGCATAATTAAATAATACATGAAATTAAAAAAAACATAAACAAAATCCCTTTAACCAAGTTAATTCAATTTATTCAACTCTCTTCCTTTAAGTATTATGGCTTTTATACAACAACAAATAAGAGAAAAAAATTGTTAGATCAAGAGAAATAGTACAAACCCACACACACACTCATGTTTTGTTTCTTTTTTACTTGTAAGGTAATAAATGCGTGTGTAATATCTTTGCATGTAGCAGCAACTTTAAACGCTTATAGCTCCCAAAATACTAAACCGATTTCAATAAAATATAGATTCTGCACATCTGTATAAATAATCCTTTAAAACCATATAAATCTTTTTAAAATCGGTGCAGTGGTACCAGCGCAAAAGGGATTACAAAAAACATGTTTGCCTATTAATTATATAGATACTCCTCTTAGCGAACGTATGAATACATACATATGTATCTGTTGAACTTGTAGAAAAAAACCTTATGTATGAATTTAAAATTTTTTAGTAGAGCAAAAATACTGTTCAAGTGCTCAGGAAAACTTTTAATGTATGTGCCTATAAAAATGTGATCTTTAGACGTAATTAATCGGGATTTGATTAGAATAGTGTATACATTTCTTTTAATTTTTCGACATGTTCAGCCTTATTAGTCGTAACGAAATCGATAAACAATTAGATAATTACATAATACATATGTAACAACCGTTATACTTGTTGTTGATCAATCGCAATTAAAAAATCGTTAGTAGATATATAAGAAATTTATTATTCGACATATTGTCAGAAGTTTATTTTAATTTGAAATTTATTTGCTGGTGGTTCAGCGTTGTCTATATATTTCATTGTTGCTGTAACAAATCATCAGTAGACTTCAACCACACATTTTGAATAGTCACAAACCTCTTATCTTATGCACAGACTTTCAAGAACTATTTGAGAATTCACAAATAATAATATTTTTTGAAAATCACAAAAGAAAAATAAGCGTAGTAGGCTTAGAAACCAATACAAAAAACCCAGCAAATAATTTATATTCGATTTGAATCTATTTTATTTTTCTACACCTTTATACAATTAGAAATCCATTGGATAACAATAAAAGTAATTATAAGGCAAAATGAAAAATAAAATCTAAATTTAACATTTAAGAAATTTATTATTCGACATATTGTCAGAAGTTTATTTTAATTTGAAATTTATTTGCTGGTGGTTCAGCGTTGTCTATATATTTCATTGTTGCTGTAACAAATCATCAGTAGACTTCAACCACACATTTTGAATAGTCACAAACCTCTTATCTTATGCACAGACTTTCAAGAACTATTTGAGAATTCACAAATAATAATATTTTTTGAAAATCACAAAAGAAAAATAAGCGTAGTAGGCTTAGAAACCAATACAAAAAACCCAGCAAATAATTTATATTCGATTTGAATCTATTTTATTTTTCTACACCTTTATACAATTAGAAATCCATTGGATAACAATAAAAGTAATTATAAGGCAAAATGACAATATGTCGAATAATAAATTTCTTAAATGTTAAATTTAGATTTTATTTTTCATTTTGCCTTATAATTACTTTTATTGTTATCCAATGGATTTCTAATTGTATAAAGGTGTAGAAAAATAAAATAGATTCAAATCGAATATAAATTATTTGCTGGGTTTTTTGTATTGGTTTCTAAGCCTACTACGCTTATTTTTCTTTTGTGATTTTCAAAAAATATTATTATTTGTGAATTCTCAAATAGTTCTTGAAAGTCTGTGCATAAGATAAGAGGTTTGTGACTATTCAAAATGTGTGGTTGAAGTCTACTGATGATTTGTTACAGCAACAATGAAATATATAGACAACGCTGAACCACCAGCAAATAAATTTCAAGTTAGTAGATATATTTTTAACAAAACAATTTTTGCAACTTATTTGTATGAAAGTGAATCTAAAAATTTCCGTAAGTCAACTTAAGCGGTAGTGCTAAAAGTCCACCGATATGTATATCCGTTTTGGTTTAGATAATAGAAAAACATTTATATTGAAAACAAAAACAAGTTTTCATATTTAGTTATCGTTTTCACTATAAATTCTCTAACATCAAACGTGATTAATCAACTTAAAAATAGATGAGAAAAATTCTTTTGATTTTTGTTTCATACTCGTATTAGAAAATTGTTCACTTTAAAGACAATTGTGCAATGATAAATTATGAACATAAAACCTTTTAAGATGCATTAAATTGTTATTAAAGTAATATTTATTAAAAAAAAAACAATTTATTTTACGAAAAATATTTAGATCCCGAAATCTCGAAAATCCCGTGATCCCGAAAAATCCCGTGATCCCGGGATTACAAAATCCCGAGATCCCGAAAATCTCGGGATTTACACGGGGATTACGGGATTACAAAATCCCGAATCCTGGGATTTCCAAAAATTGATCCCGATTGGCATCCCTACTCTGTACTTCTTGTTGCCCGTATGAATGACAATCTCAAAGACGAAGAAGACTTTTAGTTTGACAAGTATAGGTTTTTGTTTTTCTTATTTTGCTTTGTTTTAGTAAATTTCTTATTAAAAGTGCAAAAAATCTTTTTAAAAATTATTAAAATTAAATGTTTTTGTATTAATTTTATTTATTTGTTTATATTTGCCTATGATAACATAATGTACGACAATTAGTAATAAATTCAGTGAAGTGCAACTTTGACCCGCACACGAAGGGTTCCGTGCGGACACTAGATATGTAATTCAATACGAACTTTATAATTTTCGGATTTTTTAATTTTTACCGTTTTTGACAATTTCAAGAGTTTGCCTCTTATGGTTTCCAAGATATAGTAAGTTGTCAAAATTACATAGTCAAGATTGCATTAACTGATGGATCACCCTTTAAATTAAATTCTTTAAAATTGTAGTGTTAATTGTTGTAGTCTGTATAAAAATACACTAATTTTACAAATTTCAAGTGTCAATATATATACATATATGTACATACAATTGTATGTATATTACATCGGATTTTAACATATTTCGTTGCTCGTTTTGGAACACCCTTTAATTTTTAACTCTCATGTATTTGTTGTTGTAGCGGCCAAGGTTCTACACACTCTGTCCAAATGTTGATGGTGTTGAGTGTATTTCTATGCAGCTTTTAAGTTTCTCTGTACTTCTTGTTGTCCGTATGATTACGCTAATACTCTCATACATAGCTCACACCGATTTGATAACGCGGTGTGCATCTTACTCAAAATTTGTGATTGTATTGTGAAAAATATTTTTACCCCCTAGCGTATAGATGTTTACACATCAAAAAAAGTATCGTGTAAATCGAGGGATAAGTGTATTTTATTTTCATACACTTTTAAGAAAGTTTTTAGCCACACAACTTTTTCCTATTCTGTATGTATGCATTAAAGGTTGCAAAACAGGTGATGATTTTTTTTTTTTTTTTTTTTTTTTTTTTGCATATTTAATCTTCAATCGTATTATGACACTTCTGTGTTGAAAACCCATAATTAACTTTCTAATGAAACCAGCAATTAATTTGACACTCTAAATTACACATTTTATTTTTATTTTTTGCTAATCATCAAATCAAATTTATTTTTCATTCTGCTAATTAATCATCATGGGATTTACTTTTAGAGTGGTCAGTTCTAAAAATCTGTAGTTAGCAATATTTAGTGTGCGAGATGCTGACTGACCTTTTTGGTTGGTAGAGTGTTTTTTCTTTTCATTTTAATTTATACGTGGCCTTCATTTAAATTGTGTAAATGGCGCCAATATGTTTATGGTCTCCTGCTGTTATAATGATCACTGTCTTCTTTTCACTCTTTTTTTCTTCTACTTCTTCTTCTTCTCTTTTTTGTTTTGTTTTTGTTTAATTTATTCTTGGCCCACAATGACGTTTGATAATTGTACACATAAACAAGCGATTGATTGTTACTTCTTTTAAAACATGAAAGAGATATTGATGGTGTTGTACACTTGTTAACATTGCAGAGATTGCATTTGTATGTAGATATGTATGTAGGCCTTGAACATATCTATCTATTTATCATATCAAAACCACAAATCAACCAAAGTTTACACCCATTGTTTAAAGAACTATAATTTCCATTTCATTTAATTTTCTCGTCAAATGATTTATGATGTAAGAATTGTTTAAAAATTAATTTTGATTCTTATTCTCTATTAACTTGCAGACGAATGTTTCCTTCGATGCGTGTTTCAGTTAAGGGTTTAGAAGAGGAAACCCAGTATTGTGTGTTGTTGGAAATGGTGCCTATTGGTGACTGTCGTTATAAGTTTTCGGGTTCTCAATGGGTACCGGCTGGTGGTGCAGAGCCTCAATCAGCCCAAAGAATATTTTTGCATCCCGATAGTCCAGCCACTGGATCGCATTGGCAATCGCAAACTATATTATTTAATAAAGTCAAACTGACCAACAATACCATGGATAATAGTGGACATGTAAGTATTTTTGGAGATTTACCGATCTTTTTATTTCCAGATTGGTTTCAAATTCAGTAACTGGTTTCGGTAACTTGTAAAAGGTTTCGCATCGACAAAAAAATTTTATAATTACATATCCTTAGCTGAAATGTAAAATGACGCAACTACAGTTATTTAAATTTTATAGAAGAGAAAAAAAAACTAAACAAAATTATTCAAGTGATAGAAAGGTAAGGTTCCTTTACTTTCATTTTTATTCGGCTGATTCTTATGCTAAAGGTTACAAAATTTGTAGAGACATGAGTTACGATGTAATAATCAATAATTAATTAAACATAAGATTTTGAATTTTTTGTTGGTTGTTGGTTGGGTTTGCATTTCAGTTGACGATATGTTGCATGCTTCATTTGCAACAGAGTTTAAGGTTCAGTTTTTTTTTCTTACTCATTCCATACTTCACACAATGATAACATTTTTTTTTGGACTAGAAAGGTTCTCACATTCGTAACAGAAATGAGAAGCAGATTGCAATTAAATTTTAAAGCATTAAACACATTCACAACAGCAGGCTACCGACTTCAATATGTCAAAAATATAATACACATGTTTGAATGAGAATTTTTATTTTGACGACAGCAAGACAACTGCAGTGCGATTCAGTAACTTTTAACAATCCGACAATCGTAATTTTTGTCTATACATTTTACCGCTTGCAATAACGATTGTGTGATTCTGTAACTTCTTTTTAACGATAGTACTCAGCTAATATTTTCTGTTGATTTTTGTCGATAAAATTAACTGCACATAAATTATTGTCGCTTAAATAACGACACAGCTGACATTAAACTACAGCGAATATCGCTAATAATGTTACTGAATAGAAAATTCGATCAATTTTCGTTATAATTATTTTAACAATGCGTTTATCGTTAAAAAAAAAGGTTAGTGAATCGCACTACTGGGCGGCACATGTGTTCAAGATTAACGTGAGCACCTGCATTTACGGCCTTATCTCACTGTGTTTTAAACACTGGGTAAAGTTGGGCGTCTAACCATCGCCCCTATGTACTTTCAGAAAGCACTATGTGTATGGCAACAGCACCTAGAATAGTGTCTGGCTGACCGCGTCATGCCAATCACTAGCATTGATTTAACACTGGGAAGCCAAGACTATTCTCCCAGCGTTTTAGGTAGCAACCACAGCCACCGTGATTACACGCCGGGATTGTAATTACTTACACCGACAGCGAGGTCTCCAAGAGAATTCCTCACCAATTACCGGTACAGCTAAACCACTCATCAGAGCTAGAGAAATGCCTGTGCCGACACAGTCCAGTACCTACTCCACACAGTTCAACATCATCCTTTTAATCTCGTGGTGTTGGACGAAATCGACCTTTTTGGTAAAGGATAATGACAAGCGCTACACTCATCCAACTCTCAGCGCAGCTTGGCTGTCGGGCCTCCGGCACCAGTGGTACCAGATACAAGCCTCTGGTTAGACCTCGAAGTTGCACCCCGAAAGGCTTCACCTCGCATCGTCTTTTAAACTCAGGGCAGTTCCAGATGACGGTGCACCTGCTCGACAACATTGCAGGCCTATTTCCTTTTTTAAATATGTGCAAATCCCTTCCTCTGTTTCCAGAGATTGGGTAGTAACACATAATTTGTATGTGTAAAAAGCCAAAGGTACGCCGAGGTAAAAACCCAATTTAACCCGGCTGGGGTCGCCAGGATCGCCACACCCATAATTTTCTAAGAGATGCTAATTTTGTGGTTGTAGTCAGAGAACGACTTACAGTCGCAACCGCCACCGACATCTGCGTTTAATTTAGGCTTCTTCATAGCCGCTTTCTTTAAAAATCCCCCTTTTTCTAAGTCAACGGAAAATATGTGCCCGCTTCTGACATTAGCCGACATACAGTAGCCAGATACGGATGTATTGATCAGCAGCCACTGGCTACAAATCAAAATCGGCTTCGTTCTCTGGTTGCAGTCTAATTAAACTAATGCATTAAACACATTCACCACAGCAGGCTACACGAACACACGACTTCAAATGCCGCAAGCAACATTTGTCGCCTCGTAGCCGACTACTTAATTATTTTGGAGACGGCAGCAGCACCATCTGCACCTGATATTCAAGTACAAATACATAGTTCAGTATTGCCACTTTCATATATTTTGCATTTATAAAAATTAATTACTCATTTAAAATGTACTTATTTCACGTAAAAGTACAAACACTAATCAATTTATTCTTTACATCAATTTTTGAATATTGTTTCTGTTAAATAATATGAAATAATTGCACAAAATCATTCATTCAACATTTTGTATCGTACTGGCAACACTGAATTTTCTCATTGTAGCCAAAGAAATAGAAATTAGTTTAATTGGAATACAACGACAAAATCAGCATAGACAACAACCTATCGCCCTATTGCCTTGCTGTATTCAAAAGAATCATTCTCATATAAACATGTGTATTCTATCCTTGACATTTGGTAGTCGGTAGCTTGCTGTGGTGAATGTGTTTAATGCATAATTTCTATTTTTGTCGGCGACAATGAGTAAATATAGTGTGGCAAGTATTTCATATTATGTATTTAACGGAAAGAGCATTTCAAAATTTATGTTAAGAAATAAATTGATTCAATTTTAAATATAAAAAAAAATTATAATTTTACTTGATATAAAAAAATTTTAAAAGAGTAATTTTATTTTTATAAACGTGAAATGTTTGAAGGTGTCACCACTGAAATGTAATTGTATATCAGCTGCTTATGCCAAAACAATTAAGCAGCTGGCTACAAGGCAACAAATACAGCTAGCGGCATTTGCAGTTCTGTGTTGATTTAGTTTGCTGTGTGGAATGTGTTTAAAGCGTTAATTAAAGCAATAATATTTAATTTATTTGAGTAGGCACATTAAAAAACTCAATTAGAATTGCTTTGCCTCACCACTTTACTTGTAAAACATTCTAAATGTAAATTTCTTTTTTTCGCCATTTTCTTGTAGATGGTTTTGGCCAGCATGCACAAATATCAGCCTCGTTTGCATATCATAAAATCGTCCGATTTATCTCAATTACCCTGGGCTCCTCAGCAGAACTATGTATTTCCTGAAACTGAATTTATAGCTGTGACTGCCTATCAGGTTAGTATTTGAAACATTATACACACACACACACACACACACACACAGAAAAAACACTTGAAATGTCTAGACTTTAAATCTTTTCAAACCAAGAAAAGAGGAAAAAAAACTACCAAACACTCTGATTTAAAGTAGCAACGGGTGTCATATCTTCATATGCTAACAACTTGTTGTTTTCTTCTAAAAACTAGATATTTAAATACAAATTTCACGCCTCTAGACAAAGCGTTAAGTTGACACTTAAAACGTTTCGTCTCGACTGTGTATGTGTTTTTTTAAGGCGCGTCGGCCTTTGCTAATTACAGACGACAATTTTGACACTTCCAAGTGGTTTAGCAAACATGACTTCATACAAATTATCATACATAGTATTACTTTCACTTAAAAACATGTTAATAATAGATACATACATGTTCTACTTTCTGTTTCTCCTTTCTTTATTTCTTTAGAATGACCGTATTACGAAATTGAAAATTGACAATAATCCCTTTGCCAAAGGTTTTCGTGAGACCGGTCAATCAAAATGTAAAAGAAAAATGATGTCATCGTCGTCATCATCATTATCGTCGTCTTCTTCATCCACTTCAAGCCAGCATGACGAAAGGGATGATTATCTAACGAAATCTGAAGATGATCGTTTAAGTGTTTCGAGTTTTGATTCGCCTAGCCATCCAAAACGTTTACGAACTTCAGAAATTTCCGACGAGGAGTCTTGTTCATATGGCCACTCAGCAGCCCACTATGAGCAGTTTATGCAGGCACAATATAAGCAACAGCAGTTCCATACACCATACTTAAACTCACAAACTTCTTCGTATTATTATCCTCCGCAGCCTTTGGCTGCTTCGCAGCTTATGCAGCATCAATTACAATCATTGATAATGAACCCTTTGAGATTTAGTTTAGCTCCTCTTTCGTTGCAAGTGTCACTGCAATCCTCAAATTTATTCAACGATAAAATCGTCTATGAAGAAACTAAAACGTGCGCATCGCCATCTTGTCCGCCTTCAAATTCGCCCGTACCTTCAACCGATCCTGCTGCTGCTTCTTCTTCTTCTTCAGCATTGCCGTTAGCACCAGTGCAGCAGCCGGTCTCCCAGAAGAGAAATAATTTTAGCATTTCGGCTATTTTGGCTTATTGAATTTTTGATGAAGATAAATGCTTCAGGAGCGACAGCGTTATTGTGATGATTTACGTATGCTGTGCATCGTTAAAATATTTTTTTTATTCCATACACTTAATTGTTAAACAAAGTTTGTTAAATTATTTTTATTATCTGCACTTAATTAAAATAATGATTAATTAAAATAGTGATTAAGTTTTTTTTCCTTTGAAAATTTAAAAATAAACGAATTTTTTTGAAAATCTAAAATATTCAAATTATTTATGGAAGTACTCGTATTAAAACCTTACAAACCCCCACCCCCACCGCAATTCTTTTTTTCACAGATCGCCGAGAAATCTGAAAGTTATAGGGCAGACTGGAGTTGTGCTGAGAGGGAAGATAATAAAAGTAATATGAGTGAAATTAGGGTCGAATAGGTGGGGGAGGTATTAGTTTGTTAAAAATGGAAGGGTGGTGCCACAGCTAAGATGCGCAGTCTGGGCCGAACTATCTGCCGCAGCTTCTAATGAAGGAGTGTAAGTTTCGCAACACTATCCAGTAAAAAAACTTTCATGTTTTTTGAAGCAATAACCCAATAAATTGCATCATAATTCCTTTAAAATGAGTTTTTTTAGAAGATGTGAACGTATATGAGACAAACTATAGAAAAATGTAATTTATTGGCGCCACAGCAATGCAGATGCCCATACATTACATCCATTCTGAAAAGCGCTTTTATATACTCGTATAAGTGGCGTTGCCTGAAGTAGTTAGCACGTTGACTACAAAACCGAATGTCTTGGATTCGAGCCCGGTCTCCGCCATCAAAAATAGTGAACTAGTGTCCCTTTGTATCAGCTGTTGTGGGGAAAATTCTGGTGATGAAGGCATAGACACTGGTAACTGAACTACACCGACTTCAGCAGATACTAATCCTAGTGTAACTAACATCAGAGCGTCCTTCTTCGTCGATATTGTGTAGCAGGATCATTGGCGAAGTAAAATAACTTAAAAAAATTAGTACGTCTCATTGACACCAGAGGCGCTGCAGCACTGCAATATTAAAAGCGTGTAAAAACAGAAGGAACAAACACCACCTGTCTTCTCTATCACTATCATTTTCCTAAAAAAGGTTACAACTAGTAATGGTAGTAAGCATTCATTCCCTGAGTGTGAGTGTTAGGTTAGGTTAGGTAAGGGTGGCAGTCAGAATACCGTGGTCCATTGTGATATCACGGAGACTCTTCTTATGCGGCGTCCCCACCGTCGAACCAACCCAGATCTCAATATAAAGCTACTAATAAGTTGCAGTTCAACACAGGTCCCGGAATTCAGAGCGCCCATTGTGGCCATTATCTTTCTTGCAAGTCCAACACAGTGACACAGAAAATGTTCTACACTTTCCTCTTCATCAATATCTTGGCAAAATACGGCGAAAATTATTGTATCCCACCTTTAAACCTTGTGCATGTCTACCTATTTTTTTTAAAGTAGGACCAGCACTCAGGGGATAACCCCTACTCATGCAATGCATTGTTCCAGAAATAGGAAAATAGCTTATGGAGAGGAGAATAGAGGGAGTAGTGTCTGTGGACATTCGATTTAAACTTTCCCACGTTAAGTAAAAGTTTAAGCGACAGGAAAGACTTACGCAGGTAGTTTATTCCACATGCAATACGGCAAAAAAAAGGAATTTTCTCTGTAATGCGTAGTGCGATTTATTGGCCAATCGACCACAAAAGGATGTGACCTGAATGAAGCACGTGTTGTGCGCAAAAACGTTCGTTTTTCAGGAACAAGGTTCCTAATTTCATTAGAACACGTTCCAAGGAAATGCACCCCACATTGCGTCGATCCTCCAATGAATCAATAGAGTTGGATACCCTGCTGTCGCCGATGAGCTTCTTCGCCCTCACCTGTACGCAATCGAGCAACCCCAAAATATACTTTGAAGCGCCGGCCCATACATGAGAGTTGTCCGGTTAGCACAGCCACTAGAATCTAGATTTGTTTCCTATCTTTAAAATCAAAGAAGCTGTGGTTTTCCTATTTAGATGAGTCCATAACTGTTTGTTTCAACTTCTGTCTTGCGCCCTTAAGTCTGAGTTTGCAAGAGAGTAGGGGTAAACCCACACATTCCAAATCCGGTGGAACCTGTGAGGTTTTCCCAGTTCTGGCAAGCTCATCCGTTCTTGAGTTACCCTGAAAGCCTCTAGCCCCGGGATCTAGATGATCCTAATATCGAACTGCTTTGCCATCTCGTTTAGAGATGATCGGCAGTCGAGGGCTGCTGTTGCTCTTATAAGTGGTGATTCAAGGGCCATAAGAGATGCTCGACTATCCGTGTATATGAGTATTACTTCTCTTTTCTTTAAAAAAAAACGTTTATATTATTTATACCTTGAAGAGCGGTTTAGATAACTGCTATATTTGCTTGTTTCATTAGGTTCAAGAAAGCGTAGTACTTTAAACCGGGAATTTGCCATACAAAAATCAGCATCGATATCAGCAGGTTTGTCAGCGCTATTTTTACTCTATAATAGTATAAAGCTGCTTTATTTGAAGCAATTTGTTTACTAGGTTTCTTCGGCAGTTATATTTTCATTTAGTTTGTGTTTGACAGCCATTGGTAGCAGACTACCGCATGAGTTGAGGTTGATTAAAGACTGGTTGGTTCTCGCTATCCCACATAATCGTTAAACTTTTGAGAAAAAGCAACTCTGATCTAATGGAGTTTATGAAAAGACGACAATAACAACTTATTAGACCAGGGTTGCATTTTCCCAAAAGCCGAACGATTATGTTATGCTAAGCTAAGTCGCCGCTGGGGGCCCTTCACCATCAATTTGAATTAGGGTTTGCCAAAAACCGTCGATATTAGAAAACCGCGGTTTCTGGTTTTAAGCTACTAAAACCGGTCGGTTTCGGTTCGGTTTTGAAAATATACATATACATAAATACGTATGTATGCTGGAAAGATAAATGATAATTTAAAAATAATCATCCCTGTTGTGAGAAACAAATGGAATTTTTCTTCATGTGAAATTTTATTACCCTCGAAGAGAAAAATGTTATCTTAAATATGAATGTAAAAAAGGGAAGAATTTTTGTAAAGCTTAAAAATTAATTAAAAATCGGAAAAATTTAAGTTAAATAAAAAAATCACAAAAATTTCAGGTTATAAATTAAATTTATTTAACTTTAAAGTTGTACTCATGGAAGCGTTCCTGTTGATTTAACTACTTTTTCATTAAGTATACCACCGTGGTGCGCCACCATGAAATTTACTGTCTGTGAACCAAGAGATTTATTATACTCTATGAAAAAATGTGTTGTAGGGAATTATTGTTAACAATCGTAAGCTTTACTTAATAATCTTGTCCCAAAAATTAATAATTTTTATTTTTAATCTATAATTCGAAGAAAAATATCGAAATTATTCGATGTAATAGT
This sequence comes from Tachina grossa, assembly GCA_949987645.1. NCBI lineage: Eukaryota > Metazoa > Arthropoda > Insecta > Diptera > Tachinidae > Tachina > Tachina grossa. The sequence goes on along the minus strand of OX465276.1, from coordinate 33,888,894 downwards.
TCAGTTCGCCTGCAAAAATAAAGTGAACAAAACCAAGGGAGTAGTGAAAAAATTCACGTGAAAAATATTCTGCCTTATCGTGGTTGGCGTATTTCAAATACGACTACGATTGTTTGGTAATAGATTAAAGAAGACTTCACAATAGGCAGATTTTTCATGATAGGGGGAACCAAAAAAGGGAAAATATTTCTGGGAAAACTTTTCGAGGAAAAAATTGTTACTAGAGGGGAGATAAAGTTTCTCTAGTTTGCATTCAATTCAGGAAAAAGAAACATTTAGTAGTGAGTATGTGTATAAAAAGTTTAAGAATAAAAAATTTATATTTAATTATCCAAGTAATAAAATTTTTCGAAACGTTAAAGCGTTTAATGTAGAGTCGTTTAAACGAAATCTTATTTTTGTGCAGAAGTTACCAGCGACAGAAAAAACTATTTCGCTTTTATTTGAATAGGGCTTTATTGTGTAATTGCCTTGTTAAGCAATAATAATTATGTTGGTTGTTTTGTTGTTCGTTTTTTTTATAAATTACAAATTCTTGTCGAAGAACATTAAAATTATCGTCTTTTTGCTTTACATCTGCTAGTTCTTTTTTGATAACATATTACAATTATTCCTGCAATGACTTGTTATAATTTTCTTAAGATTTTAAAATTTTCTTACCTTTCCTTGTTACAGAATGCTTAATAATGTATAAAACTCTTCAATGTAAAGTACATTTGGTGTATTTTTAAACAAGATAATAATGTTAAAGTAAAACTTAAAAACCAACGCTTTTTTTGTCGGTTTCGGTTTCGGTTTTTATGGGTTAAAAATCGGGGTTTCGGTTTCGGTTAAAACCGAACGGCAATCCCTAATTTGAATGGTAAAAAAAAGTCACCCTTATTCCAGTTATCGTTGTCGAACTGGAATAAGGGTGACCTATTCTGATGACCTTGAGAAATCTGATTTTTTGGAAGGGATAAAAAAGTTATAGAAACGCTGGACAAAGTGTATAGAGCTCAAAGGAGGCTATCTACATTGGAAAATTAATGGCCTGTTTCTACATAACAAGTAAGCTCTCAGGCAAGCAAGCGGTACACAGGCGAGTACGTAACAAAATGAGTTTTTATAGTACACTTGTCTAGCTTACGTCCCCCCAGGGGAGTCTGTTATGGACTACGGGTGTGGCAACCCCGGGGCCCCAGCTAGGTTAATGTAGCTTTTTCCGCTGGCGGAAATTTGGCTCATTAGCCGTAAAACTTATGTGTTACTACCCAATCTCAGAATATAAACAGATGTGCACATATTTATAAAAGGAAAACAAATATTGTAAGCCCGTTGTTGTCAGCTAGGTGCAGCGTCACCTAGAACTGCCCCTGAGTTCAAAAGACGATAGAGGTGAAGCCCTTGTGGTGGAACTTCGAGGTCTAACCAGAGGCTACTTCTGGTACCACGGGTGCCGGTTGCCCGACAGCTGGGCTGCTTAGAGATAAATGCATTGCGGTTGTCAAAAATTCTGTGCTAAAATGGCTTTTCGTCCTGGATACGACCCCAGGACACTCTCACTTTTTAGTCCCCCCAGGGGAGTCTGTTATGGACTACGGGTGTGGCAACCCCGGGGCCCCAGCTGGGGTGATGTGGCTTTTTCCATTGACGTACCTTTGGTACATTACCCATAGAACTTATGTGTTACTACCCAATCTCTGAATATAAACAGAGTAACGGATGTGCACATATTTATAACAAAAGGAAGACAGGTCCTGTTGATGTCAGTTAGGTGCAGCGTCACCTAGAACTGCTCCTGAGTTCAAAACGCGATAGAAGTGAAGCCCTTGTGGTGGAACTTGGAGGTCTAACCAGAGGCTACTTCTGGTGCCACGGGTGCCGGTTGCCCGACAGCCGAGCTGCTTTGAAGTTTTGAGTGCATGTAGCGGTCGTCAGTTCCTTTGCTAAAATGCCGAGTTCGTCCTACCCCAATGGGGTATACCCCAAGGGGTTAAAGGGATGATTTTGGTATGTGTGGAGTAGGCACTGGTTATTTGGCGACACAGGCATGCGTTCATTATGGATGAGTGGTTAGCTGTGCCGGCAATGGTTGAGGAATTTTCTTGGGGACCTCGCTTAGGTGTATACACAACACCTAAGCGTGGAAGCCGGAGAATTATCGTGGTGGTTGTGGTTTGCTACCAAACATCGCTGGGAGAATAGTCTTGGCTTCCCAGTGTTAAATCAATGCTAGTGGTTGGTGTGACGCGGTCAGCCAGACACTGTTCTAGGTGCTGTTGCCATTCAACAGAAGCTGCTATGGGCACGGACATAGCAGCAGAGTTTAGATAGCTCAAATTACCTCAGCAAGGTAATTGAATGTAATACAGGGATAACTATATTCAAAGATTGCAACCTATGTGCCTTATGGAATGGGCCATAGGTTCATTCTAAAAGGGTGCATGGGGGCGTTGGTCTGGCGTCTAACCCACACCCGGTGCTTTGGCACACGTGAGATTAGGCCGTAATGGCAGGTACTCACGTAAAGCGATTGCACATCTGTCTAGCTTACGTTGTATTTGGTATCACTTTTTGTATATTTAATTTCATTATTGCCATGGTATACAATTTGGTATTTGAGTTAATTTTTTCCATACTAGAAGAATTACTTAATGGCAGCCCTAGGAGAAAATCGAACAAAATAAAAAACAGCTGCTTTTAAATTACAATGCAATATTAGATCAGTTCGTTTATTTTGCAAGCAAAATCGAGCAACTGCATAAATCCTGAGTATTTTTGCTATTAAGCATCAAAGAATGTTTGGATATATTAAAAAGGCTGCATTATAGATTCTTAATTAATAACATCGATAGTGACATACTTTTTTTTCATTTACGGTATGTTATGATTTTTTCTCAATTATAAAAGCATTAAGATTTTGCTGAAACAAGCCAAAAAGCTTTCATGCTTTATGAATGGATTTCATTCATCATATACGATATGTAGATACATATACCGTCAGATGGTTACTAATTTGCCGCATTTAATGGAAATACTCCCAATCTTCTCGCTTTGAATACAGCTAGATCCAATATAATAATGAATAAAAAACTTTACATTGAAATGTGGTTAAAAGCACAGGAGTTTATATATGAACCAAAATAATATGCCTTATCGTGGTTAGAAGGTTAATTAATATCTTTCAATATATTTTAAATGTGGAAAAATGTATTGCAGATATAAAAAATATATTTCATATACATAAAGCCGATGTATATTCTTTTTTTTTTAAATATGCTACACATCATACAAGAAAATGATTGAAGAATTTACTTAGAAATAAAATTCACAAAAAAGAAAAGTGCAACCGTTATTTTCGGCAACCATTTATTCAGTAAGAGCTTGCAATTACTCAAATTACAAACGAACGAAATTCAATATAATACAGCGAAGCTCAGTAAAAAGTTTCAGGTAATCGAACAAACCTATTATTACTTACCTCGAACAAATTTATGTGAACAAAATTGAAAATAAAATTGTGATGAAAATACATACAAATATGGGATATAATGTAAGAATGTTTGGATTTATGCTTACAGGTTCCATAATGGTTCAATTAGACGATTGTGTGGACATTCGATTTCTTCTTTAATGAATAAAAACCTATTTTAATTTCCACACAAGTACTAATTTTTGATTGCCTATATTTGACATTAGATATAATTGAAATTGTTATGTAGAAACAACAAAATAAAAAAGTATTACTCATTTTACTCAGAAAAAGTTGACACTTGTTTTATGAATCCCCAAAGCCAAATTTTGTACTCATATGAACACAATTTTTGAGTTACTTGTAATGTAGAATCATGCCATAAATGATTTTTGTATAAAAAAATAATAATTAAAATTAACTTAAAAAAACAGTTTCATTCATTCACTTGCAGTGGGTAATTTTAAAGAGCAATGAGAAGAAATGGCAAAAATTAATAAATTCTCTGGGACCACTGTTAAGATTTGGAGATGGATGACAAAAGGCAAGGAAATAATGAGCGTAAATAGTGCAGTACAAAAATAAAAATTTTGGCGAGACTTGAAATTTAAAGTTAAGAAGAAAATAAATTTATTTATTTATAGTCGAAATTTCAAATACTTATTTTGAATCTTAAAAAATAACACAAGACATCAAGTTTATTAACCTCTATTAAATCTGGACCGCTGACTTGTGATTTTAATAAATAAATATATGAACATATATACAAACAAACTTTCCATAGTGCATATCATAAACATAAGCCATAAATTCTTATTAATTTTTGGCCAAATATCAAATTAATGCTTGCATATGTAAATTTCTTTAAGATGTGACATTTCATTAGGCACCAAACAGCTACCGCCCGATTGTTAAATTGATCCTCCCTATATATTTTTAATGTGGTCCGCCGACAATCTTAATTATTATCGCCAAAAAGATTATTATAATATTCATTAATGGTAGCAGAAAGTTTTTGCATAAATACGAAATAGACAAGACAAGCCAACAGTGGCAATACAACTTGTTATAAGACAACATCATAAATTTTCTAACATACTCGTATTTATACCCGTTCATACATTGTCCATATAAGACAGTGTTAAATGTACCGACAAACAGATGTGTAGACGCTTAATAAGCAAATATAAAAGGAGAGTCTAGAAGAAATTAGTGATAATTTTTAATGTGACAAAGTAGAGATCAAGCAGATAAATGAATGAGCTTTATTCGGCTGTATTGCATTATGTACGCCCTTTAACACTTCAATATAAAAAAAGAAAGCGATTCTACAGAAGCCAATGAGTTCCAAATCTTGCGATACAGACGTTGTTAGTGCAAAATTTTATAATTTCCAATAATTTTTAAAATTGAAGACTTGCTATTGCAAGAACTTGTTTTTCATACCTATTTGAATCCGAAGAAATAGAAATATCTTTGTAATATCAGCAGAGAGTTTTTTTTTTTGCTATTGCTGTCCAATCATTTGTCTCCAAAGTCTAAATATTATTTCAAACTGGTTTAAATTATCTCAAACCATCTGATTACCGAAACATACTCGAATATCCTCACTGTATATTTTATAGTACCTTACACAGAAAAAAATATCATCGAAATGTACCCAACAAAACAAATTGTTAATATTTAATTTAAAAATTAACAATCATCATTGTTGATATAACAAATTTAAATTTTTGTAGTCAATTAAACTACTCAACAAAATTATTTGTTAAATTATATCATAACGGAATGCGCCCATGTAGAAGAAACAAGAAATCATGTTTTGTGTGTATTCATCATTTGCGTATTCAATGAAGTGTTGCCCTTTAGCTGAGAGGTAAGTGAGTTAGTTTATTAGTCCTGAGGTTGCCGGTTCAACTCCGCTTAAAAACATTTAATGTTTTTCGTAGACAAGCAAAAATCGTTCCGAAGATTGTGATTGTGTATAAAAAAGCAACAATGCTATAAAAATTATGATACGGAAATTCAACAATTCACATTGTTAATATAACAATAACTTTAATTGAAACAACTTTGAAGTCCAACAAAAAGAAATGTTGAAAAAACAAATAAATTTCAACAAATTATTTGTTCATATATTTAATTGAAAATATTTTTCAGATTTTCCTTTAACTTACAATTTCGGAAATTTATTATTCGACATATTGTCAGAAGTTTATTTTAATTTGAAATTTATTTGCTGGTGGTTCAGCGTTGTCTATATATTTCATTGTTGCTGTAACAAATCATCAGTAGACTTCAACCACACATTTTGAATAGTCACAAACCTCTTATCTTATGCACAGACTTTCAAGAACTATTTGAGAATTCACAAATAATAATATTTTTCTTTTGTGATTTTCAAAAATATTATTATTTGTGAATTCTCAAATAGTTCTTGAAAGTCTGTGCATAAGATAAGAGGTTTGTGACTATTCAAAATGTGTGGTTGAAGTCTACTGATGATTTGTTACAGCAACAATGAAATATATAGACAACGCTGAACCACCAGCAAATAAATTTCAAATTAAAATAAACTTCTGACAATATGTCGAATAATAAATTTCTTAAATGTTAAATTTAGATTTTATTTTTCATTTTGCCTTATAATTACTTTTATTGTTATCCAATGGATTTCTAATTGTATAAAGGTGTAGAAAAATAAAATAGATTGAAATCGAATATAAATTATTTGCTGGGTTTTTTGTATTAGTTTCAAAGCCTACTACGCTTATTTTTCTTTTGTGATTTTCAAAAATATTATTATTTGTGAATTCTCAAATAGTTCTTGAAAGTCTGTGCATAAGATATTAGGTTTGTGACTATTCAAAATGTGTGGTTGAAGTCTACTGATGATTTGTTACAGCAACAATGAAATATATAGACAACGCTGAACCACCAGCAAATAAATTTCAAATTAAAATACTTACAGTTTCGTTAATTGTATTTACAAAAATCGTTGTAGGTTCAAAATCAATTAATTGTTTAATTGATATTACAAAAAAATTAATTGTATTTACAAATCATTTTTTTCTGTGTAGCTAGTTAACCGCCCTTTAGTTATTTATTACATTGCACTTATTGTCTGGCTTGAAACTAATTGTTTAACCGAAATGTGAAATAAAACTAACCACCCCCCCCCCCCTTCACGTATACCCTTGACAGATTTCCATACCTCTGTCGTCGATCCATGCGTTCCAGAGGCGTTGACAGTAAATTTTCTATCGGGCAATGATCCCGAAAATCGGCCAGTGACCGCCATTGTAATTATGTCGTTGATTTAATTGTCATTTGTTTGATCATGACGTCAAGTCTGCACAGAGAATGGTTCGATGGCTGCTCCTGGGTTGGTCGATCGCAAAGGAAATGTGGTTGGCTTCTTCTAGTTTAAGCCAGGCGAAAGCATTGATGCAGCTATTTTCATATATTAACATACTGAAGTTCAATAGCTGTTGTAAAAAGCGGCTACTTTTCAATACTCAGTACTACTTGATACTTTTTCAATTGGGTACTCGATACTACTCAATACTTTATATATGTATGTATATGGGAAGTTAAAAATTATTATTTATATTATTTTATTGATAATGTAAAATGGAAAAACAAAGATTAAATACAAGTATATTTAAATTAATTTATAACAAATGAAAATAAATAAGTTTGATGATTAGTTTTTGTACATAAACATTTTTTAACGTACTCTTACACTTCTAGTCCATTAATCTCTTAAATTATCTTCTAAATATTTTTTAATAAACATTTTTTTCTCACAATTGATTTTATTACTTAAGCTACGGTCACACTTGTCAAACATTTGCCCAAAAAAGCGTAACTACTAAATGCTAATGAAAAATCTTTCAAATCAGACAAAATTTTGTCAAGTTAAAGAGTATCCAATACTGTTGGATTCTATGACATTGTGCATTAGTTGTGTTCGAAACTGTTTAATATGATAAACAAGTATCCGGATCAAAACTTTTTTCATTAGTGTTTGTTGGTTACGCTTTTTTGGGCAAACGTTTGACAAGTGTGACCGTACCTTTAGTCATTGTTGAAATGTAGAAATAAAATTTTACCGACATTGAAATAATTTAAAATATTTTTATGTTTGTGAGGACCTGACTTGCTTTTTATATTGTATCACGTGCCTTCCTTCCACTATTCTAAAGGGTCACTTTTTCTGCCCAATAATATTTGTTATTGACTGAAGTAGTTCAATAATGCATTTTGTAGTACTTTATTTTAGTGGCTGTTTTTGTATCAAAATAATTCCTAACAGAATTGGTGTTTGTTTCACTAACTCCATGAGGTTCAGAGTCACAGAGTTGTATAATTCTGATGTATTTTAAAGGAAGACTTTCACTTGAATACTACAAAATGCAACCCTGAAAGTATTGAGTAGTTAATTTTGTGTATTGAGTACCGGGAAAAACTTCCGGTATTGAGTACTCAGTACTCAAATACTCAATACTTTTACAACACTAAAGTTCAACAGGAACGACTGAACTGGATTGGACTGAACTACGCTTCATGGTAAAGTAGTAACCAAGTTCGTTTATGCTTAGATGACGAGACAACGACATAAATTCCAAGCCAGTGTATCGTCTTATGTAACAGTAGAAGACGTGTTTTTCATTATCAGAGCCTGTGTTCAGATGATATTAGGCGCTCTTCTCTACCCTCTGGTCTGACTTTCATAAAGAGAGTCATACAGAGGTTGATTAAATTTTCAGATTTATGGCGCAGAAGCTCCATTAGATGCCGAATTGTCGGTCTTTGGACCAGGTATTTCCCCTATTCTGTTCTATTGATCATGAGGTCAGCTGGCAGCCTATGCATCCTTGTGATAAGAGTCTTGCAGGGGAATTGCGTTTGGGGCGCCAGTTATCAATAAGGCAGAGGTGCGAAAAATTCTTTCTATTATCCATCGATATGAATAATGCAAGTTATCATATTATCGTACCGTACATCAATATATGTATGTAGGTTTGACTTCGGCACTTAGTTTGGAAGCAGTGAAAACAATATTCCTCGGAAATTACTTGCATATTTTTGCTGTCTAAATGCGAAATAAAATAATCCAAAGAAGTCATTAAGATTCAGTGATTGCGAAGCGAAAGTAGTGCAATTTCGCAAACATTATAATGCTAAAATGCCTAAAAGTAGTTACATCCTAAAACAATGCTAAATGCAATATCTAAAAAACTCAAACTAAACCGACAACTTTAACAACCATAAACGATAGCAATGAGAAAATTTATATACTTGAAAATCAATTTAGAATGGCAATCATACGAGGAGCAAGCATTTGTCCAAGTCATAGCTGCGTAGTGATCATAATCAGTGATGCCAACTTTTTTGGCTCTAAAAGCACATCAGAATTTAAAAAATGCACTAAAAAGCGTAATTTTAAGATCCAAAAAGCGTAAAAAGCACTAACGTGAAAAACGAGTGCAATTTAACAATGTTTTCTAAGCTATTCTCTATTTAGGCAATATTATCAACATCTTTAATGAAATATATCAGACGAAAAAGGTATGATTTACACAGAAAAAATAAATACACCAAGTTTTTTATTAAAGTAATTTTAAAAATACACAAATTTCTTAAAAGCACTACTTAGTGCTTTTTGTTAGTTTGGCACTAACGCTCAAAAATTGGCGTTTTTAGTCTTCAAAAAGCACTAGAAATAGTGGCCAAAAGCACCAAGTTGGCATCGCTGATCATAATGATCTTGTTGGCAAGTGGTGTGATAATGGTGACTTAAAAAAATAATAATATATGGGTATACAAACATACATACATATATGCATACATATGTATATTAATTTGAACGAGCATTATTTTGTTTTCTTATTTATATTTGGCTTAAAACACCTTTTGACAAAAGGAATTATGGCACAAGGGGCAACTGGAAGCATAAAGAGAAAACGAGCCATAGATTGTATAAAGTGCGGTATTTTGGCTTTTAACTGCTCTTAACAAAGTCCAGTAGTTAAAACAATTTCTGGTGATAAGACGTCCATTATGAACAGCAGTTTGACGGCTTTTAAGATTGTTTTAAGTTTGCCGCGCGCCTTTAAGAGCGTATTTGGGGTGATCGTCATAGCCACACTAAAGCAAAATTAACAAAAGAAAAACAACAAGTAACAAAAGAATGATGCATGCATACAATAGCTCAGTTCTCCTTAGCTGAAATTAAGTATTTCAAACTAGTCGCATTTGCATACACATGCATACATACATATGTATGCATGTATGCATGTACATGTGTTATTCGAGGTGATGTGCTGTTTACGGGGGAGACAGATTTGTCGCTTTTTAGGTGATAATAACGCATTTAGTTTGTGTGATTCGTTGCGCTAGTTTTCAAGTTTTCCTTACATTCTACTCTTTAAAGTGTAAGAGAAAAAGAGTTGCCAAGAATATTTTTTATGTATTTAAAAAAACAGGTATATTGAATTTAAAAGAAATCTCTAACCAATTTCAGCCGTTAAGTTTGCCGTTAATGTAAAATTCCAAAACATTTTCAAAAACTACAACCAAACAACTGCAGTGTAGCCAATAAAGGGCTAGGCAAACAGTCTTGAAATGTAAATACGTATTGATTTTTAAATGTATTGTCGTAGCATGTATTATACTAAACCAATAATAAATGCTGCCATATAATAAGCGAAGCACAATGAATGTATTGATGTTCGTGTATCTGAGTGTTTTTAAGCAATGTCATGTAAGATGTAATAGATGGTAAGCTATTATGTGTTCAAGGGTGCTTTTTTAAAGGAAGCGCACACAACTAATGTCAATGCATGTGTGCGTTTGTATGTGCGCAAAAAAATTAAAGATCATATACAAAACAAACAAAAAACATGCATGACGTTTGAATACGCGCCCATGCATATGAAGAAGCAAGCATCACAAATTCTTCGCTGTAGTAAAGCATTTGAAAAATCCCTCTCGTCTTAAAAGTTCTTGTAAATGGTTTTGACTTTTTAGTACAAATCTGAAAACACACATAATTGCATCATTAAGTTCTAAGTAGATTTTAACAAAATCTAGTGACGAAGTAGATTTTGATTTGTATGGGAAATGTACTAGATTTAGCTCAAATGTAAACGCACTATTACAGCAAGTTACTATTTTTAATAAAAATTTAATTGTTAGGGTTCCGTAAATAAACGATGAAGAGGAACCCTATTGTTTTCGCTACGTTGTCCGTCTGTCCGTCACAGACTGTTTTCTCGAAAACCGTAAGAGCTACGAACCTGAATATGCAAAAGTTTGGCCGCCACGACAACAAAAATATGACAACTAAAACTTAAAGGGTGTTTTAAAGCGAGCAAAGAAAAATGTTAAAATCCTAATATAATATACAGAGAATGTAATGTAGACACTTGAAATTTTCAAAGTTAGTTGTATTTTTATGCGCGACTACAACAATTAACATCGAAATTTGAAAAAAAAAATTAAAATTAAAGGGTATTCTATCAGTTAATGTAATTTTTAGACAACTTGCTGTATTTTGGAAACCATAAGAGACAAACTCTTGAAAAAATCGCAAAAAACGAGAAAAATCACAAAAACGAAAAATACCACCAAAACTAAAAGAAATCTCTGACACTAAAATAAATCGTCTAAAACCAAAAAAAAAAAAATCGCCGAAAACGAAAAAAATTGCTAAAATTAAAAAAAAAGCCCAAAACCGAAAAAAAGTCCCAGAGACGAACAAAATTGCCAAAGCTAAGAAAAATCGACAAATTGCCATTGAAAACTAAAACTACAATAAAAATTAATGTTTCCCAGATGAATATAACAGTTGACAAAACTTAGCCCGACAGAGGAATGAAGGTTGATACAACAAACTTGAGTTGTTGATTTTACCATCAATAAGAGTTGTTAAAAATTTGTGCTTTAACGGGATCTTTTTTTTTAATTGAGGTTTAATATTTGTATTGTACGTTTTTCAAAAATTAACATTGTACTTGTTCAGTAAAATATTAGGGCCTAATTCATAAAAAATATTTTGATTTATAAGAGTTTTATAAACCAGGTTTTCATACAAAATTTTTACATTTACGAAATTTATTATTTGACATATTGTCATAAGTTTATTTTAATTGAAATTTACTTGCTGGTGCTTGAGCATTGTCTATATCGTCACCTAAAATCCAAAAGGCCGTAAAAACCAAAAAATTCAAAATAGAATTTTTGATCGATTATGTTGTAATTTTGGTTAATCACATCATAATAAATCAAAAAATCTATTTTGAATTTTTTGTTTCTTACGGCTTTTTGGATTTTAGGTGACGATATACATTTCATTAGTGATTTGCCAAATCATCAGTAGACTTCAACTACACATTTTGTAACTGTTCAAAATTTATCGTTGAACTCTACACGCAAAGAAAATATATGGTTGTAGAATGGTTGAGAAAACAATATTATGTTCTCTGAAACAAATGTGTGGTCGTTGAAAACTATTTATTGTTATTTAAAACATTTAAACAGAGTAATGTTGGAATTTAATAATTACATTATCACATCCATAAAAAAGTGTGATATGGTTAGAGTTTAACAATATGGTTTTGTTAAAAATTTATGACAACTACATAATTTGTATTATTATTTAAAAATAATATGATGTAAAAAACAATATAATGTTATGCAAAACCATACTATGTTGAGTTTTTAAGAAAATATTTTTCAGAAACATCTGTCAGTTCAGTATTTCGTTTGTATCGGTAGTAAATAAATAAATTAATAAATAAATAAAGTAAAGGGTGTTTTTTATTGAGGTATAGAACTTTAAGTTGGCATCACTTTTTTAACTGGCGGCCATTTTGTCAGCTGTCAAGTGATTAATATTTAGTTTGGTTTGCCATTTCATCATGAACAGGTTGACAAAAGAACAACGCTTGCAAATCGTGCAAATTTATTTCGAAAATAATGGTTCAGTTCGCGAAATTCATCGCAAAATTTTGTTCAGTGATGAGGCTCATTTTTGGTTGAATGGCTACGTCAACAAGCAAAATTGCCGCATTTGGAGTGAAGAGAATCCACATGAGACCCTTGAGACGCCATTACATCCACAAAAACTGACTGTTTGGTGTGCTCTATGGGCTGGTGGAGTCATTGGGCCATACTTCTTCCGAAATAATGCTGGAGAGTCAGTTACCGTTAATGGAGACCGGTATAGAGCCATGATAACCGACTATTTTGTTCCCGAATTGGATGGCATGAATGTGGATGAGTTGTAGTTCCAACAAGACGGCGCTACATGCCACACAGCGCACGTCACAATCGATTTATTGAAGGAAACATTCGATGAGCGCGTAATTTCGCGGAATGGACCTGTCAATTGGCCACCAAGATCGTGTGATTTGACACCATTGGATTATTTTCTTTGGGGATATGTGAAGTCGCTCGTCTACGCCAACAAACCAGAAACGTTAGGGGACTTGGAAGCCAACATTCGTGGCGTTATTGCCAACATACGGCCCCATATGCTCGAAAAAGTGGTTGAAAATTGGACCTGTAGAATTGGCTTTATTCGAGCCAGCCGCGGCGGCCACATGGCCGAAATCATATTTAAACATTAATGGCATAAAATTATCCTTCCAATAAAGCCAAATTGATGGACATTAAAACGATTTTCTTGTGTTTTATTTCAATTCGAAGTTCTATACCTCTAAAAAAACACCCCTTATAAACAAAAGGTTAGACCAATAAAAATATATAAACATTTGTGTATCTGTTTATACAGACATGTCTGTATTTCGTGTAAGTATACATATCTATATATAAATTTTATTTCAACAATATTAATTTATTTTTATTTCGAATTTAATGCACAGCTGTTTCCACAATAAATATATGATTAAAAAACAAAATAGTATTATTATATGAAATAATACTGTGGTCGTATTTAACAATATTAATATAATATTAGATCATGGTATGGTGAGTCTCAATTATGTTTTAGTCACATCTAACAATAGTGTTGTCATATTTACAATACTAAGATTAGGTGTAACAAAGTTTATTGTTTTTGTAGATAATATTATTATTAACTCAGATATTAATATTATTTAATGTTTGCTTTTCTATTAACAATAATATGATTTGACTGCAACCATGTAATTGCTGTTTGATTATGGTTACCTCAACCATATTTTTTCTTTGCGTGTACTGATGATTTGGCAAAGCACCAACGAAGTGAATACATACAATGCTTAACCACCAGAAAATACATTTCAATTATAATACAAAATATTTTTTATAAACCCTTTAAAAAACAAAATTATTTATAAAGCAGTTAGTGTATTTTTCAGAAACAATTAAAATTTTACTGAACGTTGAGTACAAAACCGAAGGAAGGTACTGGGTTCAATCCCTGTATCCAACATTCATTAAACAACAACACCACACAGATTTCTTATGTTCATTAGTGTTTCTTTGTGTCAGTTGTTGTAGGAAAATTCCAGTGATGAAGGCATAGTCACTGGTCACTGAACTATGCCGACTATAGCAGATACTAATCCTAATGTAAAATCAAATCGCCCTCCTTTGTTGTATAGCAGAATTATCGTCGAAGTAAAACAACCAATAAAATGACTACTAAACACAGCTTCAAAAAAATTTAATACGCCTCATTCAACACCAAAGCCACTGCAACACTGCATTTAAAAAAAAACGTGCAAAAAAGCAAAGTTGTAAAAGAATGAATCTTTTTTCTATCTCTTCCTTCGCCGTCTGTCTTCTCTATCACTATCCCTTTTTTAAAGAATGTAACACCTAGTAATAATAGTAGACATTCATTGCCTGAGTCTTACTTCTATTTATTAAAAAAAAAAAAAATATTAGAATAGTTGTTGTAGCCATTTAATTAAACTATTTTTATTGGTTAATACAAGGTGGCGCAAAAGTAATCCTCCTATCAGAAAATGCTATAAATTTTGCGATTGGCGCCTAATGTCAGTTCTGTTTTGACATTTGTGTAGTAAACACATGCGAAATACACGTTAATAAACAATGTTACGCTACACTGCTCCAGAACGCGGAATATTGGTGACTATTTATTTGACCAATAATCGGTCGTGAATTTCGTCGCAGATTTCCTGGCCGTCCAACGCCTACTGGTGAAACACTGCGATGTTTAGCCGCTCGCCTCGAAGAGACTGGCACAACACGAGATGCTGCCAGGCGTGGCAGACCCCGGAGTAGCCGTTCTGCAAAGAATATTGCTGCTGTAGCCAGGGATGTCATGGAAGCGCCGTCGGCATCGACCAGACTACGTGCCACGCAAATGGGTATCAGTCGACGGTCTTTACAGCGAATTTTGGTACAAGATTTGAAGATGTTTCCGTACAAAGTCCAGACGGTGCATCAGCTGTTAGCTGCTGACCGCCAATCGCGTCTAACATACGCTCAAGCCATCCTTGATCACCACCAAGAGGTTATTTTTGCGCCACCCTGTATACTGAAGTACCCAACTTATATTGTTAGTGTACTGTAATTTTAGTTAAAATCTTTCGCCATTTGTATTAAATTTAAACTGTTAAAGTAAGTCTTATTGTGGCTGAGGCAGTAAAGGCCTTTACTTATAAACATGAGTGTTGTCTAGTTTTCCATAGATCGTGGCAACCCAAACCCTAATGGAATTCATCGATTCTTACACTAAAAACAATGACAAATAAAGGTGCTACAATAACATATATACATATCTACTACACATCCATACAAATATTAGTGGCAGACAAAACTTTTTTCTTCTAACCCAGAGAATATGTGCGTGCGACTTTATTTTTCACATCATCTTGGGCTTCCATAAAAACACATTTAAATACTTAAACACTTTTTTCTTTTACCATTCAATATTTATTGCTGCTCCCGTCTTTTTTGATAAGAATGTGTGTGTGTGTGTGTGTGTGTAAAAAATCTTAACTGTGTGCGGTCGATCGGTCATCTACATATGTATGCATTTAAGCCGTGTCATTGAGTGTGGAATTTCTGGCGCCATCGTTTGACCACTTCTGATATGATTCGTTTATAAAGTAACAGAAAAAATTTTAATTAAAAATCAGAAACTTTTCCACTAAAATAGTCAATGATTAGCAGCATGACGGAAAGGGAAATGTGTAGGATTGTTTGTATGGCTGTATAATCAATTCCAGCTTAAAATAAATTTAAGTTTTTTCTTCTATTATTAAATAATTGAATTTAAATAAAATTGAACTCTTAGCGGATGCTTTAAAAATTAAGAATTAATTGAAGATTGTCATTTATGGTGCAAATTTAATAATTTGCTATATATCATAAAATGATTGGAGAAATAACATTATTTTAACTCTTTTTTTAAGGTCACATTTCTCCAATTTCTTTCTCCGCTTGAAGTGAGGAAAATCGTGGGATTTTCGATTCACTTTTTAGTGGGCTTTATGGGTGGAGTCGATTGTTCTTACAATTAAAAAAAAAGCGGCTAGCGATAATGTTATTGGCCACCAATAGAGCATGATTTTTTTTCTCTTGTGTTATCTGAAGTCATTGATTTATGTAAACACATTATGGAGCGAATTAGAAGACAACATTGTTAGGAAATAACTGTCAACAATTTTAGAATGTTGAACAGCAATTCCAATAGCAGTTATCCATATTTAGTATTTATTAAAATTATTATTTATTCATCCAATTTTTCTATTATTTGGTTTAATTTTTATTTTTCCTGTTATTTAACTTTACATTAAAATTTACCTAAAAACTTGGAAATCATAATTTTAAAATGACTTGACAACCAGATGACCATAAGTTGATAGTATTGTTTATAGAAACAAATAACATCGATTTCAAATATTTCATAGATCCTAATTTAAATATCGTCAACGTGTAGAGGGAGCTCAGGGGGCTAATTCCTGGATTTTAGCCCGAGCGATTTTCAAAAATACTTAAATTAGGTTCTCAAGTAGAAGATTAGAAATATATTTGGGCTTGAAAACATTATAATAATGTAGTAGCAAAAGCTTTGATTTTAATAGAACTTGTTTTTAGAAATCGCACGTTTTACGAGTACAGTGATGTCCGGTGTTAACGAACACTCAGTTTAACGAATACGCTATTTAACGTTCCGTCAAATTTTACTCATTGAACAATGAAAAAATTGTCACAATAGCAAATATTTCCTTTCATTCATATCTTTGTAAGGAGTGTAAACGAAAATTTCTAAATTTCATTGCAGTGATTTAATGAAAGAAAATTAAAAAAATTCGTTTAAAACGCAGTTATTTTTTCTCTATTAAGGCTTTTTTACCCTACTGAGCAACGCAAAGAAGGGTATGTATGTATGTATGTATGAATGTATGCACGTATGTGTGCGTGTGTGTGTGTGTGTGTGCGTGTGTGTGTGTGTTCCTTTGCAGAGCTATATAAACGGCATGCGTGGACCGATTTTGATAATTCTTACGATTTGTCTTAAACCCGGGAGTGTCACTAAAGAGATGTCAGTTCTCAAAATTCAATATGGCGACCAACAGACGCCATTTTGTAAACACGAAAATAATAAAAAGTCGGCGAACTACATATGTATATCAAAATGGGTATCGTTCGAATGACCATTTAGGATATATAACGGTTCAAAGTTAGTCGCAGTCGGCTTTTTTGATTTTTTATTTTATAAATAACTATTGGCACAGCAATACTTTTCGATTTTATCACTTTTTTGAAGCTTTTTCAAATAAATTTTTGAAAAAAAAATTTTGAAAAAAAATTTTTTTGAAATAAGTACCTTCTACAATGATTTGACAGATATCATTTTTTATTTTTATTAAAATACTCTGAAAACAACTTTTATAATACCATGTAGCAGAAAAAGTCGAAATTTTGCCGCACAAAAGTTTTGGCACGCACAGGCAGCAATGGCTAACTTTTTTGCGATCTGGCAACGATGCCAAAAGAAAAATCGTAATAGGTCCGTTTGTTTACCCCAAAATTTGTACAATTTTGTGCAAATTTGCACTGGATTTTTACTGAAATGCATTCGTTTACACATAAAATTGCAAAAGAGAGTGCCACTTGAGAGAGCAAATTGACAGTTGTTGACTGAGAGTCTGCAAATTTTTACTGGACAAATTTTTGCCAGTAAAATCCAGTAGATGAGAAAAACATATGGTTCAGTAAAATAAGCAAAAGTAAGCAAATACAAAGTATAAATTTTTTCAATGAAAACATTTAAAAGAAGAAAAGTTCAAGTAAAAGTTTAACAATAACAAAAATTAAAAATTTTAAAAACCCCAGACTTTTTTCAGAAGAGATGTTATATCTTCTAAACGGCTGCACCGATTTTCTTCAAACATAGCTAAGAATCCTCCCGATCAAGCCATCTTTCAAAAAAAAAAAAAAAAAAAACTAAATGAAAATCGGCCCAGCCGTTTGGCCTGTACGTGGACATGGACAGACACACACTAGAAACTTATAACCAGTGTTGCCAGTAGATTTCTCGAAAAAATTCATGCACATGCTAAAAAAAATCCAATTTTCCCTACACGTTGAAAAAATTTCCCCTACAAAAATCCCTACGCATTTTTCTCATTAAAATAGAAGAAACCCATTAGTTATAAAAAATATATATGTTTATTAAAGCATTGGTAAAAAAAAGTAAAAAACAAACAAAAAATATATAATATATATTATTATTATTATTATATTTATTATTATTATTATATATTATTATTATATTATTATATTATTATTATTATTATATATATATATACATATGTACTTTTAATTAAATTCAATTAAAACAACATAAAGTTTTTAAAAAAATTAATATGAACACAATTTTAAAGGATAAATTCAAGCAATCCTGCAACATTGAATGATATATTAGAAAAAGCATACACCAAGGCGAATTCATGTACCGGGTGGTTCCAAATTAACAGCTGCTTTTTGAAGAAGTTTGGCTTGTCAAATTTCATTGCAATAAAATTTGTAGGAAGTTTGTTTTGTCAATTTTCATTGCAATAAAGTCCTAGGCAGATTTTGTTGGTGCGGGCTAGACCCCAACTGGTATATGAATTCCCCATTTTTTAACCGTTTTGAAAAAGAAAATATTACTAAAAAAAAACGTTGTGTTTGCATTTATTTCATAAATAATGCGACATGACGAAAAATCCCTACATTTTAGAGAAAACAAAATATCTGTCCGATTTTCCCTACGCTTCTATTTTATTATCAAAACAACATTGCTTATAACACCCATTTTTTTAGTCGGGGGTTTTAAAAACAAAATGAAAATTATTATGTCCAAGGTGAACCAAATTAAAGAATAATAATCGTTAAATTTATCCGTTTTTAAATTAAATTTAATTGTGTTATTTACTTTAATTTTTTAGAGATGTAAGGTTTATGTGAATACTTGTTTCTGCATCTATTATATGTATATTATACAACACTATGATCAGCTGCTTTGATTAATCTGCAAATTTGTGCAATTTTTCCGTTCGCGTACTTTTTTGTGCAAGAGACACTCTTGATAGTAAAATTTTAAAATTACCCAAAATTTACTCAACTATTGGATATTACTGGAAAAGTAAACAAACGTACCTAATATATCCGTTATTTCTGTCAAAACGGCTTTTTTAAGAAAGAAAAAGTTAAAAAGTTGTTTGCGAATATCAAAATGGGCTCTAAACAAAAAGAAACCACTGAATCTCAGCGCAAAATCATACCTCACCTGCATAATCAAGGCAAATCGTACGCTGAGATAGGCGAAATAATGGAAAGAAGTCGTTTTACAATTCGAAGAATTGTTAATCGCTTTAAAGGAGATATAAGCTTCAACAGTGCCAATCGAACAGGACGAGCTAGAACTTTAACTGTTAACGAAAATAAGCAAATCCTGCGAAGAGTAAAAAAAATCCCAAAAAAACATCGACCGAGATTGCTGCTGAATTTAAAAAAGAATTTGATAACACTATTCATCCCATAACAGTTTGGAGAGTGCTGCACGAGGCTAATTATAGTGCACGAGTTGCTAGGCGTAAACCACTTGTTTCTTTAATGAATCAAAAGAAGCGCTTACACTATGCCAGAGAATTTAAAAGCAAACCTGTTAGTTTTTGGGATGAAGTACTATTCTCGGATGAGAGTAAGTTCAATATTTTTTGGTCTGATGGCCGCACAACCGTGTGGAGGAAGCCCAATACGGCATATGAAAAACAAAATCTTGCTCCCACAGCCAAACATGGTGGGGGTGGTGTAATAGTGTGGGGGTGCATGTCGTCTGCGGGTGTTAGTGAGTTGGTTTTCATAGACGGTATTGCGGACAGATTTGTTTATTTAAATATGCTCAAAGAAAACGTTAAAAAAGTGCGGAAAAGTTAAATTTGCCAACATCATTTACATTCCAACACGACAATGATCCCAAACATTCAAGTCATGATGACGTGCGTATGTGGTTAACCTACAACTTGGCACATGTTCTAGCCCACCCACCACAATCTCCAGATCTGAATCCTATTCAGCAATTGTGAGAGGAACTTGACAGACGTGTCAAAAAGCGGGCAATTTCAAACAAATCTCAACTACAGCAAGCGCTGAAAGAAGAGTGGATAAAAGTTGGCAAAGATACAACAACAAGATTGAATGCAGGTATTAAGCAAAAAGGCTTGCCCACAAAATACTAAATGTGGCTTATTTTATAAAAATCGTAATTTTTTTTTTTTTTGTTAAATACATTAAGGGTTTTCGTGAGAACTCTTAAAATTGCCATTTGTGCAATTGGGCAAACTTGCGAGACTTATTTCATGAAGCCCCTTTTGAACTTTTGTGCAAACAGTTTATGTAAATTTGAAACAAACGTCAAAAAGTTCATTTAATACAAATAAAATAAGAAAATTTCAAGTAATTTTTAATTTAAAAACATATTGATATATTTCTATAAAAATAAAAAAGTGTGTGTGTTTGTCTAAAAATGCCTAAAGAATCCAAAAAAGCAAGAAATTTTTATTTACAAAATGCACAATTGCACAGCTTAAGTTTACGATAAACTTAACAGGTTTATGTAAATAAATTTCTATAAAATTTTTGACATTTTATTTACGAGAGTGTAAAAATGCACAATTGTACAGTTTGCGAGACTTTTGAACATTCTCATGAAAACCCTTATTATAAATTAATTTAAAAAATAAGTGTTGATGTAAAACAACTTGCATTAGTTAATTTATTAAATAAGCTAAATACAAAATCGTTACTTTTACTTGTTAAAGTTTGATATTCTGGTGAAGCTAGTATACAGTCAAGAAAGCTAGCTGTGCCAATAGTTATGTGCGGTACTGTACATACATACATATGTATGTACATAAAAATACCTCAATGTAGAAGGGCCCTCTCATTATTTTTTTTGATATACGAGTTTTTTATATATTTCGATAGAAGAACATCTAATGCATTGAAAAATGCAAAAAATCTCGATTTCAAAAAAATAACGAGTTAGGGCCTTTCTCTATTAAGGCAACGGATATGTACTAGGTATGTATGTACATATGTATGTACGCAATTTGTCCAGTAAACGCAAAATGTATTTTTATTCATAAAAGTAGAGAAAACACTATCTATGCTATCGCGTATTTCGACTTCGACACCGCACCATTTCTTCTTTAATCTAGCACTAAAATGTCGTAGCGGAGATCGAAATACGCCAACCAAGATAAGGCCAATTATGTGGTTCGTTAAAACGGGACAGCGCTGTATTTCACATGATCTACAACACAGGTCTGTTATAAGCATTTCAATTTTAATCTATTAAAAAGTAACACATGCTAAATTATCCACGTATTGAAAAACAACTTGTTAAGGTAACATTTGCCAATTCATTTTTATGTTTTTATTTTCAAAATTTTTATGACTTTGCTTCCTTTACGACTTTATCTTTCAATGCTTAAGGCAGCACATTACTTATGCCTGCCTACTAGTTCAAATAAAAGCAATTCTTTTGTTAAAACATAATAATGATTGACTAAATTAGATGACGAGCAGCAAAAACAAAATTTATGCATAAAATACTAAAAAAACTATAAAAAAAAAGAAATGAATTTTATAATAGAGACACTGAAAAAGGCCTTTTCACAATTCAATCAATTACTTGTATACTACCAGCCAGAGCTTTTTTTTAAATTCATTATTCCCAATTTTAAATTTTTCATTGGAAATATATACGGGTTTTAATATTTCATAGCAAACACGAAAAAAATAAAATTTTATTCGTACAAATATGTATAACTGTCCGTTTACAGAAAGCGAACAAAAATTTTCGTTCGTCTGCGAACAAAAATAAATTCTTTGTATCGTTCTTGTTTTCAACAAAAATAGATAGTAAAGTTTTTACTGCCTGTTTTTGTAAATAAAATATATATTTTCGGTTTGCGAATTTATCTTGAAAACAGAAGCAATTTAGAATTTTTTGATTGATTTGATTTACAAACGAACATTTTTATTTAATTTACGAAAACAAGCAGTTTTTGTAAAAATTTTTAGTTAATTTTAATTATTATTCGAACTCCATTTGTTTCTATATTTGTGATTTGAACGGGCTAAAGTTCGTATCGCTTTTTAAGCCAAATTACATGTGATAATTATTAATAAACAAATAACACCAAAGTCTGTTGTAAATATTCTGACTAACAACACATAGTTGAACGGAACAGCCAGCCGTTTTCGAAGGCCACTAAACCTTCATCATCAGCGTTCTTTTGTGTTTGGTCAGAATATTTACAACAGACTTTGGTGTTATTTGTTCATTAATAATTATCACATGTAATTTGGCTTAAAAAGCGATACGAACTTTAGCCCGTTCAAATCACAAATATAGAAACAAATGGAGTTCGAATAATAATTAAAATTAACTAAAAATTAATAGCCATGGGCCTGTGGCAAAAATTTAATAAAAATATACTTAAAAGTAACAAACCAAAAAAGTTTGTCTTAAGTCGAACAAAAAATAAGCAAATTAAGTAACATGTGTATAATTAGTAAAAAGAACAAAACGACAATGGTAAGACTGTTGTAAATATAGTGATGGTAAAATTGAGCTTACAATACAAAAACAGCTTTCAGCAAATTGAAATACGATGAATCAAAACAATTCACATATTCCATTTGCAATAAAATGCTAAGTATATAAAGCAGAAATCTACATCAACTGACACCACACACAGTGGACCAAACACAAAAGAACGCTGATGATGAAGGTTTAGTGGCCTTCGAAAACGGCTGGCTGTTCCGTTCAACTATGTGTTGTTAGTCAGAATATTTACAACAGACTTTGGTGTTATTTGTTCATTAATAATTATCACATGTAATTTGGCTTAAAAAGCGATACGAACTTTAGCCCGTTCAAATCACAAATCATAAAAATTTTGTTGAGTAATTTCTATATAAATATTTTACATAAATATGTAACTATATGTAGGTGACGCGCAAAATAGAAAGGGACCTAAGGGTAGAAGCCTGTTTTGTTCAGGAGAGGTATTTTAAAGATTTAAATACGTGTATCTTTGGTGTACCATCACATCATAAAACGCGCATATCTCTGGGAGGGAACACTTTTGAGGCATGGGATCGGATCGGTCTCATTCGATGCTCAGATGTTGTCCACATCAAAAAAAATAAAAGTGAAAATTGATTTTTTTTTTACCCTTACGTCCCTTTCTCTATGCGCTGTCACATATGTAATATTGATTGAATAACAACTACAGTACAATAATAAACAAATTTATTTTCAAATTGTCGCGAAAATATTTTCCGTTCTACAAATCCATCCACACATACGAGTACATACATATCGATGGTATCAAGTAGAAAGGCCCTAACTCTTATTTTTTTACGAAATTTAGTTTTTCAGTTATTCCAATACATTTCACAGTTTCTATTATAGTTTTACCTTCTCCTGTGAAGTTACAATTATTTGAGTTAGGACCTTTCTACTTGAGACTAATTTCATTAAGAAGATCATCACTTTCTGGGCCGCCAATGGTCTGAACGCATTCTCTATATAAATCTATGTATACATATGTATGTATTAGAGGCCTGCGTAAACAGTCTTGAAATGTAAACACGTCTTGTTTTTTAAATGTATTCTCGTGGAATGTATTATACTAAACCAATAATAAATGCTGTCATATAATAAGCGAAGCACGATGGATGCATTGGTGTTCGCGAATATGAATGTTTACAAGTAATGTAAAGAAGTAGTGTCTCCAGATGTAGATGCCCTGTCGGAGAATATGTGGTTGACTAGAAAAATAGTTAACTTATAGTTAACTTTTCTTAAGCATACAGTACACGGCATGTAAAAAACCACATACGCATGTGGTTCTGACGTAATTTTGACGTCATCACGATGCTACATTTGCTACATGCCGTGTACTAGCAACATATGTACATGTATATATGAACATGCTTACAGATGGGCTGCCATAGAAAATGTCTTCGATTCGACTACATGTGCCCCACATATGTATTTTTGAACAAAAATAGTATAAAAATTTTACGGCATCTAGCTACTAGTAATTTTAAAAAATGCAACATACATGCTGAAAATTCTTCTGACGTCATCTCCACATACGCATGTGGATTTTTACATGACGTGTACTGTAGGCTTTAGACTGTCTAAAAGCTAACTGCAATGTCATCCAGAACAAATTCCAAATTAATTCTTAAGTTGAGTGCATAATGGAATTTGATGATAGCTAAAAAATTTACTCTCAGCTACTTTGAAACTCATTTCAGTTTTATATTAACATTTAGCTGTTATTGTGTTTATTTTAGATGGTACCTTAGCTGGGTAGTAGCGCGTTGAGTACACAGGTTTGGACCCCAGAAAAAAATTTTGAATTTACTGGCTACCAGGTGATTTATAAAAATAAACTTTTAAGTTAGTTGAAAAGTAATGCATAGTGAAACAATTGACTACCGCCTAGGACATCGCAATGTTAAAATAGTCAATTGATTACATTGAAAAGTAATGGAAGTGTCAGTCAGTACTATTTGCAAAATAGCTTAAATTTAGTTTAAAGTTAACGGAATTTCCGTCAGTGTGGTAAGCTATTTTGTTTGTGTTTAAAGGAGGTTTTTTAAAGCAAGCGCACACAACTAATGTCAATGCATGTATGGCTTTGTATGTGCATGCCGTTTGTATATGCGCCCATGCGTAGGAAGAAGCAAGCACCACAAATTCTTTCGTCACGAAGTATTCTCTTCTATACTTATATACCTGCAATAACTGAAACAAAGGCCTTGCAAACAGTGTTGTTTAGTGTTTGTTTTAGAAGACTTCGCTGTAGTAAAGCATTTGAAAAATCCCTCATGTCTTGAAAGTTCTTTTAAATGGCCTTTTGCAGGGGTGTAGTATGTACATACTTCATACCGCTCTGTTACGGTGTAATATTCCAAAATCAAAACACATTTTAATAAAATACATACATACGTAGATATGAAAATTTGATAATGATCAAATGTCAAAGATTCGTTCATCTTTTGAAGATTTCTATAGCTATAATCATACACGTAGTAGTAAATGTTTGTGATGGCTTTATTTGAATATATTAAAGTTACATTTTTATGATAACTTAATTAAGTTAAAAGAATATTTGTTAATGTATTCCTTTATTCAATTAGGCAAGTGGCGAGGAGAAACTTCGCATATACATACATATCGTTGCCTTCATAAAGAAAGGCACTCATTATTTTTTTGAATTCGAAATTTTTGCATTTTTCCATACATTTGATGTTCTTCTATCTAAATGTACAAAAAACTCGATTTAAAAAAAATATGGGTTAGGGCCTTTCTATAAGGAGAACACAAATACCCACCCAGCATTTTCGAACACAATCCGTTCATTTTTTACTCCACTAAACTATTATCATGAGTGAGTACTCTTCTAAAAAAAAAAAAACTTTTTCATTTGACACCCATATCATGGAGTATATTTATTTCAATATATTATTTTTATTCAAGCATTGAGGTTTTGCAACATGTTTTGAATTGTGGTTGAAGTCTATTGAAGTGTTGCTTAGCTGCAACGAAATGCATTGCATGTCATCAAAATGCAACTCTTGCCACTTATGCTAACTTCATGCCAGTTTTTCGTAATGCATAAGGCCTGTAACCATATAATATATGAATACATAAATATGTATACAATAGTTCATTTAAAGATATTAGGCCTGACCAACGATATCGACAACGATCGACTTGACGCACACTTACATTTGAAACAACTACAAAATATTAAAATTTCGGCCCTCTTTCACAGGAAATTACACTATTCGCACCAGTTTTCTCGGAGTGTAATTTATGACTCAAGTTTTTGGTTAATCTCCATTAATTTTTCAGTCGCACTTCTAATCGTTTGCGCCGAATAAGGTATCATTTCCGGCCAGTTTTTAATATTGCTAGTTAAAAAGACGGGTGATTTTTTTTTGCCAAAATTATCTTGCAAATACTAAAAGTCTATGTACCTAGAAGGAAAAACTTTGTCAGTTAGCAGAAGTAGCAAAATTTAACATGGTCAAGAGTTTTGCCATACAATTTACATTTAAAATCACGCAAGGTTTTAATAGTGGGTTAAAAATACATTATGCGCCGATTTTTTTATGTGAAATTGTATGGAGGAACTCGCCATTTATGCTAATTGGCGCAAAGTTTTTCTTATACCTAAGTGTGCGAATGTACATATGTATGTATGTATGGATGTGTGTATGGACGCGTGGACAGGCTAGTAAGAATTAATTGGAAATATTTAATTTTCCTGGAGAACAGAACTCGACGTAGTGTAACAAAGTAATTTTAAAAGCAAGTCGCATATTTCAAAAGATGTAGTATGTAATCTTTACAAAATATAATTTGGTGTGTATTACATAATGGCAATTTCTCTTACCTTTAAATTGTGCATACTCTAATTCATAACGAAAGAGTATTTTTGTTAATTTATATGTATTAAAAGATTCAGGCGTTTTTCACTATAAACATGCACTTATTTTTCCACAATTAACTACTAAAGTTTTAATTTTTTAAGAAATTCCAAATAACAAGAAAAGTTACGTAATAAAACTCTGATTCTTCTTGCACTCTTCGAAATCATTCACGACGAAATGACTACAGACAATAAGGTAGAACTACAAGCCCAGCTGTTTAAATTTACAAGACAGAAAAATGTCAAAAATATAGTGTGATTTTGCGTAGTGTGTTTGAAGGTCAATTGAGTATCAGGTGACCTGTTGTTGCCAAATTGAGCAAAAAATCACACGACTTTTGAAGAATTTCTTTTTGGTGTTGTAATTGTGTTGTAGAAGTGCTGTTACCTGGGTTTTGTTAATAACAGTCACTACAACAACAAATCAAGAACCACACCATTCACAATAACATCTAACTTTTGTATTAGGTTGTTGTCAAGAATAAACTCTTTACATTTGCTCTTATCAGGGACAAAAACCTTCAGCAGAAATTCAATTGAAGAAGAAAGAAGACTCCGAAAATAGCGTTACGTAATATGTGAATGACACTTATGCATATAGCACACACAATGTTAGACCCATGCAGTGCGAATCAAAAATAATAATATGCATAATGTATATGCGAATAATTTTTCCCTTTATCTTCGATTATCAAACTCCAAGTACAAAATACATATAACTTTTTCCATGTAAAGTCTCAGACACCATTTGATCTCCTTATATCTTGCTTTATCATATGAATTTTGCTTTTTATCTAAGTTATAGAAAGCTCTTGTGAGGTTAAGCAAATAATTTCTTTGCTGCATTTTAATTAGCGGAGAAGCATATACATCTTCACAATTTCATTTTGGAGCATATGTGCACATATTCATTTTATTTGTTTGTTTATAAGTCTAAAAATTTAGAAATTTTAGCACCTTGCTATTTTTTGCAAATATAATATGTACAAAGAAATCATGTTTGAGACCTCAAAATAACAAAAATTAAACAAATTTTTTGTTACAATATAAGTATGTATGGTCCAGATTTGTTTTATTATTGTAAAAATGGATGTAATACAATACACAAACTATAGGAGTGAATAAGGTAAAAATGCCGGAATCGAGACTAACAACTAATCAGGGAAAACATATCATTTTTATGTTTTTGCTTTTACATTTTTAGCAGTGTTAGTTTTTCCAACAGAAATGTATCAACTGGGAAAATGATTGAGTAGTAAACTGCCTTTAAAAAAATACAAGCCACACATGTTAAAATATTAAAAACTTGTCCACTTCTTTTACACATCTTCAATGTAACTTCAGTTTATAATTTTTTATGTATGTATATGTATAATATTTAAGTTACTGTCATTCGAGCCAATTCTTCACGCAATTCACTGGCATCGATTGGGCTTTTAGTGCCAACGGACGTTGTATTAGTAACATTTGAAGTCGGCCGATTACAGGTCTTCTTGTGCATAAACCAATGTAAACGTTGGCACTCACGATCGCAATATTGCACAGCTTTGCATTTGGAACATTTTTTGTCGGGTTTTTCATTGCCACAGGAACTGCAGTTATAAACTTCATCGACAAAGGCGCGTTGACCATTAATAGCTGAACGGAGTATGGTCATAGCAGAGGGAGCATCTTTGGCCGCCAGCTGAGTGACTACCTGCCGGAATATAGTACTTTCTCTGAAAGGAAATTCACGCACGCAATCACGTATTGTGAATTCCACATAATCCAATTGACCTAACTTATTCTCTTTTAATACTCGCTTAATGAACATCTCGACAAAATCATGCTTGTTCGGTTCCTCAACATTAGTGGCAGGTTTTTCTTTACGCTGAGCCTTGCATTGCTCCTCACAGCGTATCAACTCAGATATAATCCAACGTAGATAGTGGTACTTGAAAGCCATCAGTTCGTTAACATCGTTGGGTTTTTTCATTTCTTTCTCACACATAAGTTCCAAGGTTTTGCGCAGGCTAAGCAGATGTTTTAGAAGCCCAAAGTTTTGTAAGTTTAGAACAATTCGAACAGGATGCAAATTTGTGTCCACCACAAACTTATGGAAGGCATTTAACAATGCCGGTGGAATATATGGCTCTTTTTGGAGACCTTGCGGTTGTGTATAATACTCAAGCTGTGATTTAGACACATAATTATTTATTGTCTCCACGCAAGCATGATTTCCTACAAAAGCAGCCATTTGAGAGGCAGTGCGATTCACACTATTCAACGTACTAGGATTAATACCAGCATCCAAGAGCATAATACAAATGTCTGTATTTCCAGATAAAGCAGCAAAATGTAAAGGTGTGTAGTTAGCACCGTGTTGACTAAAATTAATATCCGCTCCCTAAAAGAAAGCTAATTAATGAAGTTATCTCTATTGATACTCATATCTATAAGCACGTGGCTTTAGAACGCTTTTATGTTTATTGTTTACATTTTATACCTCAATTATATTATATATGTATATATATATATATATTGCCATGGAACTCACCATATCCAATAAAATTTGTACAGCCTCCTTGTTACCTTTGCAGCAGGCATGTTGCAGTGGAGTCATGCCATTTTCGTCAATAAAATTCACACCTCCTTTAACTTGGGCAATCAGCTGCTTGAAACCATCCTTGTCATTGGCAGCAATTTTATCAAATATTTGCTTCTGTACATCATCCAACTGTATTTTACTTTCTTCGGCCATATTTATATTACACAATTCCTTTATTTTGTTTATGCTATTTATTTATAATCTGGCAAATTTTTAACAAATAAATCTTTTGGACAAGAATTACTTCAGTTGTGTTCTTTTTCTACACAAGTTTTACTTTTATGAGAGATTGGCAGCTCGAAAAATGATAAGAAGAGCTACCAGATGTTTTTGTGAAAAAGTCTAGCTGCATCGCATTTTTAACAAAATAGCCAAGGCGAATTCATATTTATATATGAATATGCCTTGAAAATAGCCATATCCCAGACGAATATGGATATTACTCACGAATTAAACTTATATAGGATACAAAAAGATAAACCTAAATTAAATTGTGCATTGAGGTAGTTGACACGAGAACAATTTTTAAGCCGCACAATTTTTATTCTCATCCAAATTACACGAGACATATTCATCGGGCACAAAATGTATACGTATACAGAACTTTGTGTGTTAGTATTTTTGGCATTCATTTAATATTTGCTATTTTTTAAGTTGTGTGTGTATTGGTTTTAATGCTGCTAATTCGGGGTTGTATCCGGTTGAAAAGTTATGCCAACCACAAAACCACTTTCTTTGCCTCTCTCACTTGCAAACTGGCCTGTTATGCCAGCACAATTATGCCCGTGTAAATCAGCGCATTTACTGATATGATTTTTACACAGGACTTTTTCCAGGTTGTTATATTTTATCACCAAAATATGTACAAGCTGTGATGTGGCAACTACGGTTACATAATTGCTCATTTTAGTACTTATTTTATCATTTTCTATTTTCTTCCATTCCATTATTTTCTTAGTTCAATTTTAGCTGCCGTTTGATTAGAACGATTCGTGATTTTACGGTACTTTTATAGCGGCGTTTTTAATATATTCTATAAAAATTATAAATCTTTATACAAAAAATTTAATAGAGGACGAAAACAACATTTCCATTAATTAATATATATATATATATATAAGCAAGTGAAATTAAGAGAAAAAGGTGATAAGAAATTACAATAAAAGTATTGAAAACTTTGTGATAAAACTTTAAAGTTGTTTACAATTTTTTATATTGTGCCTGTGCAAAGGGCATTGCAAAATTCCAATATGTATTTTGATAAAATAAAAAAAACTAAAGAATACAAGTTGTAAATGAAAATAGTATATACTGAAATACCACTATAGGGAAAAATCAGGCAAACAACCCCCTTGAAACATGTTTTGTGTAATAGAAATTATAAATATGTATGTAGGAAAACAACTTTACTGCTACGAGTTTTATTACTTTTTTTTAATTTTCATTCTCTAGTATTCGCATGATTGTAGTCTTACCTTTTTTTGTTCTTCTATATGGAGACACAGGAAAACGTGCCTAGAATTAATGCAAGAAGCTCGGCAGGCCACCAAATAAATATGGAAAAAACGTTCCCGTATTAAAAATAAAAGCTTAATTTTTTGTTTGTGTTGTAGCTGATGACATTTTAATGTTGTTGTTTCTAAATATTTCCATGGTGGACATCGATAAGAGAGTTTTGCAATGAAATATGTATACAAAAAAAAAATAAAATTACTAATGATAAGAAAATGATTAAATTTCATGATAAAACTTGTGTTTTTCGTACTGAATTCACATGGTGCGGGTTATTTTGCAATGCGTACATGTAATCCAAACTACTTAAAAATTTAGGTATGTACATATGTACATATGTATGTACATATGTACCTCAATTTCAATTGCAATTTTTGGTAAGATTTTCTTTTATATGCATGCAGATGCAATTTATTGTGTTTATAGTAGTTTTTATAAAAATGTAAAGTTGGCCCCCACAAAGTGGTTCGGCAAGATTTTATTTTATATGCAGATATTTGTTTATAGTAGTTTTTATATGTAAAAATATAAAGTTGGCCCCCACAAAATGGTTCTGAACCACAGCATCATATATCAAGCAAATTCAAACAACTCTATGTAGGTTCATAGATGCATATACATACATACATACATATGTATGTATGTAAATAAATATGAATGTCTATCTGACATACAAATGTTTGCATGCACTTACCCAGTGAACATTTTTGTAGACATGTAGAAAATAAAAATATCAAATAAAAAATAATTGAATTTAATGGATCACGACCTGTTGAATAAATTCCCAATAGATAACATAGCTTATTATGTTTTTCTCTTTATATTATTAAATGATACTTATTTGGTCCAAATCAAATTTTTTTTAACGAGAGCCGTTGAAAAAAAACCTTTCCTTGCAGTCTATCAGGAATTGTCGGTAGAGCGAATAAAATAAATACTTTGGACATCCCATACATTTTTTGGATTGTAAATAAGTAATTAATAAATAAAAACTTAGAAAATTCTCTCTATTGAATAGTTTTGAAGAGTGTGGTATTTAAACTACGACTTCGGCGATTTCATACTAGACTAAAGAACATTGCAAATTGTTTTCTTTAATCTAGTACACGGATGGAAATCATGGTACAATTGTACTTTTTATGGTACATTTTTTACCTTGTTGGTACCGTGGTACTACCGCGAGTTACTTGGTACAATTTAAAAATGTCAATGTTAACATTAATTTTGCCTATGTTCTCTTTAATTTTTTTGTGTGTGTTTTATTAATCTCTAATATAATAGTCGAATCTACGAATGGACCTTCATGAATGTAATATTTAATATTTTTTTGTTAATTTTTATTGTGTACTGAATTTTTGTACACATTTGTGTTAAGTTTCTGTTTTTAACCCCCGACTAAAAAAGGGGTGTTATAAGTTTGTAGTGTGTGTCTGTGCCAAACGGCTGGTCCGATTTTCATTTAGTTTTATGTTTGATAGATGACTTGATCGAGAGGGTTCTTAGCTAAGTTTGAAGAAAATCGGTCCAGCCGTTTAGAAGATATAACATCTTTTCTGAAAAAAGTCGGGGATTTTAAAATTTTTATTTATTTATTTATTTATTTAAAATTTTTAATTTTTGCTATTTATTGTAAAATTCTGAGTTTTTATACTAATTTTTTTTACGTTTCTGTTTAAATTAATAAATATTAAAAATTGGTACCTTCATGGTCTAAGAAGTACATTTTATTTTCGTAGTTGGTACAAAATCCAAGAAATCATTTTCCTTCCCTGATCTAGTACAAAGTCGTCGTAGTCGTAGTCGAAATACGACACTCGTAATTAGGCCAATAATCTCTATATTCATTCGCATAGCCAGAAATGTGTCCTTAATATAATAAGTTTTAGTTAACGCAGATTTCAAAAAACAAGTTCCACTGAAAGACGATATACATATATACATATATATATATATATATATATATATATATATATATATATATATATATATATATATATATATATATTTATTTATTTTATTAATAAATATAAAAATTTTATATATCTGGTTAATAACAATATATAAAATAATTCACATTTATATATGGCATAACATAATGTTGTGTGTCAGATTAGCACTTTACAAGAATCTACATATGTATGTACTTATAAGTAGTTTATGAGATATACATACATTTATACTTATTTATTTATAAGTTTCTTTATAAAAAGAAATATTTAAGTAGAATATTCATTGAATATCAATTTTTTATACTTAAAACAAATCTCAAGATATTTATATAAGCTGTTAAAATCCGAACCATTTAATATACTAATGATCTCATTTCCATCGAGTTGCATTTTATTGAAATACTCTAATCTATATGCATTGTATATAGGACATACATCGATAACATGTATAACATTTTCAGACGCATCTAATGGCATTTTCTTTTCTGGAAAAAAATGTTACACTTATTACACTTTTCAATGAAAATTCGCAATAAAATGATTTTCTGAAATATACATTTTATTAGGAATTATTGTATCATCCCTTGCAAACTTAAATTTTTTCTTTAAACGAACGCTAAATTGTATTTTTTTGAATAAAAAGTTAAAAAATGTTACAGTTTTTCCAGAAAATAAAACGCCATAAGTTACATATTGTACAAATACCATCAGTGTGATTGCAAAATACTCTTCCGTTTATTTCCAGTAATCCGCCTCTAGCTTTTATTATGAGACTAGTCATCCTTGATGTATAATTACGTTGAATAATTGGCGTTAGGTTGAAGTTCAGTTGGGGGTAGGGATCATGAAACGATCTTTTTGCCTCGGAAATAAAGTTCTCTCTCTCTGTCTCTCTGATCATTAGCTGTTGCAATATATTATTCCAATTATGGGTGGCAAGTGAACTTGTGCTACCAAGTAGAACACCTAGACTTTGACTTATAGATTCCCACTCTGTATATCAGTATATTTTGTTGTCTATTATATATTTTGCCAGGATATGTGGTAATCTTGTCGCATTCATTTGCAAGACCTTGCTAATATAGCAGAAGTGCAACTTCAATGATGAAATGTATAATGTATGTAAACCAGTCTCAAGATGTAGCATATAGTTTGGTGTGTTATTTGGTAGATACAGCATCTTTTTTATAAAAAATCTGAATAGTTTTTCGACATCATCGTACTTAGCAAAGCCCCAAACCTGTGCGGCGTAAAGCAATATTGATTTAGACGCAGCATGAAATATTTTAAGCTTATTTTGGTTAGATATTTGTGGATTATTTATGTATTTCGACCATGTAGAATTAATAGCCAATTTGGCAGATGATAATTTATTATTTAGGTGCTTTCTAAGGGACATGTTATATGTAATTTCCAGTCCAAGGTATTTGTAAGAGTTGACAATCTCTATATTTTCTTCACCATATTTATAATATAAATTCGTAGGAATCCTAGTTCCGGAACGGAAAATAATTATTTTTGACTTTTCAAGGTTAACTTTTAGGCACCATGTTAGGCAGTAACTACGCAGTTTGTCAATCATATGTTGTAAACTTCTAGACGATTCAGATAAAATAAGGATGTCATCAGCATAAAGTAATATTTTTACATTGATGCCAGCAATGTGAATACCTCCAGGCAGTTCATCAACTAGGTCATTAGTGTATAGAGAGAATAAAATTGGGCTAAGTATGCATCCTTGCTTAACACCAACTTCAACAGAAAAAGCCTCGGACAAAGAGTTGCAATACAAAACTTTACTTTTCGTGCTCTTATATATATATATGTATATATATATACATATATATATATATATATATATATATATATATATATATATATATATATACATATATATATATATATATATGTAAATATATATATATATATATATATATATATTCCCGTCGTTCCTATAAGGAGCATAGGGCTTCAAACTTATTAGTCCTTTTATTTTTGTCGAATTCATCTGTGGTAAAATTGCTTAAGTCGAGATAAGCTGATTTTTTTAAACTTATAATCTCATTTGGAATAATAGCCTATATAAGGTTATACTTTGGTATATGTATTTCATTTAAATGTATTAATTATAGTGTGCAAGAACGTTGTTTGATTAAAAAAATAAAGGTTAACAGAGAATTACCCAATTGAACTGTAGAAGAAATAAATTTCTGAAAATCGACTTGGTACTCTTAAAAGTGCTCTCCTGCAAAACAGTAAAATATGACTTAATCACTTTTTCCGTCTTGTCGCAGATATTATTCGAACTTAAATTTGATTTCGTTGTATCGTGGATTTTTATTAATTTTGTGATAGATATCGCGCGATTTCCATCACATAACATAATATTGTACTAGCATTGATAAATAAAGATAGATAGTCTTGTCATTGATTTTTAATGACCATGCACACACAAATATTGCCTTAGAATTTTATTTAAAATATAGGTATATTCTTTGTATCCTTTATCCTTTTGTAGGCCATCTTGTTTTATTTATTTTTACTTACAAGTTTGTTGATTCTGAATTAGATAATTATGTATGAATATTCATTTCCCTACATTTTTAAAACAACACCCAATTTCTGTTACATTGTTTTTCTTTTTTAAAACATTTTCATCCTTAAACGATTATTTTATGTTACACTCATTTCAGTTTCGTCACTCGTTATATCACACTTTAAGTGTGTTTAATTTTTTATCACATACAGCAATGTACATATATGTACATATATCTACAAACGTACATGCATAATTTTTCTCTGGGTCCTTCCCTGTGCAAGGAAAAATTGAAACGTGTGTGTTATTGATAATTATCGATTATTGACTTAGATAGAAATTTTTTTATTCTTAATATTCGATTACAAACATGTGCAAGTGTGCGTTTATTGTTCTTTTTTTATTTGTTTTCTCTTATCATAATGATTTTGATAGAAAAACACCACATGCTTGTGTTTTATAATAAGCAATCAACAACAATTTCTGGGCGTTTTTTAAATCCTTTACTAAGATTTTTAATGTTATTACGTACATATCGACGGTCCCATTCCAAAACATGCTAAGTCCACATAGCATGTTATGCTGGGAATTCCATTTCTGAATTCATCGTTTATTAACTTAGATTCTGTAAAATTTTGATAGTAATTGGACTATTCTATCAAAAGTTATGAGCTAAAATGTTTTTAGCATAATATGCCAATTTTAAAAAACCTTCATTTTTAAATGTTTTGAGTACACTTAGCATAATTTAGTTTGAAATTAAGTAGTAAAAAAACAATTTAAATTTTTCTCCAAAAATAAAACATGCTAAGTGTACTTAGATGACCATTTTAGGTGAGAAAGAACCTTACTTAGAGGATTAGGTAATATATTTGTAATTGTAAGTCACTTTTAACAATGATCTACGACAGATTTATAAAGTTCAAATAAACTAAAAAATTCTATTGCAATTATTATATGATTACAAAAAGTCTGAAGTTTCTATCTAATAAGTAAATTTTCTTTTTTCCATTAAGTTTTGTGTTAATAAACTCGCTTTCTGGCAAACTGGTTTTTTTCAGTTATGATCATAGATTGGTCTTAAAATGAAATTATATAATTTCCTTTCTATTTATAAAGAGTGCATTTTATGTACTAATTTCAGAAATGAAGAAAATGTTCTAATGCAGCCACTAATTAAAGTGGCTTTGATTTTGTCTTTGTATTAAAAAGTAAAATTTTATTCTTCAACATTTTTCAGAATTGAAGTTCTTTTTGCTGAAAAATACGTAGTACAGTGATGTGCAAAACACAAGCAACAAACACTTAAAAAAAATAGAGCCAATTATATCTGAATAAACATCATATGCAACAAAAACTATAATCAAAATAGTCTTTATATTTATACATACATTCGATATTCGGTCAATTAAAAATCACACTTATATACTTACTTTTTTCTGATTCTGATAGTAGTAGAAAAAAGTGCATTATTATTATTTATGACAAACTGCATTAGTTTTTTTTTTGCATAAATTAGCTTCAAAATACACTTTTGATAAAAAAAGTAAAAAAGAATCCGATGTGACAAACTTTTCTACAATTGATCAAATTTGCTTGAAACTCGTCACTCAGTGGTTTTCGGGGTCGCTGATTACAAATCTGATATTGAATTTTAAAAATCCAAAAATGGTGGACCCATAAATGCGGATGAGTTTTTTTTTCAATAAATCAGATATCTTTTAAAATCGCTACTCAAAAGTTTTTAGGGCCACTGATATTGAATTTAAAGTCGGATTTTTAAAACTCATATTGGATCCATCATTTTGAGTTTTCAAAATCTAATACCAGATTCGTCATCAGCGACCCTGGTAGGAAGAAAGCTATGTGTCGTTACCTTAATACAGAAAGGCCTTAACTCATTAATTTTTTGAAATCGAGTTTTTGTATATTTC
This sequence comes from Tachina grossa, assembly GCA_949987645.1. NCBI lineage: Eukaryota > Metazoa > Arthropoda > Insecta > Diptera > Tachinidae > Tachina > Tachina grossa. The sequence continues at coordinate 33,851,919 of OX465276.1, read as the reverse complement.
GATAGGAGAACATCTAACGTATCGAAAAATGCAAAAATTTCGATTTCAAAAAAATAATAATGAGTTAAGGCCTTTTTGTATGAAGGTAACGACACATAGCTTTCTTCATAAACTTTTTTAATAGTACTTGTAAAACTCAAATTAAAAAAATTTCATAAGTCAACTTGTTGTGCTAATAAGGTGATCAAAGCTGTAATTTAAGCGAGGCATTTAAATTATCTCTTTATATGTATTTTATTGTTAATGGTTCTTAAATGTGTGTCGTCACCTTTCTACTTGACCTATAAGTCTATGCATAAAACGTACATATTTCAAGAGAAATTAATAAGCGACAGGCTATATGAATATTATTGTTATTAAAATAGATATTAAACTTAACTTTATTGCACAATTTTGGATTACATATGACTTAAATTTGAACATTTTATTTCGAAATTATAAGATCTTTTCAATCAGCATTTTATTACATCTTGTATTCTTTTTATAATAAAAAATATACATATCGCTCATTTACTTCAATAGTGGCATAACTCAAAAAATTAGTTTTTTGAGTTAATAGTGCAAAAAGATGCGGCATTTCGTGTTTTATCTTGTGTAAAAATTTCATATAAATAGCTTGTACCATCACCTCCTGAGAAAAGAATTTTTTTTTCATTTCTCCATTGAGTTGTATGCAAATTGAAAACTTAAAACGCGTTTTCTGCAAAACTGGTTTTTTTTTGAGTTGTGCCACTATTGAAGTAAATGAGCGATATGTATTTATTTCGTTAAATCAAAATGTTTTCAAATGAATTTTATTTAAAAAAATGATAATTTTAATTCCTAGTTTACAAATTTATTAATTGCTGGAAATAAATATTTTAATAGAGATCAATAATTTTTCTTCTTGCTCAAATAATTTACGTTTTGCTTAAAGAAATAAAACAAAGAATCAACAAAAAAAAATCTGTTTAAAGTATATAAATAAAAGTGAATTGAAAAAAAGAACCATAAATTTTCGAACATACATACATACTGTTGTTAAAAAAAACTGCAACAAATTTATTAAAAAAAATATAAATATATACATATAAGAAATGGGCAAATTACTGAGTTTATTGGCACGTGATGACTCAAACTGTTGCACAGCCAAATCCTACGACGTTTTTTTGGATTTTGAAAATGCAGCGCCCACGGAAACAGAACGAGAAGTGTATGAAGAGGTGGAACGTGTACTGAAAGAGTCTGAAGCTGTTTTAGAGGAGATACAAGTATACAAGGTAAGTGGGAACGTTTTAATTTCTCATAAATAAAAAAAAATAAATAAAGAAAATTATTTTTACATCTCATTATTCAAAAACTGAAGCCGCCAGCCAGCTGATAGGTATATTTCTTTAGCTATGCTCTTTTAATTAAAGTTTATGTCTGCCAACAGAGTTCCTTGCATGAAAAATTCACTCATGGGGCACCTTATTCCTAGTAAATTTATTTTTAAAATTTATCTCGCCTCGCATTAGTGTGTATGAATATTTTAAATAACCCGTCTTGTATTTTTTATTAATACAGTACATGTATACATATGTATGTACTTACATATATGTATATGTAAGTATGCACATGTACACATTTGGGAAATAAGTATATTTTTAATGATTTTTGCTGGTGTTTATGGTGACGTTATTTCTTCTTTTTAAAGTGTGACTCACGTGCTCAAAAAACTTATTTACTTTATGATACCCTGCAATCGATTGTGGTACACACTATCGTGATTATTTTCCATCAGTGATTAAATAATCTTACGAAAAAAGTCATTCAATACCTACTTATGTATGTACATACATATATCATTATATGTATTTAAATGAACAAAATGTTGTATAATGGTAATTTGATAATTTTTTACCCTGGTAAATTAATCTGTTGCTATAAATGCTGATGATATCGGTTAAACCGCTATCAGAAACTTTCAAACACTTTTAATAGTGTGTTTGTTTATTCGCTACAAATCGCTCAATATTTTTTTATCATGACATTTTAGGATTATTCATTTATAATTGTAGTTGTTATTTATTATCGCTATCGACGTCATTATTTCAGTTTCTCTAAAAAAAACACTATCAATGAGCGAGCCATTTAACCTAACGATCAGAGATGGCAAAAGCGGTTTTAAAATTACACTAAGTTGCTTTGTTCGCTCAAACTCCAAATTTTGAGCGTTAGTGCCAAACTAAAAAAAAGCACTAAGCACATTAATAAAAACTTGGTTATTTACTTTTTCAGTGTAAAGCATACCTTTTTCGTCTGATATATTTCATTAAAGATGATAATATTGACGAAATAGAGAATAGCTTAGAAAATATTAAACATTATCAAATATTATTAAACTTCACTCGTTTGGATCTCCACTTGTTTTTCACGTTAGTGCTTTTTACGCTTTTTATATCTCAAAATTATCGCGCGTTCGTGGTGGAGACATTTTTTAAGAGTAATGATTCTTACGTAATTGCTCGTCGAAAATTTTGTTCAAAGTTTGGTATTCGGCGAATACGTGTAAATTTAATTCTTTTGTGTGTGTAGAGATTCCGCGCAACTGCTTCGGTTATGTGTGCCCCACGGCCAGTGCCCAGTCGATCAAGGACTTTCGAAAACATTGGACTGGTTGAAAGCAGTTTACGTAAAAATCCGAGACTTTCAATATGGAAAAGAGCAGCCTCACTTGGATTTCCAAGAGCAATTATTCATGAAATTTTAAAAAAGGATCTGAAGTTCCATCCTTTTAAAATTCAAATCGTTCAAGAAGTGAAAGCCAAGCCACTTTGGATTTACGCAACAATTTTTGTGAAACGATGTTGGAGCGCACTGTAAATTCCATTTTTTTTATAGCGACGATGCTCATTTTCAATTAAACGGCCACGTCAACAAGCAAAACTGCCGTTACTGGTCTCCAAGACCTAGAGCTGGCAAACTATCGATAGTCACGACATTCGATATTTTCGATAGTTTGTTGGAAAACTATCGATACTATCGATAGTATCGAATTATTTTACACTATGTTCACACGGCAACACTAACAGTCGTTTTTAATGTTGATATATGTATATGGATAAAAACAATTAGGTAAAAATTATAAATAATTAAACTTGTTGTGACAGGGGTTACCTTCTGGCTAAATATGGTCAATCCAAAACGTAAATAAAACAAATTTATTTTATTTTCAAACACCCAACGTTTCGCTTGTTTATTTCAAGCTTCTTCAGGGGTATATTTTTTGTTCATAAAATCTAGCAAACTAGAGAGAAAGCTGTGATTTGGTTTATATAGGAACAACAAAAAGAATGCTAGGGACGAGAATAAATGAACACAAGGCAGACATAAGGAAGGGAAAGGAGGCCACAGCATTATCACTACATGTAAAAGAGTGCGGTCATGTAGCGGACTTGGAAAATATAAAAATATTGGACAAAGAAAAGAAAGAGAATAAACGTTACACTCTTGAAAGTCTGCGGATACAACAAAAAATACAAAGGACAATGAACACAAATGGAGATAAAGATAACACTAAACTGCAATATTCTGCTGCAATATTTTGATTTAGTTGAAGTTCTGTGATATTAGCGTTAAGATTGACGGATAAAATTTGTGTTGTATTGTTTTTATTTATTTATTTTTTATTTATACAAATTCTGTGTCGTGAAGTCCAGTTTTTCTATTTTTAATTAATAAGTGATAATTTTGACAATATGTAAAGCAAATATTTGTAAGTCAAAAATTAATTGCTATTTAATTATTGAACTCAAAAATCTAATTAACTATTGTTTTGTTGCTAGATTTTATGAACAAAAAATATACCCCTGAAGAAGCTTGAAATAAACAAGCGAAACGTTGGATGTTTGAAAATAAAATAAATTTGTTTTGTTTACGTTTTGGATTGACCATATTTAGCCCGAAGGTAACCCCTGTCACAACAAGTTTAATTATTTTGCAATTGGTCATAAAAACAACTTAAATATATAAATAATTAATTTTATGTTTGATTTTGTTCTAATTTTTCAATATTAAAAACACATGTTAGTTCAGATAAATTAGCAATAATTTGTTTTAAAAAAATTCAGTAAAATTCAGAATGAAACAAAATGGTTCGTTCACAAATTTTTTTATATTTCAATCAGTATTCGAGCGCGGATCGTGAATGTGAGAGCGAATCCCGGTATTTGTTGTCCGTGTGATCATTGTGTTAGGAATGTTGAATTTCATTTTTCAATACATATCGCTCATTTATTCAAACAACGTCACAAGTCAAATAAAACTAATTTTGAAACAATTTAAATAAGTTTTCAATTAACATACAACTCGCGAATTTTTCGTCTAATGACAAGACAACACAATTGTCTAACAGAATTATGCCAAATAAAGATTTTCTGCCTTGCAAAGTTTTCTTGCCTAATAACGTTTTCCTGCATTGCCGGGCTTCGGCGGGGCGTAAGGATTTTCTACACTATAGTGTTTTCCGACACGGCACAGCCTAATAAACATCTTCTGTCTTGCAAAGTTGTCTTGCCTAACAACATATTTCTGGTGACCTTCTACACCAGGGTGTTTATGCTTCAAAAAATTTTCTTGCATTTACCATTTCATGAAAGATATTGTCAAAAGCTTTAAAATGATACCAATATTGGTCATATTCGTTGGAAAACACCGTATAATCACACTATTGTACTATAGCATTGGAGAGGTGCCCTAAACTTAATTTAAGCCTGAATTTTTTAAACAAGATGAAATATGACATTAATTTATTTTTTGAGTTATGACGTTATTTTAGTAAGTGAGCGATTTGTACTTATGTATTTTCAATAGAAGACAACTAATATGTTAAATTTTATCGAGTTTATTGTCAATTTAGTAATACATTTTTTCAACGATAGTATCGCTATCAAGAAAAAACTATCGATAGTCTAATAAAAACAAAACTGTCGATACTATCGATAGTACTATCGATAGTTTGCCAGCTCTACCAAGACCCCGCAACCCTCGATTGAAACATCAAGAACCATTGTATTGCTCCAGGGTAACTGGTGTGCCTTATCCGCGCATGAGATAATTGGACCATTTTTTTTTTCAAAAACTCTCGAGGCCAGGCGACGAATTTCAACGGTGAAAATTATCGACGCATGATTACCAAATTTTTTTTTTTTTGCCAAACCTGCGTATGGTTTCATAAGGATGGGGCGACTGCACACACAGCCAGAACTTCGATGAATTTGCTTCGGGAAAATTTCCCCCAAGAACTAATCGGTCACTTTGGGGACATCTCATGGCCTTCGAGGTCGCCCGATATAACTCCCATGGATTTTTTTTATTTGGCTACCTCAAAGAGAGAGTTTGTAATGACAATGCCCAATCTCTTGTGGCTTTAAAGGAAAATATTCGTCGAGAAATCAACTCAATTGAACCAAGTTTACTGCAGCGTGTGTCGCAGAACACAAGGCTCCGTTTTGAACAGTGTGTTCAAATCGACGGAAGACATCTGGATGACATACTCTTTAAAAAATAAAATCCGCATTTCCATTCTATCGTTCAATGCTCTTAATTAAACTTTGTGTCAATTATTACGTTTTTTATTTAAGTTTAAAAATATAAATCTGCTACCGGACACCCTGTATTTTAAAATCATCTTTAGATTTCTCTTATGATTTTTTCATTTCGAATGACCATTTAGGATATTTTACGGTTCAAAGTTGGCCGCAGACTGGTTTTTTGATTTTTTTTTTTTTTTGTATAAATACAAATACAAAGGATGGGAGGGGTGGAGCTGAGACTAGCAGAGGGGGCTAAATACATGGGTGTTTTTCTAGATAGCAAGCTTTCTTGGGAAATGAACACGCAGGAAAGGCTAAAGAAAAGACTCAATGCCTACTACGCAAGCAGAAACTCCATAGGAAGGAACTGGGGTCTGCAACCGAAGGTAGTAAACTGGATTTACGCATCGGTTGTCAGGCCGTTTATTTCCTATGGTTGTGTGGTATGGTGGGAGGCATTCATCTACTTCCTATAGAGGACTTTGTGATGGGAACGGCAACTGGAAGTCTCCTTAGACTCGTAGGAACAGGTTTGGTGAGGACAAGAATATCAGGTCACACATCAATCTTAAATAAGATCGGTTTTGGTGACCAGGAATCCGTAACCACTGGGACTACAAGGTCGCTGAGATCGATTTTAGTAGAACACCCTTATTGGTAATTCCGGATAGGGACTATTGGCTCAAATCCGATAGGCTGTTTGAGGGTAGTGCAGTCTTTACAGACTGATTAAAAATGGGGGAAGGCACAGGGGTGGTGTATATATCTTGGGAACGAACATTCGTAGTTCTTTCAGATTGCCGAATGAATGTAGTGTTTTCCAGACTGAGATCTTGGCGATTATTAGAGCCACGGAGCTGGTGGCCAGGAATGTAGCTGAAGGTGAGAAGGTAACCTTCTGCATCGACGGTCAGGCAGCGCTAAAAGCTTTGAAGGGACACAATGTCAAATCGAAACTTGTTAGTGACTGTAGGAACGCACTCAACTTGCTTATGGAAAAGTATAGTGTCAGACTATGTTGGGTTCCTGGCCACAGCAGTGTTGAGGGAAATGAAATTGCCGATGAGCTGGCAAGAATAGAAAGTAGGACCAGCAATTAATGGCGAAGTAGGGAGGATTGTAGAGTCTCGAGGGGTTTTTCGCCAAAACTAGACTCAGGAAGATCTAAACTACTACTGGACATGAATAGCAAGGCGATGCAAACCATGATAGGCGTGTGGACAGGTCACTGCTCGGTCAGAGCAAGAACCAGCATCACAGTATTTTGGAGACTGGCACTCCAGATTTTTGTAGGATTTGCGGGGATGAAGAAGAACCAGAAACCATTGAACATATTATCTATCATTGCCCGAAGCTGCAATGTCATAGGCTTAGATGGCTGAGCAGACGTTTCCATGAAAGCATTACTGATGTCGGGAAGTGTAAACTAGAGGACATCAGGTGTTTTATTATGGGAATTCGATGGCTTAGTGATGGATAATAGGGTCACTTCTGGCTGCAAATAGGAGGCTGAATGTTACTTTTTTGGGCAACAGAAGGGAATCACAATGGACCCAATTGGGTCTCCGAGTGGAGGTGCGGTAAAGCACCATCCTTCCTAACCTAACCTAACCTGTTTCCATTTTACTTAAGGCACTTTAAAAATTTTTAGTATTTGAGTATAAACGCCGACCACCATCTTCGTAATAATTGTGTAAAATTTCGTCACTCGTTTTTGTTAATGCCAAATGTCTTAGTGCCAAATTTATTTTTTGCTGGGTTGTATAATTTGAAGTATTTTGATTACTTAACATCCTATTGTTAACAAACAAAAATTAAAAAAAGTTCTTCGAATATTCGAATAATTTTTATTTGATTAAAAACACTAATGTGAAGTGAATCACTTCAGTTCCTAAACTCGAATTAAAAACATTACAAGTTATAAGTAATTTTTTTACGGGTGTGAAATACTTTCAGTCAACAATTGTACATGTAGAAGAAGAACGAAAATTAAGAAGTAGAATTATTTAAAAAAGTTCTTGATAACTTTCCATGCTCAAAATAGAGAAATAATTTTCTCAACATAATCAATTTTTCTTTGAAATCCATAAAAAAACAAATCCGTGCAAGAGTAAAGTTTTTTTTTATTATGTGCATGCAGGATCGCTTTAAAAAGTTTCCCAGGAAGATGCCATTTCGGGCCATATATAGTGCCACAGCAAGCTAATTGTAGCAACTTTCCCATCTCTGCTGGAGATATTTACAGTAGTAAGCATGATACAATTATAACAGGTACATGCACAAGCCCAGCCTGTTAATGTATACAATGCAAATAGTTGTCAAACTTTGTTTACAAGCTGCGAAAATGTTAGTGCATGTGTGTGAATGAAATGATTACAGTGTTGCCGATGAATTTACACATCGCTGTGTCTCCAATTACACATCGAAGAAAATTACACTACACATCTTTTGTGTAGGTTAAAATTAAAACAAAAATAAATAAAAATAGAACCCAAAGTAGAATTACACACAGATTATACAAGCATTTAATTATATGACCTACACATGTGAGTAGAAATTACACACTGTCTAACTACACAAAGATTGGCAACACTGAATAACTATAATCATGCAGGAATGCCGCGTCTGCAATTGTACTTTAGTTACCCTGTAATTGTTATTTTTAAAAACAAAAGGCATCTGTTTCTGACAATTATTCGTTTGTTTATACCAACAAAATGAATGTGTTTTTTGGTGTTGTAATTTTGTTGTAGTCGTGCATGTACCTAGTATAATTGTACCATGGTAGTAAGTATCTCTTTAATAGACGTGTTCTTTATTTCATATACAATCTATGTACATACATACTTACATATATGGATGGCATTCATTCGATGACATTAGAGGTTAAATTTGAATATAGTAATTCTAAAGCAATAATACAAAGACAAGAGGTGATTATGATATTTAATTTTTTTGTTGGCATCTTGTATGTGTTATCGTCTGTTATTATCATTATTATTATTATATCTCATTGACTGGATTGATACTAAGATGATCGATTATTCGACTTTTTCCAGAAACCGGTTTTCGAATAGTTCGAACATTTGAAATTATGAAAAACCCGGTTTCGGTTTTTACAAATCAGGAAAAACCGGTCAACCGGGTTTTTTAAGTAAGACACTTATTATACAAAAGTTTTGATTTTAAATTGCTTTATAATAAAAAGAGTTCATGTAAATGCAAAACAGTTCATGTAAATACAATAAAACAATACAAAAATTAAAGGTAAAACACAAAAATTAACTTGTATACACACATGTATATATAATATAAATATGAATGTATAGACTAGGTGGATATCTACCTCTATCAGTGTGACCAGATTTTAAAATAATATTAAGCTAAATCACGTTTGAAAAAGAGTTAAAATAAGCTATAAAGTTAAATTTTAAGCCAAAAAATAAAGTTAAACTATTTTCAACTTCTTTCACTTTGCAATACTTTCTTATTGCTAAAATAACGTTAAATATATACATGCACAAACAGTTTTTTTTTATAATTTGAAATAAAAATGATAAGCTGACGAACAAAACCAGACCAGACGTCCTCAGTAAATAATTTGTTTTCAATTTTTTTCGGCCTCTCCAAGTACAAATCTATGAAGTCGAGAAATATTTTCATTCATAACCAGTTCGATCTTACATTAAAAAAGTAACGAAAACGGATTTTTTTTTTCTATTCTTTATCTAGTTAATTTAGTCATTTGCCCGTCGTGCAAAAAACAGTTACCGGGACTAGTCTGGTTTTGTTCGCTATCTCCTCAAATATATTCAATAATTTTTAATTAAATTATTAATTCATCATTATATTATAGTTTAAAAAAACAAAACAAAAACTTCCCAAAATAAGCTTAACCAATTTTCAAAAATGTAACAGCATTTATGCTAAAGTTCAAAATCTTTTTTTAGTGATTTAGTGCTATTTACAGTAAATCTATTTCAATGTTTTGTTTTAAGCAAATTCCTGCCGCTTCCTTCCGGGCTCAAAGATAACTCTATAAAAGTCTTAAGGGTAATATTAATTTTACATTTGCCATTGTAACTCCAAAATTGCAATCAGTGTCCTTTATTTTGCAATTTGCCATTTACATTTTGTATTATTTAAACTATTTTTCAATGGAAAACATTTATATTTTTAAATATTAACGGTCTAATTCATAAAAAATATTTTAGGATTATTACAGGTTTATTTGACAAATTTCCCATAGAAATATGTCACTTGAGTTATTTCTATGGGAAATTTGTCAAATAGGCGATTAATAAACCTGAAATATTTTTTATGAATAAGGCAGTAAAAATTACCATTCTTGTTACTTTTTTATGAGTTTAAAAAAAGCTAAAAAAATAAGCTAGGAGCTAAATGAAAATTTTGAAGCTAAATCCCAAAAAAATAAGCTAAAATTAGCTCATAAGCTAATATGGTCATGCTGACCTCTTTATAAAATATGAATCAAAATGTTAAAAAAAAACTAAAAAAACTGTTTTTGCAAATGGATTTTGACATCCATTGCACACCATAGGACCTCATAACATAATTTTGCTTAAATTTCATGCTTCAGTCGTAATTTAACTCTGGGTGGGATGACACCTTTTCGCGTCGTCGTAGTTATTTTTTAAATGCGGCTAGGCATTTTGTTGTTGTCTTGCTTTCGAGAATTTTGCGGCTGTCGCATTGTTTAATGTTTTTTCCTCGCATAACCGTAATTATTTGCGGTTCTTTTTGGAATTTTTCATTGGCATATGCAATCGTTTTGTTTGTTATATATAAATAAATACATATTTATATGTATAACTGTTCGTGACTTGTAACATGTTCAAAGATTTGTTTAAACGCTTTTATTGTATGAATCTACTACATATAACCACACTTTTTGGTGCTTGCTTGACATATGAAGAAATTTGATGGGAATTTTTAATACATGGACACGACTTATTAAATACTGGAGCAGTGAACTGGTGGAGACCAAATTGAATACTCTAATAAGGAATAAACACTACTTAGCAAATAGTTGAAGACCCTGGTGGAGTACCATATATAACTCAAGTGATTGGTCAAATTTTTTAGTATTGGACACTGACGTATTATATATTGGAGCAATAGTGGAGACGAAATTGAAAGCAATCTGTTGGAGAACCTAGTGGAGTACCATATATAACTCAGTTTTAGAGCAGTGGACTGAATGGAATTGGCAATTTGTTGAAGAATCTGGTGGAAACCAAATAGAATACTCAAGGGTAGATTGTTGAAGAACCTGGTGGAGAACCAAATATAACTCAAATTTGAAGATTTTGACTGGTGGAGACCATTTATACTCTAAGAGTGGAGTCTAGGATTCTCTACTTCCTATGTGAAGGCGTGGGTCGAATGAGGCCTTGAGAAAACTTCTATTTGTTGAAGAACCTGGCACTTTGCTCCTGGTAGCTAGCCAAATTATACCAAACCCCCCCAAAAAAATTCATGCTTCAGTAAGTGTTGCCATACTCAAAAAACGCTTTGAACTTTTATACTAAAAAAAATACTTAGGAAAATAAACAGAACACGTTGGTCTAAGTTTTAACATGGTAAAAACTAATTTTATTGCAAAATATACAAAACATAAAGTATTCGACTCAGCCGGTTTTTAAATTGTAAAAAACCGGACTAATCGACATTCGAAAAATCAACATTTTGAAAAAACCGACAACCGTATTGTAAAAAACCGGGTCTTAAAACCGGTTGAAAAACCGAGTCGATCACCCTAATTGCTACCCCTTTGGTGGAGGATTAAAAATAAAAATTATTACTTTTTCAAAATAATAACGTGCTTGAAGAGCACATTCAAACAAAATTTCCATAGAAAAGCAGGTTTTAACTTAAACTTCAAGCACACGTAATTTGTTTGCATAAGGGGGTAAATATTTAATAATGAACAGGGTGCCGATGTGGCTGAGCGGTAGCGTTGCTTGCCTCTTAGTCCAGAGGTTGTGGGCTCGATTCTCGCCATAGACCCTGAGTATTTTATGCAGACAAGCTAATGGCTTCGCGGTTTGTGTTTGTTAAAAAAAATAATGAAATATTCCTTACTTCGAATAGGAGTTATTTACTTAATCATGTTAGCCGAAAACAAAATCTGAAAATACTTCGGAGACCACATAAAGCTGCGCCAGAGCCGGTTGTCTAGAAAAAACTTGAAGTACATACAAGCGTGAAGGAGCGTGGAACCGCCCGCTTTCACAAAACCGTTATTATATCATTATGAGAGTTAAAGGTTTAAGCAAAATTTCGTAGAATATGTGGAGTAAGTATGTGGTCTTGCATCGTTGCATGTGCAAAGTGGTACAGTATATTGATACTCACCACTAAGAATTGTTAAGTGGTGAATATCAATATGCTATACCATTTTGCACATGCAACGATGCAAGACCATTTGCATAAGATTGTGAATTGGGCTAATATGTTTATAAAATTTAATGCGTAATTTTGTTGTTATGATATCTCAAGGTCCGCCGATTTTGTTGGCTATTAAATTTTATCTCTTATCTTTTACAGTATTACACGGATAATTTAAAAAAATTCGTTTTATTACCTCGAGGGTCCATTTTTGAAGAACACTATTTATTTCATTAAAAAACACAAAGTTTTTTTTTGAGATTTAAACTTTCAGGCAATTACACGAAGAGGTTTTTTAGAGTGGGTTGATCAAGCGTGGAATTGTGCAAGAAAGAAATAGAAAAAACTACAGGGGGAAGTAAATAAACGTGAAAGGCTTTTAAGAGTGGGGGAAATTATCCGTGGATTACTGTTTACTTATAAAATGTACTAGTAAAACTTATGTAATCTTTTTATTTTTTTTTTTCTTTCAAGAAAAAACCATAATACTTCAGGTGTACGAGTTTAGAAATCTTTAGCCAGTTTAGAAATTTTGTTTAGTTTTTCATGTTGAATTGTTGTTAGAACTAATATAATGGGGAAAACAAAAGTCCTTCTTTATTGTGTATAAAGTGACTGCATGCCGCAGCTGCTTTTCATATTAGAAAGATATTTACTCTTTGTATAGAGTTGGAAATTTCAAAATAAAAAATTGTCAGCTGGGAGATTTATAAAACAACTGCTGTTTCAACACAAAAATGTATGACAATTTTTTGTTGTTCAACGAACGCAGATTCTCTAAAAATTATTCGATGTTTGATGCAAATGTTCTTGCGTAAGTGTAAATGCAAAATATCGTAGCTTCTCTTTGGATTGTGTGCGTATTTTTTTGTTGAAATATAATGAAAAACTACGATGTTTTGTATTTACACTTACGCAATACCATTTGCATCAAACACCGAATACCGCCACTATGATTTATAATGAAGCGAAATTAAATTATAATGCATTTTTTCCTACAACTTTAAATGCCAGGCCATTAAGCCATTAAAATTAAACCAACTAACTTTAGTTTAACAGTTCAGTTGCAAAAGAAGAACACATTTAAAAAAAACTGAAATTGATGTTGCCATTTATGTAGAGAGAATTACAATTTTGTGTAACATTTCATTTACTTGCCGTTGTTGTCCCGATTATTTGATTTTTTTTGGCGCACTTCCAATTCAAGTGAAAACAAAATACAGGATGAATAAAAGGAAAACAAATAAAAAAAGGGAAATCTGTGTAAAAAGTCGCATCATGGCTGCGAGCTAGTAACCAGGTTTCTACTTCAACTTCTTTCTACCAACTTCACTCACTCGTTTCATACTGGCTTATGATGTTGCTATCAAACGGGTATATGGAAAATATTTTTAATGATGAATAACGAATATGTCTGTCCCCGAGTTTTCGTTTAATGACTTTTTCTCTTTTTGGTTTGTTTTTGCTTGTTATTTCTTTAGCTTAAACGAAAATAATTTATTTTTTCTAGTACTTGGAAAAAAGAGTTTTCGACAGGATTTCGAATGAAATGAAAATTAACTTTGATTAAAAAAAACTTTACAAACTAATGAATGCGAGTCTAGTTAATATTAAAAAAAAAGAAATAATATATACATACCTATGTATTTAGTATATATTTATATACTTTGTGTGTTCATAAACTGTAAATAACTAAAACTATGTCACCAGTACTTACAGTCTGGTTGCATTTAACACTTCGTGATCAAACAGTGCTTTCAATCAAATATGTACAAACGTTTTTTACACACGCAAAATTCAAGTAAAAAAAAAAATGTATGAAAGAGGGAGTATTTTTTTGGTTAGTTTTAATCGATATGGTTAGGTTAGCTGAGTTTCAAAGGGTGGTTTGCTTAACGGCCAGTTCAGTAGAAGTACAGTGAATTATTTGAGGTAGAGTTTATAATTTAACAATTTTGAGGCTGTTCTAGTATATTTTTTATGTTTGAGATCCAAGTTTTAGTCTAATGTTGCATAGTAGTTCCTAAAAAAAATTAATAAATCTGTATCTTCTGAAATAGTGGTCAGATTGCAAAAAGAGCAAGACATGAAAGTTTTTAGAAAAATCTGTTGTAATACAAACTGTGGTGCAGGGTGTCAAAGCTGTCCATCTTGTGTTATGAATACTTTTGAAAGACCGTAATTTTCACTGATTTACGTACACCGATTTTAAAGATCTGGCAGCATAATAAAATGAAAAATTCTTATTTTTTATGTGCTTACTAATTTGGCTTTTCACTAATATCTTACGTCATAGTTGAGTAAAAACTCAAAAAAGTACTTTAAATGTTTAAAAAGATCAAAAGCAATGTTTAAATATTTTCTTTTTTTTTTATAAATATCTTACTTAAGTAATTTATTTAAATACGCATGTGGGGGGTGTGTTGGAAAACTCGCGATTTTAAAATGAACTTTGTAAGCTTTTTGAGCTATATCTATTATCCGGTTTGCTTTCACTTTGTTAGGAGAGAGAAACGAGGGAAAAATAAACTTTTCTCTTCCCCTCGTCTCGCTCTCCATCAAACTAATCAGCTTAGCAATAAGACTTTATTAGTGGAAACCAGGACTTTGTTTTTCTGGACCTCCATTATCCGTGCTTCCATTTTATATATATACATATATATATATATACATATATATATATATATATATATATATATATATATATATATATACATATTATCCGTGCAAAAAAGTAGATTTCATGTTTTAGTCCAAACTAAAATTTCATGTTTTATATATAATATTATATTAATTCCTGTTGTACCTATAAGGAACTATATAACTTTTTTTTAATACATCTATTTATTTATTGTATCTTCAAAAATAAACTAACAATAAGTATTCTAACTCTATAACTTAACCGTGTTTTTTTTCGCTTATCAGTGCAAGGCCCGGTCCGTGCCAGCCGGATAGTCTACTGTATACACTATTGGTTATTAAAATTTTCTGATAATTTATATCAGATATAAAAGCAAATATGTATTATAAAGAGTTTTTAAATTAACAATTTTGTCAGAGAGTCAAGGTTTAAAGCCTACAGTACACGGCATGTAAAAAACCACATGCGCATGTGGCTCTGACGTAATTTTGACGTAATCACGAAGCCACATTTGCTACATGCCGTGTACTAGTAACACATGTAAATGGAGCAATTGACATGGTTACAGATGTGCTGCCTCAGAAAATTTGTTCGATTCGGCTACATGTGTCACATTTAGATTTTGGAACAAAAATACTAGAAAAATTTTACGGCATGTAGCCACTACCAGTAATTTAAAAAAAATGCAACCAATATGCTGAAAATTCCCGTGACGTGATGGTCACATACGCATGTGCCTTTTTACATGCCGTGTACTGTAGGCTTAAACATACGAGTCTCAAAACCGACAAATCATATGTAAAAATCATGTTCTAAAGACCAGCATTAACTTTATTTTCGTCAAGAAGCAACTGTAAGTTGCGTCATTTGTTAAGCGGTTCTCCTATTATTCTTTTTTTTCGTTTGTTATCCAACTATAAATTTGTTTTATCACAAACCAACTGCCATGGTTTTGGCTTTTTAGGTCAAAAACGAAAACCAATGTGAAGTAATTTTCTGGTTCATTTAGTTGACTTTATTGTCGTTTGTCAGTGACGGCTGGCATGTGACAGTAAAAAATATTGTAGCACTGATATTTTTATAATATAAATAAATAATTATTAATATTTACAGATACATACTACATACATACAAAATTTAAAGGAGTGTTTATTTAAGAGAGCGAAAAAAATATATTTTATGAGTAACGTTTTACTTAACCGCGCACAGTCAAAAGAAAAACAAATAGAAAACCTAAAGCAATATTTTATCCCACTAACAAATGCCAAAACTGGTAAAACAAATTATTTTGTGGTAGTGAGTAGTGGCGTCCTTTTTACCATTTATTTATATATTTATGTATTTTGTCTTAAACATTGATTTTTACTGTATTCTTTTCGTTTTTTATTCGTGTTTAAAATTGTTTTTGTATCTCGTTTTGTTTGGGTTTGTTTGCAATTGTTGTTTTTGGATTTGTATTTCTTTCTAGGGGTTATCTCAGGTCATGTTTCAATAAATTTGTTTACATTTTCCATTATTTTTACTTTTCCTCTATTGTGGAAAACACTTCAGTAGATTGTTTCTTTGTTTATACTTACATACGAAGGAAAACTAAGTTTGTTTTTTGAAAGCGAAATTTAAGATATTTGTGTATACGTATAGACATAAATACATACATACATATGTGTGTATGTACTTACATACATATTTTTTTTCATGTATTTACTTATTGTATCTTCATATTGAACTAACAATAAGTATTCAAATCTTAAATCTATAAAAAAAATTTTATTAGGCCCGACCAGTGTCGGACATAAACTTAGTGATAGTTATAAATAATACATTTGTAGTGATAATCAAAAAAGGGGAAAAAAGTATTTTCAAGTAGTCCCATCTGGAGTGTTAGGTATAAGAGCCCGTGTGTCCCTCTTTCTTAGGCGGATGTGTCCAGTAAAGTTCAAAATATTACGAGCAAGCGGATTAGGATGTGATTCGAGTTTTGTTAAATATTTGCCTGCGTATTTTGCAATTTCTTCAGTCACTAGTGGCATATTTAAGTCACGATGTATAATAGAATTTTGGATGTACCATGGAGCCGATGTTATTAACCGTAAAATTTTGTTTTGCCTTCGTTGGATTCTCTCGACATTGGAAGCTGAAGCAGTGCCCCATAACTGAATTCCGTAGCACCATATTGGCTTCAAAAGCGACTTGTACAGTAAAAGTTTGCAGTCTAAGCTGAGTGTTGAGTTTCTGCCAATCAACCAATAGATTTGAGTTAACTTAAGTTTCATCTGAGTTAACTTAGAGTCAATATGATGTTTCCATGTAAGTCTTCGATCAAGGTGTATACCAAGGTATTTCACTTGGGAATGTTGAGGAATATTATGATTGTTGAATCGAATGGGGGAGCAAGTATCTCTTCTTAGGGTGAACGTTATATGGACACACTTTTGTTCATTGACTTTAATTCTCCATAAGTTCAACCATATTTCCAGCTGGGTAATATGTTCCTGGAGATTGCGGGATGCCTCATAAGGGTTTTCGTGCACACTCATACAGGCTGTATCATCGGCAAAAGTAGAAATATGGATATTATTGCTCACAGGCATATCACAAGTATATATTAAATACAAGACAGGACCCAGAATACTACCCTGTGGCACACCAGAAGATATAGATTCGGGCACACTCGTGAACTCTCCTTCCACAACAGTGAACTTCCTATCAATAATATAACTTTCCAAAAGCTTTTGAATCTTTATTGGCAGATATGTCTTCAATTTTAAAACTAGGCCTTCGTGCCATACTTTATCAAACGCCTGAGAAACATCAATAAAGAGAGCAGAACAATACTTCTTTTCTTCAAATGTTCTTCTTACAACTTGGACCAGTCTATGCGTTTGTTCAATCGTACTGTGCTGACTTCTAAAGCCAAATTGATGGTCCGGGATGCACCCATTATCAGTTAAAATTTTGGACAATTTAGTCATGAGCAGCTTTTCGAAAAGCTTTGAGATTGTAGATAGTAAGCTTATAGGCCTATATGACTCAGTCTTGGTAAGATCTTTGCCCGCCTTTGCAATCATTTTGATCTTGGCCAGTTTCCAGTTATGTGGAAAATACTGCATTCTTAAAATAGCATTAAAAGTAAATAGCAGGATTCTTATTGCAATATGAGGCAAGTTCATGAGCATTTTGTTACTAATGCCATCAATACCTGGAGCTTTCTTCGGGTTGAGTTCAGCAATTACTTTTTGTACTTCACGCATCTTAAACCTTAAGGGACGAGGGGGTAGAGAAACTACACTCGGTAAATCAGCAGCACCCGTACATGAATTGGGAGTGAATACAGATTTTAAATGCTCAGAAAATAAGTTACCTTTCTCACTATCGCTTCTTGCCCAGCCTCCGGTCGCAGTACGCAATGGTGATTTAAGATCAACGGGTCGTTTAAGATTTCTAGTAGCGCGCCATAAAGAGTAATTAGATGCGGACGTTACATCAAGACCTTCTAAATACTTTTCCAGTAGTGCAGTTTTTTCCGACGATATCAGCTCTTTGAGTCGTTTAGTACATTCTTTAAGTCTGATTTTATTTAGGGGTGATCTGTGTTGTTGCCATTCTCTTCTAGCTCTCCTTTTTTCACATACAAGACGTTCAATTTCCGTAGAATAAATTCTGTTAAAGCCGGTCTGTGGATAGGAGGTAGTGGCGTGTTCAGCAGCCTGTTTAATATTTTCGTTAAGATTGGCAATGTTAAATTCAATATCATCGCATGATCTAAGCTGAATGTTTTCTACACAGTGACTACTAAGATATGTTACATACATATGTAAATATTTACATAAGATAAAAATTTACTCCTTTCTATTAAGCCTGTAAATTTAACGTTAACGTTTTAAACACTTTTCCATTAAAGGGTAAAGTAAATCAAGTAAAAGGGTGCTTTTGGCTGAAGTAGTTACATAGTGCTTTTGTTACAAAGCAAATGAAGGTTTTCGATATTCCGAATTTGTTCTCTAAACAAATCCAATCATACATTTTTGTAATATGCATTGGTGTCTATGGCAATTAAAGTTTTTTCCCCCACTTTTTCATTTCCCTGGAAAGCGGGAATTTTGTTTAATATCACGGGAACCTATTTTTTTAACTCTTAGGGTCTTATGCAAAAAAACTTAATAAGGCTTTGCAAAGCAATGTTAAGTAAAGTTGTATTCTAAAAAAATTATTGTATAAAAATTCTAAAGTAGGCACCCATGTTTGTTAAGAATGCTTTAAGTTGATATTTCCAAAATGTGTATTTTGTACCTCAAATATTTTTACTAATATAGCACATACTGATTCATTTTACATCTGAAAATGAAGCTAGAAGTGCCTGCTCTTATCTTAAATTTATTATTTCTGTCATGTAATGGGAAGCATCACCAAATTATCCAACTGATTCGAAATACATAGCAAAATCCATAAAAAAAATATTAAAATAAATACAATTATATAAAAATGTTTTAGTGATGTACATACAATCAAAACAAGCTGGATATTCAAATACTGGTTTCATTCGAATAAAACAAATTGTGATAATTTGTCACATTTTTTTACTTTTACTTCATGGTTGTGTTTATCTGTTTTCCTGCTATGTCAGAAGCTCATATTTTTTAAATTAGGTTGCTTTACTTCAAGATAATAAAAATTTATTTAATAAAATAAAAAAATATTTGAATACCCGAATGAAATTGTATTCAATATTGTACATCATAAGCTGTGAATTGGTTGTTGAACACGGTGGTGTTACCAGTATTTATTATTAAATCACAAAATCTTTAAAGTTGTCTTTTGCATATGATTTTTTAACAAAGCTATGTTAGCCTTAAAGTGCTTATCAACTACTATGAACTTTAAAGCTAAAGTAAAATATTTTTTTGCATAAGGGGGTTAGTTTTTTAAATTCCTTGAAGGGGTTTTCCAACACGAAAAACGTTGCACTATGGATCAAATCACCCTTTTTTCTGTATTCAAACCAAATTCTGAAAGAATTTCATAAGTGAGAATAACTCAATTAAAAAATTTTGCATATACCTGAGTTAATTAATTTTCAATTTTAACAAAACATTAGCTTGTTATTTACATCTAGTTTATTTAGTAAATTTAAATGAAAAAAAATCCTCAACATTTTCATTAAATAGTTGTTTTTATACAGAGACTAACTGAGCCGTGGCAAACGTTGTTTTGCCACATAAATTATTTCTAGGGAATTTCTAGGGTAGAAAACAATCACCAGTATTGTGTATGTCACATCGAATATTCGTCTACGAGAACTTCCTACTAGATTAAAGAAAATATGTCAAAGGTTTGTTTAATCTAGGACAAAATTCTCGTAGTCGAATATTCGACGTGACATACGCAATACGGGTGAATAACTATGTAACTCATTGTAAGTGTGCAAGGATGTGGTATATGAATGATAGAGGCAGGCAGTGCTGTGAAGTAGAGCTGTGCCAAATCGTTCTTTTCAGTGACCGGTCATTTTTCGTTCAATTAGCAAAAAATTGACCCGTTCGTTCAATCGTTCACTTTTGAACGACAGTATGAAACAATGTTATTTTGTAAGAATAATAAAATCGGTTGTATATACGAGTATTTAAATAATGCGAATGAATGAATTGAAGAATTTATTAAAAAAAAGTTGAATTCTTTGTTTAAAAAATTATATTTAAATTCATTTTATAAATAATTTCATGTCCTTTCGAATAGAATATTGTACATTTACTTTAATATTAAGATTAAGAAAGGTACTTTTGTTTAGTTTTATTAGTTTTTTTTCTTCAGATAATTAATAAAAGCATTGTAACTCTTTTATCGTTATTTATATATCAAAAGCGCATCAATGTTTGAATGTTACTTCTCAAAGTTTAAGTTAAAATTTTGTCCTCAAAAATATTTTACCGGAAACAAAAAGAAATATCTCAAGCACTACAAATTCAGTTTAGATTGAGGCAATGAAATGTATCTATAAGCATATATACAGTTAAGGTCTAACATCTTTACTTTGTAAAAACACTTTATAAAAAACACTAGTAAAAATACTTCTTGTGAAAAGACTGTTAAATCAAATTATAAAAAGAATGATCACAGTGCCACAGCGATGTTAAATAGAATTTAGTATACACGTACCTAAACCTTTTAAAACACAAAAACTCAACTCAAACAAAAAGACATAACATAAATAGCAAACATGAACGAAAGCAAATTTGACATAAAATACTTGAAACACAAACTGAATGAAGGAAAACATCGAGCGGTACGCTACTGATCCAAAAGCGTTCAGTAAAATCACCGAATCAGTTCGTTCAATTAAGTTATTCGCTCAATTTAACCCGTTCGTTCATGAGCTACACATCTCTACTGTGAACGACTTACATATATTAATTGTTTTAAAATGAAATCATGCCAAATTTGAAGACTTGCTATTTTGTCTTTCAGGATATAAGATTATTAATAATTACTTTGTATGGGGGGTGCATCTTCCTATTGTGCCAATATTTTAAATTACTTCACACCTCGCTCTCAAAAGAGTCCACACCAAATTTGAATACTCTGACTCCTATAGCTTTCAAGATATAAGATATTTCTTTCGTATGGGCATGGCACAGATCACTTAGGGTATGAAAAATAGATTACCAACTATTCTCAGATCTACCGAATACACGTACAAAATTTCATAAACATCGTGGCACGAGAATTTTATATATACATACATATATAGATGTAGATTCTTTAACCACGAAACTATATGAATTCGAATTGAAAATGTTGTTTTCTTGCTAGTCTGCAATGTAGACCCTAGATGACCCTGCGTGTCTGTAGTGTATTGCTATCAAAAAAAGCTTACAAATCTCCAATACCTAAAGAAAAATTCACAATATATAGTTTAGAATTAGAAAAGAAATATAAACATAGGAAGGTTGTAAACTAAAAAAAAAAAAACACAAACAAAAAGATTATTCAAAATATCGAGACATAATAGCAAAAAAAAAAAAGTTTAACGACACATACATAAAAAATTAAGTTCGAAAATTATGTCGTTTAAGCGTTTTTGTCGGTTGTGGCACATATTTTGCCTATTTTATTTTGGTTAACCCACACAAACTTTTTGAGTTAGTTGAAAATTGAAAAACAATTACAAACGACAGGCATACATATGCAGTAACTTTTTTTTACAAATTAAAGCATCGGGCCACAAAAAGCACAATTTATTTAACTTTAATTTTGTAAATTCAAATCACTATTAACTGTCATCAACCAAATGCCTCGGCTAAATATTTTTAATAGTGGCTTAATTAAATAATTTTAAATGCCCTTTCTTTTCAATGTCCGCTTGTTTGAGGCAGACAGACAGACAGACTATGGTCATCAATGTGAGAATACATTTTAAATTGAATAATTTTCTCTCGCTTTTTTCATCGTTTAAATGGAATGAAATTTAAGCAATAAATCACAAACATTTATACATACATATTTGTGCACTTGCTTTTGATTCTGTTTTTTCTTTCTTTTGCAAATAAATAATTTCAAATTTTGCTTTTAAGTGTCTAATTTAAAATGTTGTTACTCGTATTTCGTTTCTAATCAAAATATTATGAAAAAATACGGTACGTATGTATATAGATTAAATATTTTCTGTAATAAGCACTTAAGTCGACTTAAGCAAAGCAGGGTTTAACAGAAGTTTTGATGTTACTGCTAAGAGATTCGAATGATTTAAAGCATAATTCTACTTTCGGGTGATGCTTTCCTTGCATATGTAACGTTGTAACCATTATAACTTTCAACTGGGGCTTAATACAGCATAATAAAGCTAAATTTGCTTAAGTCGACTTAAGCGATTATTCCATATGACCACAGATTGTATGTACATATGTACCCAGCTAGCATTTTGTATCACAATCGAATCTTTCCCGAATCAGCTTGACGGGAAAAATAATAGCATATGAGCTCATTTTTCGATCATAAATGATACTCCCGTTGTGAGAAAATAGTACCCTACAGATGAATCATCGCAGAGAATCATTTATGATACGATTTGCTGATTCATTGTTGAGGAATTTTCTGCTAGTATTGAAATCATTGCGTTTCTTTTTTGCTGCTTTTTTGAATTTTGTTTTTATATTTTCAACAAATCATAAGTGAATCTTTTTTTAATCACCCAAGTGATAAATTAATATTTAATCATCATAACTGCTAGCTGGGTATATTGAGTAATTTGTATTTATATATACATATATAAATTGTTAAACTTCCGGTTATTAAACTCTAGTCGTTGTAGCCCAAATGTTAAATATAGAAAAAGAAGAAGTGTTGAAACTCATTTAACACACAGTCTAGTAGATTTGCCATAAAAATTGACATTAACGTAAACCCAGTAGACAGACAGACAGACACAGTTAAACGCCACAAAATGGGGGGACAAAATCAACTATAGTATGTGCAATATTTATTTTTTAAATAAAATAAAATAATATACAAAAATATTCTCTCCATCCATATGTATCATCAAAAGTAGATTTATATGTACATATATGTATGTATGTATATCTTTTTCCAAATGTGTTAAAAAATATATGGAATGTAAATACTAAAACGACCACAAAGTAAATACATTTATTTCTCTTTAAGAGTTACAACTATTTTATAATTTATAACCATTTTCCATATTTATAGAAAATTCCAAATGTTGCACACAATAATTTAGCAATTTTAACTACAATCATATACATACATATTTACAAATTAGCTAATGTATACAATTTACAAAACAAACCTTTTATAAATTGTTAATATTTCCGTTAGTTTCGAAATCAATAATGAAATCTATTACCAAGTTTTGAATACATACTTTTAAACAATTCATAACCGAGTACATGTTAAAAATTCTTTGCCTTTTATGCAACTAATATTTATTACAAATTAAATGTTCATTAAAATTAATAATAACATAACAATTAATATATTTAATATTAATATATTTAATTTTATCAAAACGGCGGATGTTATTCAATGTTGTGACAACAATTTAGGACTAGAACAATATAATATATTCTTGGAAAAAAAAACACGCGGTAAATGTAAATTAATAGTGCATTTACATTGTCTCGAAATCTAGTACTTATAAAATTTCAAGCTAATTCTAGTTGCAATTTTACTAGATTCCCCCCATACAAAACGAAATCCAATTTGTCAGTAGATTTATACGAAGCGTAGCTAATTCACTCACCTTTTATGTAAATACATATGTTCTACAGGGTAGTAAGTACAACATACCGTTGCTGTTTTAACTAACCGACCTCACTGACATATTTTTGAAAAATGAGTAAAGTCCTCTACTAGACTTTATAAGTCATAACACACATTGTCTACAATTTTCATGACTGTAAGCATTACTTTTGTGCCTATATAAGTAAAAAGATTTCTGACGCAGAACAGCGAGGATATTTGTATAAAAGGTGAGTGAATTAGCTACGCTCTAAAAAAAATTTCTATTGAAGGTGTGTGGATGAGCTAAGTCGGCAATTTTTGGGTTAGAGTTTAAGATAAAATTTTAGATAAAGGATTTTTCTTGGATACGACATCTTTAAAAAATGTTAAAAGAAGCTTAGTGTAAACGATATAGATTTCGACAAAAGTTTCAAATCAAAACTACAAAATTTCGAGACAATGTAAATGCAGTATAATAAGAAGGAAAATATTTACATACTTCAAAATATGTATTGTGAATCTATTAGTCTAAAATTAAGTTTGTCATTAAAAATATTATTTATTACATTTCAAAATTCAGTGAAGTTCGGTCATAACCAGCCTGACCAGACATCTCGCTCTAGGCGGTATTATATCGCTTTTCGTAGGTCTATCTCGCCTCGAATTTCTGTTCCGCTTATCCCCCTTTTTGTCGTTTTGAAATTTTCAATCTCTTCAATTTTTATTGAAATGGAACTGACAAAAATTCATTCCAAATATTTTTTTAAATGTAGTTATTGCTTATCTTTCCAAAACCCTGTCTGCTCGATACACGCCATATACTTTGTGATGTGAGAAGAAAATTTTTTTTATATTAACACATTTAGTGTCACGTCGTACGTTTCCGTACGACATCTATAGCCTAAATTAGACGTGACATAGACATAACGCCATAACCATAACCAAACCAAAATTCAATTGGTTTCTATGGTGAGAGTTATGGCGTTATGGCGAGTCATCGCCATAATCGAATACAGTGTTGCCCATTAGTTTGGTTCGAACGGCTCCTCTCTATGGCTATGGTTATGTCACGTCTGATTGAGCCTTATCCCGTCGTGGGGTGCCATGTCGTACGTTTCCGTACGACAGTTATTGTGTTTACTGTGAGCCTGTTGTTCTTTTATATACGACACTGAGTGAAATTTGTTGTGATTTTTAAATAAAGAATCCTTTACTGAACATTTTTGCAAAAGCATTCATGGATCTAGGATGATTTTTTGAGGTTTTATAAAGTGAAAGAAATACCGATACCGAAATTTAAAAAATAGTTATACCGGTATCAATACCGATACCGTTATTTGTTTCGGTTTCCAACCTTGATTATGTCATATCTCAGTTAATATTTATGTCGTTTCATTCATAACATTTTAAATCACTTCAAATATGATTTTAATTTTAAATTTACACACACAGGAAAAATCAATATAAACTGGTTTATCCTTGCAGTGTACTACTCGTGATAGAAGACGTTTTCGATGCATTTTTTAAACGCATAAACCATACCATAGAAAATAGGAAATAAAAAATAGCAACCAGTATTTTTTTAAATATATAATTTCCTTGTATTTCATTTTTACAGGAGGAATTATGTGTGTGTGTGTGTGTGTGTGTGTGTGTGTGTGTGTGTGTGTGTGTGTGTGTGTGTGCGATATAATTATATGAAATGCATTTAAAATCGATTAAATAATAATGAGTTCAAATTTTTTTATTTTTTTTGGCTTGAAAGCATTTCAATCATAATGCTCTGTCAACTTGTGTAAACGTAAACACATTCGAAATTGATCTTATTAACGTATTGCATTCCACAGTTTCGTTTCGTATTTTGAGGCACAACATTTAATTTTATCTGTACGCGTATTAACACCGCTTCCATTTCATTCCAATTAAATATAGGCGTGTGCAAAAAAAGTGCTGCCTGTACACCCAGTTGACCATGCAATGTTGATACAATAAAAACCGTAAAAAAAAGTTTTCAAACCTAAAAGCGCGGGGGGAGTGATGCTGGCTGAGCCCCCTAGAAACTAAATTAAAAATTCTTGTTTTGAATCTTCATATTTTTCTTTAACATAATTTTCTCTTGCAAACGACAGCTTCGAATTGGTGAAGTGGGTGGGTAGTGAGTGCATTGTGTATACAGTGTCTGGCAAAAATCACCATTAGCTCTCCAACATTTGACTTAAAAGTGTTATTGTAACTCGGGCAGGGTGGGCAGTGGCTCCATCATGCAAAAACCACACATGAAACCGATACCCCTCTCCATTTGCTGTTACAGCACTTCCATCTTCATTTTCGAAGAAGTGCAGTCCAATGATATTTTCAGATGTAATGCCACACCATACTATAACCTAATGGGGCGCGATGGGCGTTGATGAATGACTCTCGGATTTCAGAACCCCAGAACCTAAAGTTCTTCTTATTTCATTTCATTATTATTAATAAATCCATTCAAATGTAAATGAGCTTCATCACACATAATCGTAATGGATGTCTGATTTGAGTAATAAAATTCTATTATTCTGGTTCTTTGTTTTCCAGTGCCCCGTTTCTGTAACTTCTGAGAAGTTCTCGCATCGAGAAAAATTAAATGATTATATTGGTTTTCCTATTTTACACAGGGTTACTAACATAAAAACTTATATAAACTTACACAAAATATCAACAAATACAATTTTTATTCTTACTCAGCCTGTGTTTCATAGGATGATTACAATTTTTTCGACTCGAAAAGTTCTCACATTCCTTACAGAAACGAGGCACAGGTGTTACTTATATAATCTGAAAAAAAAAATTAAAAACAAATTATAAACGAAAAAGTAATAGTAATAGTATCTACGAGATTTCGAGCTAATCTAACTGGTTTCTACTAGATTCCCCATACAAAACTAATTCGAATTTATCAGTCAATTTGTCGGAAATCTACTCAAAATCTATTACTTTTATATATTTATTTTTTACTACCCTGTACAACATATTTATATAAAAGGTCAGTGAAATAGCTGTTCTCTAAAAATTTTCTATTGAAGGTGTGTGAAAGAGCTAAGTCGGCACTTTTTGGGTTACAGTTTAAGACAAAATTTTAGGCAAAGGATTTTGTCTTGGGTACGAAATCTTGAAAAACGTTAAAAAGCTTAGTGCAAATGTTATATATTTCAATAAAGATTTCAGATCAAATCTGTTAGATTTCGAGCCAATGTAAATGCAGTATTATTAAATTTTAAACCCCATTTTGACTTTTGGCCCACACTGTATGTGTACATATCGCTCATTTGCTTCAATAGTGGCATAACTCAAAAAATGAGTTTTTTGAGTTAATAATGCAGAAAGATGCGGCATTTTGTATTTTATCTTGTGTAAAAATTTCATATAAATAGCTTGTACCATCACCTCCTGAGAGAAGATTTTTTTTTTTCATTTCTCCATTGAGTTGTATGCAAAATAAAAACTTAAAACGCGTTTTCTGCAAAACTGGTTTTTTGAGTTGTGCCACTATTGAAGTAAATGAGCGATATGTAAGCAAATACTTGTTACCAATACATCTTTCACTTTAATATCGGCAAAAGATATTATTTCTGGAATTTTTAAAGAAAATCTTTCATTCTCGATTCTTGGCAGAAAAAATAAAAGTAAATAAACATACTTAGGAACATGTGTATGTACTCGTATGTATGTGTGTATGTAGTATATTCTTAACCCAGTTTAAATGTAATTTTTTTGCGGTTCTACTGCGTTACAGATTTCTTAAGTTTATTTATGTATGTGTATGCAAGTTGCAATAACACTTACAATGTGATGATGACAGAGATGATGAAGTTGCTTAAAAAAATTGGTAGCAACTTGGCATGTATTTATGTATATAATGTGTGTCTTTTATTTATTATTTCTATTTTTTTTTTTTTGTTTATTTTGGGAATGCGACATAACTTGTCACGTGTGTAAGCAATTAACTTGACAGTTAAGCACCATGATGGCATGTAGAAGTATTTGTGTCTGTAGAAACTTTTTAAACATATTAATAACAAGTTAAATAAATAAAAAGAAAATGTAAAAATTTAGAGCATAAGCTGTTTGCGCTAGCAGCCTAAACATTGATCGACCAAATGAGGGAAAAAGAAATTTGTGAAGGCAAGTTTTGTTTTCGAACAGTAAAGTCTCTTAAAATGACAATTGATCTTGTTATTAGAAAATCTTGTGAATATTAGGTGCGTTTGAGTACTTTTCCAGTAAAATCCAGTAACTGAGTAAATACTGAGTAATTTAAAGAAATTACTCTCAATAAAAAAGTTTGCAGCTAAAAGTACGCGAACGGAAAAATTGTAAAATCCAGTAAAATATACACAACAGCTGATAGACAATTTGGCGCTAAAAAAATTATACATAAGTATGTACATATGTATGTATATGCAAAAAAAACCTGAATATAATATTGTACTACGTGGTCCAATCGAGATGAAACAGACTAGTTACATCATGGTCCATGTAATGCAGTCATGGATCATGTCGTTTTCACACATGCATTCAATGCAATATGGAGTAGTTTTGGGGTTAGGCCGATGTAATGCAAATTTGGACCATTTAGTCCAACCCTAGGACATAAACCTCCTTTTTTCACATATTTGGAATAGTTTTGGCGTATTCCTACTCCTCTTTGGAGTATTTACATACATGTATGGAATAGTCGCATTATCTGCAGACAATATACAAAACTATACATACATATATATTATTGCTTCTATGAAGCACTTTGGTAAGGCAAAAAATTATGGCTTTTTGGAAGCTGAATAAATTGCTTCTAGATGGCTCATCTCGCACAAAAAAAAATCTCCTTATTCATGCGCAACACCAAGTGATTCCCTAACATTATCTCCCTTACTCGCGGTCTCCATCTGACATAAAATAGCTAACTTTAACATTAACTTCTGAGAATTGTTAAGTGGTGAGTATCAATATACTATACCATTTTGCACATGCAACGATGCAAGACCATTTGCACAAGATTGTGAATTGGGCTATAGTTTTTATGTACTCAGATGCAAAAGTTACTAGCTTGCAAATTTTGTTTTTACTTTTTCCTCTATTTTGTTAGAGAGCCTGCCTTATGTTAGTGCTTTTCAGAAGCAGTTTTCGAAGCTTTTGTGATCAAGTAAACATTACACTGCTTCCCTCAGTTGTTAGTGCTTCCAAATCATTTTTTTTTTTGCTGGGTAGTTACTGGCTAGCCGCATGGAAAAATTATATGGTTTTGAGAAAACCGATGAAGAATGTTTTTTTCATTTGTTTTATAAAAATACACCATAGTATATTTTCTTAAATAATAAAAGTAATAGATACATATGTTTTTATTTGAACTTACGGGCATTGCCCACGATGTCGACAAGAAACTTTCTATAGCTTATTTGCCGACATCACGCGTCAGGCCGTTAAAGTTTCTAAACTTTTTACGCTCGACGTGAATAATTAGGATGTACAGAAAAAGACAAAAATGTTTGTTGCCGCTTATACCAATCATCACAACAATATTGTTCACTTCCTTTCAAGTAGTTCCAATGAGTGCATTTATTAAGAGAAATATACAATGGGAATATAACTTTATATATCCTAATATATTCAAGATATCGAAAAACTGAAAACAAATTTAAGAAATGTACACATTAATCATATTTAATCGATCAATAACTAAATTTTTTGAATATTCCATGCGGGGAAACAGTAACCGTCCGACTATATGTATAAACAAAAATTTAACTATAAAAATCTATTAACTTTATTCACTTTTAAAAACAATCGGTTATGTTCTGCATTTCACGTGAAATTACATCGTTGGGAAATTGTTGTTATAAATACATATTTCCAACAATTCTATGAAAATTCCACACGTTTTAATTTCCCGTGGAATACATAAAACATACCCTTATATTTTTCTGGCATCAAACTTAAATAAATGCAATATTGTTCATAACTTAATACATATGTTTTTTTTTTATTTTTAAAATTTCATCAAAAACCAAAAACTTTTGTTTCCCTTTGCGCTACTGTTTGTTTATATTTAAAAACATATGGTTTCATTTTACTGGATTTTACTGGCAAAAATTTGTCCAGTAAAAACTTGCATTTACTCAGTAAATGAACTGTCATTTTTCTCTCTCAATTCGCCCTCTCATTTACTGGATTTTGTGTACTCGAACGCAATCCAGTAAAAAATAGTAAAAATTTGTAAAAATTTTTGAGTTCTCGAACGCACTCATTATTGAAAGAACTATCTATGTGCATTAGAGCGACTAGCTAAAAAAAAAACGTTTTTGTTAACCCTCTCAGATTACAGTTCGGTTTTTTAATGAGGATTCTCAAAATATTTGAGGGGTCTATCGATGACCGTTCGTGAGCTGGACCGGGTCTGAAAAGGTATATTTTCGTAGCTTTTTTTCATATTTTCGTATTTTCTCACAAGAAAACATGTTCAAAAAAATACATTAGCATGACCAGCTCATTTTTAAAACCGTCAAATATTTTCGCAATCCTGATTAAAAACATCGATCGATCAGAGTGGTAAAAAAATCATGTTTTTCATCTCCATACAAGGTGAGTCGCTCTAATATGCATACATCTGCCGCAAAATATACTCGTATTGTCAATATTGGTCCCACTTCTTGTAGAAATTGATCTTACTAAAGATTATTTTAAATTTCTTTTAACAAAAGAAAGTTAAAAGTGGCGATTAGACTTTTTCCCAGCGGTTTCAAGTTGCTGGTTGGCACTCCTTTGGGAGTAGAGATGCCAAACGGGGAATCCCTGGATTTCTTAATTCTCGAAGCCCGGGATTTTTCATAAACAATAAATAAAGATAAATGTTTGGTTCTAAAAAAGGCTCTTAGGTCATCGGAATGAAACTTATATAATGTACATGCTCATGCAGGTATTTTATTACAATTAAATGTGATTTATTTATGAATTATATTTTTATTTGGATAAAATATTTTAATGCATAAAATTTATGTGTTATGTATGCTTTTTAATGTGTAATAAAAATTAATCGCTAAATAATTTACTTTCAATTGGAAAGACATTTCGGGATTTCGGTTTCCACGAAATTCCGAACTGGCACTTCTGGATTCTATATCAAAATCCCAAACTAAGAGATTTGAACTTGAACTGCTCGAACACATGGCCAGTGTTTTGTTTAGAATGAAAACAATATCTTGCCAGGTCATCAACGTTGCTAGCACCGACTAGGTCTCTCCGTATTGGGGTGGTTATTATCGATCATTAGAGTATCTGTACAGCTAAAAAAAAAACGTTAATTCCAGCTCTATTAACTAAATTAAGCTAAATAGTTAATAGAATTAAAAAAAAGAGTACAAAAAACGAGTCTTTTTACACGACTGCGAAATGCAAAGAAGGGTATTGTGCTTATCAGTCTATGCATGTACACAGAAAAAAATATGCAAGATTTATGTTCAACAAAACCATGTTGTTGATTAAAATTTTTAATTTCAATAATATTTGTCATTAACTTGAATATTGTATTTATCAATTCCGCGCATTTTAAAATATCATTTAATTTCATTTGCTTGTGTTGGTGTTTTCCTTGCTTGTTGATTGACTCAACGTGGTCATGTGCTGATGTTGTTGTTTATTTTGATTGTTGGTGTTGTATACGTGTAAATTCCGACAAGAAGCCGAAAAACGTCGTGGCTTGTTTGTTTTTAATCAACAAAGTTGTTTTTAGATTGCATGAACGAAATGCGCCATGCAGAAGAAACATAAGAAATCATGTTTTGCGTGTATTCATTATTTGCGAACCGAATAACGATTTGCTCTTTAGCTGCGTGGTAAGTACGTTAGTCTATTAGTAAAGAGGTTGCTGGTTGGACTCATTCCAAACATCTTTAAATTAAAATTTAATAAAAAACCAAGTTCTAAAAAAAAATTAAACAAACAACGAAACAACACATTAGAATTTGAAAAACAAATTGATTAAAAATTTTTGTTTTCTGTTAACAACTCAATTGTGAATAACACAATAATTTTAATTGGAAATAATTGTGTTGATTTTGTTTTCTTATGTTACAAATGTGTGTTTGTATTTACAAAAATCGTTGTAGGTGCCTTTTTAAATAATATTTTATTTTTATTCACAAATAAATTAGTTGTATTTACAATTCTTTTTTTTCTGTGTATGTGGGTTCCTTTGCAGGACTATATAAACCGAACGCGTGGACCGATTTTGATAATTCTTACGTCAATGTCTTAATCCCGGGAGTGTAAAAATTCATTATGGCGGCCAACAGACGCCATTTTGTAAATACGAAAATAAAAAATCGGCGACCATTTCAAAAACTTCAGAATCGAAATCTTCTGACTCATCAGACCCATAAATTGTATTGGAGATAGTACTTGTATTAAAAAGGTTTAGCATTTCAGCGGAAGGATTAAATTTGTCACAACAAATTGAATTATCTTTATTCTAAAGGTACTGTCACAATTGTCAAACATTAGCCCAGAAAAGCGTAACCAACAAACACTAATGAAACAATTTTGATCCAGACACTTGTTTATCAAATTAAACAGTTTCGAACACAACTAATAGACAATGTTATAGAATCCAACATTATTGGATACTCCTTAACTTGACAAACTTTTGTATGAATTGAAAGATTTTTCATTAGCATTTAGTGGTTGCGCTTTTTTGGGCAAATAAGTCATATTGTATTTTGTTACGTACGATTATTTTTGTTTTGGTAGTGCTCATTATTGGTTACTCTGCCTTGATGCTTCTTGTTTACTAGAAACCATTCACTATGAATAATAACACACATGTTTAGACTTGCCAGTCGCACATTTATTAGCTCAAACATTATTCATGTTACCATCAGTTATAAAAAAAGTCCCAAAAAAATCGCCTAAAATTTGGTTATCATCCCCAACAAATCCCCAGATCCTCAACACAAAATTTTTTATCCACAATGGAGAAAAAAATCCCCAATTTGGGGACAAATCCCCCAAAAGCGCCAAATTCTATAGACTGAGTGTCTGAGAGATGTCTTGGGAGTTAGAGGAACTCATGTGTGCTACATATATTTTATTATAATATACCTAAGAAAGTTTTCTGACCAGAAAAATTTCTTATGTACATACATATAAGGAAAAAAAATCAAAAGTATGCAAACTACTCGTATAAACGTTCATGAACCTTAAATTTATGCACACAAAGAATACGTTCAACTGAAATCTCAATTAGTTTTTGTTGATTTTCAAAAGTATTTTGTGTGTGATTTCTTTTTTAAATTTTACACTACTAAACAAAAAGAAAAATTAACAATGTGCGAGAGTACCTATATTTAGATGAATTTCACCTTGTTTTTATCGCACAAAGAAACATGAGCTACAACAACAAGAACAAAAAGAAAAAAAGAAATCTAAATAAACAAAAAAGTGTACCGGCCAACGGACTAGGAGTCTATGCTCCGAGCTTTTGTCGTTTGTGTTTTTTTATCACAATTAATATGACACTGAATACAACAAACAATACAGAATCATTAAAAAAAGTATAAAGCAATAAAAGCAATAAAAACTGATTATACTACATTTGTTTACATTCTATTTATTATAATAATCATTTTTTTTTTGCTTATTAAATTTCACATTGGAATGAACATCTCTAAAATATCAATGAAAACGAAAGGAAGAACCTTAAATATCATAAGAGCAGACAACTTTATCCAAGCAGTGTTCTTATAATATCTGTATATACTACAATGTAACTTGAAATTAAATTCCAATAAAATATTTCTTTATTTCTTCAGACAATGGAAAATATTTTGGGCTAAATGAAATAATTAATGCCAAAGGAAATTAGTTCTAATAAAATGGGAGGTAAAAGAAATAAACTAAGTTTTAACAAAATTTTTATTTTAAAAAAAAATACAAAAACGATAAAACTATTCTTAAATCTTGGAAATACTTTATTAAATTTATGTTTATCTTAATTTCCACCAAATAGTTTTTTTTTGCAATATTAATAAATGTTTCAAAACTTTAATTTTAGTTTTGATGTATTACAATAATCAAATAACAATTAGTGAAATGAACTATTGTGTCACATTGCTAATGATATGATTTGTTAATTTGTTATAATAATAATGTCGATATGATGGAAACCACGAGTAGCTGGCAATATTTCACTGTCTTATGAAAATTTATTGACAGTCATGCATGATTTGTCATAAATTGTAGACGCTTTTCATCAGTGCCATGTCAAATTTCACTAGGAGGTGCTAACACAAACGTGACGTGACGATTTTCCACAACATGTGATCATGATTTGTAGGTAATTTCCAATTTCCAAATTCCATTAGCTAACGTGAACGATAAAGTGACCATTAATTTTTTTCATTATTACAACTGTCCGATAAAATAAATAATACAAATGATGTATTGTGGCAACACTGGTGTAGATACCGGCTACTTTGACTGTTAAAATTAGAGATGTGCACGTGAGTGTTTTCTGACTCACGACACGCACGCTCACGCAGAAAAATATTTTACTCACGCACTTTCACGCACGAATGATTTTGAACATTTTCACGATCACGCACGCTCACGAATAAAATATTTTTAATCACGCACGAGTGGCTTACAACTTATCACGATCATGCACGCTCACGAAAAAGTATATGTATAATATAATTTTCATGTTTTTTGGGTGGAAAAATAGGTTCTTACCTATGCAGGAATGTTATCTCGTGAGAGCGTGAGAATTCGTGCGTGATTATTAAAAAAAGCTCACGCAAGATCACGCACGAGTAAATTTTTTTCAATCACGCTCACGCACTCACGCGTGATTAGTTATAATATTTGTCACAAATGACGTGAATCACGCGTGACTCACGCGTGACACGATAAAATCACGACATTTGCACATCTCTAGTTAAAATGCTTAAAGTTCACTTTGAAAGTCACCATGAGGATAAACCTGCTGTTAGCTTATCAGTCACTTTTATGCAAGCCACAGACCTTTCGACCGTTGGTAGATATGTACAACACGTTGGGTTATCAAGTTGTGTGTTTTGGACATAAACTATACAACAACGTGTGCAACATTAGCGTACAACTTCATTTCACAAAAAAAAATTTTGAGTAAACATGACATCAGGTACTACTGCGCATATTGTAGTCGATGATTTTTTTGTTGCAAAACGAAGAAGAAGAATGTAAAAAAGTGCAGAAAAAAATTTGGTAAAAAAAAATTTCATTTATATAAAAAGGAACATATTCTAACAAATAACTTTTAAAAACACTAAAAGAAAGTGAGCCAAAAGACTACAAAAATTACATTTGCATAACATTTTAAATGCACATTTGAATTCGTGCGTGACGTTTTTTTTATATGACACTACGAAAATAAAAACAAAATGAAATGAAGTTGTACAACATACTCCTAAATTATACAACCTGTCTATACAACTTGCCAGAAAATCAAATCTTTTCAATATTTCATACAACCGAGACACAACTTCATACAACGACCCCATACACTTTGCAATCTCATACACAACCTGCTCATGTTGTACCAACGGTCGCAAGGTCTGTGGCTTGCTTTACATTAATGTTTACTTGTAATAATCAAAATATATTTACCTGTCAGATAACATCCTAAAATTAACTATTTGTAAGTTGTAATAATGGCCCTTAATAAAGTAAATTCTTTTGGAAATTTGTATTTTCAATAAGAATAAGAAACATAAATTTAAAAAAAAAAAGGAGAATGTTGCGATGATGTTCTTTAATCTATTACAAAATTGTCGCATTCAAAGGCGAAATATACGCCAGCCATGATAAGCGGAATACATATATGGAATTTTCTTAATATAATACTGATTTTTTTATCTTGAGTTACAGTGAAACATTTTAGTGAAAAAAAGTTAATTGCATTAAAAAAACACTTAACTTATAAAACTTCCTTTTAATAAAACATGCTCCAATTCTGTTCGACGATTGTAGCGTCTTGTCTATAGACGGAAAAAAGACACAGTTGTGATTCTTTAAAGGTAGAAGTACATAACACGCGTCAGTTAGTCTACAAGTATCATGCGTTTGAAAACTTTACCGCATTAAAAATGGCAAGTTACACAACACGCGTTATAAAAGCCTTTTCTATCAGCTTTTCTACTTATTTTTACATTGAAAAATGGACTTGGAACATTTTCAAGTCCTTTTTTATCCAATACTGTATGTTTTTCAAATTTTTCAATGCTTTTTTTGCCCAAAATGACAGAGCTGTACTTGGCTGACATGTGGTTTCAGCAAAACGGTGCCATATGCTAAACACCACACGAAACAATGGCCCAATTGAGAGGCGAGTTCGTTCAGTGAACAGTTTATTTCACGTTTGGGGCACGTCAATTGGCCGCCGAGATCCTTCGATTTAACGCGTTTAAGCTATTTTTTGTAAGGCTATGTTAAGGCTCATGTCTATAGGGACAAACCCGCAAGGGTTGACGCACTGGAAGACAATATTGAAGTATTTATTCGTGTGATACCGGCAATTATGTTGGAGAAATTATGCCAAAATTGGACCCAGCGTATGAACCATTTCAAATAATCCGCAGTCAACATTTACATGAAATCATCTTTAAACATTAAATTATTATTCTACCGACTCAAATAAAGATTTCATACATTTCTCTAAATTTTGTGTTTTTTTTTAATCAAATCCGAAAGCCTTTAAAAATCACCCAATGCTTTAAATTAGTTTTTATGTTTTAAAAACATTGTACTAATAATATTTCTATTTTTTATTATCATAGACAACCACCACTTTTGAAGAAAATTATTTCTATGGTATTTACACCTGCACAAAATCTAGCAGATTTTAATTCAAATCTTTATGAAAATGTATGGGAATTTCCTGGGGTCACGAACGTGCGTTCGTACCCTTTTGATGTACAAAAAATATAGAAAACAAAACTTTTGCAAGGATTTTATTTTGCGATTTGATAGCATTTTGGAAGCTCTAATTTAGTTCAGTGCAAAAGATGGATTTCATTGAGTTTAAGTTTTCATATTAATAGTTACAAACATGTGGCTACGAACGTACGCAAAATAGAGTCAACTTTGGCTGACAGTAGTGAAATGTAAAAATCTGCAAAATGGAACAGAGTAAATAAAAGTGATTAGTTTATTTTAAGTGTATTAATTTAGGTCTCTATCCAGTATTTACACAATAATGCCTTTTCCCATTTTCGAACTTTTTTTTTGTTCTCCTTACACTTTTCTCTTCTTATTTGATTGTAATAGAGAGATTTTGAAGAAAGAGTGCAAACATGACATATTTTTTGCATGTAAAATAATTATATATAAAAATGTCTTTAGAATGAGCTTAAAAAGAAAATATAAAATTTTCCAGCTTTCAGCCAGCCAATTTCCTAAAGAAAAACAGCTGAGATATGCTATGAAACCATTCTATTATAAAAACATAGACTTTTGTATAATTAAAAAGAAAAAACACGATGATTATCAACAATTTATTTTTCCATCCTGGTAGACCATTCGGGGGAAATGCCCATATAGCGTTTAAACAAAGTTTTTTTTTTTTTGTAATTTTTCAAGATTTTTTCTATCCAAACCAAAACTCATTAAATGAAAATTTTCCAAAACTACAACCTAACAACTGCAATGTATCCAATTCACACACCTTTTTAAGTACGCAGGGTGAATTTCTTAGAACATATTTGAAAGAAAAAACATAACTGCATCACTAAGTTCTACTAGATTTTGAGTAAGTTTTGACAAAATCTAGTGACGAAGTAGATTTTGTTTTAAATGGGGAATCTTCTAGATTTTTTCCAAAATCACGTAAATATTAGATTTTGCTCAAATGTAAACGCACTGTTAGATAATTAAAAACCAAAATACTCAAAAAATTCTCCAAAGAAAACTTCCTAAACCTTCTTAGGGCCAAAACTTAATGTTAGTTAAAAGTAGGATTTTATCGCACGTATAGAAAGCTTTTAATTATTGCAAATTGGATTTAACTTACCAGGTAGGATAAACATGCCTGTAACTTATCGTTCACTTTAGGTTAAAGTAAAATTTTGCAAATGATAAACTTTTTATACGTCCGGTAAAATCCTACTTTTAACTAACTTTAAGTTATAATAATGGCCCTTAATGAATTAGAACATTAATTTTATAATTTAAAAATTAAATTTTTTTAAATAAATCCGAAATTTATAAATGTGTACATAAATATGTGTGAATATATGTATGTATGCATGCAAGTATAAATGTACATTTGTTTTACAAGTTTTATTCATTGTAAATACTTTTGGCAATATATATTTTTTTGTTCTTTGAGTTTCGGCTGCAATTTTTCTCTTAGTAAATGTTTATTCTACAATCAAAATGTCAGTCAAAAGTGCAAAAAAGTATTTCAATATGTACGAGTATAAGTGCATATGGTGACATTATTATGCATTCATTCATTCATCCAAGCATTATTATAATTTTTTATTTATTTCAATTTTACTCAACTTGTGTTTGTTCATAAAGTTTATTCATCTTTAAAAGATAAATGTACATATTATACTTACATATATACTTTAAGAGGGAGCGAACAACATCTGCAAAAAAAACAATTTGTTTTTAAACGTGACTTAAGTTAAATTATGGATTGTATTTGTTTTTTTAACACTTTTTCTTCTACATATTAATACATACTTTTTTGCTGATTTTTTTGTCAGCGCATTCATGCAACTTGTTATTTCTTTTTTTCATATTCCACTTTTCAATTGCAGCGAAGTTGTAATTTATTATCTTAGCGGAAATATAATAAATTGTCTAATTTTTTTCATTCTTGTGGCTTTATTTTCTTTCTTTTAAAGTGTTGCTACAAACCGGGTTAGTAGTAAAATTGGTAATTGGTAATAAAGAGAATGTTTATCCATATTATTATTGTTGTTGTTGTTTTAATTTGTTTTTAGTTTTTAGTTATAAACAGTATTTTGTGTGTGTGTGTTTAAAGTGGGTGGAACGAACACTTTTATCTGAAAAAAATACTTCAAGAGCAAAATATTCTATTTCATGTACAAAGACACGCAAAAATCAATTTGAAAAAAATCATTCATCTGCTACTTGAGAGTGGTGTTCTCCAGTACCGGACTTATGCCTGCTGTCGCCCTACGCTCTATTTTACATGCCACACTTTTTGGTTATATAGAAGTGACAATAAAAAAAGAACATATCTTCTATATACATTGAAACCTTTCATAACTGGACACTCCCCGTCGTGGTATTTTTATCCAGTTGTTACAGATGTCCTCTTATGAGAGTGATACACCTTCCTTTATTTTAATTTTGGTTCTACAAAACTTGATCTGTTATTAGAGGTGTCCGGTTATGAGAGGTATTTGTTAGGAGATGTTTCGCTGTATATAATTTGTTAGTATGTCCGGATGTACATATGATGTCCTATTCTCTTTCCGCAACTTTTTGAAGCCATTTGATGACATAGAAAGCTAAAATTTGGCACACTTAAAGTACTTTCGATCGTAACGGAGACAGATTTTTTTCGATCTGTGTGCGGAGGGCATGGATATTGATTTTTGCCTGGGGGCAAATTACGGCTCTCGTTATCGAACGAAATTACGAAACATTTCCATATAAATAAACTCTATTGAAATATTTCGCAATTTCATTCGATAACGAGTGCCGTAATTTGCCCCCTGGTTTTTTGCTCGTATTGTTT
Organism: Tachina grossa; assembly: GCA_949987645.1. NCBI lineage: Eukaryota > Metazoa > Arthropoda > Insecta > Diptera > Tachinidae > Tachina > Tachina grossa. The sequence continues at coordinate 33,812,297 of OX465276.1, read as the reverse complement.
AAATACTTAAATGATTTCGTATTAATTTTATCAGTTTCAACGTGTATAAGTACATACTTACTTAATTTTTTACTTAAATAAGTACATATCGTCCCCTAAAATCCAAAAGGCCGTAACTGACAAAAATTTCCAAACATACTATTAAACTGATAATGATGTAAATAACAAAAATACATAATTTCTACGTATAAGTTAAATAATAATGATTTTATTAACGGAATTCAAAAGGCCGCCGATTAATTTTATTAACGGAATTCAAAAGATTCCGAGTTCAAATCTTGGCCAAGAAACCTATACAAACAAACATTTTTGTGATGTCTATGCCAACTAGTGTCCTGACAAGACTATTTATAAGACCTTTCAAGACATGAGATATTTTTTCAAATGCTTTGCTACAGCGAAATATTCTAAAAGAATCGCTAAGCAACACGTTGGCAAGACATTTTTTTCGTTTGTTTGTCTTGCCAACAGTGTTGTTTAGCGATTCTTCCAAAAGAACGTACACACAGAAAAATTCCAACTTAAAATCTACGTAAACAAGGTTGATTTAACCTTTTTCGGCAATGATTTTGCTTCATATGTGTTTCATGTTAATCAAACACGATTTAAAGTTATCTTCAAAGAAAATTGTTCTTTTTGAAATACTTCATTTCATGATGATTTAACATTACCGTACTGTTAAATCGAAATGAAGAATCATGTTGGATCAAAACTATTTCAAGTTAGAACAACGTAAATTCGATACTGAAATAACAGAAATATGTTGAATCAAAATTATTTCAAGTTGAAATAACATGAATTTAATATAATCTATAGTTGAAACAGGCATCGTAAAAATGTTTTAAGGCCAAGGCCTTAAAGGCCTAGGCCTAAATCCAGCACTGTTATTCTCTATTGTTCAAATATCCCTATTTGTGGTATAAAGACTGATCTATTGAATTGAATAGAAAAAAATTTTAAATGGAGCAAATAAAAAAATATTTTTATTGTTAAGTACACATTTTTAAGTAGCTTAATCTAACGAAGAGCTAAATTTTATACATATTTTACAAAAATTTAATTTTATTGTATTTATTAAAAAATTATTCGAAGTAAAAACTGTGCATATCAACTACGTGTTGTAATTATGGATTTACATTTAGATGTACATAATTGAAATTTTTCCATGCCTCATATCTTACTTAAAAAAAAAACATTAAGATGTGCAAATAATCATAGACCATTTCAAGATTATATCATTATAAATACTTTTCTGTTTTCAAACTTTCCAATTTGATGTTATTGTTAGGCCTGTTTTAAACTTTCATTTACCTTTTAATAACTGCCTTAAAGTCAAATCAGATTACTTACATATTTTCAATTTCTCTGCATTCATGTTGTTTACTTTTTTTAACTTTTTTTAAGTTCATTAAACTCTTTCTACAAATAAAAGAAAGGTAAATCACTCTATTAGAAGCAACATTTATTTATAACACTTATGTGCAACCTTTAAGAAATCTGAAATAATTGACACCTTTTTTATAAATGCCACATCACATGGCAATAGAAAACGTAAGAAAGAGTAAAACAAATTAAAAATCACATTTAAAAAAGAAAAAAGTTGCATTAAATGATGTTTGCTATGTTTCGGTTTTAATCTCTCCCCCATGCACACACCTCACTCCGCTTCACTTGTGTTTGTTAGACTTGTTGTGCATAGAAGTTTAGTCAAACTAATATCAGTAATATAACATATACAAACATATCCTTAGTTGCAGTTAGAAACAATATTTGGCACGCTCAAAATATTTTACTCGTAGTGCAAATCAGCAATTAATTGTTTTTCATGTGTCACATCTTTTCTTTAAAAAATAATATTTTTTATTTTCATTTTTTTTTTCATATGACAACTTTGGTAATGTGAATGTATTAATGAGCAGTCAGGACCGCCAATGGACCTGATATGTTTGTTTACATAAAAGTCCATGCCATGATACAATTATAACAGGTACATGCACAAGCCCAGCCTGTTAATGTATACAATGCAAATAGTTGTCAAACTTTGTTTACAAGCTGCAAAAATGTTAGTGTATGTGTTTGAATAAAATGATTACAGTGTTGCTAACGAATTTACACATGGCTGTGTCTCCAATTACACATTGAAGAAAATTACACTGCACATCTTTTGTGTAGGTTAAAATTAAAACAAAAATAAATAAAAATAAAACCCAAAGTAGAATTACACACAGATTATACAAGAATTTAATTACATGGCCCACACATTTGAGTATAAATTACACACTGTCTAACTACACACAGATTGGCAACACTGAATAACTATAATCATGCAGGAATGCCGTGTCTGCAATTGTACTTTAGTTACCCTGTAATTGTTATTTTTATAAACAATAGACATTTGTTTCTGACAATTTTCCATTTGCTTATACCAACAAAATACATGTGTTTTTTGGTGTTGTATTTTTGTTGTAGTCGTGCATGTACCTAGTATAATTGTATCATGGTCCATGCGTGTTGTCAATGTTTCTCTAAAAAACTTTGCTCTGCCAAACTGTATCTTAGAAGAGTCCCTTCAGTGGAATAGAGAAAATTCTATAACAAATGTTTCTCTCTACGTTTTCTGCCGTTCTTGATGGTTTTCATCAAGGCGAATTCGTAACAGGTGGTCTCGCTATGCAACTCTGCATAAAAAGCATGTATATTTGCAAAATTGCCTGCTGTCAGCAAAATTCCGAACGTTTTGCTTGAGCATATTCAGACAAGAACAATTTTTATTATTTTCCAAAACAAACGAGAATAATTCATGTGTGTGTGTTAGTATTTTTTGTATGCATTTGACGTTTACCTGTTTTTTATAGTTGTATGAACTAGTTTTGTGCTGGTTGAAAAATTATACCAAACGAAAACCATTCTCTTCACCGAATTTGCCTAAAAAGTGCCATCTCATGTCAGCATAATTACATATGCCCGTCTGAATATGCTCCTTGATTTGAATCATAAGAAGATAACAGCTGATCATCATTTCCTGAACCGAGACCACCTGGCAAGGCGATCTCAGTTCACCAGCTGAGGGTCAGCTGATAATTTCTCTGCTGTCAAATTAATGCAAAACGTTCTGAAATATTCTGAGGGCATGTAATTTTACACTAACAAATATACAAGGCGAATATGTAGAGATGCCAATCGGGACCACCAGGTGTCAATTAGCCTTGGTTTTGATCGCAACGGTTTTAGTTTTTCTAATGGTAGGTACAGACTTTGCAACTTGCTTACGCAACACGTTTTCGAATATTTTGATACAGACACTGCAACCTACAATGCAACCCATTAACATCAAAACATTTTGATATTTTCGAAACTTCGAATGCAACCATAAACAAGACTACACACTATGCAACGGACAATGCAATCTGCTTGGTTGCATAAACACGTTGCTAAGCCTGTACCTACCATAATACCACAAAATATTCTAACTACATATTCGTTGTATTCACTCTGTAAGCTAAACAAGTATAAACTCTCTTTTGAGACACCCTGTATTTACATTATTTATCGTACGAATTATCGCCCAAGTTCAAATCGCCCGATAAACAAAAATGTAGAATTGGCCAAAAAAAATTTTTAAAAAAATTGGGTAAATGTTCATCGACTTTGAGCGACTCAACATTTTTAGATATTTGTGTATTTGTTCATAATGAATAATTGCCAGATTTCCTCAAAATGTTAAAAAAAAGTCGATAAAAAATTTTTTGGGTGACTATTCAGTGATCTTACGTAATGGACAAACACCCAAAAACTTCGGGCGATTATTCATTTTACACTTTTGGGTTATTCTTCACTTTTTTGGGCGATGGGCCACTGTTTTTTTGGGTATTTCTTCAGAATAACTAATCACCCAACAATTTTGGGCGTTCCTTCATTTAGCTGTTTTGGGCGATTTGAACTTGGGTGATAATTGGTACCAGTCTAGTGCACACACTATAGAACATGAGTGACAATTTTGCTGAAATTTTTGCCTTGATCAATAGTGTTAATAAGAATTTCGTTAGTCAACAATCAACCACAGAATTTTTTATGGTTGAGTGACAGTCAGCGGCCATATTAGTTTTTAACTGATAGTGCTTACCAAAAAGTGTCAGTCAGGAGATATTTTTGTACCATAACCTAAACAAATTGACAGCGGAAAACTATTTGTTTAAGGATTTTATACATATTTATTAAATGCAAGGTTGTGTGAGATGTTAAAGACGAAATGTTAAGACAAAATCATTCTAAAAGTTGTTATACATAGATAAGAAAAAATTTAAATACTTGGTTATAAAAAATCTTTGTTTTCTTATTTTCCAAGTTTCCAATTTTTTTCTTGAATGACTGATGAATTTTTGACTGCCATGGCAGTGCACTGTCATGTTATCTAATGTGTACTATAAGCCTGCATAGATATACCTGTTTTCACCAGTTTTGCATGTGTTGGTTCTGGTATGTACAGATACATATGTTATTTAGCGTTTCTGTTACTAGTCATAACTTATCGGTACAAGCAAATCAGTACACCTCTTCTTTCTTCTTTCCTCTCTCTCCCATAAACTCAGACTTGATTCAAGAAAAACAACCGAGTCTAAAACATGACTAGTAACAGAAACGTTGAATAACATATCGACGGCTCCATTCTAAAACATGCTAAGTTAAAAAAGCTAGTTTTGAGATAAACGCCTTCAAAGTTTATTTATGATATCTCGGGAATGTTATGAGATAAAAACTTGATACTTTTTGTAATCATTTAATAATAGCAATAGAATTTTTTCAGTTTATTTGAACTTTATAAATTTGTTGTAGATCATAGTCACTTTTGACCTAGAATAACAAATATATTACCTAGTCCTCTAAGTAAGGTCCTTTCTCACCTAAAATGGTCATCTAAGTACACTTAGCATGTTTTAGTTTGGAGAAAAATTTTAATTAATTTTTGACGACTTAATTTCAAACTAAATTATGCTAAGTGTACTTAAAACATTTAAAAATGGAGATTTTTAAAATTGACAAGCTAAGACATACTTTTTTGCTAATAACTTTTGATAGAATAGTCCGATTACTATCAAAATTTTACAGAATCTAAGTTAATAAACGATGAATTCAGAAATGATATTCCCAGCATAACATGTTATGACGACTTCATGTTTTGGAATGGGACCGTTGATATGTATCTGTACATACAAGAACCAACACACGCAAAACTGGTGCAAACAGGTGTATCTGTGCAGGCCTATAATGTGTACCTCACTTAAAGTTTCATAGCAGAAACTCAATCATTCTCTTTAAATATTTTGAAAATAAAAAGAAATTAATTAATGTAATAAATACTAATTTTAAACGATTTCTTTCATTTGAAATCAGAACTAATTGTAGCGAATAATTATTTAATCAGATTTCCATTAATTCATTCGATAATTATTTTTACTACATACATACATCAAATTATATACATAAATATTTTACATCTCTGTGTCTACAATTTGTTTTAAAACAAACAAAAATATACTCACACGTACATGAGCAATGTGCAGATGCAATGATGCATAATATTTGTAAATTAAACAACCCTCTAGTCAACTTAGAACCATATGTCTCTATGTCAATACTCTCTCTCCAGCGACAATTGCACTAGTTAAAATGTCGACAACTTTCCTTTTATGCGCGAGTAGAGATACGTTAGAGACGACAGTTCTAGTGTATTTCTGGTGATATTCTCAATGAACGCGTCAATAGTTTTTTTTTTTTATTATGTTGTGCAGTAATATTAAATAAATATATGTAGACGAGGGTCACTAAAATCTACGAGTGAATCTTCGGTTCAAATATCTCCATATAGTCGTAAAAGAACTACCTTCTCAATAGTGCTAACGTCTACTGATAGATTTTGAATGACAACCCTATGTTATTTGTCAATAGGCATTTGCATTGGCTGGGGTACACCTAGTCAATAGCACTATTTACAATGTCACTAGAAAATCACTATAAGTTTACTATTGACAACGAGAGGGATATATCGATATTGTAGACTAGAGCCCCTAAAATTTACTAGTGAATCTTTGGTGCCAATGTCTCCATGTGGTCCCGAAAGAGGTAACCGTTGAGTGTTTGTCTTAGAAACGCATTGTTGAGTAGTTCCGCTCCACTCAACAGTTGAGTAATTTTCCATCATAAAATTTTTTCGCTACCTATAGTCAACATGTTGTGCTCAGCCTGAACAGCTGATCGAATAGAGCTTTATCTTTTATTTGATTTGTTAGGTGGCAGGAGCAAATATTTGTTAAATTTTACATTACAAATGCGATGAAGTAACAAAATAAAGATATAAGATTAAATTATATCCATCAAGCCGTTTCTAAGACGTAACTGTTTCTGGCCAACAGTTTCACAACTGTTGAGCTCAACAGCTACGTCTTATGAATGCGCCCAATGACACTCAGTCTGCCACAATGCACGTAGATGTTGTAATGTAACATATGCTTCTTGAAGCACCAAATGAATTGAATAGAGTGCATATAATATAAAATAACACATGCCACACATGGGGTTTTCACTTGTCTTTTGTTTGTTTGTTTATAGTTTGTAGTTTCGGTCCTAACGGATGTCACTGCTTCAGAACAAGTATCCTGATAATGTCACCAACACAAACCAACATACGAGTACATACAATGCCAGCATAATCCAGTAGTGGTAAATCTTCTCGCAAGCATTTTCTCTTTTAGGAGTATTTATACATACAAACTTTTCTTCCAAGACATTGTTTGTTGTATATTATTTACAGGCGTTTTCCCCATCAGACAGGTGATTTTGTGTCTAGGTATTTCCACTTGACTTTTTTTCTTGCTTCTACTTCTAGATGATCTTGTACGTAAACTGGAGTATTGTTACCTGCTAGCAGGAGGGTTATTATAACCCGTCTCAAGGATTCTCCTTAACATTTCGTCAAAGTTACTGGTTCTTTTCACTTCAAGAAATTGGCATACATAAATATATGTACATACATATGTACGTGTATAAACATGTATGTATTCTCATATATTTTTAACTAGATGTTGCACAGCAAGGTCATAGTTTTTTCCAAAGTTTGTAAATTTTTACTGTAATTGCCAAAAGGGTGGAAAACGAAAGAACTTATTTTTAAATACTATGTACAACACAAACAGTTGGAAATGATTGACAAAGTTGGGTTGAAAAAGTTTTTTTACTTACTTATATGTAAATATATGTACATGATATTACAAAATATTGGAAATTGTTGTGGTCTGGAATTGACCCAATCGTCCGTAATGATTTATAAAGCTTAAAATTCAATTTAATTCTTTTTTGTTTTAATTATAGCCCGCAAATGTTGAAACATAATGAAAATGTTCGAGAATTTGTTCAAATAATGCTAAATTCCATAATTGAGAATAAGGTGAGACAGTGATGTATCAGCATCTGTGGTACAATAAGAAGCACTTCAACTAAAGCAATGGAAAATATTATATAAATTTCCCCATCGATATACCAGTTAAATGCAGGGTAGTCAGATATGGTGATTTTTGGCCAAATGTGACAATTTTTCAACTAGTTTGTCGTAAAAATATTTCATTTGGCGACGCCGATTTTTCTGGCGATAAATAAATTTTGTTTGCAATATATTTTTGCTATTTTTTTAAACAAAATATTCTATAATTTTGTAGTTCAGGAAAATTAGTTTGTCGAAGGAGAACTTTCAAAAATAAATCCTGCCATAACTCGTCTGCAAGAAATTAAGACAATTTGATATTCATAATTTTTCTTATATTAATTATAGTAATTAATGCATTTTGAATTTGTATTAGAAAAATTTACAAGAAATGATTTTTTCGGGATTTTATTTATACTTTTGGCGATTTTCTGCTAAATGTTTATACGATTATTTTATGAAAATTTATATTAAAAAAGTGTTATACATTTATGTATGTATGTATGTATGTAAAAATAATTAAACCATTTTTTAAGCTTTATATCTTTATGTATTTTGATTTTTTTATTTCGTTATGAAATCAAAGTTATTATCAAATGTATATTAAGAAAAACTACATAAAATTGGTTTTTGTGGAATTTTTTAGATTTTGAAAATCATAAGAAGAGAACATACAACCAAATACACACCAAGCAAATAACAACACTTATCTTATACAGGGACAACGGCAACACTGTTATGTGTGCTAAAATCACAATTATGTGTACAAACTAAACATAAATAAAAAAACAAGATGGCGCACTCAGCAACTACGTCATCATAAAATACTTTCGTGTGCTTGTTGTAAAAAGTGCGTCAGAGAGAGCACATTCCACACACAAATGTATGCATCAGTGTTGCCATATTTATTTTTCAAAAATCTTCAAGTCGAGCAAAAAAAATCTTTTTTGTATTAATAAAAATCTTTATTTGGTATTTTATTGAACGAAAATAAGTTAAAATTTATTTTGTTTCCATGAAGCTATTAAACGCAAAGCTAAATAACACAAAATATTTACTGCATAGAATATGTATAAGATTATTATGAAGCAAATAAGAAAATATTTAAGTAGTTCAGTTAAAAGACCCCTCAATAATATATTAAAAATCTTATTTTCATCTAAGAAATCTTTTTGGTCGTTTTCTCATGTCTAAAAACTTCAAAAATAAGATCAATCTTCACATATGGCAACACTGGTACATATGTATGTACTTTGTTTACAACAAAAATTCTATGTCTACGTCACAAGCAGAAAATAAAATAACGTTACTGTGCAATGAGCAATCTTATTTTCTTGATTCATGCAAACTAAGTGCATCACCATAAGTCCTAGTTTACACTATGCAAGTCTTATTGCGAAGCTGATTAGTTCGTTAGAAGAGAAAGACGAGGGGAAGGAGACGAGGGGAACAGAAACGTTTCTTTTCCCTCGCCTCTCTCTCTCTCTCTCTCTCTCTCCTAACAAACTAAACAGCTTAGCAGTAAGACTTGCATAATGTAAACAGACTGATATCAGAAAGTATGGGATGAAAGAGAGTAACAATAATATGGAATATCCCTAGAACTTTACTATGCAATTACGGGTCAGAATAAAAATCGCCTCGGCGAAGTATCCAATACCAAAACCAATTTTTTCATAAATTTTCCAGAAAAATTCCTAATTCGGGAAAAACTTTCAATGCTACAACACTGAATAGAACTATGTATTCAAATCGAAATTTTCAAGCGTTTGTAGAATATGATTAACTTATGCGGAATAAGCTTATTATTTTCATTTCATTATTTCCTTGACAAATTTCAGTCAGTGACAGTGATGCCAATTTAGCCATTTTATGGCTAAATTTAGCAAATTTTTCAACCCATTTGGCCAGAAGAAAAATTAATTTAGCGATTAGCCATTTTTTAGCCACTTTTATTTTGATCTAGCAGTTTTTTGTATAGCATTTTTTTTTGTATTTTTATAAACATTTTTAACTTGCAACAAACTAACCACCAAAATTGCTAAAAAAAAAGCAATTTATTATTATTGATTTATTAGTTTAATTTATTATTTTCATTTACATTAAAAAATCTTACTGATTTGCTGTAAAAAGCAAAATATGAATTACCTACGTCCTTCTGCTTAATACTCGATAATTTTTGCATCCGATGTCAGTTACCAATTTTTATCAAGTTTTTATCCATTTTTTTGGTCTACATTTAACCAGGAAGGAATTCTGGCATCACTGGTCACTGTATGCAACTAAATTGATTTTAAAAATTAACAACTTTGTTTTAAAGTAAATAGAACCGGTTTCACCGAAGATTTTCCCAATTTATTAATTATAAATGAATAATTTCATAAATGTATCTGTTAATTACGAGTATTAATGAAACATACCCACATAGTTTTAATAACCAGTACGGAAATTAACGCTAAAGTTCTGCAATCAAAAGGAAATTATTAAAATCATTTATTATTTCATTTTAATTACAAACAAATTTGCTCTTAAAATGGTTAAAAAAATCATACTACGAACCATTAATTTGTTATATATACAGGGTGGGCCAAAAGAAACCAAGGGGTGTAAAAGTTTAATAACTTTTTTGTTTATTAACTTTTTTTTATTTTTTCTTTCAGATTATATAATATACAAAATGGAAATTTTTTTACACTAAGTATGAAAAATGATGTCTCTTAAATGACCACCGTTTTCAGCTTCGCACTGATGGGCTCTTTTTAGAGCATTTTCCATAACATCTTTCAAAACTTGTGGCTGTAGCGTTCGAATTTCTGCAACAATGTTTGCCTTGAGTTCAAGGATTGTCTCTGGCTTGTTCACATACACTCGCTCCTTCAAAAAACCCCAAAGAAAATAGTCGGGTGCTGTCAAAATCTGGCGATCGCGCTGGCCAAATAATTTCCGAATTTCGAGAAATTATTCGCTCTCCAAAAATTTGACTTAAAAGTGCCATTGTGTCTCGGGCAGTATGGGCAGTGGCTCCGTCCTGCTGAAACCACATACCAAGTCTGTTTTCAAGAGCAGGACGTAAAAAATTTTCTATCATAAACCGATACCGCTCTCCATTTACGGTTACAGCACTTCCATCTTCATTCTCGAAGAAGTAGGGCCCAATGACATTTTCAGATGTGATCCCACACCATACTGTACACCTGATGGGGTGCAATTGGCGTTGATGAATGGCTCTTGGATTTTGAGAACCCCAGAACCTACAGTTCTGCTTATTAACAAAGCCATTCAAATGAAAATGAGCTTCATCACTCATAATCAAATTTTCAATAAAGTTGATTTCTGGTTTAAATAATAAAATTCTATTGTTCTGGTTCTCTGTTCAGTTGTGAACCTCTCCATTATAAATTCTCCAAGTGTTGTCTATATAATCTGAAAGAAAAAATAAAAAAAAAATAATAAACAAAAAAGTTATTAAACTTTTACACCCCTTGGTTTCTTTTGGCCCACCCTGTATTTGTATGCAATTTTGATTCAGCACACTTATGTTTATTTCGAAATGCTTTTAATTTTAAACTTTTTATTATTACAACTATAAAAAAATTGCAATTTACAGAACACAATACGGAAAAAATCGTTGTTTTGCATAGTTATAGTTAATTTTATTGTTTTCTTTTTTGTTTGAATAAATTTTAACAATCACCATAACAAATCATCGAACAAATGTTACGTTCATGTACTTCATTTCTAATGGTCAATGGCCTTTTGTTGTATATTCTGTGTTACAAAAAAAAAAAAAAAAAAAAAAAAAAACGAACATTTAGTTGTTGGCCAGGCTGCAAGTTGGAATTAACAGTTTCTGCTGCCTTTTTTTTAATATTTTAGCCAACTGTTGTAACACTCGTATGCACGTGTAGGCTGGCATGCAGGCATATAGACATGCAAGTTGCACAAATAAATTTAAATTTACCAGTTGCATGGAACACCATTAGAAAGCTAAAACCTGGGCTCAGTGTCCGCATGAGCTCATGCATATGCAATTTATGTCGGTTGTATTTTTATACCTTAATTTTTTTTATTTTAATTTTACTTCTTACATATGGTTTTTCAAAAACACCGTTTGATTCTTTGCATGGATAAAATAACATGCTTTTTTATAGTTCTTGTTGTGCGTTTGGTTGTTCGTTCCACATTTAAGAAATCGCTTTAATAGTTAAACACAAGTTTATGTAACATTTTATATATATATATACATATGTATATATATATGTATATATTCGATTTGCTAACATTAAATTGAAATCAGTAATATGTAATTTTTATTAAAAACTTGAATTTTCATTTTATTTGCAGGGTGCTGGTAAAGAAATTCGTGAAGCCATCGCCGACCCTTCACTACAGGAAAAAGCCTGGTCAGCCGTCCTGCCTTTAGTTATAAAATTAAAACGTTGCTATGAACATTCACTGGAATTAGAAAAAATCGTACCGAAGCTGCTGGGTCAGTTGGTTGGCGGTAAATTAAATCCTACACAGCATTTAGAAACACAACAAGCGCTGGTCAAACAACTGGCTGAAATTTTAGAATTTGTTTTAAAATTCGACGAACACAAGGTAAGATAAAATAAAATTTTCAATGTGTTAAAATATGCAATTTGGGGCTCAAACGTGGAAGTCTTAAGGGTCATAATCAGGGACAAGGACTTCATGCATTTAAAAAAGGTATTTTAGGCGCCTAAAATATCACATCAAAAAGGCAAAATATGCACTAAAAACAATAAAATATGCACATATTTTAAAATTTTTTTATTCAAAAGAAAAATTTTCAGTTTACATAAAAATAAATAAAGATATAAAAATATTTTCTTTTCTCAAGGGGTGCTTTTATATTAATTTTTATACAAGATTAAATAAAATGTAACGATTTTTTCTGCATTATTATCTCCAAACACGCATTTTCGAGATATTTTTATATTGCTTACTACAATACGAGCGATACATATGTAAATAGAAAAATAAAGTGTTATTTCATTTAAAAATTGTATATTTTCGAATGTGAAGTTCAATCAATTTGTTCTTAGAAAGCTTTTGTGCATTGAAAAATTTCTGAATAATTCTTTTTATATAATGTTATATATTTATTTAACTCAACCATTACAATGAATTGAATACTAGCTATAAGATTTTTTTTAATTCCGTGATCATTTTTGAGAACAATATCAAGTTTCCACAGAATTGTTTCACTACTTTCGGCTTTCCTCTTGAAATCATCAAAATGACAATTTCCATTAAATATGGTAGGTGTGTGTGCTCATAAAATCGTTCTAAAATAATACAACAATGCAAGCGAATAAATTTGACAAAAAAATGTTTTGCATTAATAATTTGTCAACAATAATGTTTTTGAAATTTGAATTTTGTTGAATTTTTGACAAAATATGAACCGTGCATTTATACCAAAATATGAGACAAAAATATGCATCTATTACCAAAGTGTGCAAAAATATGCATTTTCAGCAAAATATGCAAAAATATATACTAACAAATCGCTGCCATTTTTACGTAAATTCATTGTTTCGTAAAGACATTTCGTTCCTGCCATTATCAGGGTTAAGGGAAAAAACATGCATTTGTATGAAACCCCTGTCCTCTAAGCTCCCCAGCTGTGGGACTGTGTTTTTTTATTTTTCTAATTTTGTATACCAAACTTGTGTTTCTAAAACATCAATTACATTTAATTTCTAAAAGAAAAGCAAAAAGTAATTTGACCTGGTTATTTTTATACAAATAAAATCATCCAACCCTGTAATCATCTTTTTGGTTTTTTCTGATTTACTTTACTAAAATATTTCTCTCTTAATATGAAATATGTTCTATTTATGCAGAGAAAAAAATTAGTTATTAGGCTAAATTTTCCAACCCTGGAATCGACTTTTTGACTTATTTTGATTTTCAATATCAATTTAATTCTTATTGAAATATAAAATAGCTTAAATTAGCGCAAAAAACTTAAAATGAGTTTTAGCTAATTACCTTTATATGCAAAGAAAAAGTTTCAACTTTCCAGCTCTGAAAATGTCTCCGATTTTGCTGATTTTCAATAACAATCTATTCCAGACCATTTCTGACAAACTAGTTCCAGACCGAAGTCTCTAGCTTTTCTGGGAGCTTCAGAAATCCGATTCACGTACAGAGAGACGGGCGGACGAACAGACGACATCGCTTATTCGTCTGCCCTATTTACATACATACATATGTATATACTTTATAAGCCGCATATTAATATTGTGGAAATTACAGCCAGAATGACAAGCCTATATATCGATGGTCACAAGTAGAAAGGTCCTAAGGCCGGGTTTACATCTGTGTGCCATGTGTCAAAGAAAGCGTAACCACTATCGTACTAATGAAAAACTGTTTGATTCAGACATGTATTTATTGATTTAAACAGTTTCCAATCATGTTGGATTCTATAAAATTGTTTATTAGTTGTGTATGAAACTGTTTAACTTAATAAATACGTGTCTGAATCAAACAGTTTTTCATAAGTTAGAGTTGGGTCGAACTCGTTCACTAGTTCATTTTTGCCACAAACCAATGATCAAACCCATGTAGTTTAAATGGGTTTGATCATTGGTTTGTGGCAAAAATGAACTAGTGAACGAGTTCGACCCAAGTCTATCATAAGTAATTAGTGGTTACGCTTTTGTGGGCACATGGCACAGATGAAATGCCAGATGTAAACTCAGCCTAAATCATAATTACTCGTAATTAACTTTTAACTTTTTAGTGCGCATGCTTTTATTTGCTTAAGTGTACGTTACATGTACGTGATCTGTTATGTGCGTAATTGATTGTGATCGAGAAGTTATTCACGTTCCCATCAGATATGTAAATGCGTATGTTTACTACTGCGCTATTTTACAGTTTCATCTGCGGCCTCCATTCTACTCTGTTTATGACCTTAAGCTGTCAATAAAACCAACTTCCACTTTAAAAACAAACCCTCGGTAATCAAAACTTGAACAGCTACCATAACTAAATCATTAATCTTAGTGTAGGTTTTATTTTTGTTGTAAATTTCGTAAATATCGTGCGTGTTTTATAAGCGTTAAGAGTTCTTTATGGCTTTTGTTTTCAATTTGATAATGTGGGCAGTATCGCGTGGTTGCATTTTTTCGTTTTCGTTTTGTTTATTTATTCGAACCCATCATAAGTCATGCACACAAAAATTAAAACCTTTATAATCATCAGGGCTAACAACTAACGTCTTTTTTTCTAATATTTTAGCCTTGTCAAATATATGCTGTAATTAATTAGTTTGTTTGCCAAATTCAAAATCTTTTCTATACACATTTGTATTCTTAAATGTTTTTTTTAATCCTTTTCTATCATACAAAGTAGGCTAGTTTTTAAATTTCAGGAGTGGCCATTGAAAACTCTGAACTAATTTTAAATTCGAACTTGAAAAGATTAGTTTTCTCCTGTTTCCTGCTTCAGCGGATACTAATCCTAATGTAACATCAGAGCTCCCTCCTTCTACGGTATTGTGTAGCAGAATCATTGGCGAAGTAATTGTACATTTCCATATACGTGTTTTGGAGCAGAAAACTTGTTTGGCTCAAAACCAATGTTTTGCTACATGTTTTCCCATACATTTTTCATATCAGCAAAACACCTCAAATAAGTCGATTTCCTCCAAAACATGACAAAAACTTCGAAAAAAAGCCCCAATATTCTGATAAAAGATGGCACTAATACAGAATATTAAATTTTTAAGCAATTGCACAATCCACATCAGTTGTAATTATATGTTGTTTATATGTAAATGAGTACAAAATTTACTAATCTAAATAATAAGGTTTGCGGCCTTGATAATAAAATCAAATTGATTTCGGAAATACGTATAACCAAAACACACAAAAGCATAATGGAAACACTTCGAAGTGTTCTGAGAAAAACAACTAGTTTTGGTCATAGTGGAAACGTACTACAAAATAACCAATAAAATGGCTTAGAAAAATTTAGTACGGCTCCTTGCCACCATAGGCGCTGCAACAATGCATTATTAAAAAAAAAACGTTCCAAAAAGCAGAGTTGTAAAGGAATGAAGCTTTCCTCTATATTTTCCTTCAACAAGGTAACACCTGGTAATAGTAGTAGGCATTGATTCATTGCCTGAGTGTTACTTCTCTTTAAAAAAAAAACTTATGTCTGATAAAATTTTATAATTAAAAAAAAAAAAAAAATTAATATGTACTTCCTTATGCACTTTTATGGCTAATTTTTCTCTTATATTTATGTTGAGCACTGTGTATGTAAAGTACGAAAATAAGTATATTAAAATCTTTCAAAACATAAATGAACATAATCGTTATCGATTTATTTGCATACATGTTTTAAAATTTCATGCAACACTCAATCAACGTACTTATGTATTTATGTTTGTGTTTTATTGTACATACATACATTCATACTAGTGATGTAACGAATGTCAATTTTTGATATTCGCGAATGCGAATACTAATATTTGAAACAATATTCGCGAATACGAATACGAATATTTCATGTGAAATTTCTAGACATTAAATTAGGGCTATATTTACGCCTGCAATATGAAATATTAAAAAATTGTTATGAAAAAGAACTTCATACTCCTGTTGGCGTACTTTAAAGTTAATAAAAACTACCCAAAATTTTAATGATCGTCAGTAAATAATATTTGAAAATGATACAAAGCACAACTTTCTGTAAAAAATTTTATGGATTCGTACAAACTAATATTTTTATCCATTTATTTAAATTTAGTTTAGGATTTATGCATTTATTTATTTAATTTTTTTGGAAAAATATTCGTATTTGCCTGAATTTGACGAAGCATTCGTATTCGCATTAAAAATGGCCGAATATTCGGCAATTCGAATACGAATATTCGTGCATCACTAATTCATACATATGTACTAGTGTCCTGCACAAGAGTATTTATAAGACTTTTCAAGACGAGAGATTTTTTCCAATGCTTTACTACAGCGAAATATTCTAAAAGAATCGCTAAACAACACTGTTGGCAAGACAAACCACCGAAAAAAATTACTTGCCAACAGTGTTGCTTAGCGATTCTTTTAGAATATTTCGCTGTAGTAAAGCATTGGAAAAAATCTCTCATGTCTTGAAAGGTCTTATAAATAGTCTTGTGCAGGACACTAATATATACATATGTACTTATGTAAGTACATATGTATTTGAAGTGAAATAATAGTCTGGTGAATATTATGACAACTTAAGTACCAAAGAAAATCAAAAGATATGCAAATATGGAAATAAAATCCTCAAAAAAAACCAGGAAATAAGTTTTAGGTTCTTAACACGAACTTGTGGCAGAATTCTAACGCTTGCACACAGCGTATACAAGTAGTTGTACATATATTTGTGTGCGAGGAGAGCTCAAAATGTTATAGAATTTTTTAACATAATCAAGGACTATTGCAAATAAAGTTGCTGCTTAATATACATAATAATGTCTTTTAAAATCTACTGTTAAGGTTTCTTTTTATTTTTCCTTACAACTGTTTCAAACATAACAGAATGTTAATCCAAAATTTAAACTTGCTACTAGTTGATGTTGTAACCCCCGATTAACAATCGATAAGTGTGATTTCTCGGAATTGTTCATAGATACTCGTTGGATGCCACAAAAACACAAAAATTTCTCTTGTGGTTGTAGGTAGAGATGTGCAAATGTCGTGATTTTATCGTGTCACGCGTGATTCACGTATGATCGTGATCAAATTAATAATTAATCACGCGTGAATGCGTGAACGTGACTTAAAAAATTACTCGTGCGTGATCGTGCGTGAGCTATTTTTAATAATCACGCACGAATTCTCACGCTATCACGAATTATTCTTGCATAGGTGAGTATCAATATACTATACCATTTTGCACATGCTACAATGCAAGACCATTTGCACAAGATTGCGAATTGGGCTATTGTTATAATTTTTTTAGGCGTAGTAAACTGGCTCATGTGAAATTAAAAAATACCAATACAGAAAAATAAAATTATTTTAATATTTTTTTTGCGCATATATCAGCATTTATAAAAAGGCACTCTTAAATTTTAGTTAAAAATATTTAAAACTATCTACATAATAAATTGTTATAGTTGAAACTTTCAAAGTCGACCGTCAGAGCTTTTTATAACCGCTTAAATACAAAAAATATTTTAAAAATTTACTATTTTACGACATTGCTGAATGTAGGGTACATGTCAAAAATACAAAATAATTGGATCTAAGCACATTCTTAATGCATTGTCTTTGGGGCTATGTAATTAAAAAGTGAATGCATTAAACAAAGTTTTTTACAAAACTGAAAATAATGAAGATACTTAAAAAAACACGTGCCTTTTTCAGGGAAATTTTAAAATTTTGATTTTTTAGCCTTTTCACGAATTGAGATATTAATAAATTTTTTTTCTATTTTTATTTAAAATTTTGCCAAAAATTTAATGCTTGCTGTCTTTTAATTTAAAATAAAACAATGAACTAAAAAGTAATAGGCGAAATAATAAAAAGTAAAGACAAACAAATTTTTTTTTGTCTTAAGTAAAATATCTTATGAGAGATACAGCAAATCTTGGGAAATCATTTCTTAAGAATTTCAAGTTTATCTCAAAATGCTTTATCCGGTAAAAATCGGATAATTTTTAAAAAATTTAGAAGCCTCAGAAGTTTTTTTGATTCCCAGGTAGTCAACTTTGGCCCACTGTAACTCATGTCCACCTCAAGCCAGAAGGCTAAGTCCTCCCCTTCGGATGATAGGAGTTTCATATAAATGCAATCAGTAGTTTAGAAATTCCAGATTTATTGCCATTTACTTTGTAAAAGTCCCCACTGTGCAATGTAAATTTTACATATACACGTGCATACATATGTACATACATACATACATATTTGTAAAAACCTATTTTTCATAATTTTTCGTGAGCGTGCGTGATCGTAATAAGTTGTAAACCACTCGTGCGTGATTAAGAATATTTTGTTTGTGATCGTGCGTGATCGTGAAAAATTTCAATATCATTCGTGCGTGAAAGTGCGTGAGTAAAAAAAACGCTCACGTGCACATCTCTAGTTGTAGGTTATAATCTGTGAGCAACTGTACACTTAGATTGAAATGTTTTTCACACTACAATAGACAAAACTACAACATATGTATGGTTTCAACTCCAAGGCAATAAATTTTTAAGCATGAACAAAATATGTAAGTACATTGCAACATAAAGAATTAAATCCAAACAGTGGGAAAATTTAAAAATTATTGAAACCAAAAATATAGTTTCCCATTTCTCATTATTTTTTTTTTTTTTTTTTTTTTTATTTGAATAAAATTTAAAATATAATTTCTGATCATCACATGATGCAAAAACTAGTGCGATATCATAAATTTATTTAAATATTGCTAATTTACTTTAATAACGTCATAAATGAAAAAAAAAATTGTTCATTGTTTATATTGTGTAAAAGTTCCATGTAAATATACATATATATTTTCTCAATTCACAAGCCTCATTGTATGGTTTAAAGTTGTATTTCCCTTTCTTTAAAATGTAAACTTGTTGGGGATGTTTTCCTTTGGCTTGTCCATAGTTGTTGCTGAGACGCAAAACAGCTGTCTGTCGCTAGAATGCTTGCAACGTTCAATATCGTGGTACAGGCTGTTATGTAATTAAAATTTAAGTTCTTCATATGTATATTTTGAAACATTTCCCATTGTGCACTATATAATAATAAAAAACACATATGTATTTACATATCGCACATTTACTTCAATAGTGGCATAACTCAAAAAATGAGTTTTTTTGAGTTAATAATGCAGAAAGATGCGGCATTTCGTGTTTTATCTTGTGTAAAAATTTCATATAAATAGCTTGTACCATCACCTCCTGAGAGAAGAATTTTTTTTTTATTTCTCCATTGAGTTGTATGCAAATTGAAAACTTAAAACGCGTTTTCTTTAAAACTGGTTTTTTTTTACTTATGCCACTATTGAAGTATATGTGCGATATGTGCATATGCATATGCAAGTGTTTATGTATTTATGTATGTACATATGTATATACATAGTATGTGTATTTACGTATTAATGCATATCGTTGGTCTCAAGTAGAAAGGACCTATGTAACTCAAATAATTTTTAACTTTACAGGAGAAGTTAAAAACATAATAGAAACTGCAATATTCACAATGTACCTTTTTTGTACAACTACTTGTAAGAGCGTTATTTTGTAACTAAGTGTAATGTGCGAAATGTATTGGAATCACTAAAAAAACTCCATTTACGAAGTAGGACCTTTCTTCTTGAGACCATCGATATGTAACTATTCAATGGATACTTAAAGAAAATCCGATACACTTTAAATATCCATTACAGACATCTAGTACTTACTTCATTATTTCCTCTTCTCTTTGAATAGAACGAACTCATATGAAACATGTGTATATATTAGAGGGCTGCGTAAACAGTTTTGAAATGTAAATACGTCTTGTTTTTTAAATGTATTGTCGTAGCATGTATTATACTAAACCAATAATAAATGATGTCGTTTAATAAGCGAAGCACGATCGATGTATTGGATGTACGTGTATGTGAGTGTTTACCAGCGAGGTCGCGAAGACTTCTTGTTCGTAACAAACACTCAAAAGAAGTAGTGTTGATGCTTGTATGTTTGTTATTTTGCATATTGTACGTTTGAGTCTGTGTGTGTAAGATGTAGATGGTAAACTATCATGTCTTTAAAGGCCATGACTGACTATCATACAAAGTCGTGCGATCTACTAAAAAATACAACACTGGTGTGATGAATTGTTATTGTATTTGAAAAATTTCATAAACTCCATCATACCATATTTTTTCGTAGATCGCACGACTTTGTATGATAGTGTATCACAGCCTTAAGTGTGGTTTTTTAAAGCAAGCGCACACAACTAATGTCAATGCATGTGCGCGTTTGTATGTGCGCAGAAAAATAAAAGATCGTACACACAACGTGTGTGAGTATGTACATGTATGATGTTTGTATACGCACCCATGCGTATGAAGAAGCAAGCATCACAAATTCTTCCATCACGAAGTATTTTCTTCTTTTCCTATACATACCTGCAATAACTGAAACAAATTTCTTGCAAAAAGTGTTGTTTAGTGTTTGTTTTGAGACGATTTCGCTGTGTTTGAAAAATTCCTCATGTCTTAAAAGTTCTTGTAAGTGGTGTTGTGCAGGGATCTAATATGTATTAAAATCTTTATGTTGTGCTTTTACTTAAAAAATAAAACAAAATAAAAAAGTATGTATGTATGTACTACGTAAAAAAATAACAAAATGACACATTTTATTTTTTGTTATAACATGGAGTAAAAAGTACAAACAGCAATAAACACAATGAAACGTATTGAATGTAAAAATATGTATTTAACAGATTCTTTATCTTATTGTTTCACAAGCAAATTAGCAGCAAAAGCAACAACAATAACATTTAGTTACTCATTTTAAAGCATGTGTATCACATCATTCGATTATTATAATTATTGTATATACATATTGTGTACATATGTACGTACATATTTATGTATGTATGTATGTACATATGCACATTCATATGTACGTACCTTGTAGGAAGCATGGGATTAAGTGGTGACTTCTTGGCGACATTGTCAACGGAGCGTCTACATATTAATTGTTTTTGATGAGTAGAAAACATTTTGTCTCGATCTTCATATTGCACACTAAATCATAAACAGTCACAACTCAAAATAATCAAAATGGTTTTGTTCTTTCATAAACCAGTTACTGAACAAATCTCTAACTAAAGCAAAAATTTCTTTTGCAATACGCAGTCTTCTTGAACAATATAAAATTCAGTTGTGCATGTTTTTATGTTACATACGTCGCCAACAGTTTTTTGTAACTCCTCAACATCTGGGAATTTTGAGATGTGACTGTTAATGATTTAGTGTGCGATATGGTCCCAAAAGAACTGCCCTGGCCAATAGTACCAATGTCAGTAGTAAATTTTCCAAACGCACGCACAAGTGAATCACTACTGTTTTACTATTGATACTTCCTACAGGGTACTTATGTACACACATACATACATACGAATGTATCTTAATTTAATTCATGCGGTTTTCTATATTGTATTAATAATGTGAGATCAAATGTGGTGAATGTGATTTGCTATTTATTATTTTACAAAATGTGTTTATACATAGCAGCATAAACAAAAATGATATAAACAAAATGTTTAAAGCACGATAATGACCGATAATTAGTATACCCTGCAATGTATAAAATATACAATTAAATTAATTAATAGTAATATATGTATGTATGCACATTTGCTTTGAACACTTTCATATTAGCTGAACTAATAGGATTAGTAAAAACGTATTTTTTAGTATGATCTCAATGTGTTGTCAGATGACATTAGTCTGGTTAGTTAGTTTGTGTTCTGGTCTAGAACACAAAACTTTGAATAGTTTATTTTCTTTCTTCTCAGGGGACAAATGTTTACCAAATATTTGAGGCAACCTAACTCTTGTCCACCGATACAGAAACACAAAATGTTTGTGTGATCAGGCCAATTATGAATAACATCTCCCCGGGAGTTTATTCCCTTTTCATTGTTTCCCCATTTTAAAAAGTCATTTCCAAGATTTCCGTTAACATAAAACATATGGAAACAAAATAGCCAAATTCGAAAATTCAAGTTCTCTCGCAAATTTTAATTTTTAACTCTAATCTGATGGATTTTGATTATAGAAAAAAAAATAATCCCATGGGAATTATTTCCCTGTTTCCCGGGGAATACTCGTATATACAATATTTGGCCTCGATAAGTACATATGTATGTCAAAGAACCATCCGAGATACCAGAAATAATAGAAGCTTTCAAGGTACCAGGGGTGGACAACATACATGCCGACTTAATAAAACATCTTCGGAAATTATTATATAATAAAGGGTATCCCAACAAGAACGCAAGATTTAAATTTTAAATAAAACACAGATATTTAAAAAAAAATCGTGAAACTTTTTTATATCGTAAAGTAGACAAAATGAGGTTATGTGTGGAACAACAAATCGGGCAGATGGCCGCCGCGGCTTTGCTGGCACACACGCGATCTTTTAATGAAATTTTCAATGGCCGTTTTGCATAAATTCTGCGGTATTTCATTAATGCAGCGTCCAATTTCCTCTTTTAAGGCTTGAGTCGTCGTCGGCTTATTCGCGTAAACCATCGACTTCAAAAAACCCAAAAGAAAACAGTCTAATGGTGTTAAATCGCACGATCTAGGCGGCCAATTCTGGTCTCCAAAACGCGAAATAACACGACCGGGAAATGACTGATGTAGCAATTGAATTGTTTCTCTGGCTGTATGACATGCGAAGCCGTCTTGTTGAAACCACATGCCCTCCACATTCATTTCTTCAATTCTAGGCACGAAAAAACTGGTTATCATTTCACGATACCGAACACCATTGACTGTTTGCGCTTGACCTGCGTTTGAGCGACATCATCACGTACAACTGCGACATTTTCGATCGATCGCCCTGGTCGAAGGCGCGTTGTTGTCTTTACATCACTAACAGATCCAGTTTCGGCAAATTTATCCATTAATCTCTTTACAGCTGATTCTTTTGGAGCATTATTGTGACCCCAAATCGATCGAAAATTTGCGAACTGTAGCCGCAAAACTTTCACCATTTTTGCAAAACAATTTCACAATGCGAATGCGTTGTTCATTCGTGTAGCGCTCCATTTTTACTAACCTCGTACCTTCTACTAGCAAACAATAACAATTCTTCAAATGTCAAACAATGACACTTCGAATGGCGCCAAATTTAAATCTTGCGTTCTTGTTGGGACACCCTTTACAATAAAACGATGCTGATGATGACTTTAACGAACTGTACGACGAGCTCTAATAGGTCGTTATAATTAATGGTGTTTTCTTTTGTACGAAAAAATTCTAAATTTTCATCTAAAAATTGCAGTTTTATGTTCGTTTCTTCACCCTCACTATGGTGGAAGGAATTGCACTTTACGCCTTACATAAATTGATAGTGTTGTTATTGCCCTGTAAAACATTTGACATTTTTAATGCAAAAAAAAAAATCGTCCTAAAAAGGGTTTCAAATAAACAATGTATCGGCAAAAATAAATCATGCCATATTTCATAGAAAAAAAAATTATTATAGTTTCTTAAACTTTTTGAAAGAAGTGGTTACAATTTTTATATTAGGTTTACTAAAAATTGTTACAAATTTGTAACAATTGTTATCGGAAAGTATTCATTAACTCAAAAAGTCTTCAAGAAGATAGCGTCAAAAGAGACAAAAAAAAATCTTACAAATTATTACTAGTAAAATTTTTACTTGCAAGAATTATCCAACCATCTGTGGTGTGTTTTGTTTTCAAATTAATTATTTCAAAAATATCTGAAAAAGAAAAACTAAAAAATGTAAATTTCTTTATTTTGTATATAAAAATTAAGCATATTTTCTTAATTCATTGTTTTTCTTTCATTAAGCCACATAAATTCAATTTTATTGTCAAGAAATTATGTTGGTTTATCGTATTTGATCAGAGATGGAAAATGGTTTTTTTTTGTATTTGTTAATAGAATAGAATTAAAAAATAATGAAAAATGCATAGAAATAGTAAATAGTACATGAAGCTGTGTAAAGTATTTCACATTAAATGTCGATTTTTTAAACGTTTCTAATTTAAAGTATGATCAAAGAAGATTATCCAAAATTAATTTTTAAAAAAAAGTAAAATTCTATCATGATCTCACATCCATTATATGTACTTATGTATGTGCAGAAGTCGCTTTGTGTTTTGAAGAACAAACTAATCTATCAGGCGGGTAAAAACACTGCGTTCCATTTTTTTATATTTTGTGTTCTGTTTTTGTCTTATGTAAAATAGCATTATCATAGGAATGAGACCATTCAAATATTACATATCGCTATTTGCGGAGTTTTTAACACAATTTCGTTTCTAATTTTTTTTGAGTGAGCCTTAAATGCTGGCACAATACAGAGGAAGCAAGGCGGCATTAAAACATTGAACGATCTATGTTTGTCATTAAATTGGTTAAACATGTGGGTTGCCGCTTCAATAGATCGGATTTCAACATTAAAAGTTGAAAGTAAGTTATCTTGTGCCCTATTGATGTAAAAGCGACTTGTGGTTGTCTGTCTATTGATATAAAGTCACAATAAATCAGTACATGAAAATATTAGCTCTACTACATACATATTGATCATTTACTCAAACAATGTCATAATTCAAAAAACTAGTTTGCCAGAAAACGATTTTAAAGTTTTCAATTTACACACAATTTACATACGTTATTTCTAGCCATAGATATCTATTAGTGTACAGATATCTATCGTGTAAGTTAAATTTTATAAGGAAAACTCATAGGTAAAACCCTTAGGTGGCAAATTACCTGTTTGTGGAAATAACGGGCATTAATGGTAGAAGAAAATATTATTTTGCTTTCAAAAGTTCACTAGACAAGATATGAGGATTAACTGCTCATCATTAACTCGATAATTCCATTTTATTAATATTAATGTGAAATTTATTAAACTTCACAATGTGCATATCGCGCTTGTTCCTCTAAAGGGTTCAACTCAAAATTTTGCAATATCCACTTTTTGAAAAAAAAAAAAAAAAAAAAAAAAAAAAAAAAAACGATATACAGTGGCCATCTATACCCTCTGTAAAAATCTAACATCATTTTTTCTACTCTTGGGCCAAAAAACAGTTATCTGCCTGTACTGAAAATTTGTAAATTTTGAGTTGACCCATTTTAGAGGAACAAGTGCTTCATATAAAACAACAGCATTTATACTTATGTACAGGGTTGCCGTTGAAAATATTGAAAAAGTATCATAAAAAGGGTATTTAAGAAAAAAAGGGTAATTTACAAGTGAAAAAACATTAGGATCGAACGACAGTAAAGAATAGTAAAGACCGTCTGTAGATGGTCTTGCCGGTTCTCAAAAATTTTATTTATAAAAAGTTTTATTAAGATTGAAGATGAAAATAAGTTAAAATACATATTTTTTTTATTGCGATGCTCCCAGAAATAATTTGCATTTGGAATCAGGGATTTGGGTGTCAGATTTTTTGCAATATTTTTACCATTTATTGGATTTTGTATCGACCAAAACAATAAAATGATCGACACCATCAAACCGAATAGACTGTGCTATGTCCAGTTTTTGGGCATATGATTGGCATACATTTTGTTAAAATGATACAAAGAAATAAATTAAAAAAAAGGTAATAAAAAGTGTCATTGGCACGAAAAAGGGTCAAAAGTGATACTTTAGTATCACAACGGCAACACTGCTTATGCATAAACAGGAAATCACTTTAAATTGTAAATATTTCTTATACTTTTATTATCACTTTCTTATTTTATCTACTTCTAATAAATTGGCTTAATTCTACGTGGATTATTTTCTAAATAACGTCTAAAATGTTCTCTATAATCCACCGCATTATCTCTTGTTAAAGATGTTAAACCATTAGAAATTCCATTGTAACGTAAATTTGTGTTTGCGGCATAAAATTCTTGTTGTGGCTGCTGGTAATCCAGAAGTTGATTTTGTTGTTGTAGTTGATGTTGTTGATTATTCCAAGAAACAATGTCTTGTTGTGCGCGCTGTGATTCTGGTATGGCATCAAGTTGCTGTCTAAAATCTCTGTGATAAACAACATTATTATTGTTGTTGTTATAACTGAACTGAGAAGTACGAGTGGTGGGTTGGGGGTTATAAGCTGTTGGCGGTAATACTTTCGAATTCCTGTGAAGAAATGGCAACAATTCACTATTTCTGCTATTGCTGCTGGTGGAATGTTGTTGATAATATGTTGGTGGAATGTTTGTAGATGATTGCTGGTACTGTTGCCGTTGCATGCTATCCTCAACCACTATGGGCTGACCAGACCATAATTGTGTGGATTGCTGCGGTTGCAACTCTTGTTGCTGATAGGGTGGTGTGTAGTAATAAGCATACATTTGTTGATAATTAGAATTTTCTGGCAAATTTTGTTGATAAGCTGAGTAGTCGTTGCCAGAGTTTGTGGTTTGTAACAGGTGCCTCTGTTTATTATCATATGGATTGTAGCTTACAGAAGCCCCATAGTGAAAATAGCCAAACGTTAGATATAAGTACAATAAATGCAAGTTCATCTGAAAAAGGAAAAGATTTCAATAACAAATGAAAAATAATTATGTAATATTGTAGTCAAAAATATTTAAAATTCTAACTCACCTCAAACATGTTGTTTAAATGATTTTTGTTTTATAACTACAGAAGTTTATTAATTGACATCACTATTTATACTTCCAAAGAAAATCTAAAAAAAACAAAATAAATATTATAGTTAAACCTTGTCAGTTAGAGGTGCCGTCTAATGAGCCGCTTATTTCAGCTTATTCGTTCGTTCATTCAATTTCATATGGCTGAGAACTCTCTGGAATATAAAAACCTCACGTTTTTTCCTGTACTAAAAATTTATTTGAATTATTTCATATGGAAAAATAATTAAAATTTATGTTAATTTTGTTCTCTACATTATTTTATTTACTTGCTATTTTTTAGTTTTAAGTCATCCCTAAGTAAACATGATTAAGTGAATAAACATAATAGTTACAAAGATATCTATTAAATTTAACGCAGGCAATCACTGAGCGGGCCTTTTGGAAGGCCTGTTTAGAAATTGTTTCACAACCCTAATATATTATATTCCGATAAATATAAAGACTGACATCTCCTGATACACATATTTCTTATGAAGAACGTAGAAACAGTTTCCAAAAAAAGTCAATAAGATCTAATTCTTATGATCTGAAGGTAGTACAAATTTGAATAATTTTCAACGATTTTTATATAGTGGTACAGTTTTTTTCCGACTGGAGTTGCTTTATTTTGGAAGGGTTTTCCGTTAAGTTTGTCAAAAAAAATTTGGTGTGGGATGGTGGAAAATCATTCCAATTGTTTCTTGCTGCCTATTCATGGAGTTTAAAGCCAAGTCCAAGGGGTCTACTCTGTAATTCGAAACGAAAGAAAATGCTTTCGAATTTACATGTTATAAGCATACAAATTCAAAAGCATTTTCTTTCGTTTCGAATTACAAAGTAGACACCCAAAATAAAAATATAAAAATTTTAAACTTAAAAAATAAAAATTTATTTGCAGTTTTAAATGGCTGCAAAGCGATGTTAATCTTTTAACGTTTAAAAGATGTGCATATCGTTGGTCATAAGTAGAAAGGCCCTGAAATAACTGTAACTTTACAGGAGAAGGTAAAAACATAATAACAAACAGTGTTTGTACAACTGCTTTGTAAAACTGCTTGTAAAAGCGTTATTTTTTATACTATTACAATAAATTTTTGCGACGAGCTGTATTTGGGTGAAACTTTAGGGCATTTCTACTTGTGACCATATTATGTAATACATACTTTAATAGCAGCCGAACTATTATTTATTTATTACAATCGATAACAGTAAACTTAAAATACTTACATATACATATGTATATACCAATTTTAGTACAAACTAAATGGGAATTCTATCATATGGAATTGCATGTAGTGAGTGGATTAAACCGCTTATTTTCAAACATCTGTTGTTAAGAGGTCAATATCATGTGTTTATTGAAATCTATGAAAATTTTATTGCTTAAAAGTAATTTCTGTAGACAGTCATTCAAAATACAGCCATTTTTTTATTTTTTGTTCTAATGAACATAAATTAGATGCACTTATCCGCAGAGCCAGGATATCCTACAAGTAATAACTTACTAAGCTTCGTATAAAAATTTAAATTTTAAGATATATATGATCATAACTCATATTAGTATGAAAGGAACTAATAGCAACTAGTAACTAAGGCCCTGTAACAAGGCCTCTTCACATACCATATTTTACCGCTAAAATCAAACGCATTAAAATGTTATTACTTGCTTACTTATTTTTTTGTGCGCAATTTAATGCTCTTAATTTGTCAAATCACGTATTTTTCATCTCAGATAATCTCAAACACGATTGGGTTTGCTGGGTTTTAAGTAAATCTTTACATCCTCATTATTCTTCTTTCCGAGTTTGGTTATGTGAATATATGTATGTATGTATACATACATACATAGTATAATTACCAGTATATAAATTTAAAACTCTATTTCCTAATTCCTCTCGTTTAGTTGTATAAGAATCGCCTCGTATTTTTTTTTTTTAAATTAATTAAGGTACAAAAAGACGTAATTGGCAGCTATTTAATTTTAAAATCAATGAAATGTTTCAATTTAGCAATTTTGTGAGAAGTTAAAAATTTTTTAATGTTTAAAATTCGTGATATATTTTTTTTAAGTTAACTGCTTAAAAGATAAGAATCTAATTTTTGTAAATGTAAACAAATAAGAAACCCATCATAAATTCATACTTAGATACAGATGTGTTCGAAATGATAGGGAGGGAGTGGTGGTAACTGATATCCTTAAAGGTAAAAATTGTTAGTCTGGCAACTTAAAGGGCATGAAATGTGAGAAGAAAAATTACAAGCGGAAGCTCATAAAAATACTATATGGTGAATGTTAATCCCAAATTATTATTTTACTTATTCAGTAAAATAATTTTTTATTGAAAATACATTGAAATTGATTATTGAAGGGTTATACAATAGACAGAAGACAGCGTCAATTTCTAAATTTACAACAGGCTTACCATTGTCGTTTGTTCGTATTGTTTTATTTAGAGATGGTAAAATTGAGCTTTCATTACAAAAAATCTTTCAGCAAATTGAAATACGATGAATCAAAACAATTCACATATTTCATTTGCAAAAAAGTTGCGTATATAAAGCAGAAATCTACATCAACTGACACCACACACAGTGGACCAAACACAGAAGAACCCTGATGATGAAGGTTTAGTGGCCTTCGAAAACCGCTAGCTGTTCCGTTCAACTATGTTTTTTTTTTTTTTTTATATAATGCATGTATTTATTAATGTATCTTCATATGTGAACTAACAATAAGTATTCAAATCTTAAATCTATAAAAAAAAAATTATTAGGCCCGACCAGTGTCGGACATAAACTTAGTGGTAGTTATAAATAATACATAAGTAGTGATAATCAAAAAAAAAAGGGGGGGGGGGTGGGGAAGTATTTTCAAGTAGTCCCATCTGGAGTGTTAGGTATAAGAGCCCGTGTGTCCCTCGTTTTTAAGCGGATGTGTCCAGTAAAGTTCAAAATATTACGAGCAAGCGGATTAGGATGTGATTCGAGTTTTGTTAAATATTTGCCTGCGTATTTTGCAATTTCTTCAGTCACTAGTGGCATATTTAAGTCACGATGTATAATAGAATTTTGGATGTACCATGGAGCCGATGTTATTAACCGTAAAATTTTGTTTTGCCTTCGTTGGATTCTCTCGACATTGGAAGCTGAAGCAGTGCCCCATAACTGAATTCCGTAGCACCATATTGGCTTCAAAAGCGACTTGTACAGTAAAAGTTTGCAGTCTAAGCTGAGTGTTGAGTTTCTGCCAATCAACCAATATATTTGAGTTAACTTAAGTTTCATCTGAGTTAACTTAGAGTCAATATGATGTTTCCATGTAAGTCTTCGATCAAGGTGTATACCAAGGTATTTCACTTGGGAATGTTGAGGAATATTATGATTGTTGAATCGAATGGGGGAGCAAGTATCTCTTCTTAGGGTGAACGTTATATGGACACACTTTTGTTCATTGACTTTAATTCTCCATAAGTTCAACCATATTTCCAGCTGAGTGATATGTTCCTGGAGATTGCGGGATGCTTCATAAGGGTTTTCGTGCACACTCATACAGGCTGTATCATCGGCAAAAGTAGAAATATGGATATTATTGCTCACAGGCATATCACAAGTATATATTAAATACAAGACAGGACCCAGAATACTACCCTGGGGCACACCAGAAGATATAGATTCGGGCACACTCGTGAACTCTCCTTCCACAACAGTGAACTTCCTATCAATAATATAACTTTCCAAAAGCTTTTGAATGTTTATTGGCAGATATGTCTTCAATTTTAAAACTAGGCCTTCGTGCCATACTTTATCAAATGCCTGAGAAACATCAATAAAGAGAGCAGAACAATACTTCTTTTCTTCAAATGTTCTTCTTACAACTTGGACCAGTCTATGCGTTTGTTCAATCGTGCTGTGCTGACTTCTAAAGCCAAATTGATGGTCCGGGATGCACCCATTATCAGTTAAAATTTTTGACAATTTAGTCATGAGCAGCTTTTCAAAAAGCTTTGAGATTGTAGATAGTAAGCTTATAGGCCTATATGACTCAGTCTTGGTAAGATCTTTGCCCGCCTTTGGAATCATTTTGATCTTGGCCAGTTTCCAGTTATGTGGAAAATACTGCATTCTTAAAATAGCATTAAAAGTAAATAGCAGGATTCTTATTGCAATATGAGGCAAGTTCATGAGCATTTTGTTACTAATGCCATCAATACCTGGAGCTTTCTTCGGGTTGAGTTCAGCAATTACTTTTTGTACTTCACGCATCTTAAACCTTAAGGGACGAGGGGGTAGAGAAACTACACTCGGTAAATCAGCAGCACCCGTACATGAATTGGGAGTGAATACAGATTTTAAATGCTCAGAAAATAAGTTACCTTTCTCACTATCACTTCTTGCCCAGCCTCCGGTCGCAGTACGCAATGGTGATTTAAGATCAACGGGTCGTTTAAGATTTCTAGTAGCGCGCCATAAAGAGTAATTAGATGCGGACGTTACATCAAGACCTTCTAAATACTTTTCCAGTAGTGCAGTTTTTTCCGATGATAGCAGCTCTTTGAGTCGTTTAGTACATTCTTTAAGTCTGATTTTATTTAGGGGTGATCTGTGTTGTTGCCATTCTCTTCTAGCTCTCCTTTTTTCACATACAAGACGTTCAATTTCCGTAGAATAAATTCTGTTAAAGCCGGTCTGCGGATAGGAGGTAGTGGCGTGTTCAGCAGCCTGTTTAATATTTTCGTTAAGATTGGCAATATTAAATTCAATATCATCGCATGATCTAAGCTGAATGTTTTCTACGCAGTGACTACTAAGATATTTTTTGAATACCAGCCAGTTGATTCCATTAATCATCTTCACATATGAGTTAGTTAAATCACTCCTTAGTGGGTTGAAAATTGTAACTATTGTTGGAGAGTGATCGGAGGACAGATCTAGAGAGGCCTCTACATGAATTAAGTCCCTATGAATATTTTTCGTGACGGCAAAATCTATAACATCTGGAATTTTTCTTACGTCAGTAGGCCAGTAAGTAGGCTCCCCACTCGAAATGACATCTAAGCCCATTTTTGAAATTGTATTGAACAAGGCTCGACCTCTAGGTGTAACAAGACCCGATCCCCAGTAGGTATGTTTTGCATTGTACTCACCAGCTGCCACGAAACAAGATCCAAGCGATTTGTAGAACTTCTCATACTGATCTTCGCTAACTGAAAATCTGGGAGGTGAGTAAATTGATGATATCACGAAATTCGCACAAAAATTTTCTACGAAAATATTCGTTGCTTGCAAATATTATTCACTAACGTTGTCAAGGACATAGTGCTTGAGTCTTGACTTAATCAGAATTGCTGATCCACCACATGCTCTCTACTATGTGTTGTCAGAATGTTTACAACTAACTTTGATGTTATTTGCTCATTAATAATTATCACATGTAATTTGTCTTACAAAGCGATATGAACTTTAGCCTGTTAAAATCATAGAATATAGAAACAAATGAAGTTCGAATAATAATAATAAAAATTAACTCAATAAGCAGCATGTTTCTTATTTTCTTACTTTACCATTGTGACATTGGCTGACTTTGTTTCAGCTCGAATTGTAGTTGTAAGAAGTATGTAATGAAAACAGATGTTAAAAAACAACAACAGTTATTCATTGCTTTCGCAAGAATAGAGTGTTGCCACACAAGTATTTTTGAACGGCTGCAGCCAAGTTAATAATTATTAGTGTTTTTTGGGAATTGTTACAATTTTTGTTTAACATTTTTTAAACTAATTTATTTCTATATATGTATATATCATCGTATAGTTATGTACATATGTACATATCGCACACCAAATCATAAACAGTCACAACTCAAAATGATCAAAGCGGTTTTTTTTATAGTTAATTGAACAAATCTCTCAAAAATAATTATTATTTTCGGTCCCTGTTTAAATTACTTTAATATAATTGTTTTAGGTTTTATTTTTTTAACACAAATTTTAAACCATTATCACACTAAGACAATTAGGACTACCGTTTGAAACCGCCAATTGTGTATTTTTGAATGAATGAATGACGTAAATTTGGTCCGATCCGTTAAGCCATTAATCCATTTCACCCCTACCGTTGCGATTCTATTTCAAAACGCAGTAGATAAATTCCAGTAATATCAAATCATCTTCTTTTAACTTTTAAAATTAGAAAAATATTAGATGAAAACTTTCCAACAAATGTATGTACATATGTATATATTTCTAATACAAATTTAATTTCCCACGAAATTTAGCTGTAATTTAAATTGTATCATATTTAATGAAAAATAATTTGTCAGCATTATTTTTTTCTCGTTTCAGATGAAAACACCTGCGATACAAAATGATTTCAGTTATTACAGACGTATCGTCAGTCGACAACGTATTGATGCTACAAATAATATGTTGGTGCCAACTGAATTGGCGAATCGTATGTCATTGTTTTATGCACATGCCACACCAATGCTGAAAGTCTTAAGTGAAGCTACCTCAAAATTTGTGCACGATAATGCTGACGATGTTGAAAATACCACAGAGACACTGGGAACAATGGCTAAAGTGTGTCTGCGAATGTTGGAAAATCCGTAAGTAGATTCTTGTCTTTTCCCCTTTTAATTGGTATTTTATTACATACTCGTATTTCTATCGTAAAAGATTATTTATAAGCTTTTAAATCTGATGTAAATATCCCCATATGAATATTTTTCTTTTGCATAAATTTCTTTTTCTCTTTCTCTTTTTTATTTATTTTTTATTTTGTTAATTTCCAGTAAACTCCTACAACAAATCGAACGTGAAGAAACCCACCTGCTTGTATTAAGAGTTATGGTCGGTCTAGTTATTTTATACGATCATGTTCATCCAGTGGGGGCGTTCGCACGTGGTGCTCACGTCGATGTCAAAGGTTGCGTACGACTATTGCAGGCTCAGCCAGCCATAAAAGCAGAACCATTGCTAAATGCTCTGCGGTATACAACAAAGCACTTAAATGAAGAAAATACACCCAAAAATATACGAAATCTATTGGCAGCATAATATACAAAGTGGAGTAGTAGTAGCAGTCTTTGCAAGCAAATAGATGAAGTATGCTGTTGTTAGCATGTTAAAAACTGAAAAAAAAACACACACCGTTTTTTATGTATTTTTATATTTTTAATATCTCTGTGTTTGTTTTATTTTAGAGTGTTTTTTTTATTATTATTATTTTTATTTCATTTAAGCTTAATTTTTAATATTTTTAAAGCGAAAAGCAAATAACCTAACAACTTGTTTATAGTTATAGAAATCACTAGCGATATGCATATGAATTTTTTTGTGTTTTTTTCTGAATTAGATGTTGTAGTTGAGTGTAGTTCTTTTTTTATTGAAAATGTAGCATAATATGTGACCTTCTCCGAGAAATGGGATCTAGTGTGTAAAAATGAAGTTTTGAGCAAAACGCATTTAAAGTTTCATAACTCATTATCACTTTGAACACACCTTCAGTTGGGAGATGCGTTTTGTACATTTTTATGGGGTAAATAAATTTTTATCAGAAATCTAACTCATTTCATCTTATTCTACACCCTTTTAGGTACCAGAATCCACTCCGTTTTTTGACATACTAGGTCCCTTTTCTCGGAGAAGGTCACATATATTATAATTATTTTCGAGTTCGAGAAGAGATTTTACTAAATAAATATATGTTCGAAAAGGATTCCCATAAAATTTCTAAATTAACTAAAGCATAGTTTCCTTTACTACTTTGAACATGATAATTCTTGAGACTAGATATAAATATCGAGCCTTATTTCCGATTTAATCGTTAGCGATAAAAATTAAAGTTTTCAGAAAATGTTTTTTTTTTATAATAATATCGATCCTTATTTTCGATTATATCTTAAGCGACAAAAATTAAATTTTTCAGAAGGTTTTTTAATTTTTTAAATATGTTTTTGTACGTAAAATCTAGCTCACGATAAAATTTTACAGTACGTATCTTAAAAGTTATCAACAATTTTGGCATTTTGATAATTCTAAATTATAGGTAGGTAATCCCATAAAATTTTAATTTCAATAAAAAAGTCCGCTTACGATAAAATCGAAAATAAGGCTCGCTATTTAAATATTTTTTATATACGTAAATTGTTGCTTACGATAAAATTTTACAGCCTGTATCTTAAAAGTTATCAACAGTTTTGGCATTTTTATGGGTAGACATATAAAATTTTAGTTTCAATAAAAAAAGCTAATTTGTTACTACAATTAAATCGAAAATAGGGCTCGATATATCGATGTCTTATTATCGAATTTTTAACGTTTTCTGGTAGTTTGCTTACGAACGAACTTATAGCCACTTAAAAAAGACCTAACTTTTTTGTATCTTATATCTTTTAAGTAACAAAAAAATTAGATACGCTTTTTCTATATTAAGCCATCGTTATTTCGAGCCATAACCGCCAAAAAAGCTTAACCGACCCATTTTTTGCACATATACATTTACAATCGCAAATAATCGATTTTGGTCGAAAAATTAAGTTCGAAAATTATGTCGCTTAAGGTTTTTTTTCGGCAGATATGGCACAATATATTAATTCTTAATGTTTACAATTAATGTTTGTTAATATTCGCCCATGTTCTAAAAAACTTATAAATTCCTTTTTTTCAATTTGTAAACGCCAAATAAATGCTCTGCCGGTATTTAAACTGCTAATGTACACTGAAACGGAATTTTTATTTATTTATTTAAAAAGTTTTACAAACATAATAAATTATGCAAATAAAAAAAGTGGGTCAGGTCAGGTGCTCTTGAAGGAAGAAATAAAATTATGCACAATTTATATTAAATACTATGTTTTAATTTTATCTGAATAAAAACTTGTAATGTTTTTTTTTTTTGCACGATTTTTGTTAAAAATATGTAATTTGAGTTGGTGAATTTGGCAGAATCCGTAATGTTTTTTTTTTTTTTTATTAACACTTCTTTTAATTATAGTAATTTTTAGCAGTTTGCGTTCTTCAAACTGTAAGCGATTTGAAAACGCTGTGTTTTTTTATAGAACCTGGGCGAATATTTGAAATTTTCTGAAAATTTTTCTTATTCGTTGTTGACTGTAATTCGGTAATGCTTATATTACAACTTTCTTTAAACATAAATTTATAAAAGGCTTCATTAGTAAAACAAACAAAAATAATTAATTTATAATATAAATATTATTCGTTTATTTCTATGTTTGTTAAATAATTAGAATAACAAAAATTAAAAATTTTAAAAACCCCCGATATAACCAGAAAAGATGCGATATCTTGTAAGCGGCTGGACCGATTTTTTCAAACATAGCTAAGAACACTCTCGATCAAGTCACCTTTCAAACAGAAAAAACTAAATCGAAATCGGTCCAGCCGTTTGGTCTGTACGAGTACTTGTACAGACACACAGATACACAGACACACACTACAAACTTCCCTGCATGAGAACGAACTAGAGTCCAACTAGTATTTTAGTAGTACAGAAATCACCACCACTAGTTCCCAATTGTAAACCTTCCTATACTATCTTAATGCTCAAATTAGCATTGAGTGTGTTTAGAAAACTACTATTACCATTGATACTAGTTTAGGACTAGTTTATTACCAGTTCTTTTGTAAAGAAAAATTCTATAAAATTTGTGGTTTTATTCCTTTGATACCCAGTGACAACGCTAGTTAAAATTTGCAATTATTTATCAAAATTAGAAATACAAAAGGGTAATTATAATTATTTAATTATAATTATTTTTAGATCAAGCTCAAATTTTACTAATTATATGATACCAATTTTCATACAGTGCAAGAGCTCTGTTAGACAGTTAAAATTCATTTTGCAATGTGGTGCCTTGGAACTACTTCATATACTAGTACTCATCAGCACTAGTAATTTTACACAAAAACTTTAACCCATTTTGCACTAGTTATTGCTATTCTAGTAATTATGCTAGTAGCTTTTAGACAATTATCGCCTATTCTCCTGCAGGGTTATAACACCCCTTTTTTGGTCGGGGGTTAAAAAGAGTGTAACAGTAGCGTTTCATTTTGTGCTATAAATAAGTAATTTTTGTTTTATTTAATATACATATATCAATATACATACATACATACATACATATATGTATATTTATGTATATCGTTACCTTAATATAGACAGACCCTAACTCATTATTTTTTTGAAATCGAGATTTTTGCATCTTTCGATACATTAGATGTTCTATCGAAAAATGTATATAAAAAACGCGTTTAAAAAAATAATGAGTTAAGGCCTTTCTATATTAAGGTAACGATATGTAAATATATATCTGTGGCTATAAGGAACAAGTGCTTAAGTCGAGATAAGCTAATTATGAGTCTTCATATTCAAAAGTGTCCCTGAGAAAAATCTCAATAATTTTGTGCAATTTTTCAGGAAGTTATAGCTCTTTTGTCGACTTACAATCTCTTATAGAATAATAGTTTAATTTAGCTTATACTTTGGTGTATTTCAAAGGATGTTTCCTTAAGAAAAATAAGCGTGAACATCGCATTTCTTAATTTAACTTTAAAAGAAATAAATTTCTACAGATCGAACTGCTCTCTCACAGTAAAATATGACTTAAGCACTTAGGCGTACATATGTATATAATAATGTTATACATATATCTATTTCTTCAACAATATTATTTGCACGTTTTCCTATTTTCTATTAAACGTTTTGCTGGTGTCAATTAGATTAATTCACCACAGTATGCATTTAATTATTGAAACAATAAGTCCATATCCTTTTACAAAAAAAAAAAAAAACAGTAATAGTAATAATAAATAAATAAAAACCTAGATAAATATTTGAAAATGTCTATATACAATTATTATACATACATTTAATTTGTTTTTATTAATACATATTAAAAATATTATACAAGCATTTTTTTAACTTTATTTTTTCCTAAAAAGTTTAATTATTAAAATAATAAATAATTTGAAAGTATGTATATGCATGCCTCTCTGTCCAGGGAATCTACTGTGTATTTTGAAACGAAATAAAAAACTTTCGAACTTGTATATTATTCCTATACATTTGCTTTCGTTTCGAATTACGGAGTAGACCCCTGACCTGCAATTTTTCTTGCAGCAACTTGTTATTTTCTAGCGAGAAGAGAATAGAAAAATCTATTTCATTACTCTCCCACATATTCAAGAATTGCTGCAACAAAAATTACAAGTCTGGACGGGGACTTCTAAATGAAATTTCCTTAAAAGTAAATTAAACTTTATATCATTGAAGTCGAAGTAAAAAGTACTCAATTATTCGCATTTATAACAAAAATTTAGTAAATAAAATAATTTAATATGTATTAATCTATAAAAATGGCACATGGGGACTTGTGTTTAAAATATGCATAACGGAATTTTATAATTTGTATACGCAAGATATGTATATGTAACTTGAATTGTTAAAATTATGAACACCATACTTAAAATTTAGGTTTGCAAGGAACAAAATTAAAAAAAAATGTATTTTATTTGTCTTTATACAAAATTGTTATTTCATAAAAATCTAAAAATTTTGATTTAAAAAAAAATATAAAAAGGTTTTCCTGTCCAATTAGTTTTTTATTACAATGTTGAAATAGATTTCAGATTTTTACAAATATTTCTTAGTTTCATTAAGTTAAAATTTTTCTTTTACAAATTTTGATATAATAAATAAGGCTATATATAAACTCAAGAATCAAGCTGCATAGCAAATACCACTTGGAGCATATCAAGACATCAAGACCGCTTAAGCTAAGATCTGTGTGAAATATTCCAGCCAAACCTTTAAACTTTCACACTTAAAAATTATTTATAACTACACTATTTTCAAGTAAGAAAAATTGAGTGAAATGAAAACCTTTTTATTACAAAACAATCCAAAAAAAAAAAAATAAAACCATAAATCTTTTGGAAATCCAATTAAAAAAATACAGTTTTTAACGCAAAACTTTTAAAACGTAATCAATAAATTTTCCCCCATGTCCGTTAACAATAAGAAATTATAAAAAAAAAGAAAAATAAACTCTATCGTGGCTTATAACAAACACATCATAAACATAAAGACCTTGATAGTTTCTACACATTTCAAGGCATATTTTGTATTTAAATGAATAAATAACCAAGTGCTTTCGTTTTAAACTTTTTGTTAAACCAAGTATTATATTATTATATATACATACATATATCTTCTTAAATTAATGAGTTCAACAATCAAAATTTGTATATTGTGTTTTTTTTGTGTTTGCAAATACGTCTTTATGTATGTAGTATATTCAATCCCAAAAGAATTGTATTTAGTTGTTTAAAAAGACTAAACACAATAAAATTATTTTCTGCGCGGAAAAGAAATACATAAAACTTGTATTAATATTTTTTGCTTTTTTGTACTCGTATTAAATTAAATTAATATTAAATATAAAAAATTAAGTAATGTTTGTACCAAAAATTTTAAAATAAAGATATAAAAACTAAAAACGTAAAATAATGAAAACTAAATCATGTATTTATATATAAGAAATTAAAAAATAAATAAAATTTACTAGTTAAAAACCATAAAAATTTAGTTTTGAATAAAGACACT
Organism: Tachina grossa; assembly: GCA_949987645.1. Classification (NCBI taxonomy): domain Eukaryota; kingdom Metazoa; phylum Arthropoda; class Insecta; order Diptera; family Tachinidae; genus Tachina; species Tachina grossa. The sequence goes on along the minus strand of OX465276.1, from coordinate 33,772,828 downwards.
GACGTCAAAATAATAAGGAGAAGACTAATACAGAATTACACCATAAAATGTACATCCTCATATATTCATATGCAACTTTTTCTATGTCGCACTCTCTAGGAAACGGTTGGACGATTAGCTTAATCCCAAAAATGACAAAATATGTACATATGCATTTTCCACACCTTCAACTTTTTGAGACACACTTTTTCAACTCCAAAAAAGTAAATGAACCCAGAGAATCAATTTGACAAGAACTTTTGGAGTTATTAAAAGATATGTGATGCAAAACGATCGTTTTGAAAATTATTTAACCGATTTGTACAAAATGTTTCGCATTCGACACAGTTTTTAAAGTTCAGAAAGCCAAACCTATTTGAAAAAAGCCTTTTGGAAAAAACTCGAAATTTTTTCACGGGTGTTGTTGTTTGTTGAGCTTAGATTAGATTATATTCTATATGCCATAGTTTCAGCAGTTCAAATTAATTTTAAAAAAATCCGAAAATGTTATTTTCGAAAATTCTCAAATATCTATAATGCTGCAAATTTGTCTGTAATCGAAGACACAACTAAGCCGCAGATATTATTAATTACATAGACTAGATAGTTTCACATGCCCGAATCTGAAAAGGTTGAAAAAATTTCACATGAAGGCTGATTTCCTTTAAATTCTCCCATTTTCATGTATGTGTCTTAAGTCTTTTGGTGTTTATGCTGTAGCTGTATGGGAAGAAAAATCAAAAGACTTAAGACCGAAACTCGGAAAATATGAAAATTCGGTCGAATCAAAATTTAATGGTGATTTTCAGATTGAGCGGGTGGAATTCGTACGTATGGGGTCAAACGGCCATTTTCGGACACGCGTTTCCGAGATAAATGCAAAAAACCTAAAAATTCACTAATTGTATGTTGCTGTCTTAAGTCTTTCTAATATCGTCATACATTTTATTAAGTAGCTGGCTACAAAGACTTAAGAGACATGCCGCCAACTGAAGAATTTTAATTAATATTTTTGCCAACTTGAAAAACTGTGAAAGTAATAATTAATAATATGTAATTTGTAGTTTTCTTGAACACTGTATTTTATATGATTTAAGAGCTAGTTTCTTACTAATGGAAGCATACGTTATCTGGATGGGTTCCTGTAATTTTAAAACCACCAAAACCAAAAGAAAAATAAATTTTTGACCCTGTGCCGTTTTTTTTTTTATTTCCAACAGAATAGCTATGAGCTTTATTGAAATTGTGTAATAATAGAATAATATTATTTTCAATATTATTGGAATGGAAAATATATAGTTTCCTTTGTACTTGTGCTGGTAGACTTTAGGCAAGTTTTAATAAAACCAAGACTATTTTCGAAATCAGAAGCAGAAAACTGTTAATGATTCGCAAAATAAATGAGATTATAAATATTCATTGTGTGCAAATTTGGATGTTGTACTAATGTTACTTGTACCCGCAGGCCGTCGTGCTAATTGTCGTTTTCTGCCTGGGTACATATCGTCGCTGTTTTAACTAACCGACCTAACTGACATTTTTTTGAAAAATGAGTTAAGTCCTCTACTAGACTTTATAAGTCATAATACACATTGTCTACAATTTTCACGACTGTAAGCATTACTTTTTTGCCTATATAAGTGAAAAGATTTCTGACGCAGCCATGAGAATGAATGTATAAATCAACAATAAAAGCTGCTCTCCTATTAAATTTTTAAAATGTTAGTTAGGTCAGTTAGTTAAAACAACGACGATATGTACGTGACATTAAGAAACATCTACAGCTGCCGCTTGTTGATATCGCGGTTATCTGAGTAGAATTATAAAATGCTAAATTATTAGTTAAACTATGTACATATGTATTTAAATTTTGGTAAATTTGTGCACTAATTCTACTAAAATAATTACTGACAAATCTGCCTTGCTAAATGAGTTTTAGTATGTGAAACACTTATTAAATTAAAACATAGGCTGCTTCATTCTGAAATTAAAATCGTTTAATTTACTTTAAACTTTCATTAAAGAAAATTGTACTTATGTTTATGTAAGGTATATTAAATTTTTTTATTTCTGGTTTTACTTGCAATTATTTATGTATATACATGCTTAGGTTAATGTGGCTAGTTGTATGTAGTGTTCAAATAATTACATACTAAAAATATTTATTGATTGGTACTTTTGCCGAAATTATAATATACATTGATAATAATTGTAAATGTTAGCAAACAATTTTCCTAAATTTATTTTACGGTCATAACTGTTATAAAAAGGAGCATATTTAGGAAGTTCAATTGTTATTAGGTCGTGGTTTTAATATTAGTTTCCCTGTGTCGTCACAACTCATATTAAAATCACTGAGAACGCTGCGCATTCGTGAAGTTATGATCTGAGGAGCAATGACCAATTTATGTATACCAAAAACAAATAAAATTACTAAAATTTGAAGAAAATAATTTAAATAAATTACAAAGAGTTTTATTACTACTTTAACTTACCCAATATAAGGGTGGCAAATGTAAAGACTGGATGTATAAGCAGGGATTCCGTAAGAGGGACAACAGATGTGCGTGGATCTCTAAGCCAGTACCAAGCACTAATAGCCGTACAAAGTGATATTACTGCAAGTACGACTTTTGTACACAAAGAAACCAATATGGTTCAATTACTACTTATATATTTTTATCTAATTTTTCGACCTTTTTTTTATATGTTAAGTTAAACTATTTTCTTGAGCTTTAGGTCAGTTAATATTTTTAATTTATTGGTTCAATATTTCGTTAACCTTCGGTTAACTTCTTCAGGATATATATTTTTTTGGTTTATTTGATATCTAAAATAACAAAAATTAAAAATTTTAAAAACCCCCGACTTTTTTCAGAAAAGATGTTATATCTTCTAAGCGGCTGGACCGATTTTTTTCAAACAGAGCTAATAACCCTCTCGATCAAGTCATCTTTCAAACAGAAAAAACTAAATGAAAATCGGTCCAGCCGTTTGGCCTGTACGTGGACACAGACAGATACACAGACACACACTACAAACTTATAACACCCCTTTTTTTAGTCGGGGGTTAAAAAGAAATAATTCGATATCAAACAAACCAAAAAATATATATCCTGAAGAAATTAACCGAAGGTTAACGAAATATTGAACCAATAAATTAAAAATATTAACTGACCTAAAGCTCAAGAAAATAATAGTTTAATTACTACTTATATGAATATATATAAAAATTCACTCTTACTTCTCCAGCGAACGGTTGAGGGTTTATAGGATGAAACCACCTCTGTGAGTCGTCTTTCAAAAGCTTTTAAATCTATAAAAAGAAATTATTTCAGTTCGCCTTTTCCAAAAAAAAGTCATTAACGCAACACACCTTCACAGGCTGATGGTTCCATGTTTTTTTCAATAATTTTCTTACACTTTATGTCTTCTTTTTTTAGTTTCAAGTTGCAGTTACTTGTGTTGTATATTTACAACCTTTTAGTTTTATAAAATCCTATTTAAAAACTGTTATTTCTCTAAAAGTTCAATAATTGATTAAAGGTTTTTTTAAGAAACATTTACATTTTTTTGCAAGTTCCATTCTGTTTTTATGCATTTTATTCTTGTTTTGAATATTTATCTGACATTCGCAATAAGTCAAACGATGACATTCCATAGGGTGTCACAAAATGTTAATATATAATTAATAATTACAATATTATCAGAAGTCAATTTAAAATTTCAAGAGATTACACTTCTACCCTAAATAAATATGTAAACGAAGCGCTTGTTACTATTCTTTTATGAATATGTGTAAGCTCTTTGAAGGAACAACTTAGATTTTTTAGCTTTTTACAAGCTATCAAACATATTCATAGGTACAGCTCTGGTTTCAAGTACCCGATTGGTTCACATTGGAGGGTAGGCGTAGTAGAGCAGATAGTAGTCTGAGCTGTCAAACGTCATATGAATAAATCAAAATTACCTTTCTTATATGGAAATTAACAATTTTTGAAATGCGCATATTTATTATTAGTGAAAGCACACACCTTGTCGGTTTTCCTTGATGGCGCCTTTCTAATCTCTTTTGCTCTTTCATTTTCGCAGACGACAAATAAATAAGAATTTTTCATTTCATAATTTTATCAATATAAATGCATAATTTGTAAAATTCTGTGAAGTATTATTATAAATTGAAATGACAAATAATATTAAAGTTTCACTGGAATGGAAAAGACGTGTAAAGAAAGAGTATATAAAAATAAGGCAGCAAAAACGCTATAAGAGGGCCGATGAGATAAAAGAAGCGTGGATTAAGAATTGGTAAGTTAAGTAACTAGAGTTAGAAGCAGTTAAGTATTAAACAAAAATTACTCAGGGATGAACATAATTACAATGTGCAAGACTTGTATTGTGAGCCCAAGGTCTGGCAGGTCCAGCCATATGATCCGCCACATGTGGATTGTGTTAAAAGAGCTGAAGTAACAACCTACAACGGCTCGGGAACACAGCAGGTTCCCATATGTGTCATAAATGCAGTAACACCCATACCCACAATGTACACATGGGCGCCCACGCAACAAAATTTCATGGTAGAGGATGAAACTGTTTTGCATAATATACCGTACATGGGCGATGAAGTTTTAGACAAGGATGGTAAATTCATTGAAGAACTTATAAAGAACTATGATGGCAAAGTCCATGGTGACAAAGATCCTTCTTTTATGGATGATTCAATATTTGTTGAATTAGTTCATGCTTTGATGCGTAACTATACCAAGGAAATTGAAGAAATAACGGGAGTGCCCTTAAAAATTGAGGCCACTAAAGAAAATAATGAAACTAAGGAAGCGCAAACTAATAAAGAGGATAAGGAGCCAAAAGAAAATAATGAAACTGATCAAAAGGGTAAAGAAAAGAAATGCGAGGATTTAATATCGGAAAGCAAGACAGATGTCAATTCTGAAAATGATAAGATCGATAGCAAAATAGATGACAAGTGCGAAGCTATTAAAGACGAAATACCTGAAATAAAGTCAGAAGATAAAAAAGATCCCGTAAAAGACAAAATGCCATTCCCGCCACCAATTATTTTTCAAGCTGTAAGCTCAAACTTTCCCGATAAGGGAACACCACAGGAATTAAAAGAGAAGTAAGTTTAGTTTTTGTCAAGTATAAATTGGTCTTATATTATATTCATAGTGAGGAACGGAGTTGTTTCTTAAAATAACTCTCTTCTTCTGATATAGCAACCTCTTGCAAATAGAGAAATGTGATATTTTTTATATACATAAATTTTAATTTCATACATGAGATATATTGAACTAACGGAACATCAGGATCCAGAACGTCCCCAGGAATGCACTCCCAATATAGATGGCGAAAAGGCCGAAAGTGTTTCTCGAGAGAGAACTTTGCACTCGTTTCATACATTATTCTGTCGGCGGTGTTTCAAATATGATTGTTTTCTGCATCGTAAGTAAAAATCAAATTCTTCTTTTTCTCAATATTAAAAAAATACATTTTTTTATCTTTTTTGATTCGATTAAAATGTGTTTAAAATCAAATTTAATGCCGTTTGAACACAAATTTTGAATAAATAAATATTGTACTTAAATATTAACTGCAAATTTAGGTCATCCAACTCACGGTGAGTTGTAGCTGTTGTTCTATGTTTTCTTATTGAATGTTGCTACACATCATGATTACTTCATTTCTTCCATTTGATGTTTTCATTCTTCAGATATTCAAGCATCGATTAACACTTTCAAACAAAAAATTAATGTGTAAAATTACATCCTAAAAACTACATAAGTATACATATGTACATATAGTTTACTTTTACCAGATAATTCTGTGCAATATTCATTTTGGCATACATTTTGTTTTTTAATTTGATCATTATTGAATGTTCATGAAGTATATTTTTCAAAATCCACCTTTTATCTTCTTACTACATTGAAGGGGACATTCTTTGTGTATGATAAAATTCCTCCTTTTTAATTAATTGACATTAGTTTGTGTGTGTGTGTATGTTATGGTTTTAATTGGTTGCAATTCCATAAAGCTTAGCTCTCTTTAAACAAAACAGATAAAACAAGGCATTGATTCATTTTTAAATAATCGATCAACATAATAACAAATTCAATGACATTTTTATTAAAATCATTACAATTAAGATTTAAGATAAATTTAATAAGCTTCAAGGTGATTTGAATATATTTTTTCATTTATAGGATTACAAGTAGGACATGCTGGTCCAAACTTGCAAAAGCGTCGTTTCCCCGAAATTAAACCATTTACGGAACCTTGTAGCAATAATTGTTATATGCTACTTGTAAGTAATGATACATTTTCGTCATTTAAGAAATTAGTAATTTATTTACTTGCAACGTATTCTTTAAAATTAGGATGGCATGAAGGAAAAACTAGCAGCTGATAGTAAAACTCCACCTATTGATTCGTGTAATGAAGCTAGTTCCGAGGACAGTAATGACAGTAATAGTCAATTTAGCAACAAAGAGTTTAACAATGATCAAACGAAGGAAAACGGAACTGTGACTAGTGCAGCTTCAGCTGAAATTAGTTCTATAATGGGTAAAAAACGAAAAATCTTCTAACACTCTGAGTTTTGTTTTAATCAGAAATCATTAGAAAAACAATTATTGTAAAATTAAATTTCGGTTGCATTAATCTTCCCTGTAATCGTTTCTATTACTTTTGTCTCTTACAGCTGGTATGATGAATACATCAAATGCTAAATGTGATTGGACAGGAGCAGATCAGTCGCTATTTCGAACATTGCATAAAGTATTTTTAAAAAACTATTGTGCCATAGCACAGACTATGTTAACAAAAACGTGCCAACAAGTAAAGTTTGAACTTAACAAAAAAACATATATCTATGTATGTACAGAAATATATTAAAATAATTTATTTCACATTTAGGTTTATGAATTTGCGCAAAAGGAAGCAGCTGAGTTTTGCATTGAGGAATTGCGCCAAGATTATACTCCGCCACGCAAAAAGAAGAAAAAGCAACGTTTATGGTCTTTGCATTGTCGTAAAATTCAATTGAAAAAGGATTCAACCTCAAATCATGTATACAATTATACACCCTGCGATCACCCAGGCCCTTGTGACATGAACTGTTCTTGCATACAAACGCAAAACTTTTGCGAAAAGTTTTGCAACTGTAGCAGCGATTGCCAGAACCGGTTTCCAGGTTGCCGTTGCAAGGCACAATGTAACACAAAACAGTGTCCTTGTTATTTGGCCGTTCGTGAATGTGACCCAGATTTGTGTCAGGCATGTGGTGCCGATCAGTTTAAATTGACAAAAATTACATGCAAAAATGTTTGTGTGCAAAGAGGTCTACGTAAGTTATTGCGATTAATTAAGCAAAAAGACTTGAAATTTAATAAAGGCAAACTTTCTCTACTTAAGCAGATAAGCATTTGTTAATGGCGCCCTCAGACGTGGCAGGCTGGGGTATATTTCTTAAGGAAGGTGCTCAAAAGAATGAATTCATTTCAGAATACTGTGGCGAAATTATATCACAAGATGAAGCAGATCGTCGCGGCAAAGTTTACGACAAATATATGTGTTCTTTTCTTTTCAATTTAAACAATGATTTCGTGGTTGACGCTACACGTAAAGGCAACAAAATACGTTTTGCCAATCATTCCATCAATCCTAATTGTTATGCTAAAGTTATGATGGTAACTGGCGATCACCGTATTGGTATATTTGCTAAACGTGCTATACAGCCGGGCGAGGAACTATTCTTTGACTACAGATATGGTCCAACAGAACAGCTGAAATTTGTTGGCATTGAACGTGAAATGGAAATTGTTTAATTTCTTAACATTTTATTTTATACTCAAATTTTAAGTTTATTATTTCAATATTAAATAAAGCTATTGATAATTATCAACTCACAGTTTTTGCTACATTTGCTATAATAGGTTTTGGTCTAGATTTAAAAATCAACTTCTTGGTGATGATGGCCTGCACGGTATATTCCGTCTTTCGTCTTGATTTGTTTTCTAATGCCACTGTGCTATCGAGAAGCGTTTTATCCATAGTATTGTTAATCAGGCTGACATTTAAATTGCCACCAGTTTCGTCCAGCAAATGTTGACCTTCATTTGTTTTTGATTTTTCCAATACAGCAAATGGTTTGTCGAGTTTTTGCTCTCTACCTTGTAAGATGTGATGGCCAATTATTAAAATCTGTGGGCAAAAGTGTGTCACATTTTCCTTTTATTATATGTAAGTTTATAGTAGGACTTACTGGCTGTCCGTATTTATTGTAGTATAGATCACCAACAAATTGATCATGCATATCCTCGTTGGATCTAACTTCTAGATCTCCCTGCAGTTCTAAGATGGCCCATTCCTTTAAGCCTCCAGAAGATGAACTAAAATGAAAATCAATTCAAAGTTTTAAAAAAATCATCCTGTGCATGTAGTTCTTTGCAGTAAACATTTTGGATTTATTGCTTTTAAAAAGTAAAATCCATCACAAGTAATTTAATCCAAGAAGGATTTGCAATTTTAGATACAGCATCGACATTCATACATCTACGAATGAAATAAATAGTTGATTTTTTTGGACTTGTGGAAACCTAAACAAACTAAATAAAACAAATTTTTCTTGTTGATAATATGAAATTTTATTTTATGAAAATCAGCATTTCATGCATTATTTCATCTTACTAAACGCCTCTGAATTTTTTAAATAGAGGGTGTACATTTCCAGAATTCTTTTTACGATGCTCATAATAGATAGCGTCATCCCCGCCGGACATAGAACTCAAACCACCCCGTTTTGTTGTACCAGAACCGCTTGGACGATAACCCTGTTCACCTGGAATCTTTTCATCTTCGCAATCAAAGTCGGAAGCTGATAAAACCAACTGCAGTAGTTGGGACTGTTCCTCTCGATTTTTATAAAACAAGTCCGGATCTGTATCCATGCCACTCAGGTGGGTAATTACTTTGTAACTGTAACCTTGATTTACCAAGAAACGCTGACGCTTGCGGGAATAGCTCATTTCCATGGTGTCTTGGGAGACAAGGGTATAGAAGAACGCATTATATTCTTCGGCTATAGCGCCTTTCTTAGCACGCAAAATACGACCCAAACGTTGAGCCTCCTGACGACGGGAGCCACCATGGGAAGAGATTTGTATCAAAACATTCGCTTCGGGCAAATCAAAACTTGTGTCGGCTACTTTTGACACAAATATGGTATTTACTTTTTGATTAAATTTGAAATTTTGTAAAATTTGTATACGTTCATTTTGTGAGGTTGGTCCATAAATGAAAGGCTTATTCATTTTAATAGCATAATGCTTCAAAGCGAACACATTATCTGAGAAAACAATAGTTTTGTCACCCCTTTTTTCGTGATATTTAATAAGAAACTGGCAGCTACGAAATTTCGAGGGATTCATTACATAAAGTAACATTTTCTTGGAAGTTTTGGCTGTTAAGTATTCACGATAGAATTCTGGAGACATGGGACACCATACCTCTGCACACTGTACGCGAGCAATAAATCCTTTCTTTTGTAATTCCAACCAATTCGCTTCATATAATTTGGGACCAATAAGGAAATTTAAATCGGCAATTTTGTCGTCCTCACGTAGCAATGTAGCTGTCAAACCAAGTTTGCAATGGGACTGGACTATGGTCAGCACTCTACGAAACATTTTTGCAGGAATGGTGTGCACTTCATCTAAGACCATTATGCCCCATTCCTGTTCCTGTAACCAACGCATTGTTTGTTCTGCTTCCCAAGATCGTTTTTGAGTATGAGTGATCATAGAATATGTTGTTACAAGAATACCACATCCCATAGGTTTGTCTTTGGCTTCGGAAGTGAAGCGACAGATCATGCTGTCGTCAGCTGTAGACCACATTTTAAATTGCTGTTTCCATTGCTCTACCGATACACCGCTGTTGCACAAAATCAAAGCACGTTTGCGTACGGTACAACATGCTGTAACGCCCACCAATGATTTACCTGTAAAAAAAAGGTTTCTTTATTTAATGTCCTTCCTAGTAGACGAATGTAAATCGTTAAGAGCCGGTTCATACAAACCTGCACCACAAGGAAGTACAATAACGCCCGACCTCGCACGACCGTTTCCAAACATTTTACGCAAGCTCTTCTCTTGGTAAGGTCTTAGGACTGCAGCTGGTTTCAAGTCAATATTTATATCGGGATTATGTGTGTCATTGCGAAAGTCATACTCCGCCAGCAGAGGATGCTCAATTTCAATACATCGCTTTTGTATGACTTCTATTTTTTCCTGATTTACTTCGAATGAAACAGTTTTCAAATTGGCTTCATCCTCATCTTCCTCTTCATTGTCAATTTTATCATAGAAATTGGTGATATCATCGGGCACCGATGTTGTCCCATCAGCATTTACTGTTGCAATAGCATTTGGATCAGTCTTACCATCCGCATTCTTCACACTTCCATCGGGTAGTTTTGTACCAAATTGTGTTATGGCTTTTCCTTCCAAGGTTCCCTGTATAAAGCCATCACCATCTTCACGTTTCAAACGACATGTTTGAATAACTGGGTCTTTCAACAATTTTTGCAATATATCCGGATGTGGAGATTCAATAAAATAACGATTGTGCTTTAAAACTAGTTTAACTTTACCATACGATAAAGTGCAAAGCTTAATGAATTCTATAATACCCTCCGGAATTGTTGTTTTGCTTAGTCTTTTCAAATACTCTATAATATCGTGGGTCTGTAAGCCAACCGATACGGCAGCATACAAACTGTAAGCCGTTAATTTATATTCGTGTATGTGCTCCGGACGACAGACTGGCTCAGCAATTGCAATTAGAAAGTCATGAGCATGTTTATATACAGGAGAGAAAGACTCTAGGAATATATGACCATTTGGTGCTACCCACAATGGACGATTGTGATGGTCTTGTTTCAGTTCCATTTGAGACCGATAGTCTTTAGCGCCATATTCATCAGTATTTATGCCATCATCATTTGTTTCAGCATTTTTAGATGCAGCTCCAGGTATTCCATCTGATTCACTGATATCTATGGTGTCATTATCATCCACAAGCTGTGAGTAGGCATCATCTTCAGCTCTTCGCTTTTTACCTTATACAAAATATATTAATGCTACAAATTTTATAATACTTTGCACATAACTTACCAAATTTATCTCCAGCAAATTTGTCCTTTTTAGATTTTTTTGGTGGTCCCATTCTTATTATATACTTTTTTATAACATGAAATCACAAAGTATTTGAAATCCTGATCACTGACACTCATATAAATATTAACAGAACCCATATGACAATTTGTTGACTACAGAGATGCAGAATAACGTAATAAGCCAACAGATTCGGAGAAAAGTATTTAACTATTAAGTTTGTGAATAACTTTTTCGTATATCGCAAGTCGAATTGCAATATCCAGCTTCAATAATTCAGTGCATAAATTTTTTACCGCCTGAATTGAAAATATGTGAAACAACTTAATTTTATGCGACAGCAAATTAAATTCCCAATACCCACAATTATACCCCGATATAAGTGGTCGGCAACTCTAACATTATACAAAGGCAGATATGCCGATGAGCAATTTACACTATAAATTAAATCAAAATTACAATGCTTACGTTTTGATTAGAACTGGCATCTTAAATGAAACTAACTTTATTAATTTAAGCCAAATTATACTGCACACAAAAGCGATTAAGAAGGAATTATTTCACTGCCTCGATCAGAAAACAAATATGATTATAATAAGCCAGCCAGTGCTACCGTGACCAAGAAATAATAGTTTTTCATAAAGTACTAAAAGTTATTGTTTTGATACTTTTTTAAGTAATCCAGCTACACAGCTGTGTTTTAAATTTCCATTACTCAAAAATTAGGATTAATTGTTGCAATTTTAACAAATTAAATAACGTTAACTTTTTTAAAGCAAAAGAATGTCTACTCGCTGGTATCCCATTTATCAACGTGGTAATCCACAATTACGTGTATTTTTACCAAATTTTTGGATGAAGTTAATACAACCGCTCGAGAAACAACCAACAAATGTCGCCACATTTTCAGTTTCAATGGAAATGACAAAATATGATGTGAAGAGTTATTTGGAAAAAATTTACAAGATTCCTGTAGTAGATGTACGTACACGCATTGAACTGGGTTCTACTAAGCGAGATACAACTTATGGATATGTGACCAAAAACGAGGATATGAAGATAGCTTATGTAACTATGGTAATTTGATATCAGAATAAATTGTGTGTCTGAAATAAGTAACATACAATTAGAAATACATATACATATATATATTACTGTTAATACCATCTTGGGCATATCCCTCCAAGAAAAATAAACGTAACGCATTTTGCGAAGCGAAAACGAACCGCATACGGACCGCCATTTCACTAACACTTGCATAGTTTTTCATATCAAAATAAGAAGAAATTAATTCTGCGTAAAACTCTCCGTAAACGTGCCGTTTTTTACGATACGAAACGGAAGTGATTTTTCGTAATGGAAACGAACTGCTTTAAACCTATAAGTACCTAAAACAGTCCGTTTACGTGCCGCTTTTGCGATACGAAAACGAAATGATTTTTCTTAATGGGAACGGACTGCATTAACTGTTTTTGCTTACTGGGGCAGCCATGTTGACAGAACACTGGAATTGTTTTAGTTGATGTTTGAAGTGTGCTAGTCTGATTGTTGTTAAATCAAATCAGCTTTTGTAAGTATTAATATAATTTCAAAGTTAAAAATGGACAAAAAGGATACTATGAAGTAAAGCAGGAAATTAGAAGTATTTGTGAAATTAGTGGTTGTGTAAAAAAAAACAACAAAGAATTCATAATCATTGACAATATATGTAACATTAATTCTTCAGTCTAAAAAAGCTTATATTATTTCGATAGAGAAATTCAGTACGGAAACAGAACGTTTTGCGGATACAAAAACGTACCGCTTCAGCGTTACGTACACGTGCCGCTTTGTGCTTTACAAAAACGTACCGCTGCACTGTTACGTAAACGCAACACTCTAGTATTACGAAAACGGACCGCTTTAGTGTACGTAAAAGTAATACTTTAGCTAAGCCTTGGCGTACTACCAATACATTCAAATTACTACGTTTTTTTCTAATTCTCTTATTCCGAACTTAACGTTTACGGTTCATTTCAGTATCGCAAAATCGGTTCGTTTTCGTAGTCTTGTATGAAAAAATTACTTCGCCAGCGGTTCGTTTTCGTGCCGTTTTTCTTAGAGGGATGGTCTAGTTACTCCGCCCATACTTGTGCAACACCATATTATACAAATTTACTTTGTATAATATGTACTAAATAAATAAATAAATAAATAAATATATAAATATACATATATACATATTTCAGCCTAGATCAGTAGAATTCACATTCCCCGATTTATTCTCAAAAAAGGAAGACATCAAAAAAAGTGACGAGAAAGCATTGGAGGATTCTAAAAAAGGCTTCAAAGACTTTTTGGAACGCAACAAAAAGAGGCCTGGTACACCAGGATGGTATTCATTTTAGTGGACAAAATAAATAATAAAATTGAAAAAAGAAATATATTTTAATCGCTGGAAGGATATATAAGTATATAACGATTAGTAGCTCCTGCCATTCAGGGATATTTTAATCAACGCGTGACGAAGTGATAGCTTGCACGTAAAACAAAATATCAAAAATATCTTATTTATCATAAAAACTTTATCTGCATACTAATATCGCATTAACGAAGACTATCGTAACTTAATATTAAATACTAGTTAGATAGTCGGAGGATTCCGTTTTTGAGATAGGAATAAAAGCGGAGAAAGGCTTTATAATGTAATGAATGACTTGTAATAAAAATGATGCAGTTAAAAATTTTGTTGGGTGTGATTGCCAGCTATTGAGCTACATATTTTCTTTGATTTTGTTGTGCC